>VMOF01000111.1:87500491-88100491 GCA_011764245.1 Trialeurodes vaporariorum | reverse complement strand
CTATTGTTGTATACAACAGGAATTTTAGTTTTGGGGGGAGGAGGGGGGTTGACCCTCTTTCTCACCAACTGGGGTCTTCGATTTTTCTATTTTTGGTTTTCTTAAAAGGTCTTCCTCAGCCCTTGAATGTTTTGCAAACTATCACTTCTCCATTTGATTTTTTTTTTCTAAACGCGTGATTTATTTTAGGTGTGGAAAGCGGAGGCTGACGATTTGAGCGGTCATGCTGGTCTAACTAGATTGGTTGCGGTCAAAACTGTTAAAGAAGGTGCCCAAAGCAAGGAACGTGAGGATCTGCTCCGAGAGTTGGGTATTATGCAGGATCTTGGCTCTCATCCCAACGTAGTTCAACTGTTGGGCTGCTGTACTGAAAAAGGTGAGAAGTTTAATGATTTATTGCAATGCGGAATCAGAATTTTCCCGCAGATTTTTTTTTTTTTTATTTTTTTTTTTTTATTTTATTTTTATGAAGACTTTAACAGTTGGATGGGGCAGTTGCAAGGGTCTGAAATGTTGTGTTTTTTATAAAGAAAATGATAGTACTTGATAAGCTGAGAACAATGGTGCCTTTGGTTTTTGCGTAAGTGTCCCGGTTTTGGAGATACTCACGTTCAAAGTTGTAGAAAATCGTGGGCGTAGTGACGTCACTACGCGGAATTCCCATTTCGAACAAAGTATTTTGGGCCAAAATCTCATCTCAGGAACAATGGGACTTCACTAGAAACCAAAGGCATTTTTGTTCTCAGCTCCCCAAGGACTTTCATTTTCTATGTAAAAAAGGCAACATTTCAGACCCTTGCAACTGTCCCATTAATTCATTTTCTTATAACTAATTGCGTACACTGTACTAATTATAAATATATCTTGTTGTTTTGAGTATATACTATACTCATATCTGATTGTAGTGAAATTCTGAGACAAAATGTAACCTGTTTGCTTACGTACTTAATAGAGTTAATGACTAATATTGACTTAATATGAAGTGTATACAGGTAAACCGCAGATTATGTGAAAAGAAACAAAAAGACATTCGTCTATTCTTTTTGCCTAGTCTCTTCAGAAAATAAACTAGATCGAGAACTGAAATTTAACTTCGCTCTTTGAAACGAACTTTTACCTGTACATAGCATGCTATCTGCGCCGTAATTTTGAAAGTTCTTTTTCCTCCATGGTAAAAATTACATGTATTGCATCATATTTCTAATTGAGAGCCACGCCGCATAATGATATCATCAATTGTTTTTAATTATTACGACACCACCAGAATGGTACCATTTTAAACAAGTTTTGTTATTGTTATGAAATCATGATGGTATTAATGGGATATGAATGTATGCGACTATAGGTGCATGATAGCATAAGGACCGTTTTTAACAAATGTGTCTGATGATACACGTGATTTTTTTTTTTTTTTATCAGAAAAGAAGAAGTAACAATTTATTTCCTCGATGTAATGAAAATAAGGTGCCGCGGTTTACTAATTTTAAGTGTTTTGATTAGAATCATTAGTCATTTCAAGGGCTATCAATTACTTTAATAAGAGCAGTTTGAACTGCACTACTAGATGATATCTGAATAAATTCAATCACTGCTCTTGTTCAAGTACCTTTTCGAGGGTGATAAAATAACTTTGTAAATTGAGCAAATAATTAAACTTTCAGAATTTCTAATTTTATCCAACAAAATTCTTTATTTTCCAGAGCCTTATCTACTGATTATGGAATACGTCATGTACGGGAAGTTGCTGTCGTTCCTGCGGGATCAGAGAACTAGAGCTCAGTATTACAATTTCTCCGACAACGGAGAGAATTTATCGTCAAGGGATTTGACTGTTTTTGCCTATTGCGTTGCAAGAGGCATGGATTATCTTGTCTCCAAGGGCGTAAGTATTGTTTTCAAAACGTATAGCTTATTCAACAGTTGCGCTCTCTCGTTTCTGTACATTCTTTTATGCGGCGTTAACGAGGCTCTTGCAAAATTTTGCTACAAGCAAATGAATAGTCAAATCTAATGTAGAAACCGGCGGAAATCACACTAAAAAAGACTGAAATTTAGTAATAAACTCAGGAAACAGCAGTAAATACAAAATTGCAATGACGGAGCTGCGCAGATGTCATGGGAAATTTTTGTCTAATTTGTCACTTTCTCTATGGAAACGCAGAGATATATGTATCCAAGTAAGTAGAAGCTCCTATGATACCTGCGTATCTCCGCCTTTCAGCCCGATTCTGAGAGTGAGTTCTGTAATTTTTTTGTGTCCTCATCGTCATTTTTACAGGTTTTTATGCAAGAATCAACTATTGATACCTGCGTAGCAAAAGTTTGCAAGAGCCTATTAATGAAGCGTTTGAAATGAGAAGAAGCAACAAAGTGTTTTTGATTACACCCTCAGGAACTCGAAAATTCTAAATTGTATCGAACCCATGGGTACTTTTTTTTCATTCATGTTATCATACATTATTGTGTTACACCCGTTGCATTACCTCTAAGTATTGCTGAAACGACGAAAAAGAAATATTCAAATGATCCCATTTATGATATAATTTAAAATGTACTGGGCATTTCGTCATTGCAGTTGTATGGTGTTTGAAGGTACATAAAGTGGAGCTTCTGCAGTTTGAAAACGTTCCAATTTGGCCATTTAAATCCACGTAAAAGGTGGAATTCAAGCGTGCTCACGTCTTACCGATTTTTTCATGTGCTTAAATCATCTTAACACAAGGTGGCCAGATTGCACGCTTTGCCACTGATGTATAGGTACAAAATTTCATAGTGATACTGCAAATGACTTTTTAAAGACTCGATTTTTTTATTATTATTATTAACATTATACCAATGTTTTGACACTAGTTTTTTTTTTTTTTTTTTTTTTTTGACGTGTAATATGTCTTTATCTCTCTGCTTAAATGAGTTCAGATTTACTAGGACAGTCATCCTAAGGAGCTGTAAAAACGTCGTAACTGAACTGTGAAGCGGACAGTAAATTTATTTTGATTCCTTCGAATGATTAAAGGCGAATTAGTGTATCTCGTTTTTATTGCATTCGCGTTAATATAGGTTGATGGTTGATGTTTTAAAACCTTGATATTTAACGGTTCACTGATTTCAAACGCATTGATTTTACGATATATCGTCAGCTGTAAAGTTTTCTGTGTGCCTTCAAATAAACAAGTCCCATAAAACGTATCTATGGCTAGCAAGAACTAGTCTTGGCTGTATTGAATCTTTGAGTCGTGCTTATAAATTGTTGGTTATTTGTTTCAGATCATTCATCGGGACTTAGCCGCGAGGAATGTTCTTGTAGATCACAATAAATTATGTAAAATAGCAGATTTCGGGATGTCTCGGAACGTCCGCGACACTGGTCAGATTTATGAACAAAGACATAGTCGAGTAAGTATTCCTGCGTCAAACTTGATCATTGTCGCGTAAAACAAAGTTATCATTTTAGTTTTTGTAATGTGTACACATTTTGTGGCCATGACTCAAATTTTGCTCGAAGAAAATAACTTGAATTTTGGTTCTTACTGGAACGCCGAAGTTTTCAGTTGCTGTGTCTGAAGTTTTTGGGTGTTAGTACTGATATTCAGTCAGGAGTATCGAAAGGTAAGTATGACTTACCCAAATATCGTCCCTGCTGAAGATTTCAGTACTTTAACTGAAGTTCAGTGCTCCCCAATCGAAAACGTTGGTTATTGCAACCGAACACTTCGGCGTTCTGTAAGAACCAAAGTGTTTTTTCATCAGTAAAGCACAGTTCAGAGGCATAGTTATAGCCTTATCTTCTTTTTTCGTCAATACTAATTTTGAAAAGTTTTTGGGCTGTATACGACATTAAATACACGCAATACTACCAAACCCCTTCAGTGCACCATATTAGTGCACATCTCTACTAGGTGCGTAACATATGAGATTTACCCTTTCTCTAAACTCCCACTCCCCCGGTCTTGAGCTGGGGCAAAGACCGAAGCCCTTACTCTGCACTGTAACTTTACTGCCTGTATGCTCGAAAAATGCCTGTTCCAGTTTATCTTTTCCGAAGATTCGTAGAAAGGGTTATAAACTCGAAAAGAGCCGAAGAGGGCAGCAAGAAATTAGGCGGCGTCACGAATAAAACTCCGAATTTTCTAACTTGAATAAATTGAATGATTTTTAACCTTCTGAAATCAAAAACTTGATTCTCACCATGCCGAATGTGGATTCACGGCTTGCTGCATGGTTTTCTTTTCTTTCCCATATGATCAATCACAATTTTTCAAGTTTGTTCTCATCTGTAATCCGGATTCTGTTTTCTTCTTTTTCTTTTAGGGTGCCCTGCCAATCAGATGGATGGCTCCCGAATCTTTGCATTACTGTTTATTCACCCAAAAGACTGATGTGTGGAGTTTCGGAGTTCTAGTCTGGGAAATTGTTACCCTTGGTAAGTAATGGCACATCCTCAAGATCAGACTTTCAGTTCTCTGTTAGGCACCTGGCACAGCTGCAGCGCCATAAATCGGCGCTCCGTGCCGATTTTTTTTTTTTTTGTTCTTTTGTGGCTTTACCGGAAAAGTTCCGTTTAACCGCAGTAAAACCAGAGACAATATATAGTAGAGACCACGCACTACCTATCTTGCCCATGTTTGCGCGCGGTGGCAACTTTTTTTTCGGGGTCTCAACAGAACACCGCAAACATGGTCCATACGTTGACTGATGAGAAACGTCGTTGAGATTTTTGCCTACTGAAACGGAAGCATCGAAATTGCATCAGTCAACAAATGGACCGTGTTGGATGGTGCACCCTCATGCTTCTGTGTTAATTCCTGTTGAGTACCGAAAAATAAGTCAGCCACCGCGCGCACGGCTAGTGCGTGGTCTCTATTATACAGGGTGTTAAGAAAAAAAGTTTCCACTGCGGTTTTTTCGAAAACGGCCCTACACGTGTCCAATAATATCGAGGGGGACCCATTTTGGGAGGGTTATTTTATTCGGCGCCCCTCTGGGAGGGGCGGGGGAGGGGGTAACCCCCTTTTTTCTTATGGGAGCCCTATTTTTTTTATTTCAGTATCTGAAAGAACATCAAAAAATAAACTTTTTGGCGCAAACCGAAGGTCGATATCGTTTTTCGTTTTCGATATATCGAAGGTCAAAGTTCGATATGGACCTATTTTCAAATAATCATTACTCCACTTTGAAATACCGGAATTTCAAAAACAGGCGTTTAAAATACTCCAAAAAGCAAGCCCTTTTGAGAAAAAAAATACAAATTTGACACAAATTTAGCCAAAAATAGGGTTTAGCGCCCCCAAAAATTGTTAACGTTTTTGCCCCCCAGGGGGGCCCACCAGACAAATTCCTTGAGACGACCTCTATCGAGTGATACATCGATCAAAAGGGCATACCAAACTGAGCATTTTGGCGCAAACCAGAGGTCGATATCGTTTTTACATTCGAGATATCGAATGTCAAAGTTAGATTTACAAAATTCGAGCAAAATCTCCCGTAAAAGCTCCGCTTACGTTAAAAAATATGATTTCAATTTGATCGTTTGACGCAAGTTTTTACCCCAAGAAAACTTGCGTAAAACTTTACGTTTTTGGTCCATTTTTGCTACTCGGGAAATCAAGGACGTTTCAAAGTTAGGGTAGGTTGGAAAATGTTAGCATTTGGAGAAATATGCGATTTGTCATTCTTGCTTTTCAATTCATTCGTTAATCTGAACAGTGTTTCTTTCATTCTTCTTTTCCAGGGCTGACTCCGTATTCCACGATGGAAGCACGCGACGTTATGCGCAAGATACGGAACGGGTATCGGCTGGAGCGGCCGGCTCATTGCCGCTCCGAATTGTATCAGGTTATGGTCGACTGTTGGAGAGCGAATCCTGTCGACAGGCCCACGTTCGCCGAGCTCAAGAAATCCCTGTGCGCTCTGCTCGAAAATGTCGAGTACGAAGGCAACTACGTCGACCTCGAAAGTCTTGCCGACGAGATGCACAGGCAAGGTTGAGACAAAAAATATAAAGCAAATCAGCTGTGATTAAAAATGTACATAGTAATTTTATTTTAATTATTATTTTCATGTCCTTTTTATCTTGTTAAATGTGTAAATCGTTTGAATCCAATTTATGTGACTTGTGAAGCACTTTTCAGTCATAATGACAATGCAATGATAAAAGCTCATCAGGCGGTCTGCCCGAAGTTTCAGGCAAGATATACGTATACCGTTACAAGAATATTAAAACTAAATTGGCCAAATAACTATAAGATCGAGACAGAAATGGAAACAAGCCGAAAAAGGCTTTTTTGTTGTTGCTTCGTTCCCATTTCTGTCTCGTTCTCTTATAATTACTAAGCTACTTTCAGTAAGACGGCTAAAGTATTTCGAAAGCGAGTACTCAATTTTAGTCCCTGTTTCCAAAAGTTTTAGATGTCTTGCCCAAAATAGCTCTTCAAAAAAATTTCTGAATTTAACTATTTACATACTTAAAAGTATGTATAAAACTTAAAAACTGTTTTTTTATCATTTGAAATAATTGAATTATCCCTGTGCTGTATTAATTTAACTACTTCAAACGGTACAGAAACCATTTTCATGTTTTATCCATGCTTTTCCACATAAATAGTTAAATTCAGCACTTTTTTCAATAGGATTTGTAACACTAAATTTTGCGTGACTTTGGACAGCCTGCCTAGAGCGTTACTCTCAGTGTGTTAAAATATTAAAGACAGAATGAAACATAGATTAAGTCATTGGTACCCTCCCATATCAGTCCCTTTAGAGACCCATTTTAATATTTCCTAACCCAACTTTAAGACAGTAATCAATCCTCCATTCTGGATGAATAAGTGTAAAAGTTAAATATTGCTCCGGCCCAAAAAGCAATTGCTCTCCTCCGTTTCCTGGATATTTGACTCGTGCTTGACTCAATTGTTCTTTTATGAAGATTTTAAATTGACATCCTTTTTTATGTTTTTTTTTTTTTTTTTTTTATTTTTCATTTCTTCAAAGTTAAGCCATCTTTTTTCTCTGCTTCAAGAAGATCCTTTAAAGCCTTTTCTTCATTCAGTCTCTCTATAAAGTAGAAGTAAAGGAAAGAATCTTGCCTTTATTGAATGCTCAATCACCTTTGTATATGTACTGTTTTTTATTTTTGTAACTCAACAAATATGTTACTTTTTCGAAAAACTGCTGTGCATGCATGAACCTAAACCAATTTCGTCCTCTGTTAAACAATTTTCTGTACAATAAAAATGTCGTTTGGAAGAAGGAAGAAAAGTTTATATTAGCTTGACCATTTGTACTTTTGTAATTTTAATTTCCAAAGATATCCTTTAAGTCTCTCATAAATTTGTTTTGCTAATTTCATAAAATGTATTCTAGTCTTGATAGTGAGCATAACAGTGCTAACAATTTAGATATTTTCAATAAATACGAATGCGCCTTTTAGGTATGTATATTTCATAACTCATGTTTTTGTGGCTTTAAGTAATTACTGAAAAAATCCAACTATGTCTAGGTGCTAACTTTTAAAAAGTAAGTTCGGTACCTTATTATTGTAGATTTGTAAAATATGTTACTGCATAAATGAAATGATATTTTGTTACATGAAATGGTTTTATTTACTTTCAATCTTCGTTTTCCACCATCAGATTTAACTCAAACATTCCTTTACCTTTTCAAAATTTCCTATTTTTAATATTATCATTTTTTTTTTTAACCTGACTCAAAAGTTGGAAACATTTACTTAAAAATTGGACCAAATTTAGATGATGAAATTCGATCACAAAATTGGAACAGCACATCAATGAAGTTAAGAGAGGAACAGTAAAACAAAATTTTAGGAGGAAAAGAAGGAAATTCTCTTAAAGATAAAAGAGGCTGGAAAACAGATAGTCAAAAAATTCTCGATCTGATCTGTCCTAATTATTCCTCTCATAATTCTTGAGAATTATTACCGTGAAGGAATCACTGAACATAGTTTAGGCTATATTAAATAGGGGATGTTTGTTTGAGAACGATTCCAAATTTCAAAAAACGGCCAAACACAAGTACTTTGAAGGTAACAGAGCGCTTTTTAGTTTCAATTTATAATTAGAGCTGCCGCAAGAAGAAGAGATCAATAAAGACTGGAATGCGGCAACCCCCGCACCAGCGGCGGCTCGTGCAATGTGGCAACAATGGATTTCCTCCATTTAAAACTGTGTAAAATAATCGATTACTTGGTGAGGCGTAGCGCCTCACCTAGTATCGATCTTTTTGCATACGTTTAAATGGCAAAATTGCACGGTTGCCAGATTGCACGAGCCGCCACTGCCCCGCACAGTAGAGCGAATCAATTGGAGAGGTCAGACATGAAATGTACACTAAAAATGAAAATTTTAATGATTTACCGCCCAAAAACAAATTATATAGGGTGGATCTGTTATGAAATTTTACAATAAAACCAACGAAACCCTTTTCAAACATCTAAGTTGCGTTTTGACAAAGATATACCGATATACGCATTTAAAGTCAGAACTTCATGTCTAGCCTCTCCCATTGACTCGCTTTACTGTGCCTTGCTCGCCAACCCTCCAACCCTCGCCCGTAAAAGAAAAAGGAAATGTGCCTTCTCAAACATTATTGGTCACATGTCTCGAAATTCATAACAGCTCTCAAAATAAATTATTGAAGTGAACTCAAAACAAGGAGAGCGTTAAAAATTAGAAATTGGTGGAGTGTTAAACAAAATGATTCTGATGGAGGCAGTGACTCTGTGATTTGTTGACAATGTTCAAGAAAGTGTCCTGATCGAAGTTTTTACTCTTTTAAATCTTAATAAACCTTTGAACAATTTTGCGGCGTTCAAGTGTTCAAGTACTACAATCCGAATGCCCCACTTCCTCTTTTAGAGTACGCCACGAAAAATCTAAAATTCAATTGAAAAGAATAGACAAATAACAAAAATAATTTTGACTCAGGCACTTTCTTTTGCAAGTCGTAATAGGTACATCGATGTTTCAAGTTTAATGGTGTGAATTGCAAGTTGTACTTCGATGTTGAGAACGTCCACTTTTTAACGCCGACTATGCCAAGTAATTCTTTAAAACTGACTTGTCTTTCTGACTTAGGTAAGTACTATCGACGAATTAAAGATTGTCGCGAGATTTTCACACATTCAGTCATGGGTGGGAGTGTCGGACTGATTTGCTACGGCTTTCCCGCCCCAACTGCACTGGCCTGTAGCCTGCAAGGTGTGAGGAGTATGAAGAGTGGCCGAACCGGAACCTTGAAGGCGAAACTTAGCTCGTGAAAATCTCGCGACAATCTTTAATTCGTCGATAGTACACTCTGCTTCTGATCAACTCTCGAACATTTTCGACTTATATCAATCGCTCCCCGGAGTTTAAAAAAATAAAAAAAAAAAAAAAAAAAAAAAAAAAAACATATGAGGGGCAATATAGATCGACACATTGGTGCAAATCAGAGAATAAAGTCTCATGAATAAAAACTGTATGGGAAGTATAGCCGTTTGATCAAAGAGTTTTAATGGACTGTTGACTTTGGCTTCAAGGATGTGAAAAAATAAGTGGAAAAGACATTGAAGGCATAAAAAGAGGCGAGTGCCGGTACGGGAAGAAGGGAAGCGCGTGCAAACTTTTGCTACAGCGCTATAGATGTTTCAATCTCATGTAAAAGCGTGAAAAGACCAATGATGGCATCAGAAAGTCATCAAATGAGTTAAATGGGCGAAAAGAGTTTAATGAAATCCACAGATGGCGGTGAAAAGAGCAACTGATGGATGATCCGAACTGCCAAGCTGCCAGCCAACCTCACATAACCATAACTCCGAAATCTCAGGGCGTAAATTTAAAAGACTTAACTCTCTAAGCCCGTGCGGTTTCTACGATCGGAACCGAATATTTAAATTGTGAGCATACGATTGATCAATTGCCCATAGTAGAATCAGAATTTGGTATTAACTTTTCATATTTGATTTTTGATCCAAGGTTTTTGGACATTTTCAAATTTTTATTTGAAACACTTATAGGGGCCCAAAAATTTAAAGCCCTTTATATTTTCGGCAAACGACCAGTCCCCCGCGAGATCAAATTTGTCTTCATGCCCTTAAAGGGGCCCAAAAATGTTGGTTTTTTCCCAAAAGTACAAATTTTATAAGATGCAAAGGTGAGGCGCGTTTAAACTATAAAGATAAGATATACTTTAAATCCTGACAACCCAATTTTTTAGGTTTTTGGAATCCCATTTCGGGATCCGAAATTTTCCGGGCTCACTACGCGTTCACAAACAAGTGGTTTGGAAAATCCCTCTGAAAGGGATTTCCAAAGGCAATCTCAGTCCCCCGGGTTTCAATCATGAAAAAGGATAGCCCGCCCAAATGGCGGTATATCTTTGGAAATTAACATTTTCGTAAATTTAACATTGAAATTTCGTTTTAAAAGGTACAATTTAAAGGAACTGTCAGGGACTAACACAGTGCAAGCATACCTCAGGGGGAAAAGGGGAAATACATGAAAATGTCAGGCCTGAAATATAGCATACTCAAATCCTCACCAACCAATAGTTTGATCATTTGGACCGACATTTGGCCCCGGGGTTCCCGTTTTAAATTTTGGGGGATTCCATGGGGAATTTGTCCAAATTTAACCGATGGATAGCGCATCGATATACTAGGAAAGTACATTTCTAGCCCCACAGTTGATTATTTTCAAAGTAAATTTGGGGGAAGTCGACTGTTGCAAACATACTCACGGAAAAACCGGGCACTGAATATGACTCTAAAGCCGGATACTGTGAACGAAAATTTTCAAAAGCCTCAATGAGTGCAAGTGTGGCATACAATCACTCCAGTGGCGGCTCGTGCAATTTGGCAACCATGCTTATTTTCCATTTAAACCCATGCAAACGTATCGATATCTTGGGGGTGCAATAGCACCTCCTGAAGATCGATTGTTTTACATAGGTTTAAATGGAGGGATTGCGTTGTTGCCATATTGCACGAGCCGCCACTGAATCACTCGCACTCACTAAGCTTACGGCACGGCGAAACGAATTTCATAATTTACGGCTTTAATTCTTAACCAATTTTGCTCGTTTTGGGCTCAAAATATCTTTTTGTAGGCACTGGCGTTTTTGGATTTTGCTTGCTTTCTTTGGTTGCAATTTAACATGCCAAAAAAGCGGCTTTTCCGAAAAGCTATGGTGCGCTATCCATCGGATTGAAATCTGGAAAAGTTTCGCCTGGAATCACCTTAAATACGCACCATACATTTTTAGAGAGAACCAAGAGGTCGCAGGTAACATTATTTGATCCTTGATCAATAGACTGTACTCCATACACTTTTTCAAAGACCGATGTCAGACTAAAAGGTCTGTGTGCTATTGCTCCGCAAACACAAATAAAAAAAAAATAAATAATAATCCACGATTTTCGAATAGATTTCAAAAGTGTTTCTATGTTACTAAACAACGTCTTTCTCGAATATAGTGATTCTTATGGGTAGACTTCGCCCTCCTCAGAAATGCCGCAAGAATAACTACACATAATAGGCCACAGAGTCAATACCTTACCTCTCTTTGTTTTCCGACTAATTCGTCAGCAGAGGGAAAGGAAATGGGATCATTGTGATAGTAATTGTTTCGCCGGAAATATCAGAGTTTTGGGAACAGCCGAATTTTTGAACTAGGCCAACGAATTGTTTTGGTCATCGCGATTTATTACTGAAGATCGCCGAGTTTGAAAATCAAGTTTCTTTTACTGATTCTCTTCGTCGAGTTATCATTGAGACGAGAAAAGGAATAACTTCTCACAGTTCTAGTGTCATACATTTCGGAAACAAACAACAAATGAGTCTCATTTCCGCCGAATTAGTGTCTGTCATGTTGCTGGATCGAGAAACAGAGAAATCACTCGATCATTCCCATTTCTCTAGTCTGAACCAAGTAGTCGCAGCACTGTACTGATGTTCGCCGTTCTCGTAATGAGCGTAAATCCGAAATCTAGAAAACAAAAACAAACAAAAATTAAACTAATTTAGGTCAACATACCATGGGTATACTTAATCAATGGAATGGTTGGGGGAGAGGGGGGTTAATGGTGGCATCGAAAGAAGGAGTTTATTCTTTGGAAAAAACAGAGGCGTGTTTACACGGAAAAAAACTACGGTGAAAATAACCATACGGATACCTGATTTTGGCACCTGCTAGATGTTATGGTAATGTTAACCAGAAGTATACTATGTTTTGACTTGGTACTAGGTGATGTTACCTGATTGAATGTCGAATTTACTCTAAGTATCGGTAAATGTACCATACTTCTGGTCAAGTTTACCATAACATCTAGCAGGTACCAAAATCAGGTATCCGTATGGTTATTTTCACTAATCTTTTTTTTCCGTGTGTGAAAAGCAGAGTTGTGATTTTCGGATAGTCATACGGAACTTTTCTATATGTTTTATCGCGCAATATAAAATGAGCGCGGGAGTTTCGAAATGGGTCTGTTGCATACTTTTGTTACAGCGATATGGAGGGTCTATTCTAGTGTAAAATTGCGTAAAAATCACATTGAAAGCATCAAACAGTCATAAAATCCACTCATAAACCCGCAAAAGACGTTTTAAGGAAAGCCTAAGATGGCGGGGATAGGGGCGAGTCCATGATCTAACTACACAGGTCAGTCAATCCGGAGGACGAGTTTCGGTGCGATCTGCGCAACCTCCGCTCGTGACGTATAGCTGGCGCAGCTGAAGAGCGGGCGTTCAAAACGTGCTTTCTTATGGGGGAAAAGACCCTTTTTCAAGTGCGTGTTATAAACAATTTATGACAGTGAAACTTGGTTTTTATCAATAAGAAGTATTGAGGAAGGTTTCAATTGTTGAGAAAACCAATGCAATCGTCCGCAATTTTGTTTTCCAATTTTCGGGCAATTTTAGAAAATTGGGTAGAATGCATTGAATATTACGTATATCCACCTTCTCCATGAGAGGGATTTGTGATTGTGCCAGGCAGACGGAGAGGCAGTAGAGGGTCTGCGCATTGACTGACCTGTGTAGTTAGATCATACGCGAGCCAGTCTTGCATGCATCCACCACGAGCAGCAAAGATGGCCGACACGGCATTCGACAAAGTAGGTACTTGCCCGGCGTTTCCGTTTCAAGATTCCAGCAAATCAACAAAGAACGTAATTAAACACCATAGTAATCACAAACAATAACGAAAAAGTCAAATTTACCGGATGAAAACACGCAGAATGACAGAAAATGTAACTACTACAAGGAAGTAAGACGTTTGTTTACTTTCTAACCAACATTGTAAATTGTTGTCGTCGGCCATCTTTTGGTGTTCGCGTGGTGCATGCATATAGGGTTGATTCGCCCCTTCGCCCGCCATCTTAGGCTTTCCTTAAAACGCCTTGTGCGGGTTTATGAGTGGATTTTATGACTGTTTGATGCTTCCAATGTGATTTTAACGCGATTATTCACTAGGATAGCCCCTTCATATCGCTGTAGCAAAAGTGTGGAACAGACCCATTATGAAAACATAGGTAGCGAGTATACTAATGTACACATATAGTGTTTATATACTTTTATTCAACCGTTTTCGAATTATTTGAAAAAAACTGAGAGCCAGACTTATGGCCAGACTGTGTACAGATAAAATACGTAAAGTATAATCATACATAAATACAATTAAAATATAGTATACCTGTATCTACGGTAGAGCATGCATCGATCAAATCTCATGGATCGAACCCTAGAACCCAGGTTGCCTTCGTGACAGGGAATCCACTTGTTCTGATAATCGTCTTTCATGTATTGCACTCGAAACCAATCGATTGGCACTCCCTTTATTGGACCTTTCCACTCAATTTGAACGACTCTTGCACTCTGTTGCACAACTCGTGGCCTCACTGGTGGAATCGCCATATCTGTTCGTGACAAAAAGCTCGGAGAAAATAATCACAGATTGTTTCAGGTTTGGAGACTCATTGTCAGCTCAATTGAAACATTTTCCTAATCAAAATTTTGGAAATATGATGACACCACACTTGTAGTTTAAAATTGTTTAACGCATCAGTATTAGGGCGTCTCTATAGCAGGCCACCCTGCAGGTATAGAGGGTTTTAATAATGGCGACTGCCGGTGATGAGCGTTCCAAACAAAGCCAGTTTGTCTCTCTCGCTCTCACGTGATTCCTATGTACTGCCATCTTACTCTCATTTCAAAAATCGTGTATAGAGACTTATCTTGTGAAATTTTATGGCAGAAATGAATTTCTCGAGGCATTATAATGCGATTTTGATAATAATATGTCGTAAAACAAGGCCCTGTATACGAATTTCGATACTAGAAAGAGATGGATATACATGGGGGTCACGGGAGAGTGAGTGAGATAGTTTGGCACGCTACGCGAGTTTTATCACAACCGATTGCGACCGATGAGTGCATTGTTGTGGTTGTTGGCTGACCGTTGACTTCGCACTAAAATATAACCGTCTATTACGGCTCATACGAATTAAAGCCATATCAGCAATGACTCCTATCAGCAATGAACACGCTGGCTCTAAATGCATTTACGACTCTTGTTTACTCTTTGTTCCTATGCATGGAAAGTTGCGATTCGATGAGACTCCCTCATTTGTAACCTGCTTATTTGACCTCGATCTTGGCATTTTGCTTAAACGCATTTATATTGCGCTGCGAGTCAATTTTGGAATTTTCTGGTGCTCCCAACTTTATTTTCAAATGATTTTACACAAGAATAACCCCCGCGGCAAAAAAAAAAAAAAAATGGGCATTCAACATCCTCAGGACGTTCAGAACACTTTCGACGAACATTTTGAAAAAGTCTTGAATTGATCTGAAACGCCGTCTTTTGACCTTGAAATGGAGATTGGCGAAAAAAAAGCATATTTAGACTCAGCGTCCAAATCGTAATTTTTTTTGCCGGGCCTTTGCAAGCAATGGGTTTGTTGCCAACTTTTGAAACATCTAAAGAAACTTTAGCTGTTTCCAAAGTTTGCAACAAACCCATTGCTTGTAAAAAAACAGGTTTGATTCTTCATACGAGATTTTTTATAGCCTTAACTTTTGTAACAAAACTGTCCTGACGATGTGGAATGTATCACTTCGTAAAATATACGTACAATTAGCTCTTATAAATTAGGTAAGCAATGAGTTACAGAAACGTTGCCAAATATATAACCAGAAAAATTGATGTTAAATAATTATTACAATATTACGCACCTGCAGTGTGACCCTTCTTTTTACGCTCCTTACGAGGTGATCGGAAAGAATCAGGGTATTCTAGATCGAGATCTGGAGTAGGAGGTGGTTTCGTGACTTTATTTCGTTTTTTTTTTTTTTTTTTTTTACAGAAACACACACACAAAAAAAAAACAAAACAAAACAAAAAACAAATTAGGCAACCGGTTTTGTTAAAGGAACATTAATTAAATGTTTTTGTCAAACTTTGCACCTGACCCTGAATTAATTTTGATTCAGCCCAGGTACAGAGATAACTTATATTCATTCAGAAACAGAGATTGTCGGGATTTTATATTTTCGAACAGTGGCCGGTTTTGGAACTAATGCGATTTAAATCATAGCATGGTCCACTTATTAAATATAATTTACTACTGAAAATTTGGAAATATTCTGCATGCTTGGAGAAACTCAAAAGAAGATCAGCAGAGACATCTCAGAAATCTTGGGGGGGGGGGGGGTGACACCATTTTTGGTTCCTTGATTTACTGCATTACAGTATATTTTTGAAACCAAATTGGTTTTGCACACTGCAAAATTATTTGCAAAACTATTAACCACTTTGCGCCATCCTGGCCTCAAAAAAAGCCTCATTCTACGATGTTCTCCCCATAACTTAACTTTGATCCTCTCCTTCAAATCGTAGAATCTTTTTGAAACAGCCCGGGGCTCCCCTTCCCCCCACCCCACTGGCTCCATCCCCTTCCCCACCAACCTATGACGCTTCCATGAAGAAGTGGGAAAATACGAGTAATCTTTCCGCTAGAGCCCCACCAAGAAATTGAAGCGAATTGTAGCACATTCATTCAGGGTTTAGGACCAATAGCGGCCCGTGAGATTTGGCAACCATGCATCTTTCCCACTTAAACTTAGGTAAAAAATCGATTCAAGCGGAGGCTGGCAGCCTCCTCGAGTTTCGATTGTTTTCCATGTATTCAAATGGGATAAAAACACTGTTGCCAAATCGCACGAGCCGCCACTGTTTAGGACGAAGAGTGACAACTTTGCAAGTATAGACTTACCAGACTTTCAAATAATCACTCTATGACTCTAGTAAAAATTAAAATAGATACTTCTATGGTAAAAAAAAAAAAAAAAAAATCTTACATTGTAAATCAATACAACGTTTCAACGATTGCGCAGTTAAGTCGTGTTTTTACACGATTAAGTCAAATAGACCTAATATTACTGACTTATTTTTTCATCGAACATACGCAAAATTATAGTACTATTTTTAAGAAAAAATTGAAAATAGCAGAGTTCTGCATTGAACAATAGACTGTGAATAATCTAGAAGGGTAAGTTCAAATAACTTTTAACTTTTTTATGTAATTTGTCATTACCGTAGATCATTGAGCAAGGCAAAAAATCAGGAAAATAAAGGTTTTGACCAGAATTCTTTCCTGATAACATAATTTATATCAAATTGATGATGGATCGATGATAAATCTAAGAACTACCGGAAAAATTATTTTTTTACAAGTTTTAATGCTTTTCAAAGGGTCTACGGTAATGACAAAAAAAAAGCAAAAAAAACAAGTTTTTGTCATACCGTAGACCCAGTAAAACTCATTAAAACTTGTAAAAAGACATAATTTTTCCGTAGTTCTTTAGATTTATCATCGATCCATCATCAATTTGATATAAATTATTGTTTATCAGGGAAGAATCTGGTCAAACCTTTATTTTCCTGATATTTTTGCCTTGCTCAATGATCTACGGTAATGACAAATTACATAAAAAAATTAAAAGTTATTTGAACTTACCCAGAAACGTCACCATGGATTTATAAGTTAGTTAGTTATAGCTAGTTTTGTTTCTGTCGGAGTTTTCTTTTTGTTGATCAATCTTAAATCAAGGTTAAAAGTGCTTACCTTTTTTTCGTCTAGGCCACCTTCTCCTTGCGGTTGTCTTCTTATCCTCGCCGTCTCCTGAGAATAATTGAACAGTCGACTATTTTAAAATAATTGATTTATTGTGAGTCTTAAAATGTCAATGTTTAGGAATTAAGGGCTAAAAATTGTGGCTCCAAGCTGCTAGCTCTTGTATAGCCTCGTTGTCACAGTTTGACAGCGTCACATTTTCAAACTTGTCGTAGTTGCCATCTTCATAGAGTTTTCCCAGTGTAACGACATTAGATAGAGACACTCGGCAAGCTGCTTTATGGCTAATGCAAGACTTAATTTGACTACGAGACTTTGCTTGTGCCACAGGATCGTTTTCTAAAATTAGCTTCATCAATTTTTGACAATTTTTCATTTCAAGCCCCAACCCCCTAACCCCTCAAAGCCTTTGCTGACTACATTTGATCAGTCTTTCGAGCATCTTAAGGTGATTCCAGGCGAACCTTTTCCAGATTTCAATCCGATGGATAGTGCCACTAGTTGCTTTCGGGGAAAAGTAGTTATATTTGGCATTTTCAACTGAAACCAAAGTAAAAACGCAAAATTCCAGAAAGTCAGCACCTGCAAAAAAATGTTATGGATATTTTGAGCCCAAAACTAGCAAAATTGGTTAAGAAATAGGGCTATAAATTATGAAATTCATTTCGCCATAAGCTTAGTGAGTGCGAGTGAGTGCGTGTGATAGTATGTCTATCTGCCTCACTCTCGATCGTTGAGGCTTATGGGAATTTTCGTTTTTCATAATTTCCGGCTTTATTTTGTAGTATTTTAGCTTGAACTTTACAAGGTTATCTTCCTGAGGTATGTTCGCAGGTGCTGACGTTCCTCAAATTTGTTTTTTTAGCGTAAAATTATCAATTTCAGCTAAGAAATTTTAACTTTTTGATCATAGCGCTAGTGGCGCTATCCATCGGATTGAAATTCGGACAAGCTTCGCCTGGAACCATCTGAAATATCTTCGTTTTGAAACTATTTTATCTTTCAGGGGGAAACAAATGAACTTGAAGTAGAGCATTCGAAATTATTGGTATCAAAACGGTGTTCCATGGTATTTAAGTGCTTGTGCAGTGCCACTGGATCAACCAGAATACTTTGTAATTAGGTTATACAATGTCGTTTGAATATTTACTATAGTTATTGTTCATTTAATTTTTTTTTTTTTTGATACCATTGAGTTTTTTAACGATCTCGTGCAATTTCACAACAATGTTTTTCCTCCATATAAATCTATGTACAATGATCGATTGCTAGGCAAGCGCTGACTACTCAACTATCTAGTCGATAGCTTTACATAGAATCAAACAGAGGGAAAACATTGTTGCCACATTAGCACAAGCAACCTCTAATCAATAGTTGACAAAAATAACCAATTCGGTTCGAAAAATATGGTTGTTTTAACATCCATTATTTTTTTGTCACCATTCTTCAAAACTCTATTTCACTCAAACGGATTTTGTTTTCTTTCTCGGCGATGAACAAAAGCTGGAACTGAAGCTATTATTTATTAATCTATTAATGTCTATTGGCAGTTGGTATCTACAAATCATGATTTTTACCCAAAAAAAAAAAATAATAAAATAATAATAAGCTTTTAGAAGTAGAAACCTTGGATGAGGGATTTGATTTCTTGTACGGGCGGCACGGGAGCTGCAGGCTCATTAGGTGGCTTGTCGTCGTAGGCCAAGACCTGACAATCAGCTCCTGAGATGCTTTTAGATGCTGCCCACATGCGCGGTGGGGTTGATTCCAGAATGACCACCGCTTTTCTCCCATTTGGATGACTTAAAGATTGACTCGTTGTCAAACAATCTAAAAATATCGCCAACTCTGCAAAAATAAAATACATATTAAGTATATATTTACTAGTGTGACTCATAAATCACAAAATAATTTAATAATGTAAAACGAGGCAGCTAGCATAGATCTCTCACTCCCCCCCTCCCTCCCTCTATCTCTCTCTCTCTCTCCTCTCTCTCTCTCTCTCTCTCTCTCTCTCTCTCTCTCTCTCTCTCTCTCTCTCTGACTGATTGGTTATATTATCAAGTTTTCAATTCTTCTTTTTATAATTTTACTATTAATTTATTTCTTAATTTAATTTTGTAGCCTTTTTTCTTACCCAATTTTGTACCATATCGGTACCTCTTATTCACCAATGTACAATGTAAGTACATGCATTTTTACCTTGTTTATTTACTTTTCCGTTCAATTTCTTAAGTGTACTCTATATAGTATTAATTTAATTATTAGTTTTGCTTGGCGGTAGGGTAAATGTAAGAGAGGGCCTCTGGGCCCTAATTTTCGCTTATTGTTGAGTATTATTTGTTCTTTTTTATTTTTATTTTTATTTTTATTTCTTTAAGTTAATTGTGTTAAATAACTTGTTGCAATAAAAAAAGGGTATCATTTCTCTCTCTCTCTCTCTCTCTCTCTCTCTCTCTCTCTCTCTCTCTCTCTCTCTCTCTCTCTCTCTCCCTCCCCCCTCTATCTCTCTCACTTCTTCATTGCATTACGTTGACTAGAGAAGATCGTTAAATTGGTACTTAGCTTGAAAAGAACGAATGATCAAGCGCCTTCAATTCCTGATGTGGGCAAAAACAAGTACCATTGAGTAGGACTATTTATTTACTCGCTTGATTTGAATAGGCGCGGTATGGTGTTTTGACTTATTATACTTGGTCTTCAAAGGGTCAATTCGTCAGTTTAAAAAAATTTCCGTTTTTTGCGATTTTTATACTCGTTTCAAACAACAGTAAAAGTAAGTAATTACTTTATATTATGGTTTTATTTGATGCGATTCAGGCTGATATTTAATTCAGTAGCGTAGCGGGCAAGTTTGCAACGTTGTATTGTGTCCATTTAAACCCATGTAAAAGGTCGAATGAGGTGTTCTCCTAACACTTAATAATTCCATCTGTTTAGCTCGTTTCCGAAGTGTATGCGCACCTAAATCATAACCTTTGGCGAATTTTCAAGTTTAATTAATTAAAATCAAAACCGAACTTGCGCCTCTGACTTCATTCTTTTGCGTCTAAAGTGTTCCTCATTGAAAAAATAACACTCAATTTCATTTCCATTCATTTTCATCTAGTAATATCAGAAGTTATGTTGACAAATTCCAAAGATTATCGGTCTAGGCGTGCTTCCACTTCTGAAACTACCTCTACACAGGTTAAAATGGACGAACTGCAACGCTGCCAAGTTGCACTCCCCTCCACTGATTTAATCGCTTGCAAATAATTTGATTGTGGCATGCACTATTAGGAATACATTGTATATTCATCTTTATTGCGTATGAATTATGATCTGGTGAAAAAAAAATGAAAATAATAATAATAATAATAATAATAAAGACGGCGGTGCTAGGGGTGCAAAAGACGGCGGTGCTAGGCACAGCCACCATTCTCCGGAAAGTGTTCATGTAAAATTATAATGACAAGTAGTTAATGTAGCTTTAGTAGTTTATGTAGTTTGTAGGATGTAAGCCATACTCCAGGAAAAAAAAAGAAAAGGAAAAAAAAAAAAGGGAAGAGATTAATTTGTATAAGAAAGGAAAGAAAAAAAAAAGAAAAATGGAAAGAAAAAAATACAGGAACAAAGACAAAAGGAAAAGGGGGGAGAAAAAAAAAAAAAAAAAAACACACAGGAGTACGGCAGGAAATTATGGACCCTGCGAGGCCTAAACAAAAAGTTATAGACTGTAAGATTTTATACTGAGAGCTCCTCCCATCAGGACAGTACAGCAACGATTGTACGAAACCTGTCCCCGGGAGAAGTAGTCTCCTCCCTTTGTACAAGGGATGGTAATTTTTAATTAACAATAATTAATTTTTGTACAGATACCGGAAAAGTCATCCAACCGGAAAAAGCCCAAGGCTCAGGACTATTGTTTAGTCCCGCCGAGGGACTAACACCCCATTACCCGCCAAAAGCGGTGATAAACAACAAATAACCATAATAATAATAATAATAATATTAACAATAATAATGATGAAGACTTGATTACCTGTTCGGAGAGGCCGATGAATCCTTGTTAGTACTGTATTAATTGACCTAGGCATTCTAGCTAATTTTGTCCACGAGAAAGAGCCCCGTTTTGGTGGCGTTAAAATTGGATTTTTGCATTGGTAAACCCGACTATTAAGTGCTACACGATTAAGGAACACCGATGATGCATTCAAAGGAGAACCATCAACTAGAGGAACAAAATCACGAATTTAAAAACAAAAAGGTAGCAAAAAGCACAAAAATAGCGAAAAACACCGGAGCTAGTAAAAAACTCAAACGAATGGAGTTTTTTAAAGAAGGAATTATGAGACAAAAAACATTGCCGTTTTTTCAAAACCAATTTTTTGCTTAGAAAAAAGAAAGAAAAAAATCATGCCTCATTAATTGGTGCTCATGGGAAGTGAATCTTAATCATGACAGATTTATACTGAAAAAGTCGTGAGAATCTTCCTCTTTAAATCATTCTAAGGTACTCTAAGAGTCGGAAAAATTGAAGCAACAGCTCAGCTAGCACTATCATTTTCTTTATAAAAAACTCA
The DNA here is from genome assembly GCA_011764245.1 of Trialeurodes vaporariorum. NCBI lineage: Eukaryota > Metazoa > Arthropoda > Insecta > Hemiptera > Aleyrodidae > Trialeurodes > Trialeurodes vaporariorum. Next base: position 88,078,801 of record VMOF01000111.1, on the reverse strand, counting down.
AAATGTCAGACCCTTGCAACTGCCTCATTATTTCTAGTTGGCACCGAAAATGCGTCATTAGAGCTGGGCATGGGCTTGTCTTTCTCTTTCTCTCCTCCCATTTGAACACATGTCTTTGTAAAGGATAGCAAAGGGGGTCATCGCTTTCTCCGTCTTTTTCTAACTCACGTATTCAAATGGGAGGAGAGAGTGACAGACAAATTCCAGTATCCGTCCATGGCTGGGTCGCTGGATTTAACCCATCATGCGCGGCTAGCGAACGCTAAAGTTGCCGGGATGTTGCTCACAGAGGCGTAGCGTGCAATTTGGCAACATTACATTGTTTCCATTAGAGCCCATGTAAAAGGTCGAATGCGAAGATGTTCACTGAACACCCAATAGATCGGTATTTTCCATGGGTTGGAATGGACAAGCTGCAACGTTGCCAAAGTGTGCGCCATGCCATTGATTACTTACTAAGCCCCAATAAGGTAGACATTTATTTAACCCTTAACTGCAGATGAGCCCAGATCTGGAACAATTACTTTGAAGCCTTATCTAAAAGTAGGGGACTTGAGTTGTACTGTCGCTGCATGGTGGGTCACATGTGGAACAGATACTAAACGAGTAAGAATTGTCGATTTTGTCCTAGAGCGCGCAGCACAGGATAGAGAACGTGCAGAGTGGTTGAAAATAGCTTACTGAAAATCTGATCGAGATTTTCTGATTTTCATTGTTATGTTTGGAAGTAACTCAGGGGGTACCATATACAAAAAAAACAACTATTGAAACTTACCAACTTATTTTTTACTACTTTGATTTTTTTTTTTTTTTTTTAGCCTGAAAACTTTATTTTTAGTTGCATGGATACCTAAATGCGGGTTAGGCCATATTTGGAACAATTGATATTCAGGCTCTTTCCCATTGAAACATAATGGAAAGATTTTTTTCACTATTTTCCCCTGTCTCAAGGATCAAAATTGTACTGAAAAAAAATTATTTCATTGAAAAAAAAAAATCATGCCGTAAAGGGTTAAATGTGGAGGTGAAAGTGTCTATAACTATTGAATATTGTAAATTTCAATCACCTGACTTTTTTTGCTGCTGCTGATTTGAGAGCTTCTGGACTAGATTTGCAAAAATATATTGGTCTGCTAGGCATTTTATTCTAATTGCTTTTTTTGACAAACTTTGGCCCTCTATGGCGTTGCCTGGCGCAAGGTTTTCTGCTTTTGCCTGGATAAAATATATAGAACATAATTGTATTACTATCAGTGTTGTCAGATCCAAAAAATTAACAAATTTTACAGTAAGTTTTTGAGAGTGGGCAAAACGGCATGGCAGCCCTGCTTCTTATTTAATGCCCTTTTACATTGTAATACTTACGAACACGTTATCAATAATTAACTCCAAGGGTTATATGTTACTTACCTAGAATTGTGAAAGGCATTAGAAACTTTCGCAGAGCTTTGAACACAACGTTCATTTCTTTTAATACATTTTCCTTCCGATTATCACTTTTTTATGTCAGCTTTTAATTAACTTTGGCTCGTGGGTTTGAAACCGTGCACACATGCATCCACGAGCTCGTCATACCCATGTCTTACGTAATTGTCCACTGCGGTAGCCTCAAATATTTGAGCCATTGTTTAGCAGTAGAGAGGTGCAGCAATTCGGATTACCTCCCCAGCTATTTACCAACATTTTTAATCCTACCCATAAGGAACGTTGATTCAAATTATTTCAAAGGTTGGATTTTAGAGATAGTATAAAAATATATCTCGTTTAAAATAATAGCTCATTAAAAAAAAAAAAAAAAAAAAAAATCTAGAAAATAGCAAAGGAATAATATAGCATTGCATTTATTCAAATAAAGAAGCAATTATTTTCCAACATTTCCAACAAGACCAACGCTTTCCAACAAGAATAAATAAATATGTGAAATACTAATCACCATGACTCATATGGGCAATAAAAAATGCATACCGGGACAGTAAAAGCATTCGAAAACCTATTGAAAAATCAATAAAAATACTAAGTTGTGATAAGAGCTGTGCTTCGTCTGAAACCAATAATTCTTTTAAAATTCATGACTATCGACCCTGGCTGTAGACGAAGAAAATGAATCGGTAGCTGTATACCTTACATTACAGTAAAATTCTTTTCAGAAGTGTCGTTGGAGCTCTCTTATGATCTTTGATGAATATTCTATTTCCATGCTTGCAAATCGAAAAAAAACTTGCCTCGGACTTTGAATGTTTGTTAAAGCGTTCTTCAATAAAAATCCAAAGCTCAAATTCATTATCATTCATTTCCATCTAGCGATATGAGAAATAACTTCGGAAAATTCCAAAGATTATTGGTTGGGGTCCACCCAAACTTCTGAAACGAGCTCTACTTAAATATTTACTCCAGCCATTTAAAAAAAGGATGCATACTCCACAGTTTTTAAATTTTAGTGGTGACCCTTGCACTCGTTACCTCTTTCATAAAACTTTTAAAATATGTGCACTTTTGGGATGTTTGCTTTGCAATCTCCTAACCTAACTTAAATAAATGTTTCAGCAATAATATCGAATTGTAATAAAAAACTCTATTTTTTGACATGCAGAAGACAACTGGAAAAACTTTGTTGGCGCTAACGCTAGCATCCAAACCAAGCTTCAAGCACTCTTATCCAGTCATGAAATCAACAACTATTTTTCAAAACTGAATATATCATGGAAATTCAACCCACCTAATGCACCACACTTTGGTGGTCTATGGGAAGCTGCCATAAAAAGTTTTAAATTCCATTTCCGAAGAATAGTTGGATCGACCATACTCAATCCTGAAGAGTTCTCGACATTGGTTGTGCAAATCGAGAGTGTTCTCAATTCGCGTCCTTTAACGCCGCTGTCTTCCAGTCCACTGGACTATGAGGCCCTAACTCCTGGGCATTTCCTCATAGGTCAATCCCTCATGTCTTTACCGTTCGGCCAACTCACACATCAAGAAAAACATCCTCTATTTCATTGGAAACACGTCAATCAACTTCTCACTCGGTTTTGGCTTCGATGGAAAAAAGAATATTTACACACACTCCAAGTATCGAAAAAGTGGCACCACAAAAATGCAAATCCAACTGTCGGCACTTTAGTTGTTGTCAAAGATCGTCTCCTTCCCCCATCATACTGGATGCTGGGCCGCATCACAGACACTCATCCCGGACCAGACGGCTTAGTGCGCGTAGTCACAGTTAAGACTCCTCACGGACTTTACATTCGAGCAATCTCTGACCTGTGTCCTCTCCCTATCTAGTGCAACATTTTTGAACAATTTTAATATGCATTTCCTCATTATTATTTCCTATATTTTCCAAATATTTACTACCTTTTCCATTTTTCATTTTCCATTTTTTCCCCATGTATTTGCGTAAATTCTCATATTGATTGTTCTTCATTCTTTGAGCAAAGCTCAAGGGGGGGCAGGATGTTCCCCTATTTATTTAAATACTCTATCTATCCTTGTTCCCATGGAAACAGTTTCAGTTTTTCCAGTTGTCTTCTGCATGTCAAAAAATAGAGTTTTTTATTACAATTCGATATTATTGCTGAAGGGTTGGTTTTATTATTTTATTAGTATTTATATTAACGATTGTTGATTAATAGATCAACAACCCCCATAATTTAAAAAAAAGGATCTATAATCCACAGTTTTCAAATTTTAGTAGCAACTCTTGTACTCGTCACCTCTCTCGTGAAATTGTTAAAATTTGTACGTACTAGTAGGATATATTTACTTCATAATCTCCGGACGGAGAAAGGGAACAAGAATATCCTTCTCCGCTAGTAAAGCAACAAAAAAAGATTAATAGATTTTAAATGGGATGAAATTACAATTCAAAACTGCAAATATATTACAAGAAATTTAAAAAAATTTCAGGTTAGCCATTTTTATTGAATTGCAGCTATTTTGACCTCCCTGAATATGTATATGATGATATGAAGCATTTCACTTACGTATGAAAAAACTATGAAACGTAAAACAGCTATGCAGAATACGTCCAGAGGTTTCATCGTGATAAAAATAGATTTAAAAGAAAACGTTTAAATCCAATTTCTAAATTGACGGTATCACTACCGCAAATTCATTGGAAAAGATCGGGAAAGCACTCCTAATTTTATCACTGAGTATTTGTAGCGCTCCATGCAAGAACTTGATCACTTTTAATGTTTCCAAGAAATTGTGATTGAACAAAAAACAAAAAATTCGATTCAAAATGAGCGAGAATTTCGCCCGGTGGAAAAAATTTCGATCGACATTTGAACGGTGTCCAAACTGCACGCTAAATTCAAACGGTTTCGCTGGCTTTAAAAATGAGGGAGACTGCTTGAACTAACTTACTGATGAACTCTCTCCCACTTAATACAGAAAAGAGAAGACATCACGGAGAAATGTGAATGAGACTTAACAGAAGAGGTAGAGAGGGGTTACTGTGATAAGATTTGAAACGGAATCTAAATTTTATCAGATGATTCTGAAAGGATTGCCGATTTAATATGACCAAATATTGTACTATGTATATATTTTATATTTTATTTTTTCCCCCACCCGATAGTTAGTTCACCCCAGTGGCGTCGCGTGCAATTTGGCAACAATGTATTCTATCCATTTAAACTCATGTAAAATATCGGATTCAGGGGGTGCACAGTGCACAAGGAAAATTCGATATATATAATGAGTTTAAATGGAGCAGTTGCATTGTTGCCAGATGGCACGCGACGCCACTGGTTCACCCTCCCATTTTCTTCATTTGTCAATTTCACCCTTTATGGTAAATACAATTTCACCCTTTATGGTTAATACAATTTCACCCTTTATGGTAAATACAGTGGCGGCTCGTGCAATGTGATAACATCGGACTCTGCATTTAAACCTATATGTAAAATAATCGACCTTCAGGAAGCTTAATTGAAATCCAAAGAAATTGATCCTTTCGCATAAGTTTGAATGGCAGAAATTGTGGTTGCCAAATATTATACCAAGCTGCTATTGGGTAAATTCACTCCTATTTCAGAGAAGCTTACTTCTCATTGGTCACTTGATACTTTTCTTGATCCATTTGAAGAAGAAGATCATTGCATTTTGAATCAGTGACGGCTCGTGCAATTTGACAACAATGGTTTCACCCCATTGGGATCCATCCACAACAACTGATTTCTGATGAAGCGCTGATATCACTGTCGAATCGATTGTTTTACATAGAATCAAATAAAGGAAAAACAATGTTGCCTAATTGCACAAGTCGCCACTGTTTTGAATCACAGGGATAAAAAAATGAAGGAGCTAACAAGGAGGTAACAAATCGTTGATTTTTTGTAAAGTTATATCATTAAAAGTTCAAAGATCGGATATTTTATATGAACATAATAACGACATGGTGTAGAAGCTAGGTCCATAACATGCATTTTAGACCCTAGTTGGACAGTTTTTAAAAGAAAGATAATAATGACTTTTTTAATTTTTAAATGTGATTTAAACTCATTCCACCGCTTAACCTTACCATTAGATTATTTTAGAAAGCACCCTCTGAGAAAAAAAAGCGTGAAAAATTGTCTCTCCTCAACTAGACGAGTTCAGTAGATATTAGTGAATCATCGCCGAGAGCTTAAAGTCTTCGGTCGTATCCAAATTGTCACGATGAAATGTGAAATCGATTCACGCAGCACCAGATCAATCGATCGGCAAGGGCGAAATATTCTTGAATCGATATGAAAATGCTTACTTTTGGTAGTGCATAGCTCAATTTTGGGGAAGGGGGGTCTTATTTCCAGGTAAGTATGAAGTCAAACTCTCATACGCATTAAATGTGCTGAAATATTAAGAATTTCTGCCACTCGAGAAGTTGAATCCGTTTGAACAATATTTTGATCTTTGAACTCTCCTCATAAATGAAGGGTGACAGGTGGAAATTCCCCCCTTAAATCCCCTAAAAATAATGCCTAACTGTAGACTAAGTACACAAATAAAAGTCCGCAAGTTACAAACAACCAAAACTTCTTCGACGACGAATTAGTTTAAAGACTCTCGGTTAAAACCGGCTCAATTTCATAGGTTTATTCAAATGATGAAATAAGAAAAGAAAAAAATTGAAAAAAATATCATTTGTAAAATAAATAAAAGAATAACAGAAAATTTTCTCTAACTAAAGAATTTTGAAAATAATGGAAGTCCACATGGTCACGAATACGGTCATTTATAATTTTAGCCGCCTTCGGGACATTTATACACCCTGAGGTTTTTAGATTCATGGACAAAATCTACTGCTAAACATTCTTCTTTGTGTACCTTTTTTATACCAGGTCAATTGTGCGTTGGACATTTTAGAGTAGATATTGTTCAAATGGACGTTTATTGTTGTCCATATTATTGTTATACTGGACATTTAAAATAGGACATTTCCACTGATTGTGAGCACCACTTTCATATGAAGTACTTACTCCCCTAGACATCAAAACAGCGCCGTCATCGTTAATGTATCTTCAAATATAACCCTTCCAAATAATCAATGGGTTCGTCAACAGTAGCCAGACGCTGAATACGCAATTTCACAATCGCAGTTGCAAAATTGTGAAAAAGTGCCTTCAAGTAGAGACGTATACTACACCAATGCTGGTACGTCGAAATAGTTACATACACTACGCAGCGCCGGCGCCGCTTGAGAGGATTGCTTGATCTGAAGACGGTGTGACGCACTGTGTGGGATTTGACCGATCTAGCTAGACAAAAGTCCGACCAATGACTTTCTTCCGCGATAAGTGTTACTAGGGGGTTTAAAGGGTCGCTGATCACGAATCTGAAGTCAGTTTTTATGAATTTTAATGACAAGTGCTCTAAAAGCCCAAAAACTGTCAAAATAATTTTATAAAAAAGAATAATAATGGAAAAAGAAATTATTCCCCCTGAAAAACAGGGGATCAGTTTTCAACAACGCTAATTAATGAAACGTTCACATTAAATGCATTGGTCCTTTAAAGAAATGCCCAGAATAATGAAAAAAAGGAAAATAAAAAATAAAAGTTTGATCGAGATTCGAACTGTGAACCTTGTATCCGAGGATGGGCTCCGCAACAGACTGAGCCAACGCGACAACATGACTGTGCCCGGGTTTCCATCCCTACAAGTAAGCGAGTACAGAAAATGCGCTATACGTGGCGCGGCGAGCTCTTACAAGCACTTCAAAGTGTGGTCTGAACTGGCGATTCTCACTTTTCAAATTGATCTTATTTTCGTGGTGGCACCTTGTGGCAGCAACTGTTTTCATGGATTTGTTCTCTGAAATATGGGCTTTCACGTGGTGTAAACCAAAGTTCCGTCAAACGCCGCCAAATTTAGTTATTGTCCAATAAAGATCACGATTTACGTAAACTTGAGGAGTTGGAGAACGTTTCATTTGAGGCTTTAAAAAAACCATTAGAAAGGACATTGAGTAAATAAAATAGGGTGAAAAATGATCAGCAGACCATCCTCTACAACATGCAACCAACACTTTTCCCAAAACTGTAACACGTATACTTAAAATAGCATCAAATCTAAAGCCAAGCAAATGATCGTAGGAAAAGTCGTAACCAAACTATGGCGGAGGCCAATGTTCAAGCTGTTTTACACTAATTGGATCGAAGCAAATGTACAAACAATATATATTTCCGTGATCAGCATACCCTCACCTTTCATTTTCATCCATTTTCGAACAACTTTAAGCAACTTAATTTTTTGACTTTTGTCTAGCTAGATCGGGCATATCCCACACTGTGTGACGGTGTGTCCTTTCTTGTTCATTTACGGCAGCGTGGCAATATTGGTTTGATTTTAGAGCAAGCCGTTGAAGCGAACAAATGATAATTGTCTCTTCAACTTCAAGGATTATGATGAACTTTCCAATTTTCGTTGGGAATTTTCATTATTTTCGCTTTCCTTTTTTCCCACTTTGGGTGCAAGCAACGAGCTGTATGTATAGCGATAAAGAGGATTTGTGGGACGTATGATATTGAAACTTTAAGGAGGTAGCCAGTGGCGTCGCGTGCCATCTGGCAACAATGCTTCTCATCTATTTAAACTCATTAAATATATCGAATTTTCCTTGTGCACTGTGCACCCCCTGAATTCGACCTTTTATATGAGTTTAAATGGATAGATTGCTGTGTTGCCAAACTGCACGCGACGCCACTGGAGGTAGCCATGATGGAAATCTCTTATGGACATTTTCACACAGACTCGGTTTGTTTGCCTCACTTTTTTTAACCTTTAATTTTAAAAAAAAAAATTGTTAAAAATAAATTTGAAATTGATTTTAACAAAAGTGCAAGTGTTTTGAAGTGGCTATCTGGACACAGAAATTGATTTAACCGTTTCTTCTGGATGAATTTGCACGATGAAAAAACTGGCATATGACCAAAAAAGCAACATTTTCTCACCTGGATAGTTGTATTAGAATTCGGTGTCCAGATAGCTGCTCTAAAACACTTGCACTTTCGTTGAAAACACTTTCCACTGATTTAATTACAATTTGTGATTTAAGGTTAAAAAAGTGAGGCAAACAACCGAGATTCAGATCGTTCATGCTGCCACACTTTGAGATAGGACTTAATTTAACATTTATGGCCCCCTCTATCGCTATAACTCGTTAGGTGCAAGATTGCGACTGCCACCGATTAGAGGTTTCCTCATTTTCCATGAATTGATCTTAGTGCGGATTAATTATTGGTCAACAATACGTCATCAAATGTGTTTATATAAGATAGTAGTAAGGTGCTGAGATCTATCAAGAATCAATTACAATTAGGGAGCGGTCTAGAACTCTGCGAGGAGCTTCCCCGCTGAACCGGTAAAGCTCCAAGCTATTCTTTTATTCTCCGATTCCGTTTCTGATAACCCAGGGGAGTTCATCGGAGCGTTCTTGAACTCCGATGAAGTTCATCAGAACTCTTCCCCGGGGTACACCGGCTTTACAGGAGTAAGAACTCCGGTAAAAAAAAAAAACCGATGAAAACTAACCACGAAAAAGTAAACATCCTATTTCCGTGTGTTCATATGGGTGTTTTGGAGGTTATTGAAATGTAAACAGACATTTTTAGCAATAACAAGCTCCGCCCGTGATCGACGATTGTCAGTGACAAGTCATGTATATGTAATATTGGCAAAAAGGTGATGTCACCAAACCCCTCTATCGCTTCGGCTTGGAAAATGGAGTCGATCGCCCTCAAGGGTTTTCATATCTTTTGCATCTGAGGCTCTTTCACTCATGCATATCAACTCTTGACTCATATAAACATGGGCAAAAAGGTGATGTCACCTTGTAACCCCTCTATCGCTTCAGCTTGGCGAAATGAGTCGATCGCCCTCAAGGGTTTTCATACCTATTGAAACTGGGGCCGTTTCACTGACAAGTCATACCTATGTAACATTGGCAAAAAGGTAATGTCACCAAAACCCAGCTTGTGACCCCTCTATCGCTTCGGCTTGGAAAATGGAGTCGATCGCCCTCAAGGGTTTTCATATCTTTTGCATCTGATTGTGAGGCTCTTTAACTCATGCATATCAACTCTTGAGTCATATAAACATGGGTAAAAAGGTGATGTCACCAAAACCCAGCTTGTAACCCCTCTATCGCTTCAGCTTTGCAAATTGAGTCGATCGCCCTCTAGGGTTTTCAATCCTTTTGAAACTGGGGCCGTTTCACTGACAATGATCGTTCTTAAATTCATCGGAAAACTGATGAGCTTCATCAACACATTATCGGTTTTATCGTAAACACTCCCCGCGGAAATTCTGATGCACTTTCTCGGTTTACCTTATAGGAGAATTCTATAGAACGCTTTCTTACTGTTATAAAATCGGAGGGAACAAGTCGATGTATTACAATAAGTAATATCATAGATTCAACAATTGATTGATTTATTTTTCGATGAAAATGGCAGTATCGAAGTCTGTATGGAGTTGCCACCCATCATGTTGAATACTTATTATACTGCGACTTTTGTTTTCTCTTTGTTCTCAGGTCGAAGCACGTCTCTCTGTATTTTGTTTTACAATTGTTTTGTTTCTTTTATTTGTTTTTGTTGCTATGTCTGCGAAACATACACAGGATCCTTCGAACGTGTATGTTTAAACTATTCAAATCAAAAAACTCGTTTGCTTTTGTAAGAAAATGATGTGTGAGGGGAAGGGGACGTTTTCCGCGTCTGCACCTTGGTTTCTAATTAAGCACCATTGTTCCGGAGATAAGATTTTGGCCCAAAATACATTGTTTTAAATGGTAATTCTGCGTAAAGACGTCACTACGTACACGAATTTGCACAACTTTACACGTGTGTATCTCCGAAACCGGGACCCTTAGGAAAAAACCAAAGACACCATGGCTCTCAGCTCATCAAACACTATCATTTTCTTCATAAAAACACAACATTTCAGACCCTTGCAACTGCCCCATTGCAGGGCCTGAATTAATACATATAATTTTCTAAAAAAAAATAAAATCTTCTTCCAGGCTTTTTATGAACCTGGTAACCTCTTACTTGCATTACGGCTCCTCTTCTTGGATTTGAGCCTGGTTACAAATAACTTAAGTTTCCGGGTAAGCAGGTAAAAATATCAATATCACCGCATGCCATGCAAGGGGTGTAATGTTCTACAGTGAAATTTTGTCGCCTTGCGAAAGTATAAAATATTTGGAGGTCAAATGAGCCCCCTGATCATCGATTTTCTTCCATGGGTTTACGTGCAGTGGAAGTATGCATATGGGCGGCTTTTGGGGTTGAAAGTTTGATGAGAGTGGCTCGATAATAATAATCTATTTTTCCCTTTTTTTTATTCTTTTTTGGGTCATCAACCAACAGCTTAAAAATTTGCCAATAGCTTTAACATTGAATATGTAAAGCGTGCTTGAATTCGGCATTTCCATCAAAAGTATGGTGAGAGGTATACTAGATTATTCACACTAAAGTAAAAAAAAAAAAACAAAATGCAAAGCCACAATTTTTGCTATAGCGCTATGGAGTATTTAATTTCATGTAAAATCTTGTGAAAAGTCCATTGGTGGCATCAGGAAGTCATAAAGTGCAGTATGAAACTCACGAGAGACGTTTAATAAAATCCAAGATGGCTGTAAAATATCGAGCAACCTGTATGTATGCACCACGAACATCCAAGGATAGCCAACCTCGCAATATCGACCACACCCGATCACAATTGTGATCGGGTAAATAGACAAATAACCTCTGAAGCTGTGAGGTTGTCAACGTTGGCAATCCTTGGATGTTAAAGGTGCAAGCATACAGATTGCTCGATATTTTACCGCTATCTTGAATTTCATTAAACGTCTCTAGTGAGTTTATTATCGCATTTCATGACTTTTTGATGCCACCAATGGACTTTTCGGGTGATTTTACATACGACGAAACACTCTTTATCGTTGTGGCAAAAGTTTGCAACAGACCCTTTTTAGATTATTCATAGGACTTGAGCCCCTTGCCCTTCCCCTTTTCGCAAAAGCCTGCCATGCAGAGGTATCAAGACATTTCAAAACCATTTTCCTCTGATTTTTTGGATTTAATTTTTTCGAAATTTCTAATGTCAAATTTTTCCTGTAATGGGGCAGTTGCGAGGGTCTAAAGTTTGGTGATTTTTATAAAGGGACGACTTGATGATGAGCTATGAACAAATGTATCTTCGGTTTTTTACGAAGTGTCCCGGTTTCAGAAATACAATCGAGTAAAGTTTCAAAAAATTGGTTGTGCATGTTGTGACGTCACAACGCCGCGGAGTTCCAATTAAAAGCAGTGTATTATGCGGGCCAAAGATCGCAACCCCCGAACTATGACAACTATTTAGAGACCAAAGGCATCATTGTGTTTACCTCATCTAGTACTTCCACTTGTTTACTGAAAAACACCTAAATTCAGAACCTTGCAACTGTCCCATTTTGAACGTAAAATATCTACCTTTCAACCAGTGGCGGTATTCTCTCCATTTAAACCTATGCACAACAATCGATCTTCAGAAGGTGCAATCGCACCACCAAAGATATCGATACTTTTGCTTATGTTTAAATGGCAAATAATCATGGTTGCCACATTGCACGAGCAGCCACTATACTTTCAACAAACACATTTTTATTTCCTTTGACCGAAGAAGGAATCGGAGAGTAAACCAAGATAGATGATGTGAGCAGCAACAGCCACCGACCGTTGAGCGCTAAAACTTACGTAACTGAAAAATAAGTTCGAATCATCCTTTTTTTTACCTCATCGCTAGGGTTTCCCGGCACCGGCCACACCACAGCACGCGTCACATAACTTTGGTCACCGGCTCTGACAGGGATCGAATTTCAAGAGTCCGATGCCCTGCTGTATATGCAAACCGTATTCATTACCCGTCAAATGTACGAGCCCTTCAAATCATGTCAGTCGATGGGTACTCCTCGTTCGGTCGCTTGTCAATGTGTTCGGAGTTATAAGTGACATGTAAGTTTACAGTTTTCACATGCTTCCTTGCTCATACTGCATGAAGATATAGTGCGCATTTGCAAAGCTTGTTTCCATTAATTTATACAAGTAATGTGAGTTTGTTTTCACGAGCGTGAGTGATTTTCACAAGTGCGACGTGATGTTATACTTTGTCTAGAAGTATGTATCGTGGGTGTCGTCACCCATAAAATTTCACACACAAATTCAGCTCTACATTTATTTTCTGGAATACTCTTAAAGCTCATTTTATCTTATCTTGCAGCCAATCTACGTACCTACTTTATTTTTTTCACTCTAATTTTTTTCCAACACTTTTAAGTTTTATCAGCCATTTCTCCACATTAGGTGTCCACCACCATTTTATTGTTATAAAATGAAACCATTTTAATAGTTTTCAAAACAGAAATGAAACTATGTAGAAAGTGTCCTGCAGTTTAGCATCTATGTTTCTCCAAAATATGGGCGTAAAAATATAGTTTCATTTGGGAACAATTTATAGGAAAGTATCTGTTATAACGGACGTCACTGGGTAAGAGTGACGTTCATAACACCTGTTTTTCCTGAATTGCTCCCAAATGGAATGGAATTTTTCAGCCAATATATTTTTTTCGAAGGAACGTAGATGCATCTGGGAACTAACTATCTGCATACGTTCAATTTCATTTTGAAACTACGAACATGGCTTTATTGTATGGTTACACATTTTTCTTCTTTGAAAATCATTCCTTTCTTAACTGATTGGAGCAGAGAACCATTGTGAAATCTACTGTTATATTTAAACGATTAAAAATTTATAAATGTTTGCCATAGAAAATGGATTCGATTAAAATAAATTGTATAGTCTACTTTAGGTGAAGAGGATAGAGTAATGTTAAATTTGAGCTGAAGACATAATGGCAATAAAACGCATCTTTATCCCCATCTCTCACAAGTTAACATGCAAGGTAGTTAAGCTCTTTCAAACTAGAAAACACTTTTTCATGGTGATCATTCTTAAATCAAAAAATAAGAAAGTATTTGGAATAGCACCCTCCTCGTTACTTACTAAAACTTCTCCTACAATTACTGCGCAAGCATCTAAACATTCTCCGCTGCCCACCCGGGATGTATCAAGTGGCAAAGAAGGCGCAGCAAGGAAAATTAAGAACCAGCGATCAGAGGCGTAGCGTGCAATTTGGCAACGTTGCAGTTCGTCCATTGCACCCATGAAAAAGATCGAACAACTAGGTGTTCGGTGAACACCTTCATTCGACATTTTACATGGTTTTAAATGGACCCAATACAGCGTTGCCGAATTGCACGCTACCCCCGATAGATTCCGTGACAAGTACTTTCCTCTCTTTTGCGTCTGATGAGTATATAATTTGCGTGGCTGAATTTTACGGTTCTTTTTGGATCCCAGACCAAGGAGAAATAAATTATGGACAAAATTATTGGTACTATACTTGAATGGGCATCCGAAAAAAGGTCATGAAAAAACCTGATTTTTTAGGAGAGACAAGCGCAACTATGCCGCCTTTACAGGAAGCATTTTTTTCATGTCAACAAGATAATTTTGATGCTCAATAAGATTAGGACAAAGGCCTTCTTTGAAAGAACTTTTGAGATATTTCAATTTCCGTGCCCAATTACGGAAAGTTCGACCTTTCAAGCTTAGTTGAAAACTTTTTAAAGGCATTTCAACAGGTGTAGATTACTCGTTATAAAAGTGTTCTCTGCAATCAAAATTGGCCTTAAAAAGTTTATAAATGATGAATTGATGATACATTTATGTTCTGATTTTTGGCCGCTTTTTGGCCACTTTTTGGCCCGCGCTTTTGGGCAATCTCAGACCATAGTGCGCCGCCGGCCAAGGTTATACATTAAGAGGTATGCTCATCTGACTATACGCGCCACGAAGTCAGTAGCGCGCAGTTTAAAATCCAGATCCAAGATGGCCGACAAAAGCAGAAAACATTGTATACTCTTTCTAGAAAACATCGGGCTATTTTCTGCTTTTCTGGAGAGGGCAGCCCAATGTTTCCTGGAAAGAGTATACAACGTTTTCTGAATTTTTGTCGGCCATCCTGAATCTGGATTTTGAACTATGCGCGCTACTGACTTCGTGGCGCGTAGTCAGATGAGCAAACCCCTTTAATCTATGTATAACCTTGGCCACCGGCAATATTTGGTTCACTAGATGCGTAAATATAAAACATCGCTTGGCGAGGGAGGGGGAAGAATGTCTTTGATAAATAATCATAGGCAGTGTGACGTCTAATCTGGTTTAATTGTTTCTTCCAGTTTGTACGGAAACTTTTAGGGATTTTCACTCAAACTCAAACAACAGACGAAGGCTGCTTATTAAGGCTTTCTTTAGGCTTCAATCATTGTTGACAATGAAGTGAAATATGAGCAATGAAGAAGAGCCTTTGCTAAGCAGCAGTGATTCAAAATGTTCTTGCAAAGGCCTGTCCCTGTTTTTTGCATCACTATGCGTCATCGATCTCTTCGGGGTGTTCCCGATCGTTGCCCTTCCGAGAGCGATCGTCGACTGTGGTAATTAATAATTGTTTTTATTTTCATTACATTATTTATTTGTTTATATATTTGCATTCAAATCAAGGAAAAAAACAAAACAAAAAAAAACAAAACAAACAAACAAACAGGGAAACGAAGCTAAAGCTATGAAAAATAAACTGTTGGAAATACCCCATGCACGAACACTTTCCCATATCAAAATTATTTTGCCCACCCCAGACCCTGCCAGACACACCTTTATTACTCTAGAGGAGACCCCCCCTGAAGGGATTAATTTTACAGTAGACTGGTTGCAGAATGTTTTTGCAAATGGGTCTGTTGAAAACTTTAGCGACACCGATCAAGAGAGTTTAACCCAATGTAAAATATCCTGAAAAATCCATTGGGGGCACCAGAAAGTCATAAAATGCAACAATAAACTTGAAAAACCAAGATGGCGGAGAAATATCGAGCAATTTGTATGCACGCACCAGGAACACCCAAGGATAGCCAACCTCACAACATCGATCACAACCAATCACAACGTAAACAAACACATAACCTCTACCTCCAGTGAGGTTGTCAAAGTTGGCTATCCTTGGATGTTAGTGGTTTATGCATACAAATTGCTCGATATTTCTCCGCCATCTTGGATATCATTAAACGCCTCTTGTGAGTTTATTATTGCAATATATGACTTTCTGATGCCACCAATGGACTTTTCAGGCGATTTTACATTAGATTAAACACTCTTAATTGTTGTAGAAAAAGTTTGCAACAGACCCATTTTCATCAAAATTCAAACAGCTAATATTTGAAATATTCCAACTTTTCCCTATATATGTTTACCCATTTTCCCATTGATTTTAATGGAAACCTTTTATCCTTCATGACTTGCGATACTATAACAAGACGACTTGGTTACTGATAGTAATATTGAAGTAGTCATATGTTTGAAGCGGGGTTTCACGACTCAGCTTGCATACCAAGAGCTCTAAACTCACTCAGCAGGAGGGTATACAAAATCACTCAGGAACAAATATGGAGAGGTGGGTTTTCAGGCAGTGGCATAGCGTGCAATTTGGCAACGTTGTAGTATGTCTATTTAAACCCATATAAAAGGTCGAATGCGAAGGTGTTCACCGAACACCCTATTTTTCGATCTTGTTCACGGGTTCAAATGGAAGAACTGCAACGTTGCCAGATTGCACGCTACGCCACTGTTTTCAGGCATTCTTCCCCAAAAGTTTTTTGAATTTCCGCTACATTCCAGTGCTACCTATCAGAATAATCTTCCGATAACGGTGAATGGATATGTTTTATTTTATTTGTTTTGTTTTTCTTCAATTTGTTTTGTTTTTGTCATCGGAAACTTTCATTAAACACGATTTTCTTTCTTTAATTTGGTTTGATTTGAAATGGGGTATGTATCGATTGATATTTACGAAGTCACACCTCAAAAGGATTCTTGATTTAAATGGGCAGTGTGAAGATTTTTCTCTACAGCCTAGCATGTACCCTGCGGTAAAAATGTTCTATAACCAATTTTACATGTAAATAGATTTCCACGGAAATTGCTCAAGTTTCCATGCAATCCGAGTATTTTTCCATGAAAACCACGCATATTTCCGTAAAAATTGATGAATTTTCCATGGAAATTGATGCATTTTCCATGGAAAGCGATTTCCATGTAAAATTTGTCATGGAACATTTTTACCAGGGTAGCAACCAAGCTTAACTTGCAAGAGAGGAACGGCGCACAGTGGTCGAGCGAGTCAATGAGAGTGGTCGGTCATGGAGTATGAGTCTCTACATTCAAATTTGAATTTTTTAACAGTCAAAAAACAAACTGTACAGAATAATTTCTGCAGGAAATTTTACGATATAAAATCAATGAAACTACTTTGAAACTTCTACGTTGCGTGTTAAGGAAGATATATGCATTTAAAGTCATCCCGCCAGATCCGGCTTCTCCCTTTGACTCGCTCCACTGTGCGGCGTATATGCAGTATGCATCCAGTGGCGTAGCGTGTGGCAACGTTGTTATGCGTCCATTTAAATCCATTAAAAAGATCGAATTACTGGTTGTTCGGTGAACACCTTCGCATTCGACCTTTTTTATGGGTTTAAATGGACTAATACAATGTTGCCAAATTGCACGCTACGCCACTGATGCATGCTCGTCTTGTATAGCTATGCTTTTACTGAACGGTTACAAGTTACCAAAATCATAAGTTTTCCGCTTTTATCTCTGATTAATTTTCAGGCTGGCTGGGCCTTCCTCTAGCATTTACCGTCTTCACGTTGCAAATATACACAGCTCTTTTACTCGGCCGCTCGTGGGTGATGGCTGAAATCATAGAGCCCTCCATCGTCCAAAAAAGTAGGTAAGTCAAGTGTCAACAGCACTAATTGTGGGTTTACATTAATTTGATCTGATACAAATTCTTGCGAACATTTATCCAATCAGTTCAATCGGATTATGATTCAACTGAAAAATATAACTAATTTGACCACGATATGTTTTTCAACATGGTTTGGAATCGTCTATAGGTCACAAAAAAGTATTATCAGCTACATCAGAACTTTGTAAAAACTGTCATAATCTACGAACAAAAACACGCAACTTATTGCAACAAGAACAGGAACCAAGAAATGTTGGTACCTACGGTCCTGCTCAGTGCTCCCAGATGATTGGTGAGCACGTATACGGACATTTAAAACCACAGGTAAACGCTCACCATCCAAAAACTTTCGGGGACCGTCTGTACCAAACATTTATTAGTCACATGTCTTTTCGTTAATGGGTCTGTTGCATACTTTTGGTATAGTAAGATAGAACCCTGATTCTTATGTAAAATTCGGCGAAAATAACAATGCGCACATTAAAAACGTTCAAAATCCACTCATTAACTCAGGAAATCACTTCAATTTCAAACAGCCCGCGCTACATTAAACACTATTTGCACCGGTACACTACTACATAGACGGAACCACCGTGCATAAGTAAACAACATCGTAACTACAAAATGATGGAGTTCCGTTGTAAATACATGAACTATTGGCTGCATTTGCTGTCTCGTCTTATTGGTTTCTCAAATATTACAAAATAATATAAGAAATGTACGCATCTAAACGAAACATTCCAATGTTTGTAAGTTCTGTCCATGTTTACATAAAACGAGATGGTTCCATCGATGTAGTTAAGTATAAGTCAAGTGTAGTTAAGTTAAGTTTGGTATAAGTCGGTGATATAGTGTCTCCTGTAGCGCGGGTTGTTTGAAATGGAAGGTATTTTCTGAGTTAATGAGTAGATTTTGAAAGTTTTTGATGTGTGCATCGTTATTTTCGCCGAATTTTAAGTTAGTAAAAATGTGTCATATTGATGTAGCAAAAGTACGCAACAGACCCATTCATGGAGCGCCAGATTAACACTTCATTAATAAGAGGAATTTCGCCTGCCCTAAAAAAAAAAAAAAAAAAAAAAAAAAAAAAAACCAGCTAACCCCTTATTTACTATAATTAAATATGCTTTATTGCGATTCAGTCACTTCACAGGTAAAATATCGAAAGCGCTAAAATTCCGTTGTTTTTGAAAATACTTTGATAAAGAATATAAAAAAATAATAAAAAACCATGAATAAGGTTTCAATTATTAATTATAAAAATCCAAGATAATTGCGTTCGTTGAAATTTAACTTTTTCTATGTAAACTGCCCCCATCCCCCTTCTCTCGAAATGATACTTAGTAATCCAGGACTAAAAATATCTTATCTTAGACTCATTCCGATAATTTTTATGGCATAACACTGAGGTGGTATCTCGTTGAGGCGCGAAATAATTAACGTTTTTATTACCTCGCCCATAGCTGTATCCATTTAATATAATAGGTTTCTCTCTCTTTGCCCGTATAACTGAATGTGTTAGAAAAGGATGGATGTAGGGGTACCACGTGAATTCAGCCCCAATTTCTATCATTTTCTAACACATGCAGTCAAACGGACAAAGTATATACTGTATATACTCGTATCTGTGACTAGATCTACCTCGCACACTTTCAGTCTTGTATTCACAATAAAATTGTGACTCTCATTTCAAGTTCCTCTCTCTTCAAGTTAACATTTGAAAAAAGATATTTCCTGGAGCGCCTTAAATCCATCATGTATGCAAAATGAGCACGGTGGTGTAGACCAATTTAACTACACATTTAATTTGACTTTTGAGCGAGCGAGCGAATATTGATTTGCCTTCGTGACTATAGAGTACTAACAAGACGCTTTATGCATTTGAACGCATTTGAAGGTTAAGTTCGGCAGTGGACAAGTGGTACATGGTGGGCAGACGGATTGTCTGCATTTCGGTCCGTTCCCACACGTTCCTCTTCTCCTTTGCCCCCTCACCGATTCTTTTGTGTGGAGCCTTCGAAATCTTTGACTCCTGCACACGTCTCCGTGGCAGCCTAAAACGAACGACCAATCAGATGCTCGAGTTGGTACTCCTTATAAAATATTATTTCCATCAAGGGACTCTATTCGTAACTAACCTGGCATGTAAAAGGAATAGGAGGTTATCCTTGATTTTTTTAGAGCTTCTTTTCAGAGGCAAATAGAGACCCAGCACAAAGCTTGCGACAGGTGTCCACTTTTCGGGGCTCAATTTTGGTCGGAACTCATCGAAACAACAGCCAGCAGTCGCGTACTGTTGACTGATGATCGCCTGGTTTGCATTCGACAAGCTAGAGTCCCTATATGTAGAGAGATAAGACAAGAGAAATCATGGGCGCCGCCATTGGATGCGATTTTGCACATTTGTTTACATTCTGAGGCCGTTGTTGTGTTTTGCTCCACAGCAAAGATTACAGTACCTCTAAGTTTGAAACGATGTAATCTTTCCCTGCTTTTGTTGATCGACATGTATTAACGCTTTTTAATGATTCTTTTGAGATTTATGGACATTCTTGTGGTGCATTATGATTAAAATTAACAGATTCGTCGCAAATTAACTCTTTCATCTGTAAAAGACCGTTGGTAAACAAAACAAAAGTGCAAAATCGCATCCAATGGCGGCGTCCGTAGAGCCTAAAATTCATCGACCAATCAGAAGTTGACTACCCTCTTGTCTTAACTCTCTACATATAGGGCCTCTACGACAAGCAAAACCTGTTTCCGTTTCCGGGACCGCGGACCAATCACAGTCTTTTGTTGAGCTCACCACTCGACATGGGCGACTGTTTATCGTTGCAGTCGGTGACTCCCGAACAAAACTGTGACCGCTAAACTTGCTTCACTTTTCAAACACGGTGAGCATACGGTGTGCTGGGTCTCTATTTGTCTCTGCTCCTTTTTTACAACTATTCATTGAATCTCCGAATGAAGAAGGTTGGACCAACTTTAATGATAGAGTCGCCTTTATTTGATCGGGATAACCTTACTAGTGTATGAAAGTGAAGAGGGGAAATGATATGACATTATGGTCACATCATTTATACTTATTTGTCAGCGGTTCTGGCGAAATCTTCTCCGAGAAAAAAAGATCTACCATCATAGCATGCGGCAGAGCGCGTGCGGGTTTCTCACCAAAATAAACCTCACATAAACTGGTAGATAGAGCGATTAGGCTGATAATACAAGAATCAGCGATCAGATAGGTAGTGAAGGGAGACTTATAGGCTAACTCTCTTTTACGAGTCTGGATTTTGTGGACCCATATAAGTTTTACCTATGCATATATATTTTATATACTTTTTGAAGGTGCGGTACAGCGTTGCCACAGTGAGCATAAAAAGTCTACACAATGCGCCTCATATATTTTAAATTGAAGAGTCAAAAGGAAGAGCAATAATAAATTCGTCAGAGGAATTGAAAATTTAAGGTTTCATGGACATTCATCCCCACCAAAGAATTCAATGTCCGCATAAAAGGTTCCAAAAAGTCTTATAAATACCCCCCCCCCCATTTCTTTCGCGTTTAAGCTTGTCTGGCATGTTACTGAATCTCTCGCCGCGCATGAACGTTCAAAAAAAATGAGAAATCAATATGCAGAGTTATCTAAGTTATAAGATGTGTTGCAGGCGTTTGAAATTAAAACCCCAAAGATCTTCGATGGAGTTATTATCATTGACGAACGTTCAAAAAACATCCTTAAATAACTCTAGAATTTGTCACCACTCTTTGGGAATGTTATTCGGACATTGACAAAATTCCATAACCCCGCAGGACGTTAATCTTAAATGACTGAATAATGTCTTATGAATTGAAATGGATATACCTAAATAGACATTGTGTTCGTTATAATACTTTGAAGTCACTTATCTATTGTTTGTAAAGATATTAAAATATTATTTGCGAGAAATTTTTGCTTGTTCTTTAAATAATTAAGGGAAGTTTTCATGATTTAGGTACCCATATGCTGCCCTAGCCGAATTGACGTTCAACACAGGGATGAGCAAATTCGTGACTTTCTTGCTTGACATCACCATTTTTGGAGGCGGAGTGCCAAACCTACTTGTTGGTAATAATCAAAAAGAACATTAAGTTATATTGATACCGTTTAAGTAATTATAAATTTTAATGAAGTTTTGAGAACATTGTGCTTATTTTTAATTATTTCAGGTGGTAAATGAATACAAACATACAAGTTTTAAGCACAAAAATAAACTTTATTTCAAATAAAGTTCTGCTCAAATAAATTATCTGAGCAGAATGGTGGTTGGTATTGTATCGCAGAGGCGAACTGCGGTTAGGCAACTTTGCACTATGTCCATTTAAACCAATGTAATTAATGGAAAAGTTGGAATTCGAGGGTGATGATGTATGATTCATGCCTGTCTAAACATAAGCCTCAAAATTATAAACAGCGCTGCACTTCTATACGAAAAAATGCACTTCTACAGGATGTCTGTTATTTTCCCCTGTCGTCGTCTCCTCCTCCTTCTCTCCCTATTCCTTCTGCTTCTTCATATTCTCCTCTTCCTCCTTCATACGTCTTATCCAAAAAAGCTGCTTTCGTAAAGCGATGAATCGTTTTGATTGGCAGCCGAGAACCTCTGGTGCAATGTAATTTGCCCAAAACCGTATTTTTGAACGGAACTTTCGGCTATCAATCCAAGAAATTAATGCGACCTTCTTTAGTGTTATCAATTCTACATCTTCAAAAATGCTTCTTGATGCAAGTTTTACGTCTGAAATAACCTAGATAAACAAGATGTTATAGATTTTACCTTGGATTTGTCGGTTAGAATCACCAACATTTTATTATTGTCGTTGCGGAATTCGGGTAATACCATGACCTGCAAATGCATGAAAAGATCAGAAACATGTCTAAGTCAATTTGGTAGTTTTTGCAGAAGAGACATTCTGCATGATTGAGCACTTTTGAGGAAGTAAAACCCATAGTTAAAAAAAGGTAGCCATACTTTCTGGGTTAATAGCCGACATTTTCCGTTTGATCGAAACCGATTCAGTATTCATCTCGAAACTATTAATTTTGTTATGTTATTTAACCGTCACGAGTCCGTTCTAGTTCTCCCCAGCAACGCATTAAACTACAATGCAAGACTAATTCACAGAATCTTCATCAAAATTACTTTTATTGAAAAAAAAAATCGCGAATTTGAATACGGAATAAGATTCTGAGTGGTTTGAAAGAAA
Source organism: Trialeurodes vaporariorum (assembly GCA_011764245.1). Classification (NCBI taxonomy): domain Eukaryota; kingdom Metazoa; phylum Arthropoda; class Insecta; order Hemiptera; family Aleyrodidae; genus Trialeurodes; species Trialeurodes vaporariorum. The sequence goes on along the minus strand of VMOF01000111.1, from coordinate 88,056,168 downwards.
CCTCTTCAGTCTTCATCTCGAAAATCTCAATTTTGTTATGTTCTCTAACTGCTACGGAGTCCGTTCCAGTACTCCTTAGAAACGTATGAAAATTGGATTTTTCCCACCAAGAATCGATTTAATCGATTAATGCAGTAAGCGACAGAGGAAACTCTGACCAGAGTTCGACGGAATCAACCTCTACGACAAGATTCTAATATGCGAGGGTCCTCTTTCGCTTTCTTGACAAGATGCTCTCAAAAGGCTATCACATAATGTACTCATGATTAGGTTCATCTCCCGCGTCTTGCTCTTCTCCTCGCTCTATCCACTTCGTCTTGAGTGCTGTTTGCCTTTGCTGCCTCTTCTTGAGTGAGCCCATTCCTTCTCCTTGCCCTCTCCAATTGGTCTCTCCTTCTCCTCGATCTCTCCAATTGGTCTCGATTGTACGCCCTCGCCTTCATCCGTTGAAGCTGAGCGTACCTTTGCTTTAACCTCGCCAATTCTTCTGGAGTGTACTTTCTTCTTCGCCTTCTCTCCGGTCTGTACTTTGGCTGGGACACTATCCGTCCCCTTTCATCTAAAGCTGTGGGTAAGGAGATTATAAAATTATCCAAGCTCGACAGGCTCCTCGCATCGTCTTCTTTCTGCATTCTCAACAAAAGATTACGGTTAATCGCTACGTACATTTTATCCGATTCAGTTCTGATGACGGTTCCTGAAATGACGGGCATCAATTGATTGAGGGGCCAGTACATGGATTTAGACCCATTTTCACACCTCACTCGACTCTTGTGAACTGTTTCGAGGATTGCCAGGGTCAACACCGTCCGCAAAACTGAAATCACACGGAAAAAAATGAAATAAGTAAAAAGCAATTAAGTTTTGTGAAGCATTAAGTGTAAATATAGTAATGAAGAAAATGCTAATATTACGACTTATATTTGGTGAAACCTACCAAATTGATGGCTAATTTTACGACTTGAATCGTAAATTTTGCTGAAGCACCTATTAGTAATTTTCCAATTTGGATTGTAAATTCAATTTGAACTGTAAATTTTACAATCCAAGACATATAATTTTTTGCATTTCACATGTCTGTTACGGAGTGAGAGTTACACTATAATGGGTCTGTTGCAAACTTTTGCTACAGCGCTATAGAGTGTTCAATCTCACGTAAAATCGCGAGAAAAGTCCATTGGTGGCACCAGAAAGTCATAAAATGCAGTATAAAACTCACAAGAGACGTTTAATGAAATCCAAGATGGCGGTAAAATATTGAGCAACCTGTATGCATGCACCACGAACATCCAAGGATAGCCAACCTCACAATCTCGATCGCACCCAATCACAATGTAAATAAACACATAACCTCTGAAGCTGTGAGATTGTCAACGTTGGCAATCCTTTGGGTGTTAAAAGGGGTATGCATACAGATTGCTCGATATTTTACCGCCATCTTGGATTTCATTTTAGTCTCTTGTGAGTTTATCTCGCATTTCATGACTTTCTGATGCCACCAATAGACTTTTCGGGCAATTTTACATACGATGAAACAATCTTTATAGTTGTAGCAAAAGTTTGCAACAGACCCATTGCAAAATTCACAAGACAATTATTACAATTTACAATTTAAAATTGTAAATAAAACAAACAAAAAATTTCAAAATTTACAATTCTTATTGTGAAATCAACAAAACTTGTGCAAAAGAGCCTCGCCAAATTTGGACCCTTTTTTCGCCCCTCGAAATCCTGGACCAAATATGGCTTAAATTACTCCCTAAGGTGACCTGATACGCATTTCAATGCTTTCAATGGGGAACTTTGCCCCCCCCCCCCCATATCTCGGGAACCGTGCGGTGCGTATACTCAAGCTGAAATTTTAACACGATATCAGGTCACCTTAGGGAGTAATTTTAAACCCTAAATTTGTCCAGGATTTCGAGGGGCGAAAAAAGGGTCCAAATTTGGCCCTTTTTTGGCGAGGCTCTTTACAAGCCATTAACGTTAAATTAGCTTTGAATAATAAATTTTACCAAAATTAGCATTTGCTTCATTTTACTGACTTTACAAACCTATTTTTTTTTCCGTGACAGTATCTCAAAGTTTTTAATAAATTTGAGTGATTAAGCTCTCGAAACGTATTTTTATCTATATTGGGGAGAGGAAAAGAGAGTAAGGCGCCTGTAACTGAAAGAAGAAAAGTTTCTCCAGATCTCGGTTTTACCTATTCAAAAGAGTGTATCAATGATATTTTTTGAGGTAGGTACTGGTGCAAATCCGCATTGGCTCCGCACCCGATGTGATACAAAACGTATTTCTTGACTTTCCAAAAAGTCAACAAATCGCCATAAAAACATCTTCAAATGTTGGATTGGTAAAAACTATACATGCAAACTGTAGTTCCTTTTTATTAGTTCTATCTAAAGTAGCAAACTACATTTCAAAATCTTTTCTTCTAAATTAGGTTGGATGTTTTGACTTTGAGACCTGGCAACACCACTTCCCGGCGCGATAATAAAAATCTGTGGCTATACTCGGGAGTTTGGTGACCTACTCTATCACCCCTGGAATTTTGGTGCGAGCCCGAGGTAGTCCAAATAGCCCCCTCCACAAATAATGCTCTTCTAGTCAACAACGACCAACTTTGACCATTTTCTATGTGGTTTTCACATGACAAAAAATCTGCAAAATTTACTGTGAATAGTAGACGGATACATTTTAGAAATATATTAACATTTTTTTTTTTTTTTTTTTTTTTTATTTTTTTTTTTTAAATGCATGTGCATACCCTACTCTTACGCCGACTGTAGAATAAAAATTAATCAGATACTCATAAGCAGACGAGAAACCTAAAATTCTAAAAAGGCATCTTACCGTGGTTGAAAAAATTTCCAAAGATGGTTCTCCGTGTGAGCACAAAAAACTGCATTTCACAATATTTATAATCTGCTTTTTAGAGTGATCTCAAGCGTCTCTTGAGAAACGGCACTACAAACAAAAAATGTCTGTTTATTCAACTAAACAAATCGTACTCTGAGTTGAAACGAGTAGACACTGAAACTAAAGTCATAAAAAAAATTCTGCAAAAGCACGCACTTCTTCCGTTTAAAAATGTGTAGCAACGCGGAGTGGAAAATTCTCACTCTTAATGTTAGCCTCAAATTGGTCGAAAAAGTTGTGAGTAAACATCTGTGAGGCTTGTATTATAATTTTTTTAGAAAAAAGGGGGAGAAAATGAGGGCAAAAAAAAAAAAAAAAAAAAAAAAAATACGGAGAAAAAGCATGGCTCTGAACTACTCATGCCAACAAAATTTTTCCCTTTCCTGAATGAAAAAAAAAAAAAAAAAAAACAAAAACAAAAAAAAACAAACAAACAAAATACGCAGAGCCATCCGTCTGAAGAACATCAATTCCGAATAGTATACATCAAGCACGGAGAATGTTGCCAATTTCACCTTCATTTGTAAAATTTGTTGATAAGCGAAGCATTCACTTTGTTTTACATTGGTTTTTTAACTGGCTGATCAAGATAAAAATTGAATGAGGCATCTTGTTTTTGATAAAAAATTAAATGTTTTTGTTAAAACTACAATAGAATCTGCACGCTGATTCTTTAAATCATCGGCTAAGGCTGGTTGCCTGGATAAATGAGGGGCTGCTATTGATTCCAGGGGCCGGGCGTAGCGTGCAATTTGGCAACGTTGCAGTTTGTACATTTAAACCCATGGAAAAGATCGAACTATTGGGTGTTCGGCGAACACCTTCACATTCGATCTTTTACATGGGTTTAAATGGACACTATACGACGTTGCCAAATTGCACGCTACGCCACTGATTGGTTCCTCTATAAAGTATTTTAACCCAGTATCCCTCCGCTAAAGTTTGATAAGTTATCGGCTTGTATCAATCAGCTGATAGCTTTTATCGCATGATGCGGAAGGATACTAGGTTATAAAGAGGTCCGTTTTTCGATGAACACTTTAGCGGGACCAATGATAATTCTCCATTCAGCCAGTTGATCATAGTTTCATCGCATGATTTTAAAGATCGGCCCGGAGGACTGTTGAACGGACTGTTCAAAATAAATGAACATTTAACGTCTCTTTCATGAGTATTTATGATATATTTTGCATTTTGAATTCTGACTATTTTACCGGGAATTCTATTATCGCATCTAGGTTTCAGATATTTTTAGAAAATATGTAAGATTATTTATCATCAAACTTCTTGTCGTTGAACAATGTAAGTCGTAATAAAAAGTGAGAGATACTTAGGAAAAATAATAGTGCTAATTAGTGGTAACAGTGGGAAATATAGGAAGAATCCCTGATTTTTTAATGAACCGTTGTTACCTACTTATCCCTTCTTCAGTGCATCTGATGTAAAAGTGCGGTAGTGGTGCCTCGTGCAAATTGACAAAAATGTTTTCTCTCCATTTGATCTTTTGTAAAATAATCGATTCGATTTTAAAGCAGTGCTTCACCAGCAATCGATTTTTATACATTGATTTGTAGGGAAGGAAAATATTATTGCCAAATTACACCTCCCGCCACTGTGGTGAGTGTGGTGCGGGGTTCATTTAGTGTGCCGTTTTCGCAATGATTATAATAATTTGTTTTAGCGTAAGAATTACAGAATGGTCACCATATAAAATAAATCTCGTATATTTTGCGCTGCGATTTTTCGCTAAAGAAATAATTGTTGAATAATAGGCGAGAAATTTGCATTCAGCTTAAAAACTATCTAACGTAGAACTCTACATGATTTTGATCTCTGCCTACTCTGACAACATCGTTACCGTCAACGATCTCATGTCAGAGAAAAAAACCATAATTTTTAGAAAGTCATGCACCTAATAAAATACATTTTCATAATATAGATCATGCGTGTGTCAGTGTCTCGTGGCATTTTCATTACGTCTCATTTTTTCCTTGACTCGTCAATCGATGCAACATTTAGTTCAATGGGCTGTAGGAGAGGGTTTAGCCCCCCCCCCCCCCCAAGATAATTTACGCCCGAGCACACTTCGCCCCAGGCTATTTTCTCCCGGTAACTCTACCCCCCTCCCTCGGTTACTTCAATCTAGGTTACTTATAGTAAACCAAATGATGCTTAGAAATTTCCCTCACACTTTTTATCGCAGGCTGGGGACTGAACCCATGTAAAATTATCGGAAATGTAGTCATTTGTCTGAAATTCATTTGACAGGCGTGTTTGTGAATGCAGATACATGTGTAAACAGTTCACAGCTACGTATCATTGAATTAATTTTACACTGTAAAAAACAGCCTTTCAAAATAAAACAAATAAAAATATTCATCAAGTTGAGAGAAGTGTAAAAAGCCATGCATACAGTCATTAGGTAACAAATTAATCCTAAAAACTAAAAAACAACATTTTTTAAAGAAAGACATTGTCAAAGAATAAAAAAAAAAGATGTAAAAAACCAGTCATTAATAATTTATTCTTAAAAAGGTAAATAACAGCATTTTTATTAAAAAAAGAGATTGTCAAGGAGTAAAAAGGGTGTAAAAAGCCCAAGCCAATGATGAATTTTTCCTAAAATAGTAAACATTATTTTTTTAAAAGATCCGTTTTTTTTTTTTAATAATACATTTTGTCTTATATATTAGGGGGGAACTGACCGGGGAAAAGTAGGTTGGGGGGAGCCGCGGACGAAATGTCCTGAGGGGGGGTTGCCGGGGGGAGGTATCCCCTGGGGGAAATGTCTGGGGGATATTGCGGGGGAAATGTCCAGACACAGTAGTGGAGCAATGACAGAGCCGCGGCTGATACTTAGATTCGACGCAAAATGTGGCGTCGGTGTCGTTCCAATATGATTTTGATTGAAGGCATTATGGTAAATTTTCAAATGGAAAGAGCCATGACAAAAAAATCGCAAACGTTAGCCCCTTTTTGGGCCCCCGAAATCCTTGACCAAACATGGCTTAAAATATGTTTTATGATAACTTTATACTCGTAGAAAAAATTCAGATTGACAAAAAAAACCTTTCAGTACAACACCCGAGTATATTCGTTTTTATGACTTTAACTAACTCATACAATCTTAGTTTTTTTTTTTATTCACAAAAATTGCGGCTCCAAATTGTTAAAACTGTTTTAATAAAGTTTCCTCTATCTCCATCAATCAAGTGGGTATCTAAAATCAGCACCGTTATGTAGGAATATTCAACTACCCACTTAATTTGAGCGAACGTACGCTGGTTCGTTTTCTTAACCTCGTTTTGATAGGGTTTACGAACGGTTCCCGTTCCCGAATTTTTTTTGTAAAGCCAAGTGGGAAGTTTGTGATAAAGTTGAAATTTCCCCCATTAATCCCCTAGAAACGGGGCACTGAGGCCTTGATAAGGGGTCAAATGTCGAATATCTTCTTTACTTCGGGAAGTTATGGATCGATTTTTATGAAATTTGGCATCCGGCTTATTCTTCGTCTATTTTTCATTTTTTGAGTCTAAAACTGTCTAAAAACCAATTCATTGAGGTAGATGGGAAAATTCCACTCTATTCCACGAAATGCACCCTAAAATTGACTTTAAAGTAGAAAGTTTGCACAGCTGACTGACAGGAAATTTCCTAGTTTTTAATTTAAGACTTAATTTGAGACATTTACTGAGAAATAATGCGAAGAAAGACATTTTTCATATTTCTTGATGTTTTGAAAGTCAGAGGGGGTCTCATGAAAGCTCGGAGAAAGGAAACTGCCCTTGATTTTTTTATCTTAATTACTCTCAAATAGTTTTTTACTTTCAGAATTCAACTAGAAAATATAGATTTGCAGCGCACAAGTCCGAAAACCACGTGTCATGGTGCCATTCACAAGTAACGCAAAGGGCACAACAACGGCACTTCTCTAATTCAACCCTTACGCTCACCGTGTTCCCTACAAGGGACAACATTTCACACAGAGTCTTATAACAATTTAACAAAATCGCCCCGCCAATAAAATCGTGTGAGAAAAGTTCGCTCAACTTAATGGTGCAGGTCTTTTAGATTACAGTGATTTTTTTTTTTTTTTTTTTTTTTTTTTTTTTTTTTAAAATAATTCGTATTCCAAAGCGATAAAATATTATCTAACCCTTATTCACTGCATATGATGTTCTCCTCAAGGAATAAATTATTTTCCATGTCTTCTAATTTTTTTTCAAATGCATGAAGTTCCAGCTGAGGAACAGATAATTTTTTTCCTTTTTTGCTAATTTTTTTTTCATGCCCTCCCCCCCTCATTTAATTTCACTTTTTCCCGAAAAACTATGTTTAGGTCCAAAAAAATACAAAAATCATGCAGTGAAAGGTTACAGTTGCACCATTTGCCGCAACAGATGTCTCATCGAGATCCAAATTGATGTCCGTGTTAACGTAAGTCTACAATGTCAAAATGACATCTTATTTGACAGTAGTTATGTTCTCGAAAATATCCCGGTTCACATTATCCAGTCACACATGTATGTTCGATACATGTTAGTGGGAGCTGAACGCCCGCGAAAAGACAAACAGATATCGAAATTGTTGCTTACAATAGATCGGCTACGTCATGCATGAGCATGATACAGGAATTTTTCTTTCTCTCTCTACTTCTATTTGATCATGTGAGTTAGAAAAGGACGAAGATAGGGGCTAAAGTCACGTGATGGCCCCCTTTGTTTTCCTTTTCTAACACATGTTCAATTGGAAAGAGAGAGAGAGAAAGTCGAATTCCTGTATCCGTCTATGACGTCATGGGAGTTGAGAGCTAGACGAGACGAGGGCCCCTTTTTCGTTTTTCGAGCGATCCGTGATGACGCGGACTTTTCAGAAGTGTAAATAACAGCCTTCGAAGCTGCATCAACTCCACATATCGCACTATGGCCTGAGATCGTCAAAAATAGGCCAAAAATATAAATCAGAAAGTAACTTTATCATCGATGTATTATTTAAATGTAACTTTTCAAAATCAATTTTCAATCACTGACAAAACCTTAACAAATAATTTAAACCTTGAAATCTACAGAAAAGTATTAAATCACGCATAAAAGGTCTAAAGCGATGATTTTTGATGACCTCTTTTTTCACCATTTTTGGCCGATTTTTGATTTGTAGTAACTTTATCTTAAAGCAACTTTATCATCGATGTATTATTTAAATGTAACTTTTCAACACCATTATCAATCACAGACAAAACCCTTAACAAATAATTTCAACCTTGAAATCTCACAGAAAAGTATTAAATCACGCATAAAAGGTCTAAAACGATGATTTTTGACGACCTCTTTTTACACCAATTTTTGATTTTTTATCTCGGACCATTGTGCATTGGCTCCAGCGTCCCAGACATGAGTTTAAGAGCAGATCAAGTGAGGACAATGTAATGCGCGCTCAGACGAACGTGCACGATCCTGAGATCCTGACCTTCGGGAACAGGGGAGGAGGTGCACAAAGTTGCCACACGTGACAAAATCATGGAAACTGACAAATGAGACGGAATACTCTTATATAAAGTAACAAAAACAAAATGAGGCATTGATGACAAAATGAAATGAAATGCAAATGAGAATTTAACCTTGGCAATCAATGCTTCTAATATAATGAGAGGCTCTTCATCAAATGAACTTACGTCTTCACGCGAGATGCGTATCACATTGAATCCAACAGATGAGTTTACACAAGCACGATCAATTTCTTGGAACAAAAAAAAAAAAATCAAAATATTTGTGGAGTTTCATTATAAAATTGAAGATTCTCAGAATGACTCAACTTGAATTTAAAATCCTTTTAAAATGTTAGGGCGCCAATTATTTACTTCATCGCTAAACCGATTGTTAAGACTTTCTCAATTTCTAACTTTGTCAAAGTGAGAAAGTAAAAAGGTTATCGCGCTCAATGTGACTTTTACATCTTGCAACAGCGCAAAAAGCACCTCGATACAGCTCGGCGTAGAGTTTTTTTTTTTTTTTTTTTTTTTTTTTTATCGTAGCGATTCCGATTAGTCGGGAGTCACGTGTGTTCCCGGTTTCGTTTCCGGGATCAATTTTCGATTACTCGCAAAACCGTGGATGACGGCACATGTGCTGAGCAGTACCGGAAAGGGTATCTATCGGTTGTAAATCGTGAAAGGGTCGCCGTCGTGGTTTCCACGGTCTCTAAAGATAAGATTCTTGTAATCCTTTCGGAAGAAGAAGAAAAGTCGGAAGTCGACAATGGACTTTTCGTGCGAAGTCTTCCTCAAAGTGACCATTACATTTCAGTGGTTCACAAAGGAAGGTTGCAAGAAAGCAGCTTTCTTCACGTCTGGTGATCACTCCTTGCCCGGTCAATCACTGATACAGTATGTTTAATTTCTCAATTACTTTGTGATTTCAGCCTCACAAAATCTACAGATGCTCGGGCTGAAGATCAGTGATTTCCAGTGGGATGTGTCATATTGCTACTGGTTATTGGTACTGGGTGTCGCATTGTGTCCCGCGATGTGGCTTGGAAGCCCAAAAGATATGAAGTATGATCATTTAACGTAAAATAGAGACCTTAAAGTCTTTTGACTTATTAAGTTAAAATTCCATTTATTCACATAAATATATTCTAAAAGGCTTAAAATTATATATTGTAAAATAGAGGCCTTAAAGTATTTTTACTTTATTTATAATTTCGTTTATTAACAAAATATGTCCTAAGAGGCTTAAAATTATAAGGTAAACATCTGCTTTCTGCGAGAGCTAATGTGTTTAAGCAAATGAGGAGTTGAAACGTATGATGAGATATATTGCACCATATGTTGTTGCATACATTGTGCAACATCTTCCTTACTGTCTGAAAAACTGAATATATCTTACCAATTTGGGTCTTCCCCCTAGAAATAACTATTCCTTCCGGGGGGGGGGAGGGAGGGTTTCATTCCGAAAAAAAAATAAAAAAATAGCATTTAAAATTTTGTCTCTGAGGAAGTTGTGAATTTTCATTTTGAATAAGAAACATGTTGCTCAATCTTTGCAACATCTGACGGCGCTTTCCTCATTATTATACAAGTACATTTCAATTCCCAAATTCAAATTCATGCAATCATTAAACTATCTTCTGTCTCAACAAAAGTAGATGCCGTTTCAGAAGTGTAAGCGCACCTAGACTGATAATCTTCGGGAAATCTCACCGTCATTTATCTTATTACCAGCGGCGGCTCGTGCAATCTGGCAACAATGGATTTCCTCCATTTAAAACTGTGTAAAATAATCGATAACTTGGTGAGGTGCAGCGCCTCACCTAGTATCGATCTTTTTGCATACGTTTAAATGGTAAAAGTGCACGGTTGCCAGATTGCACGAGCCACCACGGCTTATTACACAATGAAAACAGACGAAAAAAATTTAAACGTTGAATTTTCACTGAGGAAAGCTTTCAAATTAAAAGGACAAAGGTCTTCCAAAGGCCATGGTAAACATTGTTTGTTTTCAACCTTTTGAAGGAGAGGGCATGACTTTGTTTGGTGGTAAGCATTAGGTAATGAGTGGCGTAGCATGCAATTTGGTGGACTTACTCCATTTCAACCCATTCAAAATATCGAACTATAGGGTCGGTAAGCACCCTAATTCAACCATTTATGTACATAGGTTTAAATATACAGAATATAACGCTACTAACTTGCACGCTACGCCACTGTAAGTAATAATGGCCTCGATGGTGATTATTTCCTCTCAAGAAGCTAAACTTTTTTCTCAGTATTACAAAACATTGAAAAAGCGTGTTACGTTGGCGCTGATCTCCCAATCCGCTTGTATATCAACTGCGGTTGATTCATGAAATCCGATCAAAGGCAGGGACACGTACAATAAGCAAATTTTAACGATCGAATATCATTCACTTAAAGAATTGATGATTGCTAACTGATGCCACTGATCGGTGAAAAATCTAGCCAATGAGAGTCGAGAATGAACTTCTGAATGATATTCTCGTGAAAATGAAAAATTCGATAATAATATTCCGTATTACATAACCTCTAAATCAGCTCTGAATAACATGGCCATTTTTAACAATAAAACTAGCGTTTTCGAAGCTAAAATTATATGTTTGTCTCATAGGAAAATGAATTCTATGCATGGTCTGTACAATAAACTTTATTCGAAAAGTTTGTTGTTTCCGAAATTATCGTGGCGAAAGGAGTCAAGAAGGATAGAAGATGAGATTTCTGACACCGGTTGCAACAATTCAAAACCGAATCTATCTCCGGAGGTGAATTCAAAATTTTCAATCGTTGGAATTCAACGGTCTCCGGTGAGACCAACGAAACAATCGAACATCATCAAAATAAAATGCTAATTCACCAAATAGCATACGACGGTGAATGATAATAGATCTCTAAAATTCGCCTAATACAACGCGACGCAAAAATATGGTGATTTTGATTTCTATTCCTCTTTTATTTCTGTACTTTTTTTTTTTTTTTTGCAGGTGGCTAGCAGCAACGTCCGTGCTGATTGTACTGACGGTGGGCACACTGACCTGGTATTTGCTCCTGGTCGAGCCTCTAACTCGTGGCGAAGCAACTCCACCTGCTATTCCGTCCACTTCCTGGCAATCAGTTGCCATCGCCTACGGGATTCTAGCTTTTCAGGTGAGATGCTCAAGCCCAAGTTGTTGTCCATGGCCTACCTCTCACGCACACATCATGCCCCGCCCGCTCTTCTTGAGTCTAGTTCCAGTCGCAGAACTTATAACCATTCCCGTTTCATTTGACACCCACCCTCACACTGAAAAATAAACTGAAGGGACAGTGGCGTAATCTTAGGGGGGGCATGGCCTTTTTGCCCCTCCAATATTTGAGGAGGGGTGGCAAAGTATCATTTTGCCCCCCCCCCCCCCAATAATTTGATGAAAAAGAGGAGGGAAAAAGAAGGAGGGAGAAAAGAAAAGACAGACAAGTACAAAAAAATAAAGAAAGAAAGGAATAATTACAGGATTAACCGAGAAGCAAAAAATGGCAAGAATAAGTGGCTTTATTTTACCCTGAAACTGCGCCTAAAGTAAATCTAAACTGACAAATTCCTATTTATGTTGTCAATGAAATAAAGAAAATATGCGTTGAGTCTACCAACTTCGGTTCTATCGTTTGGTTATTTTTGAAAGATTCAATTGCTTAAAATATAGTCTGAGAGAACCTAAATGTTCAAATTTTTTCCGGGGGAATACCCCCAGACCCCCTATTACTGGAAAATCCCCTCCCCTCAGATTCTCCAAAGTATCGGACTTTTTGCTACCCCCTCCCCTTAAAAAGAATCTCAAATTTTACGCCATTGAGCGGAATATTACATTTACTGCAGTTTTAAATTTCCAGAAAACTTCTAACCATGAGGAACAGTTTCCCAAAGCCTAGAAATATCAACTTTATCGATGAGCTGAAAATCTAAACTGAAAAATTCCCTTTTTGCCTGAGAAATGGAGAAAATAAACGTCGAGTCTATTTTTAATTTGTTTATAATAGGTGGCATTTTTTATGCGATAAAATTCCGGGGGAGGACCTCCGGACCCCCTCTCATAGGGGTGTCCCCCCAGACCCCCCATAGTGTTTCCCTCAAAAGTTGGTTTGCCCCCCCCCCCCAATAATCATCCCAAGTTTACGCCACTGTGAAGGGAATACCCTACGAATATCTTCTCACACCATTTTAATCTGGGCGAGACCCACAGACTCCCTTCTAAAACCCTTTCAAGGAAAGTGGTACACATAAGTCCCATTTTATGCAACATGGGTTTCAATGGAATTTAAATAGACATTGTGCAAAAACTTGAATGACCCATCAAAAGTCTTAGAAAATGGGTCTGTTGCAAACTTTTGCTACAACGATTAAGAGTGTTTTATCTGATGTAAAATCGCCTGAAAAGTCCATTGGTGGCATCAGAAAGTCATAAAATGCAATAATAAACTCACAAGAGGCGTTTAATGAAATCCAATATGGCGGAGAAATATCGAGCAATTTGTATGCATGCACCACTAGCATCCAAGGATGGCCAACTTTGACAACCTCACAGCTTCAGAGGTTATGTATTTATTTACGTTGTGATTGGGTGTGATCGATATTGTGAGGTTGGCTATCCTTAGATGTTCGTGGTGCATGCATACAGGTTGCTCAATACTTTACCGCCATCTTGGATTTCATTAAACGTCTCTTGTGAGTTTATTATTGCATTTTATGACTTTCTGGATTTCTGATGCTACCAATGGAATTTTCAGGCGATTTTACATCAGATGAAACACTCTTGATCGTTGTTGCAAAAGTTTGCAACAGACCCATTGTCCTCTTTTGAACGGTGTTAAAAAAATCTAAACAAGTCAAATTCCAAAATGCGTGCACTGAGTGAAATCACCTCTTTAAAAACAAGGAAACACGTTCACTTGTGACAGTTTTCCTTGCCCGAAGTAAAGTTCTGATTGCATGAAGGAGAAACACTGTCACAAAAAGTAATCATTTACTAAACTTGTAGCAGCAGATATCTTCCTTAGAGGTTATAAATTCCCCCACAGTTCAATATTGATATCAATTTCACAGTGCAGTCTCTTCAACACAAACGAAATTCACCTTTGGACTAAAAAAATAATTTTCTCGGTGAGCTTGAAAGGGTTAAAATGCTGGGGAAAGGAAACCTCTCATTACTAAGGAACATCTTAAAAAGCAAGTCTAAATAATTTATCAAATGTAAATTACCCCTAAGATATAGTATCAAACATGTCTTAATCATTTTCTAAGCATGAAATACAGCCTCTGAGGTACTTACAAAATTAATTAAAATTTGGTTCGCGCGGCAGGAAGAGGGTGGGGGGGTGGGAGGGTTCTGACCCTTGAGGTCCCTCCTGTCTGCGCCACTGCTGAAAGTATTATAATTAGGACTGGTTAAATTACCACTCGTTCCACTTGTGAGCTTGATTGTTTTCAAACTAACGTGGCAGAAATTGTTTTTTTTTTCCTGTTTTGAACAGATTCTGATTGATTTTATTTTCCAGTTTGACATCCACCCGATGATTTTAACGGTGCAAGTTGACATGGAAGAGAAAAAGAAGTTGGGTCATGCAATTTTGAGTGGATTTTTTGGTACGTATTTCCAGAACGGTGAAACGCAGACAAAAATTTTCAAGTATAAAAAATCAACTTAAAATGCCAATATTCATAAAAAGAAACGTGTTGTGATAGATATCAGATAAAGTGGTTGATATGTCGCAGGCTAAAGGTCAAATCCGGCATTTGGGAAAAAGCCTAGGCAAATAGAAAATAAGCGATAAAAATCGTTGAAATTTGTAGTTTGCCTAGGCATTTGAGCAAACACCTAGGCATTTGAGCAAACGCCTAGGCACTTGCTCAAATGCCTGAAGTTTTGACCGAACGCCGAAGGCTGATTAGGCAAATAGTAAAATGAGCCTTTTTAGTGAATCTAAGCTGAACGCGACGCGGCAACAATATCTATGCGAGTGTGTGTTCAGTGGTACATCGTTGTTATCATTAATGTCTTTAATACCTTTTTTTCACAGTCCGTTTCATTGGAATATCGTTGTTTTCATTGCTTTCGTTGGTACCTATACACACAGTCAGTTTCATTTGGACATCGCTTTATCATTAATGTGGTTTATACCGAAAAACACAGTCAGTTTCATTGGAATATCGTTGTTTTCATTGCTTTCGTTGGTACCTATACACACAGTCAGTTTCATTTGGACATCGTTGTCATCATTTATGTCTTCAATACCTATAAAACACAACCAGTTTTATTGAAATATTGTTGTTATCATTAATGTCGTTTGTACCTATATAACACACAGTCAATTTCATTGGAATATCGTTGTTATCATTAATGTCTTTTGTACCTCACATTTTTGTCATTATTGTCTCATTACTGAAATCAACCTCTTTGCTCAAGATTCCACTTAGGACCCATTGGACGTTTCTTGTTGTGATCCCGAAAAAAAAATTGCCACTTTGGGTGAGATAGGTAGTGCATGGTCTATGTTGTCTCTGGTGCCATTGGTGTTCTTATCTCGATACGAGCCGAGGGCCGACATGTTGTTATCATTAATGTCGTCTTGAAGTTCGCAATAACGTTTACCAAATTGGCACACCTGCAGTAGTCATTAAAAATGTTCCCGGGAAGAATTAACACAACTAGAAGCGATAAAATTTGAAATATCACAGATTCCGAGAGATAAGTTAGTGTTGATCCGCTAAGCAGTGGGTGCCGTTTCGCTATTTGAAGGTCAAGGCTTCATCAAGTGCAATTGCCAGTCCAGTAAAATCAATGTGCATCCAAACGAAGTTCTTGCTTCAAAAATCAGAGAAAATATTCCAGCAAGTGCCACCAACCCATCTCATGTTCGAATAAGCAACACTGCTGCCTTCTTATTTTTTAAAGTATTCAAAGCTTTTTTCTTTCTTTCAAATTTTTCGGTTGAGGCTTCTTGAACTATTGAACATTGACTGATTTTTAAAAGTTTGACTATTTGCCTGAAAAAAAACCCATTTGCCTTTTTGCCTGACAGGCTTTCGGCATTTACTCAAATGCCTAGGCATTTGCGTAAACCCCTAGACATTTAGTCAAATGCCTAGGCAAATAGCCAAACAGGGTTTTCGATAAAATTTGGCCATTTGCCTAGGCTTTCACTTAAATGCCGGCTTGGACCTTTAGCCTGCGACAGATATACCATAGACCAGAGTTGTCCTTCAGAGGCCAAACTCAAGTGATCATTGAATAATGAAGGAATTAGATTTAAAATAAGTTTTAAAACAAGTAGAAAAATGGGTTGAAAATTAATTGCTTACGTATTTGGAAACATTTTGACGTCAAAAATCAACGTAAATTTGAACAAAATGCCGTTATTCCAAGTGCATATTATGTGATTGATATCAGATAAGGTGGTTGATACTGTAGACCAGAGTTGTTTATTAGCGGCCAAACTCAAGTGTGCATTATAATGAAATTAGTTTTGAAGTAAGAATAAAAATGGGATTACTTAACAATAAATTGCTGGCCTATTTGGAAAAAATGTTTGAGTAAAAAATCAACGTAAAATTAAACAAAATGCCGATATTCTCTTTTAAGAAAAGCTTTGTAATTGATCTAAGATAAAGAAGTTGATACAACGGACCAGAGTTATCCTTTAGGGGCCAAACTCAAGTGTGCATTATAATGAAAGAATATGCGTTGGAATTGAGTTTTAAAGCAAGTTTAAAAATTGGTTGACAATTAATCTCTGACCTATTTGCAACTGACATAGCTTTTTGTGATAAGAGCCATTAAACTATATTAGCGTCGGTATCCAAGAAACCAATCTATCCATACCATTCTTACATCAGTGGATTTGATGCGTGCGTTCGTCGTGACAATTTAATTGTAATCTGAATACAGATACTCTGAGTGAGCATTATTCACACAAACCGCTGTTAATCGAATTACGTGAGAATCAGGGTAGTATACGAATTCGTGAACAAACTCTCCTTTCGCGTCCTTTTTCCTTCTTTTTCTTCAGCATTGAATTGTATACCCGCGTGATAAACGCCATAAACAGTTACTTCTATTTTATAGCGTCTATGATCACACTGGTAATAAACCTAATATTCCTAACTGCTGCGATCCGTAACAATGGACACAGGTGCCAAGTTGATCGACTGAAAATCGACTTAAACCGATAAAGAAAAAAAAATAAAAAATTGGTAACCTTCAATACATCTTCAGGTTTTCAAAAGAAAAAAATATGGATATTTGATTCAAATGGTTTCTTCTTTGAAGTAAAGTAAACTCATAGAAGTTTTTTTCCTATAAATTCAGGTCTCAGGGCAGCTTGTCTTATTTTTTTGGTTCTCATTTGAAATGTCCGAAATGTTTTTGACACTATACAGTTTTTGTTCAGAAAGTTTAAACACGTCCGAAAAAATGATGTCCAAAAAGAGGACTAGACCAAAGTAAAAATTAAACATTATCATTTTCTGTCCAAAAATTAATGATTATTTTTGTAGCTGTACTTGAAAACAATATTTTTCCGGAAAATATGCATACATGCATGTGCAATTGATCACAACTTTAGTTGGTCAAAACGAATTTCTTGATGATAAAATGTCTGCTGGAAGGCTCATTTTCTGTCGAGGGATGTTGGGAGAAAGAAAACAATGAATAAACAAACAAACAAACAAACAAACAAACAAACAAATAAATAAATAAATAAATAAATAAATTAAAAGAAAACTAACAACAATTTATTTTTGAATACTCAGGACAAACCTTGTAAAAACACCATCAACTGTGTTAGGACTTTGTGATTGGACCATTCTATAAATATTGGGTATAAGTTATCAATGGACCGAACATTAGCATCGCACCAAAATCTGTTGGTCAAAAATTGTCATACAAAACTTTGCGGAGTCAATTGACAAAACCCAATTTTCGACATCATTATTACTTTAAACTTAAAAAATTGAACCATCCTAAGACCAAAATTTTACTTTAATCTCACAACGCGGGTCCGAAAGACTAACCTGTTCTATACGTTTCATCTGATGGTAGAATTCATTTTCTCAAGTCTCGGACTTTTATACATTTTGAATTTTTTATCGAGAGAGCCTTGATATTTGAATGCACGACCAATACTAGGCATCAAACGTGATCCAGTGCCTGGATATTTTAAGGCGATCGATGCTGATACATCGATAAAAATCAATTCGATAACGATTCGCTTTGTGGTGAGATGTCTGCAACAGATAAACTGAATTAAATGGATGACTTTACAACGAGCTGCATATCACGGAGAGATGTTATATATGAACGGTAAATTTAACGCTCCGCTGGCGATGTGACTTGTTATGCGCTTAATCTATTTTGCCTCTGAACCCACATACTTCAAAGTCAAATGATTTACATCGTATTGGTTTTTAAATACAATTATAAATTATTAATTCAGGATATTCGGATGGAGGATTTTATTTCTGTTTTTATATTTTTGAGATTGCAGCGGTTTCCGGAAAAAGGGCCCTTAAAACAACGGGCGTGCTCCTCCTGAAAAATTAGCCTTATGACTGAATAGATAGATACTATCGAGTAATTAAAGATTGGCGCGAGATTTTCAAACATATATTCAGTTATGGGTGTAAGTGTTGGACTGATCTTCAACGGCTTTCTCACCCCACCCGCACTGGCCTCTCACCTGCAAGGTGGGCGTAATATGAAGAGTGGCCGAACTAGAACATGGAATGTGAAACTAAGCTCGTGAAAATCTCGCGACAATCTTTAATTCGTCGATAGTACTTTTGTTATTGAAGAGCGTGCCTTTTTTTATGAAACATTTTTCTGAAAATGGTCTTAGTTATATTTATTTTTCAACGAAACAAACCTAGTCATCATCTTTGATCAAAGCTAAAGTAACACAGTTTTATCATGCAGGAAGCATCTTCAAACATGGTAGTCAATATCCATGTTTGTTTCCATTTGCTGGTGGTTGGGGCAATGAGACACACACTGCCACTATCTTTGAAAGAAATTTCAACTAAATTAATTTAACTTGAACGCGTGAGTTGAAAAATACTGAGGCATACTCACTACTTCATCAGACATCGTCCTTGGAAACGTTGGATACTGAACAGCCTAATTCATGTATAGGCTTCTCGAGATTATAAAGTTTCTTTATAGCTTAGGATTTAACTAAAATGGATCAAAGAAGGGGTCCAGGGTTTTCTGCCTCAATCGTGGATTCGGATTTTCTGTTATGGAGCTTTAAGAAGACGGGTTTCTAATTCACATGCAATAAGCTCATTCGAACGTTCTAGAATTTGTCGTTTCTAGTCGTGAGTTTGCATGAATTTTTTCTGTTGTAATTTTTTCTCTCGATTTGTCATATTGAGAGTAGCTTCGACAAAAAATTATCCTGAGAAAAGTCACGCTTTTACTAATTGAATAAGAGCAATTTGTCGCAGAGTTAGCTGTTAAATGCTTTGAAGGGACTACAATTGTTAAATTCTCACAGAAATAAAACCAAGACTTAATGGTATCACATTTTTTGGCTTTTGATGCAAATCATTTTTTTTTTAAGTCTATTGAATTTTCAGGACGAGTACACCACACCGACACACATAAACGTTTGAACAATTTACCAATTTCGTCACTAGTTTGCGGTGAGGTGTTCCGAATGATTTGGCACGTCAGCAATAGGCTCCAGTGAGTCCTATAATCGAGCTAAATTTTTTTTTTTATTCCAGTGCACAGTTAATTAATCTTCATCCATCAATTAAACGACGTCTTTATCGGTTCCTATGTACAAAATGACGATCTTACGATCTATCATGTCAAAAATGTCAAATTCTTAAAAATGTTCACGTTTTAACGGAAAACGTAAAGGCGCAAGTCCTTCATGCCAAGGAATCAGTCAATTTTGATTTCGCGGGATTCTGAAAAGTTTCAAAATATCTTACCCGATCTATACCTCAGATGGACGACGTACATAAGTAAATTATGACACCCTTCAAATAACCTTTGACATTTTATAATTCGCATACATTATTTTTTGAGATAACCGTAAAAATAGGCATTGTTCATTCGACCTCCCCCCCTGACTTCTTGAAAAAAATAAGTAGATTCATAGAATCTACTTAAAAGGGAAATGCATCTTGAATAATTGTATACGTTAAATATATGGAATCATAGAACATATACTTGTTCAAACATTTCGTCGTCTATCTGACGTAAAGGCGTGAGTCGAAATTTTTAAAAATTGTTTTTTTCATCAATTTGTATGTAAGAGATGACGCTTTTCTGATCTGTGATGTCCAAAATTCAAAATTCCCAATAGTTCTCTAGCTGTAACGGAAAAGTATAAGCGTAAGTCATTTAAGCCAAGGAGTCCGTCCATTTTGCTTTCGCTCTCCTGAAAAGTTGCAAAAATCGGCTTACGCCATTAATTAAGTCAGAAAGACGACGACTCCTAAAAATCGAACCTTCTAAATATTGATAACCACCAATAACGCTGTTCGATTTGGCAACTTATAAAAAACGGACACTAATGTCTTCGCGTCTTGACACCACGCTTACTACCGTGCTCCCTTTTCCTTCACCTTCAGTGAAAAAGTAAACTTGCGCTACTGACAGGATGTTTTATGGAACAAGTTGGTTACAAATTTGATTCGAATTGCTTGTCTATGGCTCACGCCGCGCACGCCACGCTGCGCTGTGATGCGTCAGACAAATGTTGCCAGATCTAAGGTTAAAAGCCGTGTATATTTTACATTGACTCTTATGAAAAATATACGGCCCAAAGCTGTACATCTGACACTGACGGTTCCAGAAAAGTGTCCTTCTCTCTCTCTATGGCTCATATGAATGCAGGTGTAAGAGAAAGATAGAAGAGGGGCGAAAACCATGCGACTTCCCCTAATCTGTCCTTCTCTAACACAAGCTTACTGAGGGGAGAAGAGAGAGAAGGTATTGATATCCGGCAACACTGTGTGTGAGTGTGTTCGTTCTAAAGCGATCTTGCCTGATTTATGTCGCACTAATTCGCGTTCTTTTCTTCGTGCGTTCCTCTCGCGGATTGCTGGCTCATAGGTGGATACTGGAGTTTGTCTTTCTCTCTCTCCGGGACCGTTTGAACTCATGTGTTAGAAAAGGATAATAGGAAGGCCCATCGCATGACTTTAGCCCATATCTCCGTCCTTTTCTAACCTATGGGTTCGAATAGGAAGGAAGAGAGGAGGGTATATTCCTGGATCCACCTTTGGGTGGTTCCAGAACATTCAGTTCCCGCGGTTGTTGGTATCTCTCCGTAGCACAATAGTCAGAAATCGCAAAAAAAACTGTCAAAAATCAATAAAAAAAAGTCATTAAAAGTAATTGTTTTCGATATTTAAAGCTTAAAGTAGAACTTTTCAGTCACAGTTTTAGGTTTTAACTATTCGTTTAAAGTGTTTTTTTTTCATTAAAATTGGTCTTGAAAGTTGATGAGTTATAAATTTGATGATAAATTTACACTGAAAAAAAAAGTACGGAAAAGAACGGGCAAATATAGAACAATGGCAAAATCCGCGGGGCGTGACACTCGGAATTTCCGGGTGTCATGCCCGGAGAGGGCATGGGTGTCAAACCCGTATTTTACCGTTGTTCTATATATATTTGCCCGGAATGTCCGGGTCTCTAGACCGTACTTTTTTTTCAGTGTACATTCTGATTTTTTGCCTCTTTTTGACGATCTCAGACCATAGTGCGCCGCTTGCCATTGAGACTCGAAATGTGCGGTTTGTGCCAAAATTTTAAAACTTCCTTTTAATGTGCTATGCTGCGGGTGCCTTCGAAGTCTCTACCAGGCCTTAAACCATTTAATACCACGCACGAATAAATTCGTTTCCGTAACATTCGTCTACCGAACACTATTCTAATCCCTTATTAACAGTAAAAGCTACCCCGATCCCCGAACTGTCGACATTTGCAAAGTAATATTTCGCCAAGCGCCTTCAATTAGATGGATATGCAAAATCAACACCGCGAAGTAGGAATAATTATCTACCATATTTTAATCGAACCAGCGTTGAAATCATTCACTAACCTGCAATGGTTCAAGGGTTAACAATAACCCGATTTTCTTTGCATGGCGCGAAAAGTTCAATGGGATTTCTTTAAATGGATTCTTCTTACGGAGACATATCGTTTTTCCCCACCCTTATGCTCAGCGAATGAATTGAAGGGTCACATTTGAAATATTGTGACTTATTTACTGAACCATTCAAGAAAACTTCTGAAAATTAAATCGGTGATGACCGCAAAAAGTAGAGAAAACTATCGAAAAACTGCGACAAAATTGATATATTTAGCCTTTGTCAATTTTACTACCATATTTAATGAATCGCACGTGATAGCAACCCTAAAATATTCCACACTAAAAAGTCAAAGTACTTACATTTCAGCCATCTACCAGAGAGTAGGTATGTTTCACATCAGTGTAGCAAATTTGACTTGCGATGAAATTAGGAAATTGTTCGTTTTTTTCTCTTTCTGATAGATAGTAAAGTTTACCATATTCTGGTCAAAATTAAGCATCGCATTTAAAGTTTTGAAGCTATGTCCGGCCTCTATCATTGAATCGGTCCACTGTGAGGCATCTGGGAAAAATGCTTTAAATCATGAGATACACTCTTGGGGGGGGGGGGGGATCTTGATTCTCTAAAAAGAACAAACCTCAAATTTGATAGGCTTTTCTTTCAGACATGGACGGATACATGAATTTGTTTGTCTCTCTCTCTCTTCTCCTATTAGAATACGTGCGTTTGAAAAGGACGGAGATCAGGAAATTCACGTGATGGCCCCTTCTGCTATCCTTTTCTAAAGGGGTGTCTCCACCTGCGAATTTAAAAGCGCGAATAAACCGATTGAGCCAATGAGCTGCCTTAAAGTCGATAGGTCGAGTCCGATGTATCGACAACAAAGAAGCTCATTGGCTCAATCAGTTTATTCGCGCTTTTAAATTAGCAGGTGGAGACACCCCTTAACACATAAGTTCAAACGGCCGCAAGATACAAATTCCTGTATCCTCTTTCAGGTACTGTTCCAATTGCAGATTTTTCAAAAAAAAAAACCTGACCTTAAAGTGATTAAGACCCATAATTAACGAGAGGCGTGGACACCAGGAGTCAAACAGTTAAATATACAACTAAAACTAATAACTCTGACAAAAATTAGCTCATTAACCGCGGCGTAGGAGAAACTCATGACCTTTTGGAAGAAGGAAGATACTAAATTGTATGTAACGACCGCTCGAATGGATTTGTTTTTAACTAGGCGAACCAACAATTTCGCACTAGATATACTTTCTTCCTTCATAAACACCTTGGAATAAAAATGAATGATGTCTCAGAGAGCGGTCTTTTAATTTCTTAATAGTATCTTTTTTCTTTTTTTGTTTCAGTGAGCGGTGGTTTATCGATTATAACTTGCATAATAATCTATCTTCGATTTGGAACGAATATCAATTATAATCTTCTACCCGGATTGCAACCTCATCCACTTCTGTACATAGATGCATTTCTGGTAACTCTTCAGATATGTCTATCGATGGTGGTCGGCGGGACCGCCTTATTCCAGGATATCGAAGATAAACTCGGTGTGCCAAGAGGTAAATTCAGAAGCGCTCAATTTTGGAAAAATTTAGCTGAGTAAAACCTCCTAAGTATGCGGATCTAAATAACCATTTTGTTGTTTTTATTATTTTGATAGGTTGATTTAAATTTCCATGAAAGTAGAAACTGGAATATGTGGACATAAAATCTTTCGATTTTAAAGTTTCGAAAGTTTCGACATGTGAGTGTACGATGGATACAATGAAAAGCCATCGAATTATTTATTTAAATTTTGCTCATCTGAAACCAATCTCAAGTATTTTCTATTGAGAACTTTATATTGAAACAATGACCAATAGAAAGTTGTTTGGACGACCTTCAGAGTTTTTCCCCCGAAGGAAAATGAACTGCGGCGGGTGCCTCTTTCAATCTGGTTACCTACATACCCACATACCGACAATCGACATACCATACTCGACTCACGCGACGTATTGCATTATGGGTGAGCATTCACACTGCGCCGACTGTGATTGTGACTCCACGTGAGCGCGCGCCAGACCCATGGGTATATAGATATAATGTAGAGTTAAAATAACAGATCGAGCAACTCACATAACCCCAAGCTCAACGTCAACAATGAAAAGACAGTGAAAACAAACCCGTCGCATCATCAAACGAAAACTACCGTTAGACGGTTACGAGCTAGATTTAATCTAAAGAATAGACAACAAACACGCCATTATTCCAATTTAATTCGGTCATTTTATTCCTACGGACGGAATTGGCTTTTTGGCTTTCTGGGAGGAATCACAAAAGCAGTGATTCTCAAAATGTTTGATGGAGTGAATAAGTTTAGAACTAAACGCTGAGAGATTTGTGGTCATTGCGTGAACAATTGAAGACAAACGGAAAGAGTTGATAGTATTCTAGATGGAAACATTAAACATTATGAATCAAGTTCGAGGCAACCACTGGGGGATCCAGGAATTTGTCCTTCTCTCTCTTTCCCCGTTAGAACGCGTGTATTAGAAGAGGATAGATTGGGAGCATTTACGTGATTTTTGCCCCCTCATTTTTCCTTCTCTAACACATGCGTTTGAATAGCCAGAGAGAGAGGGAGAGAGAGAGAGAAGGAGAGAGAGAGAGAGGAGAGAGAGAGAGAGAGAGAGAGAGAGAGAGGGACAATTTCTTGGATCCAGTGGAGGCAACTCAGCAAGTAGATCTCAAAAAAAGCCTCTGAAATGCACCATTTGTATCCGCTGCTGCTGGTAGGTACTATCGACGAATTAAAGAGTGTCGCAAGATTCTCACACATTTTCAGTTTTGAGTGTGAGTGTGGGACTGATCTGCTACGGCTTTCCCACCCCACCAGTTCTATGGCCTTGCCTGAAAGGAGTATGAAGAGGTGCGAGGAGTATGAAGAGCGGCCGAACCAGAACCCAGAAGGCGAAACTTAGCTCGTGAAAATCTCGCGACAATCTTTGATTCGTCGATAGTACAGTCGACAAATCAAGAAAACGTCTGTCGGTGCCTTATACTTTGGCTCAGGTAGGCCACCTGTAAAGCTAAAATTCAGTGAGACGAGCATTGCAGGTTGCCTACCCCAAAAGAAAGTTAATGCGTTGACTGACATTATTTACTTTGTTGATTTACTGGGCTTTCAAAAGAAAGGATCCTGATAGAAATTGTCATTATTTTTTTTTCGACCACATTGCAAACTTTCATGGTTTTCAGGTATTTCAGAGTCTCTCAGTATTGCCTCTTGTGACATTATGCCTCAACAAATTTAAAAACGATGGAAAACAAAAGAAAAAAAGCATCAAGAACTATTTCGATGTAAGGACTTTCTTTTGAAAGCCATAATACATCTGATTTATTTGCCAGCTTTCAATTTGGTAACCACTTGTTTTTGTGAGCTGAGAGAATAAGCAAGCATCATTCCCGTTTTCTAATTCTTCACATCCTTCGGGATTGGTCTAACTTTTTTATAATTATTTATTCCTTCTCGGCTGTCTAGCTTTCAATTGGAAGCGCTGCGTGGTGCGTAGCTGTATCCTCATGACGGCCGTCATAATCGGAGAAGCCGTTCCTCGCTTTGATTTGGTCATGGGTCTCCTTGGCGGTGCCCTCACCGGACCCTTAATGTTCATCCTTCCTCCAATCATACACTACAGGCTCCGGTCCATACTCTGGAGGAAGCAGCTTATCGCACGACTGGAGAAATATCAGACAGATCCTGGGGTCATACTCCGAGGGGAACTACTGCGGAAAACGACGCTTCCGCCGCATCAATTGACCTACAGCCCCAACGCTTTCGGTCTCGTCACCAACGAAATGGCCGAATCCGGAGATTTCGAGACTCCAAGCAGCACCGATAGTCAACCTCCCTCGCTCCGGTTACCAGCGGAGGATGATTTCAGTTTCCCACCTCCGGCAACGCTCTTTGACCCCCCGCCGAGGGCACCAAGGTCACTCGGACGTCAACTCCTGGCGCTTGTGTCGACGGAGGTTGACGATGTTGTAACGAACCTGTCTTTCTTCGAGCTCTGCTTCACTTTTGTTATCGTTGGGGCAGGGATTATGGCAACGCTGGTTGCGACTTACTACGCCCTTGTTGGCAACATCGCGTACGCCAATTTCGCACCTCCGTGCATAGTGAACGTCAACGAAGCCTCCAGAGTAATCTTAGATGAGTTCATTTCTTGAGGACCAATCTAATCACTAAACCACAGAATCGCATACCCTATAAAAGTTTTTCATTGGTGACCAATAAAACGGTTCCAATTCTCCATTGAACAGTGTAATTTCATTGGTGACCAATGTAATTTCATTGGAGAGTTGGAACCGTTTGTACCTTGTACAAACTTGTATCAGGGATAGAAAGGGGGCCGATCATTTACTTCATCGATAAACCAATCTTTAATACTTACTGCGTATGAGTGATGATATTGCTTCAAAATTGTAAAAATTGGCTGTTGCTCTATGGCAACCATCGTTGAAGCACCGGTTTCATGAAGATAGTTAATGAATGGATTTAAAAAACGGGGACTTTAAGGATGGTTACCATAGCAACAACCAAGTTTGATAGGTTTTAACCAATAGCATTATGCATAGACAGTTTAACGGTCGGTTTTATCGATGCAGGAAATGATCGACCTCCAGAATAGAAACTCTTACAACAGCTAATGGAAAAAATCAGTCTATTTTGGTGACTTTTCAAGATGGCGGACATGTCTGTGTCTCTGTATTTTGCATTTTTTTTAAATGAGGGTTGTTTTAAACTTCTCAAGATGGCGGGCCAGAATATATAATGAACGAAAAGTAGTTGAATAAAAACTATGAATTAAGCGAATAAGCTGTTGACTTCCTATCAGAGTATCATTAAAAACACAGCTCTATCAATGGACACTTGTCTGGATTATGTTCTCACTGAACTGCTTTTTACACAAGTGATAGAGCCGTGTTTCTTATGACACTCAATTTGAAACACGACAGCGTATTGGCTTAAAAACATAGATTCTTCAACTATTTTCATTATATTTGAAAATGCTGATAAGAACAATTGATTTGCGCAGAGAAAATAATGCTTCAAAATGAACTGAAGTTTCCATTCTGATTGTAGTTTTCGGTGATTGACCATTATTTGCTGCAACAACTCGAAGCCCTCCTTTTTCTTAATTTTTTATTTTATTTTATTTTTTTATTTGTGGAAAATGGACCTTTTAGCATCAGCTGCACAATTTCCAAAAAATGTCATTAGGACCACAGGAAAACTGTTTAAATGTGTTTAAATAAAATTCCAAGGTGGCTGTCATTTGAACGAGTCACAATAATAAGGGGGTCCCATTTAATCAGGATAAGACAACGGCTTGGCAAAGCTTCTTTCCAGTTTGTTGGTTGCACGATTTTCTAGAGAGCAAATTATTTCGCCTAATTGAGTGTATTCAAAGGATACTTTATTTATGAAAAACTGTTCCAGAGTAAACATTTTTGATTGTTTGTGAATATGTCGAATAAATGACTTTTATAATAATTATTATCATTTTAAAGATACTTGTTCGTTTATTTATACTATCTATAAGGGCTGATCTAGACGGCCAACTTAACCTGCCTCGAATATAGCTTAACGAATCGTCACTCTATTAAAAAGTGTAGTAGTTTAAAAACAGTAATTGAACTAATACGATAGAACGTGAATGGTTTTGCCTTCAATCAAATTGAACTCAATTGACAATTTTTATGAACGTACTATTACTATTAACATAGTTACATAGTATTATTAAGTAACATATATATTTGTGAAAAAACCAACACCAACGTCCTTCCTATTACCTCCCTCTCGAAATCCAACATTCGAACGCATCCCCTAGAGCACGCAGTATTGGCAAATCCCCAAAATTTTGCCAAAAAAAAAAAAAAAAAAAAAGAAAAGAAAAAAAAAATCATGGGAAAAAATATAGTCTGCTATAATCTGGAGCTGGTTTCGGAATAATGTATCGAATTATTGCCAACCATGCGCTGGCTCCACCATATAAATGTCGAATGGGTCCGTTGTGTCCTTTTGAAACAGCAATGAGGCTTATTGATTCTAACGTGAAATCCCGCGATTATAACGATGTACTCATGAAACATTTTCAAAATCAACTCACTAACTCAAGCAATCATTTCCATTTTTAAAAATCCTAAACCCCTTTGAAAAAAGCTACACGATATGCACTACTTTCACCGATATTTTAATGAATAGAACGAACTAAAACAGTAAAAGAATTTGCAACTCCTCATTTTGGCCTCTTCAATGAAAAACTATAACTTGAGAGGTAAAAATAAGTCAAACAAGATCGATTTTTTTAAGGTAATTTTTTTTTTGTAGAGTTTTTTTCAAAGGGAATGTTTTGCTGGAACAACACTGATAAACTAGTTTAATCGTAAGCCACTGACAATGAGTGTACCTTTTAGTCATGGACTTTTTAAAAAACGATGAAAAAAGAAGAAAACTGTATAATAATAGCGGACTTTAAATCAATCACAAGTGGTCCGCAAAGGTCTCCAGACCCGCCGAATAAAATTTCTCACCTTCACATCTCATCAGCTCGTTTATTCTATATCAAAATCAATAATCATATCCGGGCTCTACCGATATCCAACTACTCATTGAGATAAGAAAATTTAGGATGAAATATCAAGTGTCAACTGATGATACATTCTTTTTCCTATTTTCCGCTATTTCGATTTCATTAATTAGTTCAGAATACGATACAATTAAGATAAGATTCCCCATAGATTGAAACGACTATATATTTTCCACGCTCAATCGTATTAAGCTGTAGTCTGAAGTGTCAAGCGAACCAGTCCATCAAGATGCGAATTTTGGTAAGTCTACTCTGAACACCTTCTTTTCTATGTTCCTAATTTTATTTTCGTTTGACTTAACCTGCTGGGTAAAATCAAATTATTTCTGTTAGAAGGATAAAAATTCCTTGCTGGGGAATGATATGATTTAGTTCTAAGCTATATCATCATAATCAGTCGAGGGAGAATGTTTCCTTTTGGAAAACCGCATCAATGAACACTGAACAGAGCCTGCATTGGTAATATGCAGGGTGTAACAAAAGTCCCTTCCCCCTATTAACTTTTGAATGGTCACTTTTTTCGAAAAACGCCAAAACCTGTGTACCCTTATTTAGCTAAAGTTTCTTTTCAGCCCCTTAAAAATTTCGGGGTCCCCACTTTGGGGGACATTTTGGGAGGCAAAAACTTCGTTTTTTCAAATATAATATTTCAATATTTTCAATATTTTTCATCAAAAATAATGAAAAACCGCGGAAACCGCGATTCTCAACTCCCTCCTTTCAAATTTTATGGGGATTCAAAGTTTGTAAAAAGCCTTTGCCCCCCTCCACTTTTTTCTTGCAATGGAAACGTTCTAAAAAACGGTACTATCGGAAAATGAAAGGTGTTACCCAAAGCTACAAGTCCGAGACGTTTCAAATGTCTGCGACTCCTTATTTAGGCGCAAAGGGGGGCTTCATTTCGGTTAATTATATTTTCTATTTTTCCTCCCTATTTTTCTCTAGCTAAAAAGTCGCAGAAAACTGATCTTGACGGTAAATGAAAGGTCTTTTCAAGAGCTACTAGACCATTAAGGTTCAGAATCCAGTGATCCCCCTTCAAGACGCTGGAGAAAAATTAGGGGTACCTTGTACCCCTATTTATTCTGCGCTTAAAGGGGGGAAGGGTCTCTAAAATATAATATTTTTTTGGCTTGTTGCTCTTGAAAAAACCTTTCATTTGCCGTCAAAATCATTTTCCTAGCTCGAGAAAAATAGGGAGGGGGAGATACGAAAGCTTAACCAAAAGTGAGCCCCTCTTGCGCCTAGAAGAGAGACGATTATAGTCGTTGTTTTTCCGTTCATACCATTTTTTAGGACGTTTCATCCGCGAGAAAAAAAGGGGGGCAACGGCCTTTTCACAAACTGTGAACCCCCATAATTTTTGAACGATGGGGAGTTAAGAACAGCGGTTTGCTCTAATTTTCATTAGTTTATACTGAAAATTGATTTCTGAAATAAAAAACCCCTTGCGTATGTGAAAAAGCGAAGTTGCTCCCCTCCCCAAAATACCCCTTTAAGGCGGAGCCTCCCATACTTTTAATGGGGCTTAAAAAAACCTCTGGCTAAAATAAGGGTATACATGTTTCAGCGTCTTTCGAAATAATTAACCGTTCAAAAGTTCAGAGTGTGAGAAGGGACTTTTGTTACACCCTGTATAACATAAAAAGAGAGCTTAGTAAAGAAAAAAAAGTACCAATGTATCGTTCAAAAAAAATTATTTTTCTTTAGATTGTTTTTATTTTCATAGTAGTTTTGGACTATTATTTTTCAATCTATATTTTTGTAGAAAACGCATTTTAACAATTTATTTCGAGAAAGTATATGGGATTATAGAATGACATTAAATTTTCCTCCAAACCTAGATCAATAGGTTCTAAATATGATATGCGTCGCTTTAGTGTAATCAGATACCCGGGAGAAGTGTTTGAAGTCACAAATTATACCAGCAACTTACAGCGTAAGGCACCATGAGAGATCATCTTGACAACCATTCGTGTGAAAACGCAGTTCCGCAAGGGCATTTTCAAAGGAGCGTAAATATGGACTGTATCACATTTAAGGTTAGATCCGTAAGGTTCCGTTTTTTGGATTCCCAGATTTTAGATTGTCGAATGTCCTTTGAAGAATGTCTCTGACAAAAAACATTTCTTACAGATGATGAAGTCAAAAATGATGCCGATCTCTTGTGGTGCCCCGAAGTTAGATGAGATCTCAGCTCAAAAGACTGTTCAGACAGTTTTGTTAGGATATACAGGGTTTTTTTTTGCCCCCCCCCGGCGAACAATTTACCTCATTGAAATAGAAAGTTGCGGTCTGTGGCCTCTGTTATCATTTTTTAATGTAGCTTCCTTTTTGGGGGGTGACAGTCCCCCGTAGCCCCCTTGAAGGCCCCTTGAGGCTCAGAATTTTCTAATAGCAACTCCTATTTGCATGGTGATACATTGTTAGAAACAGGGTAGACGATAGAGATTTTTGGATTTTCGATTTAAGAACCCCGAACAATTTTTTTATACATTTTTGCCCCTCAGAGGGACTATCAGTGATATGCCCGATGCTCGACCCCAATCAAGTCATACATCGATCAAAATAGCATGAAATTCGTACAAAGATATCATGTTACAAATTTGAGATTTCAAATTTTTAAAATTGGTCTAAATCGAACTTGATATTACAAAAAGAAAAGCTATACTCATCTGCAATTAAAATCCCTCCATTTCAAAAGCGCTTTCCTACAATTTACCACACGATAGATGGTGATTTTTGAAATTTTTGAGTTGTTGTGGGATTTAATAACCCCCTCAGAAATTCTGGATACGCAAAAATGCAGCTCCCATTAAGTCATAGTCTTCTTTCAATTTCATTTCTTTTATCTGCAACTGTTTAAAAGTTGGACCGAGGGGATCTATCGTAACACTCTGTGTGTATGAGAAAGCGTCCCTCATTTACAAAACTGTCGTTCTTGGCAACATGATTGGTCATAAGTAGACAACTTCTTATTACATGAACCCTGTTTGAACGTTCTTCTTTCAAATGCTGCCACTTGTTATAGGTTTAAGCCAAACTTGTGGCAAGAGGGGGGGGGGAGATTCATGTAGTCAATGTATAAGAAAATTGTCTAGTTTAATGCCCTTTAAAGATGGGTAAGTTTTTCATTTTCCATTCCTTTTACAATTTTGTCAGGAATAACCATTTTTATTTATTGTACGCATACATTTAAATTGATAAATAAGGTAAAAACGGTTATTTCATAAAACTCAAAGCAATCACTAACCTGCCAAAACGGTATACCAACAAAAACATTCGGTGTCACTCGTATTTTTAATTTCTTGGAAAAATAATGTCATATTTCTTCTATTTTTGCTGACGAATGACAGAGCCTAATTTCAGCACGTAAAAGCCTCCCATGGTATTTTTTCATCTAAGTGTCCCATATATGCACGTTCTTCTACCATTTTTTTAACATTTTTCTTTCTCATTTATTCGTGTTGCGTTGGCTTGTCAGTTGAGTAGTTTCTGACAAGCCTTTGTATTATGGAAAAAAAAAAAAAAAAAAAAAAAAAAAAAATCGGTGATGCAGATTTCTTCAACAAGAATTGGTTGCTCCAAATCGTTTTTGTAAACTTCTTCTTTGACACTTTACTGAAATATGTTTGCTTTCTTTGTCATGTGAGGTACGTATCCACAAGATAATTAAAGTAACGTTGTACAAATAATATTGAGATAAGATGATGTATTGATAATTTTGAGGGCAAAATACGACTGTTTTTTTACTCTGTGGTTGTGGACCAAAAGTAAGATTATGGCGTGTATAGACTTCAGTTTCTGAAAAATGAAATCAACAAATTTAAAAAACCTCAAACATTTTTAAAATACAAGACTATACACCAAAAGTTCACCCTAATAGATTACATTTCTTTCTTGTCTTAAAATGTATGACGAGAAAGATGGAGAGGGCCCTTAAATAGCACGAGCCCATGTCGTGTAGTCAAAGTTGAGTTACATTTTAATTTTTGGCGGAAAAAGTAGAAAATTTATTGACCAGTGTCTTGAGTAGAAGCTGAATTAAAAGTTTTGGATGAGTTTTCTTACTTTGACCGTAAGTTTTCTTAAGGTAAAAAATATTAGTGAATTTAAGACAATAATTTCCGAAAGGTATTCAAAATTTATTCTTATAATTTTTTTTTCGTTTTCTTTCTTTCAGTGGTGCACGATCGTTGTTCTAAGCTTTGTCAATTTGCTATTAGCTGAGGAAATAATAGCACCAAACAAAGACAGCTCAGTCAACGATGCCTCTGCCAAACCAGTTGGGAATGCTGAACCGTCGGAACCAGTCATCAGCGCAGCACCTTCTGGACCAGTCAGCGGTAATGTTGCATCTGCTGAACCAGTCAGCAATGTTGCTCCTGCAGAACCAGTCTTCGGTTCTGCACCTACTGTTCCAGTCATCAATTCTGCAGCAGCACCTGCTGTTGTGGTCACCAGTGCTGTACCCAATGCACCAGGTTTCAATGCTGCTCCGGTGGGACAAGAATACTCATTTTCTATTCACTTAGACAAAGCTGACCAGCATCACCTAGTGAATGTGCAGTATTCGCATCCCAACCCCAATATTGGCAATAGTTTAAACAATGGGGAGAAGGCTTCGATTGAAGAAGGAGCAGGAGAGTGGACAAATCAACCACTGACATTTGTTTCCTCAGCTGCAGCAGTCCCTGATTCATCTGTGCCCAAAGTACCCACTCGACCTTTGATAGCCGGATTGCAAAAAGAAACTGTCGATTCTTTTGCTGTTCCGTACTCATCTCAATCAGGATACTACCAGCCATCGTCCCCTGCTATTCCAATATCCGCATTCAGAATATACAACTCCAATAAGTATGGTCAACCGACTTCTCAGTCTTTCCGTACACCTTCTTCGGAATCAAACGAATATCCGAAAAGTATAGTTTATCAACATGGCTCTTATCTAGTGCCGTCAAGTCAAGCAGGATACGTTCAGTCAGATAGAGTGGCTCACAGTTACCCGAGTTACACGACTTACTCTGTAGGCGGAGAAAACTCTGGTCACCTCTACAACTCCGAAGAAAATCAGCAGGCGATTGAAAAGTTTACGAGAGAAATTCCAGCAAATCACAAAGCGGTGGATGATGAGACCATTTCCCGCAGAAGTGACAAAAATCAGCAAATCAATGCAAAATTTTCGCCCGCTATTCCTTTAACTTATGAACATTTAAAACCAGAAGAATATCAGAGTATTGTCAATGGAGTAAATAATAAACAGTCCTTTCGTTACTCCCCCTCAGTCGAACCACAAAATGAATCTACCAGATATTCGAGCATTTCGCAAACACCTGCTGACACCTATTATTTGCTTCCAGCCGGAAATCCAGAGATTTCTAAAGTAATCACAAACTACTATAAATCACCTCAAGCCGAATCTTGGACCATCAGACAATCACCAGCAAATGTTCAATATGTGCCTACTACCCGATTATCAAGCATTACTCAGTCACCAGTAAAAACATTAAATTCACCCTCAGCCGCTTACTCAGTAAATACGGATAATCCTGCCTACCAATCAATCTTCGCAAAACATTCAGCTATCGTCCAGTCACCAGTTAAAAGTTATTATTCATCCCCTGTTGGATACGAGACCGTCCCGCTGAAGTCTTTCAACAAATACTATACACCTTCTGAAGCCTACTCAAAGGAATATTCAGCCCAGTCTAACTTACCAACAATATCTTACTACTCACCATCAACAGGGGATTTTGCTGATAAGCAAAAGTCAGCTATTACGTATTATTTATCCCCATACTCGAGTAAGACTGAATCACCTTCCACCTCATACTATCCATCCTCAGCGTGGAATTATGAATCATCTCCTGCAGTTCAACCGGCCTACAGTCGTGCTGGTTACCAAGGCTTTAATGTCTTTCCTAACGACCCATACAATACAGCCGCTGCAGCTCCAGTGGCCCAAGAATATTTAGTTGCCGAGGAAACACAAAAAGGCTACTCAGGACAGTCTCAGAATTCTCCAGCCTCCCTCCTTCTTCACAAAAGCGCTCAACTTGCACCCTCTCAGTCATCCCCGGCAGTAAGTTACCTTTCAGTTGGACATCAAGGTTATAATGTTTTTCCACATGATCCTTACAGCAAAATCAATCAACAGGTGTACCAACAATATTCGCTGGCGGCTCCCACAACACAAGAGTATTTGGAATCCGAAGAATCTGAGAATGTCTATCCAGGACAGGTACAGTCTTCTCCAGCCTCTTCCTTTGTTATAAAAAACGCACACTATCTCCCCGCGCAGTCATCTCCCGCGATAGGTTATTCATCAGTCGGATATCAAGGGTATAATGTTTTCCCGAACGATCCTTATAGTAAAATTAATCAACAGCTTACCAGCAATATTCACCGGCAGTTCCAGCAGCAAATGAATACTCGGTATCGGAAGAATCACAGAGTGTCTATCCAGGACAAACACAGTATTCCCCATCCTCTCTCCTCGCCCACAAAAACGCACAAGCTGCATCCTCTCAGTCACCTCCAGCAGTAAGTTACGCATCGGAAGGATATCAAGGGTATAATGTTTTCCCAAATGATCCCTACAGTAAAGTTAATCAACAGGTTTACCAGCAATATTCACCAGCGGCCTCTACATCGTACGGCTATTTGGGATCTAAACAATCGTCAAATTCCTACCTGTCACAACCACAATATTCACTTCAAACTCCTCAATACCACAAACTTGCAAACTCCGTAGCCCAGTTATCACCTGCATCAAACAGCGAATACGTAGGGCACTATGGATATAATGTCTTCCCGTCCGACCCGTACAGTAAATTAAGCCAGCAAGTATACCAAGAATATTCACCTGCAGCTCCTGTCGCACAAGATTATTCCGACTCTAGTGATACTCAAAACGTTTATCAAGGATTTTATCAATATGCTCCCCCTTCAGCCGGATACCAGAAAATCGTTGGATCTGGTTCGTTGCAATATTCACCATCAGTGTCACCAGTGAATAAATATGCCGGGCATTATGGGTTCAATGTCCTTCCATCCGAGCCATACCCACAATATTCACCTGCGGCCCCTGGAACATCTGAATACTCAGAATATTCTCAGTCAGTCCCTGCTGTTCACCAGAAACCTGCAATATATTCACCAGCAGCTCAGTCTTTTGGATCAAACTTAAGCCAAAAACAAACAACCAAACTGCAACCAATTGTAGTCGCGGAGCAATCCGGTGAATACCTAGGCCCAGAGGAAGCCCAACAGATTGCCTATAGTTCTAATCATATTCCACCTAAAAGAGCTGCGTTCGATAAACCAAGCTCTGACGAGGAAACGAAAGAGAAGGAGATTGCTTCTACAGTTGCAGTCCACGAATAAAGTGCAGCTAGCTCATGCACCGAAAAATAAAGCTCCACAATCTATAGCGTCTCCAAAACTGGTGCCTTAACTTCATGCACTGGAAAGTTTTGCTTGATCAAAAAAGATCTTTTCAAGCACGGTGATTATAAGTTTGTTATCAATGTTGGCCTTTTGGTCATACTTCGTTATGAATGAAAACATATTGAAAATAAAGTCATTTTAACATTGAATTCTATAGTTGTTTAACATTTATTTATATATGAGTCTTGAGATTAGTAAAGATCTTTGCCAGCAAGTTCCTACAATTTTGTCGACAATGTTCTGAACCAAAATTTATCTCTCAATTTTTTCCGAAAAAAATACTAGTTTAGACGGTTATTCTACTTAAACCGTGGGTATATTTTTTCATATTTTTCATAATCTATTCTAAAGAGCACGCACATTTGACCCAAATGCCACACCTTTATCAGAAATTATCCCTTTTCCTACATGACAAGATTGGCACAAATCTGCCCAAATTTTCAGACTTAGTGTCACGCAAATGAGTCTACCCAAGCAGGTTGGTCAAAACTAAATACTTGTAGAGTGTTGCCATCTAGTATAAATGTTCAAATTCTTTGGATTAAATCATTAAAATTTATAAAGAAGAAAAATTAGGGTTGGGATATGATTAATTCTTGAAAGCACTGTCTCAGTTGCTGACATTTGTCTGTATATTGTTTTAAATATAGTATAGGAAGCAATCATTCAAAATTTGTCCTACATAATTTTATGAACAATTGATCTGCATCAATGATCATTCTGTATATCAAAATTGGCATTATTTATAAGTTGCCTGACATGGAATCTTATTAAAATTTCTACGACCTTTTGCCCCCTGGAAATTTACCAGAATTACTTTGACTTGTAAAAGGCTCTGTTAAATGTTCAAAGTCATGCTAAAACCATGCCCTAGGATTTTTCTAAAGATGATGCCGATAAGACGCTTTTTAAAAAATCCATTGAGCTAGCTATTTTGATGAATATGTAAGGTAGTTTTAAAATTGGAAAAACCGCCTTCTTCATAATCCAAGATAGTTTGAAAAAGACGTGCGTTTTTGAAGGTATTGCTAGGATGATATTAATATGGTCTTAAGCTTCTCATAATTTTTTCGAAAATTAGAAAAGTCTCAAGAACTTCGTTAAAGTCTACTGTACAGTATTTCATCATGTTTCAAAAGTCTTAACTAAAAATTTTGAACTATCATGAGTCCTCTCTCGTTGCTTGAACTCGTACGTCTTGTTTCACTGCAACCTCTAAAAATCCCCGTTATTTTATCAGTTGTGACGGTTCGCTTTCTTTTCCTTCTTACGGCACTGAGCAACTCGGATCGTGGGTACAGTGAATATGACGAGTAAGATAAGTTCGCAAAGGAGAGGAAAGAATAAATAATAAGGATCATCCCTAGCCACGAGATCATTTTAACAATCACAGATAAATCGCATCCTCGATCAAAAATTATAAGGTGCAAGGGTCACATCACATCGAATCGTGGCTTTCCAAAAGTCCTGCCGGAGGCCCGGAAGGATGAGTTCACAGTCCCACCGTCCCGCTACCCCGCCGCTTTAAGCGCGGGAAAGTTTTATGACCGCGTTGGGAGACGCTGCGGGAGGTTTAAAGCAGGTACAGCACATAAGAACACACGCAAGCCATAATCAGAAGTTACTACGTGATGGTGACCATGAGTTGCGATCCTATCGCGCGAAGCGGTGCGGTTGTCAAATCGTGCGGATCAATATCATTTTTTTTCCTTTTAAACTATGAAGAAAAGGAAGCTGATTTGAATTTTTGCGGCAACCCAGGTCGATATTATAATGAAGCATAGTGGTAGACATGGTATTCAATACATAGCACTCAACAGGATAAAATTCTTATTTCAATGAAGAGGGTGGATTTTCGTAAGTTTTTATCGGAAGAAACTTCAGAGCCTGCAGTTATCCAACTCAAAAAATAAATTCTATGAGGTACCTAGTAATTTTTTTTTTTTAAATTCAGTCCGTCACTCAGTCTTTCGAGGCCCAAGCTAATTTCACCTTTCTTTTAAGCTATTTTTATATTGATTGCAATATTCTTGTGAGCGGCATCAGATCAATGGCCGATTTCTCAAACCGATGCATTAAAAAAACAATATATATTAATAATATTAACCAGAGACATTTTACATGAAATCTCATTGATTTTTAAAGATTATTGCAGCACCACTTAGCTTGCAACAGAAAATGACATTTTTTTCACCTGTGAGGAAAAAATGGGCTTGAACAGTTGGTTGAATTTTGAGCGCATGAAGGCTGAGAACACCGTAAAAAATAATCAAGTCAAATCTAAAAGCAATATTCCTCATTTCACTTGTGATGATGGATAAAATTACATGCGCTTTGAGGGTTTAATTGAGGTCCTCTTCGCAAAAAGGGCTCATGATATGAAAGGCCTGTATGCTCTTATGAGTTAATTCTAATGAGACCGTAATCCTTATTTTCGCGGCAGCGCACACCTGATGTTTTACTGGCCCTTCTCCCGACAAAGGCCATGATTTAGATTCCAGAAGGCTAATGGGTCTGTTGCACACTTCGGCTGGAGCCTTTTAAAGTATCAATTCATATGCAAAAAGTTGTAAAAATAACAATGGCAGCATCAAAAAACACCAAAATTCATTCATAAACTCACAAATTGCGAAAAACACTAGACACTATTCACCCCTGTATCTTTCCACCACGTGCGCACGATATTTCGCGAAATTAGCGCGGCACATTCAAATAAACACGGCTGACTGTCATCACAGCTGACTTCATAAACAAATAAACAGTAAACACGTACGGCGTCTGTTTGAATTCTTACGTCTAAATATCCTCAATTCCTCACAAAAGATTAAGAAAGGTACGGAAACCGACATTTGTGTCGAAAACTTATCAAAATGAAACAATAACACACAGGGGTTCCAAAGATGATTCCAATTGCAATCATCTTTGGAACTCCTGTGTGTTATTGTTTCATTTTGATAAGTTTTCGACACAAATGTCGGTTTCCGTACCTTTCTTAATCTTTTGTGAGGAATTGAGGATATTTAGACGTAAGAATTCAAACAGACGCCGTACGTGTTTACTGTTTATTTGTTTATGAAGTCAGCTGTGATGACAGTCAGCCGTGTTTAGTTGAATGTGCCGCGCTAATTTCGCGAAATATCGTGCGCACGTGGTGGAAAGATACAGGGGTGAATAGTGTCTAGTGTTTTTCGCAATTTGTGAGTTTATTAATGAATTTTGGTGTTTTCTGATGCTGCCATTGTCATTTTTACCGCTTTTTACATAAGAATTGATACTTTAAAACGCTCTAGCCGAAGTGTGCAACAGACCCATTATGCTCTTTTGGACGAGATAGCGGGAATCGCTAGTTTAAACAGCGTCACATGACAAATTTGAATTCTTTTGAGTCGTCCATTTTAGAGAAATGAATCATCCATCCTCCTCCGTTCATCAAATGACTCGAGATCTGTCACATGACTCCGTTTAAACCAACAGGATTGGTCGATTCCCGCCAGTAGCGCAACGAGAGTTTCTTCATCTCTCTCTTTTCTCTCTTAAGAAACGTGTATTAGACAAGGATGGACAAGGGGATAAAACCCTCTCTTTCTGTCCTTTTCCTACTTATACATTCAAATGGGAAATGAGAGAGATGAAAGAGATCCTGGTTGCGCCAGTATTTCCCGCTATCTCGTCTCGTCTCGTCCACAAAAGAGCAGAATCAGTCCTTAGAGGTATTGATCGAAAGCCTCCTCTAATCTCTCCCTTTAGAGTTCAGGGACAGAGTATTTCTGCTCCAATAGTGGTTATTTGGATTCTGAATTGTTTCAGGGATTTTAATTTGAACTTTTTCGATCCAAAACGACAGGTCACAGGCTTCAATGAATGACAAAATATGCGCACTCTACGCATTGATTTTAGAATTCTGAGGTAGGTTTCTGAAAATTTGAGGGATTTAAAGGAGAGTATTTATCATCTTGAAACGACTCACTACTAGTGAATCGGGTACCTAACAGTGGCGTGGCGTGCAATTTGGCAATGCTGAAATGTGTCCATTTAAACCCATGTAAAAGGTCAAATGCGAAGGTGTTCACCGGACACCCAATACTTCGATCTTTTTCGTGTGTTTAAATGGGCAAACTGCAACGTTGCCAAATTGCACGCTACGCCATTGGTACCTAATCGGGACTATTATCGGACCTCCATATTCGCGAAGGTTTCGAATTGGAACCACCCACAGATATTCCTGACGCGCGCTAATTGGTGACGAACTTGATTTAAAATACCTAATCGGAATATAACATTGATTTTGTACTATAGATAAAGCTTTTAATACAGACTTTGATAACGTTTGCAGGAGTTCGGAAAATGAAGCTAGAATTTGAAAAAAAAAGGATTCAAACAATTTAACAAATTTAACAATTTAACAAGTTTTTTTCAATAAATATTTTGTAAAATTTTAAGATAACCCTTCCTCTGTTGTATGAAACCAAGAGGGAAGGCTGTAAATGCTTTCTTGGCAGTGATATAGCAAGGTTGCTGTTATACGGCTGTTTGCTAACGATCCGCAGATGCAGAACCTTTTGATACAATCATTAATGTAAAATTAATACCTCTGGAGTCATTGAATCCATTCATAAATTTTATTCAGTTCCAAGTCTGATTATTGCAGCAGTGTCGTTAGACAACACTGTTTTTTCAATCCGTGGGCGTTGGTCCGTTGGTCGATGGGTCGATCGCAGCGTCGTGGAGCACAATGGTCTGAGATCGAAAATATCGATGATATCCCCCCCCCCCCGCAAATGCCATCGATATTTACCTTTCAAGCCTAAAGTAAAACTTTCCAGTAACATTTCTAGCTTTAAATTACTCTTTAAAAGTGTTCTCTGTGATCAAAATCATGGTCTTGAAAGCTTATATATGATAAATTGATGAAAAATTTACTTTCTGAATTTTGGCCCTTTTACGACGACCTTAGACCATAGTGCGGCGGCGCGTCTCGACACGACTATGTACCGCGACCGGCGCATCGTTACGTTTCGATCAGGGGGGGGGGGGGGCGCTCTGTTCCGCTCAAATCAGCCGGAAAAAATGGTCTCGATTACCCAGCTGAGGCCCGGGGTAAGAGATACAATGCGTCCGGAGCCCGTGCCGTCACTTTCGATGCAACCCATTCGATGTAACAAGTAAAAGTGCGAGAGATGACTTCGGTCCGCACTTTGACCGCGTGAGAGATATTCGTTGTGTCCTCCCCGCGCAAATAAAACGCTGACACACAGTGGCCGAGATTCCGAGAGCTCGTTGCAACTTGCGAGGGGGTGAAAATTGAAAACAAAAAAGTAAAATAAGAACCTTATAGATATTCGAGGATAATACAGAGCAATGTGGGTCTGTTGCAAACTTTTGCTGCAGTGTTATGAAAGATTGATTCTTATGTAAAATCACTTGAAAATAATGTTGAAATCATCAGAAAGTTCCAAAATCAACTCACGAACTCGATGAACCCGTTTAACAAAATTTAAAGACTGCAGTCAACCTGAATGCCTGACAACTCCTTGAGGTAGGCAACCTACAATACTTATCTCGCAAGGAATTTAAGCTTTCCGTGTGGCCCATACCTTATCTAAGGAGTCGTCTGGTACTCTTGTTTACCTCTCTGTACCATGACTAGCAAAAGGATGTATCTATAGTAGACATTGTGTAGTATCCTTTTACATCTCGGCCAATTTTAAAGAATTTTGCAGTTTTCCGGTATTTCGGGTTTCGTAGAATTATCACTTGGAGACAAACCTTAGTAAATCTAAAACTCTTTGGAAAGTAATAGACAACTTTATCAAGAACGATTTGGATGAAAGGACTTTCTTATTTTGCAAGTTATAGTACCATAGCCGTAGCCAGGATATTGTCCATCTCTCCCTTTCCCCATTTAAATGCATGAGTTAGAAAAGGATGGATATAGGGGCTGTCACGTGACTTCAGCCCCTGTCTCTGTCCTTTTCTAACACATGCGTTTAAATGGGCTAGGAGAGAGAAAGACAATATCCTGACTACGGCTATGTACTACAGTACTATGATCTTTAAAAGAAAATCCTCTTATCGAAACGGTCCTTGACTAGACTGTCCATTATTTTTCAAAAAGTTTTAAATTTTTTACGGCATACTTTCAAGTGGCAATGTGTCAAACTCAGAAATACCTGAAAACTGCAAACAAAATTAAAATTGGTAGAGGAATGGAAGAATAAAAATTTCTACCAGGATACTTTTCTTTTTAAGTCATTGTACAATATTCAACTAGTATCGGTCCTCTGTTCGACGTTTCATATTCTTGACAAAAACTTTCACATATTTATTACTAGACAAACGTCCTGCGTCCAGTCATCGGTGATCGTGTGGCGGGTCGGCAAAAGGAGCCTTTTTTAAAAATCTAAATCTCACTTTGCATCTATTCACCGAACGATGATATAAAGTCATTGGCACGAGGAGGAGAACCGGGATAGTTTGCGAAAGAGAAATGGTCAGTCATGATAGTTGTTGCAGTTGTGCGCTTCGGGTCTTGCTTAGGTTATGACGCTGCGTGGAGTGTGGAGGCCTGCATGAAGTAACAGTATTACTAAGCGTTTACAGAACAAGGAAAATTGACGATATATTGGTAAGAGCATTGCCACTGAATGGCTGTTTACTTGCATCACCAGCACACGTTTAAAGTCAACGTCCCCTCGAGGATCCTGTGATTAAAAATACAACTACACGGCATATCATGTGAACCTGATGACTTGTTTTAACCTCTGCAGAGCCAGTGCGAAGAAGGGGAAAGTTCGGGCTCCAGAAAACAACATTTTTGATGCAATTTTGTCTAAAATGCTGATAATATAGGGTTTCAATCAGAGGCGGAGGTAATTTGGGGCGGGGAAGCATGTTCACACTCCCTTTCCTCCACTGCATGGGCACTCACAGCGGGGGGCAAGAGGGGGCACTTGCCCCCCCCCCCTGGAAATCAAAAAAGTTGAAATTTCACGGTAAAAATGAAAGGAAAAAAGAAAATGCAATGTTAATCAAAGGAGTAGTAATAGTTTACAAACTTCATTATTTGTTTATTTTGTAATTTTAATTCATTTTTTGCAAGGAATATTAGAATTAAACATTTTCCTTGATATCATTTTCGTCATCTGTCGCCCTTTATCCATTAAATCAAACACGTCAAAATTATATTACTATTATTTGATACACCTACCATGGCTTAATAATTGTACACCATTTGGATGAAAAATAAAGTTTTCCCTTTTCCCGTGGGGGGGGGGGGGGGGTCTACAAGACCTTCCAATTGAGGTTCAACAATTTTGCCCCCCCCCCCTTGGAAATTTTTCTGCGGGCGCCCATGCTGCAAAGCTCCAAAATTAAATTTGATGGACCTATACTGACTTTTTTTTAAGTAGATTCCATGAATCTACTTATTGCGGAGGGTGCGATGTTGGATTTTTCGGGAAATTTTATCAAATGAGCACGTTTCATGGTCCCCTGAGTGAGAAAATACCACTCGTTGAAAATTGTATATATATATATATATATATATATATATATATATATATATATATATATATATATAT
Organism: Trialeurodes vaporariorum; assembly: GCA_011764245.1. Taxonomy (NCBI): domain Eukaryota; kingdom Metazoa; phylum Arthropoda; class Insecta; order Hemiptera; family Aleyrodidae; genus Trialeurodes; species Trialeurodes vaporariorum. Next base: position 88,012,980 of record VMOF01000111.1, on the reverse strand, counting down.
ATATATATATATATATATATATATATATATATATATATATATATATATTATATATATAATATCATATTATATATATATATATATATATATATATATATATATATATATATCTTTATATGTATGTTTCAGCCAGTTTTACCGTTTTATGTCCCACGATCCTGTTCGTAATTTTTGGTTTTTGTTGTTGAAATTTTTCTCAACTATTCGTTGGGTTTATTTCTTGGATGAGTTCGAAGATGGTGTAAATCCGACAGTTAGTTTTCGCGTTATGGGCCGTGTTTGAGTCGTAAAATGTGTTTTTGATGTTTATTTTTAGGAGTGTTTGTTTTGAGTATTTTTTTTGGGAAAATTTATGTTAGCCGTTTTGTTACGCAGCTTTTTTACTCGAGTCATTTTTTCGTTTTTTGCGTTGTAAGCGAGTTATAGCGATGTGTTTTTCGGGTTTTTTGGCAGTGTTTTTATATGAAGAAATTGTTTTTTTGTTTCAAAATTTTAGTATATATCGTGGAGGATGTTTTTAGTTCATATGCTCTTTGCCTTGAATTTTCCTTGTGTTTTACGTGTTTTACGAGCTATTTAGTTTCTTATGGGATTTTACAAGTGAAAGACAAGGATGGCGTATTGGTATAATTGCTCTTTCTTTGTTTTACACGTACACTGTTGCTTAGGTACGTTATTTATTTATTTTCCTGTTTTATCAGCTGCTCCTATTCAGATTTATTTCTCATTACCGTTACAAAGATTACACATTTTTCAATCTTTGTACTATAATCTTTTTCTCATGGTCATTTTTATTAAAAAGTTTTAACAGCTGATAAAAAAAAAGAAAATTGAATAATTCAAAGAAAATCATAACATAACCTATTTATTGAAATTTGTGAAAAACTTATATAACCTAGCTTTTATTTCTCACTTGCATTGTAAAGATTACACATTTCTCTGTTGGTGTTATAATCTTTTTCACAATCATATTTGGATTTTGAGCAGCTGATAAAATAAAAATAAAAATTCAGAGAAAAAATTTAGCGAAAATTATAACCTATATTTAAATTTGTGAAAAAATGATTTAACCAAGCATGGAATCTACTTCGTCTTACCGGCCTGCCGGGAGGCATTTTTACATTTCAAGGAATTTTCCTAAGATGTTGGAAGTTTTAGGAACTTTGCCTCCATCCAAGCTTGTGGAGAAGAAACACCCCCTCTCCTAAACATTGAAAAACATTGAAATTACACTCCTGGTCTTTCACGGCATTCAAATTTGACATGATGTTTATTTTACATGGTTTTCAAACCATGTTTGCCAGTTTTATGCAGGTTAGTCAGGAGGAAGAAAAGTAAAGGGCGAAGGGGGAGAAAAACCACCAATGACAATTCAACAAAAAGTTATTCAAATTTTTCAGACATGACCCAGTATACATATGTAGGGGATATAAGTACTTACGTTAATTGAATCATTGTGCCTGTTAAAAGTGCGTGATTCAATTTCAACAACATCATAGCTTTGCCAGTTATACTTTCCAATGCATATTATGGCTCTCACATAAATGACATTTTTCCCTTACCCTAACTGTTTCCAATTAAATTACTAATCTATGGCATATACCATAGTTGGACACGTTTATATAAAATAAACCTACTAGTATTCTAAAATTGCCATTTTATCTCGACCTTTTAATTCCCTTAAAAATAATCTGATTGATAACATTGCTTGTAATTTTCAGGAACAAGACTTAACATAGAGAAGGACAGATCTTAGAAGTTTCGAGAATTGTTTTGCACTAGGCCTAATTTTATATCAATATGAAATTCAAGTTAAAATGGCAACATCTAAAATCAAATAGCTCCCTTTTGAATAAATAATTCCAATTAATAGAAGTTTTGACTCAAGATTATTTTACTTTTAGGTAGATATTTTGACTAAGCCCGGGAACCAATAAAAGTTCATAACTCATTCTACATACATCCTTTTCACAGCAAAGGAGACATATCGTCGGCTTGGTCTCTTTTTGTCTCTAAATAGCCTATACGAATACATACGCGCCTGAAGTCAGATTTCAACCTTCGATGAGCCAATAATTGCGTTTCGGTAACGATTAATAACCGTTGTTTGAGACGGAGAGTCGTCGCGGAATTCCCTCACGATTTTTAACTCGTTCTTTTTTTCTGCTCTTTACAAACACATTGCTGCAACAGCTATGTAATGTTTTAGACAGTGTGTCTAATGTCAACTGTCTAGTGTTTGATGACAAATTATAGCCACAAGTACAATAAGGGGACAAATAATATTCACTCACGCCGAGTCCTTGTATATAGCGCAGCGTATCGTCGAAAATAATTAAAACATCATCAAAAATCATATCGCAAAACAATCAAAACCACCGCGAGCCTCGGGCTACTTAGTTCTTAATGAGCGTGCTTTGTTTGTTTTGTCATTTGTTTTTGTATTTGTTTGTGTTAGTGCGAAGCTCGGTGATTATTCTATGAGACGCGCCGATAGATTTGTAGACATTTGGACATAGACGCCGAGACACGAAGCAGAGATTGCTTTGCAGCACAGTGGATCAACATCGATAAATTTACTTCTTGCTAAATTCAAGAAGTGCCTCAAATTTTCGTTTTTCCCTTCGTGCTTGTATACCAGGGGATTTATCCCAATTTTTATTTTCCCGATTCATTCCTGGAGGATAAACAATTTTGGTGTGTTTGTTTTTTTTTTTTTTCTTTTCTTGCTTTAAGAGCATTTTTTCAAGCAAAACTCATGCCATTTGACCTCTTTAAAACTATAAAATTAATTATCTCACACATTACGAACTCAACTTGCAATTTATTATTCGTAATATTTCTTTTTATTCATGAAATTCAACGAGCTTTACATTTATCTAAAGCAGCAGTCTAATATGAGTAGCTACCGTAACCACCCTAGAGGATTTTAAGGTTGTCTAGGTTCCAAGAGTCATTTTGTCCATTTATTCCCACGTATTTTGATGCAACGAACAGAAGCTACAACATGTTTCGATCCAGTGCAGAGCTGCCGATTTGCGTAGATTTAATGACATTTTGAAATTCACCGAAGATTCCACCGGTTGAGAAAAGATTACAGAGTTTGGTTCAGTGTATGACTGTAATGCTCGAAAATACTCTGATCTATGTAACTGTAATCTTCCATCAATCGGTGGTAACACCGTTAGTTAATTAAAATATATACCGGTTGAGAAAATATGAAAGACGCTATAGTATTTTCGAGAATTACAGTCATACACTGAATTAAACTCTGTAATCTTTTCTCAACCGATGGAATCCTCGGTGAATTTCAGAATGTCATTAAATCTACGCAAATCGGCAGCCCTGATCCAGTGTGCTTCTGCAGAAAAATCAAGGGAACAAACGCAAAAAATTACGCATTAAACCTAACATAAAAATCCTACATGGTGGTTACGTAAGTTACTCATTAGACTGCCACTTTACACGGAAAAAAGACTGGTAGAATTTACCATCTGCATATCTGATTTTGGAGTCTGCTATGCAGATAATAAATTCTATCGTAGTCTGTTTTTCGTGTAAATACATATATTGCAGCAAAAACATAAATGTGAAAAAAAAGCCAAGTTCCTTAGTGGCTTTATTCATTTCCAACCTTTCAGCCACGAAAAGGAGTGATATATGAAATAAAGCCAAGTTTTCTGGCTTAAGTTTTTCTTATCAGAAATGGAAAACAATTGGTTTGACGATCAGCTGTTATTCTCATGCTCGAGCTCGAAGCATATCACATTCGCAAGAAACTCAGGAGAGGAAAAATATTTCGGCGATGATGAATTTCGCATTTGTGCTCCGCTGAAACTTGGCTGCGTTTGGGATTGAACGTATATACCGTTATCCAATCATTTAAATGTAAATTAATGCAAAGAAACGTGCTGTTTCCGCCGATTTTAGTACATCAATAGATTCCGCGCCCTTTGATATGTTTACATACTATCAAAATTGTCGAAACATAACGCATTAATAACATTAATTAACAATCATCGTAATTATATTTTTATCCCATGTTTTGTCCTTGTCTCACTGACATAGTTTCGTAGGGGCATGTCATATTCTAGGATATGAGTTTAATGCCGCTAAGAGGTTAGAACGATTGGGTGTTTTTGCTTAACAAGGTGGTGGTTTGCGTATGAAATGCTGTGAGTGAGACAAAGACAAAGAATTGACTCGGCCTTCCATATAAATGTGATTTTAATTTTGTAAATCAATGCGTGATGTTTCAAGAATTAAAATAGAGTAAAGAGTTTCTTTAAAGTGCGTATATAGGGTCTAGTATATGGCAGTAAGATAGAAGATAACCAGTTGTTTATTTACTAGCGTAAAGCATTCGCAAATATGGATAAAATTTTATGGGTTACCATGTGAGAGTGAGCGAGATAGAACATATTATTATATTGGATCCAATTTTTTTCTTGTCGTCATATACTATAATGGTCTATACGTTCAATCCCAAACGCAGCCAAGTTTCAGCGGAGCACAAATGCGAAATTCATCATCGCCGAAATATTTTCCTCTCCTGAGTTTCTTGCGAATGTGATATGCTTCGAGCTCGAGCATGAGAATAACAGCTGATCGTCAAACCAATTGTTTTCCATTTCTGATAAGAAAAACTTAAGCCAGAAAACTTGGCTTTATTTCATATATCACTCCTTTTCGTGGCTGAAAGGTTGGAAATGAATAAAGCCACTAAGGAACTTGGCTTTTTTTTCACATTTATGTTTTTGCTGCAATTTCAGTTATTTTTGTTCGAAAAATGTTCACGTGGAACGAAAAGCACGGAAGATTCAGTTTTGTTTATAATATTCACGAGAAATTGTTTACAGGTTCAATGATTTAGCCCCCCCCCCCCAACAATTTTTTTGTGGGCGCCCATGAGTCAATGTAGCTATGCTTATACCCTATCCTTTTCGAGAAAATATTTGCCAAGGTTACTATGCAAGCTCACGAAAAATTGAACGATCAGCTTAATGTACAGAGGCTCCTCTCCTCTCCACTCCTCTCCAATCCTCTCCTCTCCTCTCCTCTCCTCTCCTCTCCTCTCCACTCCTCTCCTCTCCTCTCCTCTCCTTTTCTATCTCTACACCTGTCATCTTCTCTCCCCTCTCCTCTCCTCTCCTCCCCTCTCCTCCCAGAAGTATTTTCGAAATGTTTGCAGGTATTTGAAGAAAGAAGAGTTTTAATTAAATATAGAATATGGATTGAATGACTCGATTTTTTTTTTTTTTTTTTATTGAATTTTTAATAATACTGTAGAGTAGAAAAAGTGGGAAGACTGTACAGAAGTAAATAGAATTCTGGTTTGAATCACCAACTGTCGAAATACAGTGTTGGAAGAGCATCACAGGCTGCGAGCAGCGCGTTGCGAGTAAGTGACGAAGAGTCCGTCCGCAGCGCGCTGTGCGATAAGATGTTTCGAAGCTAAGCAGGCGAGTCTGAGTGGAGGGGGGAATTTGAGAAACACTGCCCGCCTGCGACGCGACGCGACGGTATCTCAACGCAGCTCGCACTGTTTCCCAGCCGCGCGCGCTTCGTTCTGCATCTGCGCCGCTGCGAGCCGCCATGCGCCACTCCCTAATAAACCTGCCCTTTTTCTGGATTCACGCCTTCCCTTTAGTTCAAAACCCCTTGATGCACTATATATTCAGAATCAGCTTGACAAGAGCTTTCATATGGTACCAAAATCAATTTATTTCAAAGAGATTTGAAAAAATGTCGATTTTTGAAGTTCCAGAAATATGAGAAAAATCGTTCAGAAATCCATTTTCGGAATTTTCCCTTCTATTTGGACCTAAATGGCATAAGTGTACCAAATATCAAAGTTCTAGGATGATCGGAAGTACCTAAACATTTTGATGATCTGAACAAATCAGTCACGGACAAAAAATGGCACTTTTCGGGTTTTTTTGGAGCTCTGTATTTTAAGAACCACTCAACATACGGACTTGAAATTTTAGGATCGTGTTAAGATAGTGTATCTTAACACTTCGTAAAATTTTCAGAACTTAATATTCATTTTCGGCTGAATTAGAGAGGAGTGAAAATCGGGCATTTTGCTTCCTGTAAAGGTTACACTGTAGTGCGGGAACTTGGCTGGTGCACTACCGTGCACCCAGATACGTATAGCTCGTTAGTAAAATTATATGTCCGGGAAATGCCAAGTGTCGATCTCTTGTGCCCCGCTTCGTAAGTTTACTGTTATAAAAAAGTCTGATTATTTAATTCTAATTCTAAACTCATCAATTTTACAAACTTCTCTGAAACAAATAATCGAATATTTATATGTCTAGGAAAATCCAATGTTTTAACCCAATGTGCGCCGTAGCGTGATGATGTCAGGTGCAAGGATTTTCGGATTGGAACGATATGTCCTACATAGCCACCTATGAGACATGAGTAAGTACCTATACTCGCACGGTGTGCCAGACATGCATCCTCTCCCGCCTGGAAGATAACACCGCATCAGCACTCCAGAATTCTCCTAATTATTCCCGTAAACTATGCATAAATTGGTCCTCCGAAGTTGCCAAATTTGAAGCAAAACTCTCTCATACGCTTTATCCTCCTGAGGAGCCCATTAAAAATAATCTTCAACGCACTAACTACGCACGGAAAATAAAGATTGGTAGACTTTACTGTCTACATAGCTGATTTTGGAGTCTGCTATCAGGTATGGTAAATTTTACCATCATATGGTAAATGGAACGTGCCTTGTGGTGAAATGTACCAACAGGTTATCTTAATTTACCACAATAAGGTACGTTGCATTTACCATGATGGTAAAATTTACCATACTTGACAGTAGACTCCAAAATCAGCTATGCAGATGGTGAATTCTACCAGTCTTTTTTTCCCCGTGCAGTCGGAGACATGAAGAATGTCAGACAAGAGTCCCAGTCCCTGTATGTAAAAAGTTGAGACAAGTGAAACCACGGTCGCCGTATGATTGGATCTTTTTTGCACATTTTTTTTTATTTTTATTTTTTTTGTTGTTGGTTTTTTTTTACATTTTGAGGGCAGTTGTTGTGTTTTTGGTCTAATGCAAAGATTACACTACACAATGCCGTAGAGTTTCTTACGGTGTAATACTTCACAACCTTTGCTGATCGACACCGATTTACGTTTTTAAATATTCTTCCGAGCTTTGACCCTTTCAATACCAAGCCCGATTACATTCGTTTTCGTAACATTCGTCTACCACATTATTCTAATCCCTTATTGATAGCAAAAGCTTCCCCGAACTATCGACACTTGTGAAGTAAATCTTTGTCAAGCGCCTTCAATTAGATGAATATGCAAAACCAACACCGCGAAGTAGGAATAATTACCTACCTTCTAAATTTAAGCGAAAACCAGCGTTGGCATCTTTCTTCCTGTAACAGTGTAAAGCTAGGGGTCTCTCTCCACCTGCGAATTTAAATGCGCGAATAAACTGATTGAGCTGCCTTGAAGTTGGCGCAAGCAGTCAATTCGCGCTTTTAAATTCGCAGGTGGAGAGACTCCTTAAAACTCGTTGATAAATCAGAGGTTGACCATCCCTCTTACCTTAACTCTCTACATCAGTAGCGGCCCGTGAGATTTGGCAATCATGCATTTTTCCCACTTAAACTTAGGTAAAAAATCGACTCAAGCGGAGGCTGGCAGCCTCCTCGAGTTTCGATTGTTTTCCATGTATTTAAATGGGATAAAAACATTGTTGCCAAATCGCACGAGCCGCCACTGCTCTACATACAGGGACTTGTCAGACATTTCCTAGAGAATGACTTCCAGCTATACTCATGCAGCAAAAACATAAATGTGAAAAAAAAGCCAAGTTCCTTAGTGGCTTTATTCATTTCCAACCTTTCAGCCACGAAAAGGAGTGAAATATGAAATAAAGCCAAGTTTTCTGGCTTAAGTTTTTCTTATCAGAAATGGAAAACAATTGGTTTGACGATCAGCTGTTATTCTCATGCTCGAGCTCGAAGCATATCACATTCGCAAGAAACTCAGGAGAGGAAAAATATTTCGGCGATGATGAATTTCGCATTTGTGCTCCGCTGAAACTTGGCTGCGTTTGGGATTGAACGTATAGACCGTTATCCAATCATTTAAATGTAAATTAATGCAAAGAAACGCGCTGTTTCCGCCGATTTTAGTACATCAATAGATTCCGCGCCCTTTGATATGTTTACATACTATCAAAATTGTCGAAACATAACGCATTAATTAACAATCATCGTAATTATATTTTTATCCCATGTTTTGTCCTTGTCTCACTGACATAGTTTCGTATGGGCATGTCATATTCTAGGATATGAGGTTAATGCCGCTAAGAGGTTAGAACGATTGGGTGTTTTTGCTTAACAAGGTGGTGGTTTGCGTATGAAATGCTGTGAGTGAGACAAAGACAAAGAATTGACTCGGCCTTCCATATAAATGTGATTTTAATTTTGTAAATCAATGCGTGATGTTTCAAGAATTAAAATAGAGTAAAGAGTTTCTTTAAAGTGCGTATATAGGGTCTAGTATATGGCAGTAAGATAGAAGATAACCAGTTGTTTATTTACTAGCGTAAAGCATTCGCAAATATGGATAAAATTTTATGGGTTACCATGTGAGAGTGAGCGAGATAGAACATATTATTATAATTGGATCCAATTTTTTTCTTGTCGTCATATACTATAATGGTCTATACGTTCAATCCCAAACGCAGCCAAGTTTCAGCGGAGCACAAATGCGAAATTCATCATCGCCGAAATATTTTTCCTCTCCTGAGTTTCTTGCGAATGTGATATGCTTCGAGCTCGAGCATGAGAATAACAGCTGATCGTCAAACCAATTGTTTTCCATTTCTGATAAGAAAAACTTAAGCCAGAAAACTTGGCTTTATTTCATATTTCACTCCTTTTCGTGGCTGAAAGGTTGGAAATGAATAAAGCCACTAAGGAACTTGGCTTTTTTTTCACATTTATGTTTTTGCTGCAATTTCAGTTATTTTTGTTCGAAAAATGTTCACGTGGAACGAAAAGCACGGAAGATTCAGTTTTGTTTATAATATTCAAGAGAAATTGTTTACAGGTTCAATGATTTAGCCCCCCCCAGCAATTTTTTTGTGGGCGCCCATGAGTCAATGTAGCTATGCTTATACCCTATCCTTTTCGAGAAAATATTTGCCAAGGTTACTATGCAAGCTCACGAAAAATTGAACGATCAGCTTAATGTACAGAGGCTCCTCTCCTCTCCACTCCTCTCCAATCCTCTCCTCTCCTCTCCTCTCCTCTCCTCTCCACTCCTCTCCTCTCCTCTCCTCTCCTCTCCTTTTCTATCTCTACACCTGTCATCTTCTCTCCCCTCTCCTCTCCTCCCCTCTCCTCCCAGAAATATTTTCGAAATTTTTGCAGGTATTTGAAGAAAGAAGAGTTTTAATTAAATATAGAATATGGATTGAATGACTCGATTTTTTTTTTTTTTTTATTGAATTTTTAATAATACTGTAGAGTAAAAAAAGTGGGAAGACTGTACAGAAGTAAATAGAATTCTGGTTTGAATCACCAACTGTCGAAATACAGTGTTGGAAGAGCATCACAGGCTGCGAGCAGCGCGTTGCGAGTAAGTGACGAAGAGTCCGTCCGCAGCGCGCTGTGCGATAAGATGTTTCGAAGCTAAGCAGGCGAGTCTGAGTGGAGGGGAGAATTTGAGAAACACTGCCCGCCTGCGACGCGACGCGACGGTATCTCAACGCAGCTCGCACTGTTTCCCAGCCGCGCGCGCTTCGTTCTGCATCTGCGCCGCTGCGAGCCGCCACTCCCTAATAAACCTGCCCTTTTTCTGGATTCACGCCTTCCCTTTAGTTCCAAACCCCTCTATGCACTATATATTCAGAATCAGCTTGACAAGAGCTTTCATATGGTACCAAAATCAATTTATTTCAAAGAGATTTGAAAAAATGTCGATTTTTGAAGTTCCAGAAATATGAGAAAAATCGTTCAGAAATCCATTTTCGGAATTTTCCCTTCCATTTGGACCTAAATGGCATAAGTGTACCAAATATCAAAGTTCTAGGATGATCGGAAGTACCTAAACATTTTGATGATCTGAACAAATCAGTCACGGACAAAAAAATGGCACTTTTCGGGTTTTTTGGAGCTCTGTATTTTAAGAACCACTCAACATACGGACTTGAAATTTTAGGATCGTGTTAAGATAGTGTATCTTAACACTTCGTAAAATTTTCAGAACTTAATATTTATTTTCGGCTGAATTAGAGAGGAGTGAAAATCGGGCATTTTGCTTCCTGTAAAGGTTACACTGTAGTGCGGGAACTTGGCTGGTGCACTACCGTGCACCCAGATTTCAATGAATTTAAGTATTGTAGGTATCCTACCAGGTAGGTAGTCCTCATATGAAGTCTCAAATGATGCTGTTTTGAGCAAATAGAGTGCTGAATAAATAATCAGGGTTCTCAGATTCACGACTACAGGCCATATGTTTCCGATTTGAATCAGTACATTACAATGGGTGTGTTGCAAACTTTTGCTTCAGCGATTAAGAGAGTTTAATCCAATGTAAAATCGCCTGAAGAGTGCATTGGTGGCATCAGAAAGTCATAAAATGCAATAATAAACTCACAAGAGGCGTTTGATGAAATCCAAGATGGCGGAGAAATATCGAGCAATTTGTATGCATGCACCACGAACATCCAAGGATAGCCAACCTAACAATATATATCACAACCAATCACAACGTAAACAAACATATAACCTTTACCTCCAGTGAGGTTGTCAAAGTTGGCCATCCTTGGATGTTTAAGGTGCATGCATACAGATTGCTCGATATTTCTCCGCCATCTTGGATTTCATAAAACGCCTCTTTTGAGTTTATTATTGCATTTTATGACTTTGTGATGCCCCCAATGGACTTTTCAGGTGATTTTACATTAGACCAAACACTCTTAATCGTTGTAGCAAAAGTTTGCAACAGACCCATTATGCCAATTTTAACTCGAAGCTGGCAACTTTATGAATATTTTCAACCAACTAACATCACCAAACGGACGATGGTGTATCGTTTGCCAGAACACGTAAAATCAAGTACAACCATGTTTTCTGGTCACAACGAAACGAGAGTATAGGTGCAGTTTTCCTTGATCTTGATACAATCCGGCAGTAGCGGCCCGTGAGATTTGGCAACCATGCATTTTTCCCACTTAAACTTAGGTAAAAAATCGATTCAAGCGGAGGCTGGCAGCCTCCTCGAGTTTCGATTGTTTTCCATGTATTTAAATGGGATAAAAACATTGTTGCCAAATCGCACGAGCCGCCACTGCAATCCGGGACTCTAAAATACCCACGAACATACTCACATCTGTAATCTTTTCTGTGCTGTTGGAGTCGCCGATGATTTTAAAGAAATTTGGATATTTCAATACTTAAATAACGATTGTACTGATTGAGAAAGTATTACTGATGCGAGTATTTTCGTGCAGTACAGTCATGCACTCAACTGAACTGTGTAATCTTTTTCCAGCCGGTGTAATCATCGGTGAATAGAAAAATCCCAATATTATTATTATATGAAAAACGGCAGATCTGGTTTTGTTTGTTTCTCCTAAATATGAGAGGCGAAATTTCGACCAAGCAGCACATTGTATTCGGCACTGTTGAAAATATGAATGCTTAAATTCGGAACGATTTTTGAATTGATTAAATCTCATTCGATATGCGCGTTGGTCATTTAATTTGTGACCACTGCTTCCGTGTCGCGGTCCGTAGGGCTGTAGGCACGGACAACGACGTCATCGATTGTCACCAATTTGATCCGTCCGGCGGCCACTAAACTGCGCGCGGTGACCTGAACCAGTTCTCTTTACAACTCGAAACAGATGAGGTTTATCGAAGATATTGACTGCCTTGCTCTACACTGCGCAAAGTGCTTTTTAACCGGAAATATTCAGCCGCGGCTTCTGCTGGCTCGTTCGTGGTCCGATTTTTGAACAACTCTGAATGAGGTCTCATTAGGTATCTGCGTCTTTCAGGACCAACATTTAAAACGCTTCACCGATATTCCGAAGAAACATATGAAGGAATGTTCGCTTTGCAATAAAACCACACTCTCCTATAGTTGAGTTACCGGCAAAAATTGAGTTGAAATGACCTTTAGAAATTAATTTGAGGAGGCTTTAGTTCAACAAACCTTATTTTAAGATTTTTTTTAGAAAAAGGTTCTAAGGTAGGTGACCCAAAGGTGGCCCGGCTCTTAAGGTGGCCCACCCCAGCTTATTTCAGTTAATTACACGAATTGGCAATAGATGGCGTTAGTGCTGAGTTAGCAGGATGCTATCGCTTCCCCCACTCCAAAAATCAAGAGCATCGGGCGATTCAGTCGGCGCGGAACAGTGCAACGTCCATTTTCGCAGGTCTTCAGCTAATTTTCACGGAAATAAAGAATCGTAAAAGCTAAGCCCTTCAATTTATTTCACCTTTGACTTTCAATTCATCATAATCACTAAAATTTCTGTTGTAACAAAGGTCTAGATTCCGTTTTTGAACGATAAAATAGCATTTGAATACTTATTAATGAAATTTAAAAGCGGGTGTCCACCTTTAGGTACATCAAAAATATTAGGGGTGGCCACCTTAGGTACACGTTTTGCGCGATGTCAAAACTCTACTTATTTTCAAACGCAAAAAAACCCTCAAAAACAAGCAAATCTTAGAAAAATGAAATTAACATGTGATAGCCAACTGCCTGAATAGTAAATTGACGTATCAAGTTTTTTTTTTTATCTCTCATAACTTGTACGTGCATATTGGCCCCAAGCATAGGTATGGCCACCTTTGGGTCACTTACCTTATTAGTTTTTCTGAAGGATGACACTTTGACCAATTTACACACATCAGCCTAGTTTATGCGAGAGATCTCATTTCGGGTTCACGAACCTGGGTTTAGCCGAACCCGGGTTGAGATTCTCGCATAAATACTTCGGTTTTCTCTAAACGCGAATTCGACTCGACCCCGATTCAAACCCAAGTCGAGTCGATGAACTTGAGTTAAGATTTCGCGCATAAACACCTCGGAGCTCCGAACCAGGGTTCACGCGGCATCAATGCCACCCAAACCGACCCGAGGTTAAACACGGGTCTTATAATTTATTTACCGGAGGACAGTTGCGGCTCGTCCAATTTGGCAACAATGCCTTCGCTCCATTTGAATCTGTGTTCAACAATCGATTGCTGGTGAAGCTCTCCTTCAATTTCGATTCGATCGTTTTACATACAATCAAATGGAGGAATAACACTGCTGCCTAATGGAGCTGTTGCAAACTTTTGCTACAGGCTTATTAATAGTTGATATTGGGGTTTGTACCCAAGAAAAATAACGATTAGCGCACTAAAAAAATAACGAAATCTACTCCTAAAGTCACAAAATGTTTTTAAACACGAGACCGTAATGGCGGCCGGGGCCGAGGTTTTTATTGGGGTTCCCTATCTTCAATCAGCGCCATCTACACGAGGTGTTCTCGCAACAACACACAAGAAGAAGAAGAAGCATACAATTGCCATAAGAAAACCGCGGCCTCGGTCGCCATTACGGTCTCGCATTTAAAAGCATTTTGTGAGTTTAGGAGTGGATTTCGTGATTTTTTAGTGCGCTAATCGTTATTTTTACAGGGTATTACCCCACAATCAACTAATAAGCCTGTAGCAAAAATTTGCAACAGCTCTATTGCACGAGCCACCACTGATCCATGGAGGAATCATCGTTGAATGTATGAATTCCTTAGAAGTTCCGTAAAGTGACAGAACGGTTTGAAAGTTATAGATGGTTCCGGAGTTTTAGCAGCCTATTGAGGCATTGCAACCACAATGCTGAGGCATCCAAAGAATTTGAGATTCTATCGATGACTCCGCTCGTAAAACTTTGTTTAGGCTCTCGAGAGACAGGGAAAAGTGAAACGACCGAGAGTAGAAAAGAATGATGCGGGGAGATATGATGGCTTTGTTTTAGAATGAAAGTTTGGCTTTGACGTTTGGTGACCGATGACTGGTGATGGACGATTGATGAGCGCAAAATAGCGAAAGAGACAGTGAAAGATTTGATTTGGTTTGGTGACTTTTTTTTCTCCGCTTCATCGTTGAATCATGGTCCTCATCGGTGCCTGCGCCCCTCTTGGCGATTCCGATGAACGATGCAGATCATCTCGCTCTCATCGATTCTTTCCCTCTCCAGCATCCATCGCCGCGAACAGGATCAAGGGGCCGAGGACGAACAATGCCGCCCGTTTTCGTGCTCCATCGAGCATTCAATTTGGTCGACGAACGTGATTTGTGACTAAGTAACCTCATTTTTCTTTCATCTTTCTTTTATTTTCAATTTCAAAACCTGCTCGCAATGAAAGGAAAACTGAGTTCTATGGATGCACCGCTTTGAAGGTGCTTTTTTGGGTACGTAGAATAGCGAAAACGAATTTGTTGGTGTATGATGATCGGTGTCAGCGGACGGCACCTCTCTTATTGAGTGTTTTTGCGGGCTTGGCCCTGGTCCCTGGCAGTGGCGTAGCGTGCAATTTAGCAACGTTGTAATGTGTCCATTTAAATCCATTAAAAAGATCGAACTACTGGGTGTTCGGTGAACACCTTCGCATTCGACCTTCTGCATGGGTTTAAATGGACGAATACAATGTTGCCAAATTGCACGCTGTGCCACTGGTCCCTGGTGGCTACCGCATCTTTTATGATACTCAAAGTTTCACAGGTCCTTAATCCTTTCACAGGAAGTGATACGCACGTGTACCATTTTATGTATCATGGGATTCAATGGACTTTAATTAGACATTTTTTGCAAAAAATGGGGCAGTTGCAAGGGTCTGAAATTTTGTGTTTTTCTTAAAGAAAATTATAGTACTTGATGAGCTGAGAACAATGGTGCCTTTGGTTTTTTCCGAAGTGTTCCGATTTTGGAGATACACACGTGCAAAATTGTAAAAAATCGTAGGCGTAGTGAAGTCACTACGCGGAATTCCCATTAAAAACAATGTATTTCGGGTCAAAATTTCATCTCAGGAACAATGGGACTTAATGAGAAACCAAAGGCATCTTTGTTCTCAGCTCATCAAGTACATTCATTTTCTGCATTAAAAACAAACACATTTTAGACCCTTGCAACTGCCCCATTGTGAGGTCCATCAAAATTCTTAGAAAATCGTTCTCTTTTGAACGGTCCAAAAAAATTTCAAAAAAGTCAAATCCCAAAATGCGTTCTTGAAAGGGATAACTGGTCAAGAAATATTTGAATACATTTAGCACAAACAGAAATGTTGGGCCCCTGCTCCATAAAGCCACCCAATTCATCATACAATCTATGTCAGTTAAGTGAAATCAGCCAAGTACTTTACGACGAACTTAATCTTAGTGTTCCTGTCCATAGCAACGTTCCATCGAGTGGCTCTGAGGACACTGCGACGATTGTCAAGAGATTTTTTTTTTTTTTGATTCTCCAGACGGATAAAACCGAATTACGATGATAGTTAACATTAAGCATTCACTTATCTACATGGCAAACGAGATGGGGCTTTTAATGATTCGTGAAACGGAGAAGAATCTCGAAGCGATGGAAGACGACGAGAAATAAAAACCGGCGTTGGGCATGTCCGGAATTGTCCGGCCCGGACTCGACGCGACGCGGCCCGGCCCCCATCAGCTCACTTCACCACGGAAGCGGCCGCGACTGGACCGACTGCCTGCTACAAATGAACGTTGCGTTGGCTCAAGTAGATTTTTTTTTAGTCGGATATATAAGTCAAGGTTAGCCACGGCTGGTCAGTTCTAGGGGTCGCTTCTTCAGCCTCGCTCTTGAAGCAAGAAATCCCCAGTCGCATTCTCTTTAACTCAGGCTTCGACCAGTAGCGTAACTAGAAATCATTCTATCTCTCTTTTTACTCATCCGAATGTACTGGTAGAAAAAGGATAGGACGAGGGGATTGATCCCCCTTTCCTATCCTTTTCTAACTTACACATCTTAATGGACAAAGAGAGAAAGGAAATTTCTAGTTAGTTCTACTGGCTTCGCCTCTCGAACGGCTCAGCTGTGTGTTTGGAGGCGGTCTATCTCCGCGGCGCGGAAGAAAGGACCATTAAAATACCAGATTTGCTCTTCCGTAAAAAAATTCAATGTGACCAAAAGGCTGATTTCTGCGAATGAGCACACCTGATGGCATCATGGGCCTTTTTTTCTCCTCCGGAGAACCTCCTCAGTTGTATAAACAACATTCCAAGTTCCTCAGATACGATGATATTATGACCTCTATTCAACTCAACTCAACTCCTGTGTGTGAGTGTGTGTTTGTGTGTGTGCCTCCTTCCCTGCCTCCGAGTTAAGTTGTTGCTTGGAGCCGCGCATGCGCAAACGCAAACGCGGACGTGGATTGGAATAGATGTGGAGGAGCGGGTTTCAAACCGGGGCCATTGTTGCCAAATCGGACCGAAACATGTATCGATTCTATTACCGAATCTGGCAATTTCTCGGTTTGATTTGGCAACTTTTGCCGGGGCGCTCCCGCTGGCGGCGGCGCTGGCTGTAACTGCGCTGTCGTCGTCGAACGCCACCGAAGAGCGTTCTGCCATTGCGACGGTGCCCGGACTTCTACGTACCCGCACTATAAGAACCGTTATAGAGCAGACCTAACCTTTTTGATCCTTCCCGAGGAGGATGCGAGGAAGGACCCCTCTCCTACCACCGCCCTCACCTCTCCCAACCTGCAATCGGTCGGAAGGTGCATGCGAAAGATACGTACTTCTGGTTTCACTTACGGTTTTGTTTATACCCGTTTTATTCTCTCTCTCTCCCTCCCTCCCCTCTCACCCTCTCTCCCTCTCTCTCTCCCTCTCTCTCACTATCCCTCTCTCTCTCTCTTCCTCCCTCTCTTCCTCCCTCTCTCTCACTCACTCCCTCTCTCTCTCTCCCTCTTTCCCTCTCTCTCTCTCCCTCTCTCTCACTATCCCTCTCTCCCTCTCTTCCTCCCTCTCTTCCTTCCTCTCCCCTCTCCTCACTCTCACTCTCTCTCTCTCTCTCTCTCTCTCTCTCTCTCTCTCTCCTCCTCTCTCTCTCACTCTCTCTCCTCTCTCTCTCCCCCCTCTCTCTCTCTCCTCTCTCTCTCTCTCTCTCTCTCTCTCTCTCTCTCTCTCTCTCTCTCTCTCTCTCTCTCCTCTCTCTCTTCTCTCTCTCTCTCTCTCTCTCTCTCTCTCTCCTCTCTCTCTCTCTGTGTGAGCCACAATTTAGACAATAGTAACAGAAAATGAGAGGATGGCTGATGAAAAGGAAGAACCACTTAAATAGATAGAGTGGAGAGATAATAGATGGAGTGTAGAGATAAAGGAAAACAGAGCACGTACGTGAGAGCATTGGTAGAAGAGGGAGGGGAAGGAGGAGGGAAGAAAGAAAAAAGAATCACCTATTTTCAACCGAGTTGAAGTCGGAGTCCACCAAAAACGGTTGAAAGTGAAATAATGAAAACGAAAACAGGAGCGAGTCGCCTTCATCCTTCTCCCCGCAACTTTTATTATCTTGCGTGCCTTTAGAGTTGTCCCGATGTTCGACACGCCCGTAGTGCTGTATATTTCGATACCTTTTGCCTTAGAAACGTTATTTTGTCCCGCGGATTTATAAACCCTCGCATGAAAGTATTGAACACTTGAACTAGAAAGTACTAGAAATGCCTTGATTTGACCATTTATAAGAAGCATATTGTTGAGCTTCTAGTAATATTATTAGACTGTAGGAATTATTTTTTTAGTGCATTTTGAGCGTTGCCAGACGCCAGTGGCTACGCTGTCGAAAAAAGAGGAACACTTTTTTGTCCACACTATATAAGTTCCTGGTCATGATCCGTCTCTATGGACCATTTTTATACAATGGTAACTTCTTTTAACGATGGTCCGGCCTGATCAATCTTAACCTGACTAACCAACGAAGAGGGCTCTCGATGTTTGACATGGGTAGTCCTCCGATGAGCGACAAATATATAGTGGTCTACTTGATCAGGCATTAAGCCAACGATTTTGTGTGCTCTGGCCTAGGCCGGGTAACGTTGAGATAGTTCATTGCCATCTTTACGAATAGGGTTGACAGCTGACGGACATCAAACAAAAAATAACTTTTTGTTCCATCTCATCATAAACCAGGCACCTGATACATGGTAAACAGCAGTGGTGGGCAAAGACCATTTTTTGAATAACCATGAATAATTAACTCAATATCAATGGTATCAATAATTAATTTGGCGATAATATAATTAATCTATTCATGTGGTGATCATACACAGAAACGAGGCCTAATTAATGAATCGTTGCTTTTTTTTTTTTTTGGCCAAATTAATGAATCGTTGTTTTATTGCAAATATTTGAAGCAAAAGTAGCATTTGGGGAAAAAAGAGAGGAAAAAGTACTAACCAAAGAGAAGAGAAACCGAGGATCATAATGAAGTCATCCAAGTTGACAACAGTGTTTAAAAATCCATAATCTCGCAGTGATGAATCCATCGTTTCACAATTCCCATGCAAAAGGCAGTGCCAACTTGAACTTTTATCCCGTTAATTCCAATGAGCGCTTTCTCTTTAATCCTCTCGTAAGTAATAAGTTAGCTGATTTGGATCATCATAAGCTGTCAGCTTATTATTCCTCGTCATTATACTTTTATGGATATTGTTCAAAAGTAAATATCGGTATTCTATTGTACAACGGTTTGAAATACAGGGAATTTCTTTTGAATCCAGAATGCAAATATTAATGCACTGAATTTGCTATTCAAAAAAAAAAGTAAGAGCATTTGCTATGACGCAATCGGCCTAGAGGAGCTTTGAGGTAAAAAAAAAAAAAATCGTATCTGGTTGAGGGTTTCATTTTCACTTTTATAATATGATCAATTTTTAGATTTATAAACTACTTTAAATAAGTGTAAGATCCCTCTCATAAGATTTCAATTTTTAATCGCCTCTCAGCACCTCTCAATCAAAGACACCATTTCACACTATATCTATTCTCGGCATGAACGTATCCCGAGACCTATCACCCAAATTGTAGAGTTCTTTAAAAAACCAAGTTTAAAACAGAAAGTATGCTAGTCCTTAAATATTCTTACTTCAAAGTGTTATTTTTTGTATCTTTTCCATGAGTTTTTGCCTTGGATTTCCAAATTTTTGAAGAATTTTCCTCATTATTCTCATTTAGCCCAAGCAATGTTTTGTCAGTGTTTTGAAATGCGTGTAGCCTGTACAGAAGGGTTAAACGGTGAAACTGTTTCTACTTTTTCCTAAAAATTCGAGCCCGTATAATCAGTCAATTATTAGTCCAAAGAAAAAGAAAAACCCTCCATTCAAGCTTTTAGGAATATTTGCACCATAAAATTTTGAACGATGCATTTTTTAAGACAATTATACCCTCTGTTTTTATATGAGGGTGGATTTTTAAGTAAGTAAAGTTGGTCTATTTCTTTCTATAAAATTATCAATGCTAGAAAAAAAACAAACCCACCGTTGAAACAGGCGTACTTTCAGCTAGAACGAGCTATAGTTTTTTTTTTTTTTTTTTTTTTTTTTTTTTTTTTTTAACTTTGACAGACGTGTTGCGGAAATATCGTGGATTTTCCACATACACCCGTCTCTCCTTCAAACGTGCTTACCTTTCACGCGCTGCGGAGCTCCGCGCCGAAAAAATGAGTTTAAGAATTTAAAAAAGTAAAAAAGAGCTATTGTTTTATTGAAACAAGTTACAAGATTGTTATGAGGCACCTCACCTCACTTTTTGACCTTGTCACCCGTCAGAGTCTTGCAATTTTCATACCGGTGCAACAATTCCTGTATACCGCCTTCGTAAAATTCTTTTCTCAAACTCTTGAACCAGGTTTTGACGCAATCTACCAACCTCTGCATCATTGCTGAAACTTTTGCCTCCAAGAAATTGCTTCAATTTCGGAAAAAGTTGGAAATCACTAGAGCTCAGTCTGGAGAATACACGGTGGATGCGGGAAAATGTCCCACTTAAACTTATCCGGCAAATCCTGGGTCACAGTGCTCCCAGCATGTCATTGGGTACGTTTGGAGGCGAAACGGGTTCGGAAAATCCACAGTTCCTCCGAAACGCGTAAGCCAAATTTAAAAAAACTATAGCTCGTTAGAAAGCTGAGTGTACGTCTGCTCCAACGTTGGGTTTGTTTGTTTTCTAGCACTGGTGGTTTCAGAGAAAAAATAGGTAAACTTACTTAAAACCCATATATGCCCAACTTTTATTGAACATGTTGGGGTGTTTTTTGGTGTTTTTCTCACAAAACACCACCTTGGAGTTAAAAAAATTTTAAATTTAAAAATTGTGAAATTTTCTGGTCCAGCTAAATAATAGGTGCTGAATGGTCATAATCATAACATTGATTTTTGAGTTAAATTGGCCTAAATTTACTGTAATTTGATTAAAAAAAAAAAAAAAACCATTTTAAGTGGGTCGTTAACGACCCAATGAGCATATATGGGTTAAAAATCCACCCTCGTATGTGGTGTTTCTGACAAACTTTCTAATTAATTGCTTGTCAAACACAGGGTCCCGCAATATTTTTAGTCGCTGCAAATTGTTTCCTTTAGTTAGTTTGAAGTCTCAGAGAAAGTGTTAGAAAACCAATAAAGAAATAAAAAGTGGGAGCAAAAAAAAATTCGAAAAGAAAATAACATGACATTAAATCTTGGACCCCAAACATGTGGAGTAGTGCGAAGGCGTAACAAGTCTCGGCTTTACAAATTTTGAAAAGGAGGTTTCCATTACATCAAATCAACTCCAAGTTCACGTGCAGTGTTCCAACGGAGGTTGACCAGGAACTTGACCATAAAGGCGGCAATGATCACCTGAAATCCCGAAATGGTCATCGGAGTACCGGTTGATGGCTAGTTCTAGAGCGCCATACTCTTCAGCTTTGCGCTCCGCGCCGCGCCGCTTACAAAGTTTGTTGTCGGATTTATTTATAAAAAAAGCAGCTCTCACTAAAACTCGGGCTCTTGCTGCTAACTTTTGCTGTAAGCGATTGGACACAACCCTCTGAGGGCCAGGTTATAGTTCAAAAGAATGCCACACTTCCGTTTATTTGGGGAAGGTAGTTAACTGTTCGTACTTAGGGGAGTTGAAATTGCCTATACGATCCACTGAAGGCGCCCGAAGGCACCTTATCTTCATGAAAGTGTTTTCATCGATAAACGCGTTTACCCGGAATGAAGACTGAAACAATGTGAAATAGACCAGGAGAAAACCGAATATACTCGGGCTTGGCCTTTAAAGGGTTAATCAATGAGTAAAATCCAGCGAAAATCATGCTAAATACATCAAAAAATTACAACGTTCTTTCATAAACTCCCAAAATTACTTTAAGTTTAATGCACAATGGCGGAGCTACGAGGTAGCATAGGAGATCCCTATCTAATTTGAGGCTTTCCTCTGCATGTTTTTATTGAGAAAGCGACAAATTTTTGCAGGAATCCCCCATGACACCTGAGTAGATACACTATCTTTGCGCTTAAATGGCGGAGCTGCGCAGGTATCATGGGGGATTCCTGTCCAATAATTGTAACTCTATAGAAATACACAGATAAACGTCTCATTAAATTAGACACCATCTCCGATGATACCTGCGTAGCTCCGCCATTACATCTTAAATGTTAACTCTTTCTGCAGTGCCGAGTGATTAAAGAGTAGTTTCATAATTCTTAGACATTTACTAATGACTCGAAATTTTTTTTCTCTTTTATGATTTAATGTTTCTGTGAATTTGTTTCGAATTTTCATAAGAATCCATGTTAACATAAGCGTTCTCTATAAGGGACTATTCTATAGCGAAAGAGTCAGGGGTGGCTCGTGCAATTTGGCAACAATGTCATCCCTCCATTTGATTGTCTGTAAAACAATCGATTCGAAAGTGAAGCAGCGCTTCACCAGCAATCGATTGTTAAACATAGATTCAAATGGAGCGAAGACATTGTTGCCAAATGGCACGAGCCGCCACTGGAAAGAGTTAAGGTCATTTTGTGAGTCTATGAGTAAATTTTTTAATTTATCAATGTCCGCATCGTCATTTTTCGCTGGTTTTCACGCAAGAATAAACTATTCAATCGCATGTAGAAAAAGTTAGCAAGAGCATCATTAAACCGATGCCACTGTCCTCGCGTACGAAAACTCACCGGTCGGCTCATGGTTGGCTATCTGGCTCTAGTTCGCTGAAAGCAGTCCCTGTTTAAAGTTTCCCTCGAGTTTTTCTAATTATTCTTTCACCGATAATCAAGATCCATCGCCGCGCCGATGTGCACGGTGAATTGTTGGATATCACGTGATAATCACACGATTACAACGATTTTTTTCGTCATGTAACGTGACTACCGGTTAGCCAACCGGTGGGTTTTCGAACGCCATGCCAGGTGTACGGGTTATTATCTTAAATTTGGCAACGCTTGTGGCTAACCTGGCAACTCGCAAAGTTGCCAGATTTAATGTAAAACTCCGTATATCTTACATCGACTTTCATGGGAATTATACGGTGTAAATAAGCCCCGTGACGTCGCGTGCAATTTGGCAACATCGTATTTCGCGCATTGATACACATGAAAATAAAGGTCGAAATATTGGCAGTAGTGCACAATGCACTCCCTCGAATCGATATTTTACACGAGTTTATATGATCGAACATCAGCGTTGCCAGATTGCACGTGACGTCACTATGGGGCGATCAAGTTGGCGAGAAGTTGGACTTTACTTGAATTAGCATAACCTCACTTTTCACAAGTGCTTTGCTTGTGATTGGTCGGTGGAGCAGATTTGAGGCATCGGTTGAACTTGAGTATGACTTCCAGTGGCTCAACTCGATCGGGCCCCTGATAAATTCGTACATCTGGCAACACTGAAGACCCGAGTCGTTGTCAAGCCATGTACTTACTTTTGTTTCAGCTCAAACCGCATGGGCGTCTTTAACGGATGTGACTTTGTGATTCCTTCAGTATTGAACATGTGAGTGTGTGAGAGTGTTATTGAGATGTGGTGTGTGTGTGTGTTTGTTGGTCTTTCAATTGATGTGACACACTATCCCCAAGTTCGCAACCTGCCAAAGTAGGATCTGGCAAACCTGTATCATCGAATACATCGATTGAATTCAAACTTGATCGACAGTGTTGCCAATCGCTGCTTGATAAGGCGGAATGCGCATGGAATTACAAATAGTGTTGATTACGGGCATTGAGCAACAAGGAAAGATCTAACTCCCTGGATTCATTCCATTTCTAGTTAAGTGCGTCAAGATGCGTTTGAGAAATTTTCGAAAAAGTGGGTAGGAAAAGTAAAATCGTTAAGCTTGTTAAAATCAAGAATACTTAACTTTTTTAAAACTTTTTTCCACCGAAAATTCTGAAATTATTTTTGGGTTTGTTTGTGAAATGAGAAAGTTTTTGTTCAGTATTAAAATGTATTTTTCCTTGTTGCAAAAGAAATTTTAATTCTCAAGTTTTGAAATTATAATATTGTTAAACCAAAATTTCTTTTTTCTTTAAAAATTTCATCTTTTAAGTCTTAAAATGACGTTTACGCTTACGATGTGTGTATTTAAGGCCAACAAATTTGGACCAACTTGAGTACATTATATTTATTTATTTTGTGAGGAGATTGCAGAGTTATATGCGAAAAATGTCAAAAATTGTTTGGAAAAGAACCATCAAAGCTCCCATTTTATTGTTTTGGGAGGATTCGCTTTAAGCTCCCACCCCCATTTAATCCGTTTCTGCGGATGTTCGAACATCTAGATGTGCTTAACCCTTTAAATACCAGATTAGTTCGTAAGCGCTACTCATCCGCTTAAATAGGGAAGGTAGTTAACTGTTCGTACTCTGGGGAGTTGGAATTGCCTATACGATAAATTGAAGGCGCCCGACGAAATCTTATCTTGAAAGGGTCGACATCGATAATCGCGTTTATTCGAGAATCGCGAGACTGGAACAATATGAAAAGCAGTGGCGTCGCGTGCAATTTGGCAACAATGTGTTCTATCCATTTAAACTCATGTAAAAGATCGAATTCAGGGGGTACACAGTGCACAAGGAAAATTCGATGTATTTAATGAGCTTTAATGGAGCAGTTCCATTGTTGTCAGATGGCACGCAACGCCACTGTGAAGAAGACTAGAGAAGAAAAACGAGTTAACTCGGGCTTAGTCCATAAGGGGTTAATGTGCACTTGAGTCCCCATATAACATGAAAGTTGCACCATATCGAATACAAATTTATATTGGAGCTCAGATTTCGGCTCTCACGGTAGCCCCAAGAGGCAGAAGGGAAATGGCGGAAAGCTCTGATTGAGAGTACTTTTTGCTCTCGCTCATTTTACACATTTACAGTAACAATAAACACACCGTGACCGCGGTAATTATTGTTGATTTTTTTCCTCTGCTTGAATGTTATTCTAAAGGACACTATCGCTTACAATACAGTATATCGTAGCGTGCAATTTGACAACGTTGCAGTCTGTCCATTCAAACCTTTGAAAAAGATTGAACTATCGGGTGTTCGGTGAACTTCGTATTCGACCTTTTACATGGGTTTGAATGGACATAATACAACGTTGCCAAATTGCTGGCTACGCCACTGTTACAATATCGATCGTAATTAATTGTTAAGAATCGGAACCTAAAGAATTAGAAATAAGGTGTCATCCGTCATTTGCATTTTGCCTTTTAAATGCTCCATGATCTGCTTCTTCTTTTTCATTTTTAAAGAAGAAGAACGTGACACGGCGCAAATCTCAGATCGTATGGGGACTCCAGTCTATTAAAGTTGATCGTTACTCTTGTAAGAAAGTCATCATTTGACAAGTAAAAAAGAAACCTTCCCCGAGTTTCGAACTAAGAATGTTCAGCTATCATCTTTGTAGCCTTGATGCCGCCAAATGCCAACAGTGACCTTACGCATGCGAATAAGCGCGTCGTTCAGCTAGGGTCGGGACCCTAATGGCTGACCTTACCCACCTTTTTCAAAAAGAGAAGACCTTAATATTGAGTCTGGAAAGACCACTCCTCTGCTCTGTTCTCATTTCCCTTGCTTTCAGATTTGTCTTATGATGGAATTAACATAATTTTAAAGTAAATTAACAATCGTTAGTGCTTGTGAAACATCTTCGCTGACCGTCACAGACACGTTATCTGATACCCGTGCGGTTAGAAACAAGTTTTGTCTTCTTTATAGAAAGCATCGAGCCATACACATTTTAACCTCGGAGTTGACCCGAAATTAACTTATACCTATCCAAGATAGGCCTTGCTTTGGAAAATGAATCTCATTCATTTCTTTCGGTTATATTACATTGTAATAGTCAGATTATTAGTAAACATTTTCATTTTTTTCAACCGCGTCTAATCATGTGTTTATCGAAAAGGTGCGCTTGAGTGGGCGTACGAGAGATGCATTAATTGTTGCGTCTCTGAGCTGAAAGATTCTTTAGTTCGGCTGTTCTTCAGAACTTTAGGTACATCGATTACACAGATTTTCCGGAAAAAATTCTACACGTTGGCACAAAGACTTGTTTTTTTGATTATTTTCTTTCATATCACTAACGAATGAGTTTCAAAATCGCATTCATTATAGGAATTCATTTCTGCTAAAAAAAAAAAAAAAAAAAAAAAATGTCCGCAAAAAATGTCTGTGTATACGATTTTAGCGATGAGAGTGAAATAGCAGTAAATTCGGTCACGCGAGAGTGAGAGGGATATAGTTTGAAGTAGAGTTCCTGTATGCAGAGCGTTAAGACAAGTTAAACCATGGGCGCGTTTTTGCACATTTGTTTACATTCTGAAGGCCGTTGTTGCGTATTAGTTCGATGCAAAGATTACAGTGCCGCAGAATTTCGAGGATGAAATCTTTCACTGCCTTAGTTGATTACCATCTATTGACGCTTTTAAACATTCTATTTGGGAATTATAGATATTCTTGAGGTACATCATCATGATTAAAATATTAACAGATTCATCGACAACTGAATCTTTTATCCGTAAAACACCGTTGGACCCGTTGTTAGTAAACAACTGTCTGTAAACAAATGTGCAAAAACGCATCCAATGGCGGCGCCCGTATTGCGCCTAAAACTCGTTGACCAATCAAAGGTTGACTATACCCTCTTGTTTTAACTCTCTACTTATAGGAACTCTAGTTTGAAGCGACCATCTATAACTTTTTTACCGGATGACGTCATCTCTAAAACCGTCTGCGTCTGTTCAGGAAGGAAGGGAGGACCCACAAGTAGAACCGATACTCACATGAGTAGCTCCGCTCATATTTTCAATGGTCTATGCTCTCGGCGATCCTCTGTGGAACTGCGCTCTCCAAGTCTTGTCTCTACCTACTTCTGTAGCAGGGTCATCATTTCAAATCGGGCCAATTGAGCATGCATGCTCCGTGAAAATTTCAAGTCAAAATTTAAACCCAATGAGTAATTTTTTACCTTCAGTACTACTAGAAAAGACTTTTTATCGAAGGGTTCCGCTGAATTTTCGATATTTCTCATGTACCGCGGAAACAGCCGGAAACGCATGATGAACAAATGGAAAATAACTAGTCGATTGTCGGTTACACTGTCGGTTACGTAACCGACTATTTCAAAAGTACTTAATAAAAACAAGATGGCTTATTACAATAATCTCTGATGTTGATTTTTAAAGCAAATTGCGGTAGTTGAATTGAATTAAAAATTACATGGCGGAACTTTACTGTATTGCCTACCTTTTTCGTATATTTAAGTGCCGCTGGCTAGGACCATAGGCAAATCACGAGATCGGATTTGTTGGTGAAAATCGTTTCCAAATAAAATCAATTTGCACAGATGTTGATAATTCCTATTTAGAACGTTGGAGCGTGGTTGAGAAAATCGTTAGTTACCCAGTTTCACGTTGAAATAAACTTTTAAGATGTTGTAACACAGTAAAATCCGTGCGTAACCGACAGACATTTTGGAACCGGGGGACAACCATTTTTCACAATTTTTGGCATGAAGAAAAATAATTTCGTAAAAACGATGGTTTACACGTGTTTTACGGAATTTTTTGAGCGTTTCCATGATCTTCAAAATTCATTTCAGCCTCAAAAACTTAGGTTAAATACCAAAAACTCGTGTGGGGGACGCGTAACCGACGAACATTTTGAACCATAAAACAATTAAAATTAGTATTTAAATAACTTTAAAAGCAATTATTACTATTGCTCCTCATAAAACTAAGTTCCTTTGACTTAAAAATCGAAACATCGAACTTATTTGATCTTTTTTAAAAATGTAATCTCGTTGGGACACCATTTAGCCCGTTTCGAAATTATGACCCAGCACGAGTACATTTTACGTCGTTTTAATAGCGTGAACTTGTGTCTTTGTAATCACTCCTTCATAGTCTAAATCTCCTAATATAATCTCCTAATCTCCTTTATAATCTTATTAATATAAATCTATCATCCTGTATTAAATGTATTAAATGTGAATGTGGGGCTGTGCAGGACTTTAACCATCTTTTCACTTGTCCTAACATGCCTTTTTCCTGTACAAGAGACGATATTTTTAAGGCGAATGACAAAGCAACGGAGGTTGCTGACTATTGGAAAGCGGAGATTTAAATTGTTTTAAATTAACTATCTTTAAATGTGTTTTTTTGGTGTTGCCGGACACGAAAGAAAGAAAGATCCTGTATTGTTGTATTGATACCTTACCCTTTCAAATTGATCGCCCTTCTTGGCGAAACACCGTCTATAAGCGACTCTGGCTGTATATCAGGGGTGTTTGATACGGCAACAGTGTGGATCGGTACTTTTTATCCCCTTGCCCTCATACAATTTTGAGAGTAATTAATCTTATTCAACCAACGGTTGTTTTGTCACTGATCGCTGATCGTCGGCGTCCGTCGTTTTGTCGTCCGGAGTTTCGGCCACGAACGTCATCATCGTCACCACCATGCGGCCATGGCCGTATACTGTATAGGCCATCGTCGTCTCGTCGAGTTTCAGATCGAGGATCAAGGATTCGGATCACGGAACCACTCCACTCCACCTAATTTAAGTTATTAATTTTATCCCATGAATATTTATTATCCCGCGGCGAAAGCGCAAGACATGTCCCGTTTCATTTATTTTCTTTTCGACCGTCCAAAGGTGGCTCTGCGACACCAAATTCATACGGACACCGATTTTTAAAATCGGTAGATATATAGTCGAGAGTCAAGAGTCTCGATAGAGGCCTTTCGAACGGATCGTAGACAAGTTCAGAATGCTGAATTGCAATTTTTTGATGGAACTGTTGCAAACTCAGTAAGGTCATTTGCGCCCCCCCTTCCAGGATCGGCTAAAAGTAAAAAAGTGCTGACCTTTTTTTTAGGTAAAGAAAAAAGTTTCGAACTAAAAGTTGGTGGGCACCTACGAGTTTTGTTGGAATTTAGGGTCGTAAATATAGGGTATGCAGGGCTGTGCTCTAAAATTATATTGATGAGCAAAAAAAAGTTAAAAAAAAAAAAAAGTATATCCCCTCCTCCCCCGGAGCTCATCCAGCCGAACTCGAAATGACGCCCCTCTCCGCAATATTTTGCCACAGACTCATTCATATAAGTCATTATAGTTGGTTCGGATGTAAAATCCTTACAAAATTACGATAAGCGCACAAAATATACTATCATCTGAATTACGTGACGTATGTAATCCATCACTCCAAAACTCATAACATGCTTCAAAACACGAGATCATAATGGCGGTGTTAGCCGCCTAAATCTTATGGAAATTGTATGATTCTTCTTCTTCTCCTTATGTATGGTGTTGCGAGAACACCACGTGAGGATGGAACTTGATGAGTTAGGGAAACTCAACGTGAAAGGCGGCAACTACCGCCACCATTATGATGTTGCGTTTGAAGTAATTTGATTAGTTTGGGAGTGGATTTTGTGATATTTTAGTGCATTCCTCTTTCTTTTTGCAGGGTTTTACATCCGAAACTAACTTTTAATAAGCTTGTAGCAAAAGTTTGCAACAGCTCCATTCACTGGCGCAACCAGGATATCTTCCATCTCTCTCATTTCCCATTTGAATGTATGAGTAGGAAAAGGACAGAAGGAGGGGGTTTTATCCCCTTGTCCATCCTTGTCTAACATACGTTTCTTAATGGAGAAAAGAGAGAGATGAAGAAACTCTCGGTGCGCTACTGGCTCCATTGCAATTCGTCAATTCCTACGCAAAAGTTTGAATAAAAAACGATTAACAGCTAGCCAGAATCTCATTCCCACATATGCCTAACGGGTCGAAAACGACCCAAAAACAAAACAGGGATAAATAGGGGTGAAACGTGATTTGAAACAAAGGTTGGAAATTTGCCTAACGGGACGTTTTCGATCTTCATTGATTTTCTCAAACTCAAAGGCTCGAGAGAATTTTTTGATTATATTTACCGCTTAGAGACAACCATATAACCAGAAATCAACGAAACATTCGAAAAAAATAAACTCGGTCATAAATGGGTTACAAAATGCTCTGAAACAGTGGTTAAGTGGCGTCATTTCAGCTTTCGCTTAAAGGGAAATAGATATACATTCATATGATGGGGGGGGGCACACAGCTATAGTAACTCTGATATCAAAGCTAATCCATTTTTTTTATTTCATAGATGAGAACTCAAAATATTTTCTGGCGCACACTCGTACTTTCTAGAATTTCTTAAATACCAAAGATAAGTGTAAAAAAAAAAAGCACGACAGAGAAAAAGAAAACCTTGTAAATGCTCTTTTAATGATGCGTCTATCCGTCATCGCTTAATTTATCAACTTCTTTCTCTCTCTCTCTCTCTCTCTCTCTTTTTTTTTTTTTTTTTTTTTTTTTTTTTTTTTTTTTTTTTTTTTTATAGAAACCTGAAAGTGTTCCAATTTGTTGATTGAATTAGAGGTCTTGTCGGTGATAGAAAAATGGAACGAAACAAGAGAGGAGGAAAAAAATCAGTGGAGTTTGTCGGCTAATTACTAAGCAATTAAAAAGACCGCTCATTATAATCGAATGCTGTGTACTGACATAGAACGTGAGACAACGCTGTTTTTAATTTTTTGCCCAACGATTATTGTCCTGATGGTCAAAGAACACGGCGACTGGAAGCCGGCAGTGAACCAATGGGGCAAAAAGTAAATTCTCCCTCGCACCACCAAAATGGTTGT
Source organism: Trialeurodes vaporariorum (assembly GCA_011764245.1). Taxonomy (NCBI): domain Eukaryota; kingdom Metazoa; phylum Arthropoda; class Insecta; order Hemiptera; family Aleyrodidae; genus Trialeurodes; species Trialeurodes vaporariorum. The sequence goes on along the minus strand of VMOF01000111.1, from coordinate 87,982,746 downwards.
ATAAATATTAGATTTTGAAGGGAAATTGATGAGATGGATTGAGTTTGAAAGTTTGATAAACGTGTATTTGTATGTTGTTTGTATACGATGGGTCCTGATTTTCCCTAATAAAAATGTTCCTTGAGCTCTGTTCCAATTTTTCACGTGGACATGAAAATCGTATATTGATCGATTTCCATGTAAATTTCATTGATTCCGCGTGTAAATTTACACGAGATCACAGTGATTTCCATGTCCACTTGGAAAATTGGAACAGAGTGCATGGGATTTTTTTTTTTTTTTTTTTATGGGATTTTTTTTTCTAAGTTAAATTTAAGTTAAGTCGGGTCCAAGTTGCATCTCGACCAATCAGAATGCCGGATTCGCTACTTTTTCTCTAGTTCTTGCGGACTGCCTATCCGTCCCGTATATATTTTGGCCCTACTTTTGATACCAATATTAATACCTCAGTAAAAACACACCTGTTGCTTCACGCCATTGTCTCCGGAAACTGACTTAATGGGGTAGTTCTAAGGGTCGCAAATTTTGTGTTCTTAACAAAAACAAATGAAAGCATTTTGTGAGCTAAAGAACAAAGGTTTCTTTGGGGTTTTCCTAAGTGTCCTAAGGAGACGCCCTTTTGTGTAAAATTGCAAACAATTAATTGTGTGTTTTGTGACTCTGTCCCAAAGCAAAACTTTCATTTAAACAAAATGTCAAAGACATCCTTGACTTTCATTTGCTTACTAAGAAAACACCAAAAGTCAGACTGAGAGAGACTGTTCCATTACGAGCTTTGCAGAATTTTTTAAAAACTCTCAGCTCAGAGCAACGCACGTATGTTCGGAGATCGCGAATAAGTGGCAGAAATTCAGAATTATTATCGATTTATTATTTACAAACTTTCAAGCCCACTATTTATTACAGAGGAAGCTTTTAAGAAGTAATTTAAACCTATACTCTGTTCAGGATAAGAAGGCGGGTGAGAATTCAGGTAGTAGTGCACTATTTAGCAACAGTGCGGCTATACCGGCGACTCCAACCCTTCGCAGAGGCCGTTGTTCTTCCGACCTCTCTCTTGGCACGGAGGATTTCCAAGAATCGACAGACTCAAAAATTTACACACGTCCAGTAAAAATTGCGAACGGTTAAAAATACGAAAAAACGGACAACATTTTCGCCCTAAAGAGCCAAAACTCGGCAAAAGTAGTCGACTTTGAATATAGATGACTCTCATAAATTCGATATTACACGAAATATCCTGAATTTAATTCGGACTGAAAAATACGAATTTCTGAGAGTTATCAATATTCAAAGTCGACTACTTTTGCCGAGTTTTGGCTCTTTAGGGCGAAAATGTTGTCCGTTTTTTCGTATTTTTAACCGTTCGCAATTTTTACTGGACGTGTGTAAATTGTTGAGTCTGTCGGTTCTTGGAAATCCTCCGTGCCAAGAGAGAGTTCGGGCGAACAACGGCCACTGCGAAGGGTTGGAGTAGCCAGCATAGCCACACTGTTGCTAAACAGTCCATTACTACCTGAATTCTCACCCGCCTTCTTATCCTGAACAGAGTATATATTCTGTTCGGGATAAGAAGTCCGATGGGAAGTCAGGTAAAAACGCACTACATTGCAACGCAGCGGTTTCTCGGCTGTCGATTCTTCCCCGTTACGTCCGTTCAGGAGGACTTGCCTTTCAGAACCTTTTATTGAAAAAGACAATACCGTGAACTGACCAATTTACATAGTCTTTTGAACGCCCAGTCGAAAATTAAACTTTTGCGGCATTCGCGAATTTGGAATAACTGACTTTAAATTTAAATTCTGCTCGACGTGCACAGAAAAATGATACCTAACGGCGGTTCAATAAGTAATTTTTCAAAGATTTCGGCATTCCTGATTGAGTGATTTCAGAAAGCCGAAATCTTTGAAAAATTACATAGTGAACCACCTTTAGGTATCATTTTACTGTGCACGTCGAGCAGAATTTAAATTTAAAGTCAGTTATTCAAAATTCGCGAATGCCGCAAAAGTTTGATTTTTGAGTGGGCGTTCAAAAGACTATATAAATTGGTCAGTTCACGGTATTGTGTTTTTCAATAAAAGGGTCTAAAAGGCCGGTCCTTCTGAACGGACGTTGAATCGGACGGACAGAGAAGTGCGAAGTGCGGAGTTTGCAATGTAGTGCGTTTTTACCTGACTTCCCATCGGACTTCTTATCCCGAACAGAATATATACTCTGTTCAGGATAAGAAGGCGGGTGAGAATTCAGGTAGTAATGGACTGTTTAGCAACAGTGTGGCTATGCTGGCTACTCCAACCCTTCGCAGTGGCCGTTGTTCGCCCGAACTCTCTCTTGGCACGGAGGATTTCCAAGAACCGACAGACTCAACAATTTACACACGTCCAGTAAAAATTGCGAACGGTTAAAAATACGAAAAAACGGACAACATTTTCGCCCTAAAGAGCCAAAACTCGGCAAAAGTAGTCGACTTTGAATATTGATAACTCTCAGAAATTCGTATTTTTCAGTCCGAATTAAATTCAGGATATTTCGTGTAATATCGAATTTATGAGAGTCATCTATATTCAAAGTCGACTACTTTTGCCGAGTTTTGGCTCTTTAGGGCGAAAATGTTGTCCGTTTTTTCGTATTTTTAACCGTTCGCAATTTTTACTGGACGTGTGTAAATTGTTGAGTCTGTCGGTTCTTGGAAATCCTCCGTGCCAAGAGAGAGTTCGGGCGAACAACGGCCACTGCGAAGGGTTGGAGTAGCCAGCATAGCCACACTGTTGCTAAACAGTCCATTACTACCTGAATTCTCACCCGCCTTCTTATCCTGAACAGAGTATATATTCTGTTCGGGATAAGAAGTCCGATGGGAAGTCAGGTAAAAACGCACTACATTGCAACGCAGCGGTTTCTCGGCTGTCGATTCTTCCCCGCTACGTCCGTTCAGGAGGACTTGCCTTTCAGAACCTTTTATTGAAAAAGACAATACCGTGAACTGACCAATTTACATAGTCTTTTGAACGCCCAGTCGAAAATTAAACTTTTGCGGCATTCGCGAATTTGGAATAACTGACTTTAAATTTAAATTCTGCTCGACGTGCACAGAAAAATGATACCTAACGGCGGTTCAATAAAAGTAATTTTTCAAAGATTTCGGCATTCCTGATTGAGTGATTTCAGAAAGCCGAAATCTTTGAAAAATTACATAGTGAACCACCTTTAGGTATCATTTTACTGTGCACGTCGAGCAGAATTTAAATTTAAAGTCAGTTATTCAAAATTCGCGAATGCCGCAAAAGTTTGATTTTTGAGTGGGCGTTCAAAAGACTATATAAATTGGTCAGTTCACGGTATTGTGTTTTTCAATAAAAGGGTCTAAAAGGCCGGTCCTTCTGAACGGACGTTGAATCGGACGGACAGAGAAGTGCGAAGTGCGGAGTTTGCAATGTAGTGCGTTTTTACCTGACTTCCCATCGGACTTCTTATCCGGAACAGAGTATAGAGACGTCACTGAAATGTTTTCAAACTATGCTTGAAAGGTCAAAAACGATGATTATTTTTAACTGACTATGGGAGCCTCTTATTTTTGATCTTAGACCATAGTGCAACGTAGCGAAATTCGATTTAAAAAAAAGGGTAGACTTTAGAATGACTTTGCGAAGGCCAATTTATATGCATCGCGAGGAGCATACATGTGAAATCCGTAAACGGCTGCTTTCTGCATCAGGTCAGGCGCAACAAAGGAGTACTCACTATCGGTGCGGCACCTTTCGAGTGTGTGTATGTATGTGTAATGTGCATGTACCTGTACGCTTTGGCCATATATGGAGGCAGAAAATTGGGAGCTCCATCTCTAAACACAGGAGTCACGTACTTACACGCTGAAAGAAAGGGAGATAGACGAAGAGTAATGGGAGAGAAAGAGAAATGAAGAGAGAGATGAGCGAGAGTAATGAGGGAGAGAGAGATTGAGAGTGAGAGAGAGGGAGAGAGATTGAGAGTGAGAGAAAGAGGGAGAGGGAAATTGAGAGTGACAGAGAAAGAAAGAGAGAGAGAGAGGAATTGAAATAGAGGAGAGAGAGAGAGAGAGAGAGAGAGAGAGAGAAGAGAGAGAGAGAGAGAGAGAGATTGAGGTAGAGGGTAAAAGAGAGGGAGAGAGAAAGAAAGAAAAAGAGAAAGACAGAGAGAGTGAGAGAGAGAGGGAGAGAGAGATAAAGAGAGAAAGAGAGAGGGAGAGAGAGATAAAGAGAGAAAGAGAGAGAGAGAGAGAGAGAAATTGAAATAGAGGAAAAAAGAGAGGTAAAAGAGAGAGAGAGAGAGAGAGAGAGAGAGAGCGAGAGAGAGAGAGTTGGAGAGAGAGGCAGAGACAGAGAAAGAGAGAGAGATAGAAAGAAGGAGAGATAGAGAGAGAGAGAGGAAGAGAGAGAGGAAGAGGGAGACAAAACCGCGGAGAGGAAATCGCTCTCGCTCGGAAGTCATGCACATGCAAAGTCGGCGTCGACGACGCGACGCCTTGCACTTGTTGTCACTCCTTGCGCGCGCGCGCATTCGAAAGCAACGAGCGCACCCCCTCCTTCCTTTCACCGAATTTCCCCTCCCCCTGTTTTCATCTCATCGTACCCCACCCAGTCTGCGGAAAAAAGAGAACCGGGTTAATTACACCTTCATTGTTTCCTATATTTTGTTTTTTTTTGCTCCCAACTTCCTTCGTGCCATTCCGCTCTGGCTCGTCCGTCTATCAAGTCTCCTGATTTGGTTTCGTCCTGGTTCGAATCCCGGTGGGGTTGCGAGATTCCTGAATCCTGATCTCAATCGGAGCTTTGAATCCTGTTACTGCCGAGTTAAGAAAAAGGAATTCGCAAATCTTGAGACTTTACTAGAGTATCGAATCCCTTTTTCTCATGTAATTTCATGTGCAATGATCAAGTTGTTTTTTTGTTTTTTTTTTTTTTTTTTTGTTTTTTGTTTTTTGTTTTGAAATTTTATAAGAACCCATGATAATAGAACCTCTGTATGGAACCATGGAGCGAATGGTTTAAAGTTAAGCCAACTGATATAATACAGATCCGTGTTTACTCTCTAGAAAATTTGTCGTTGGTAAAAAAAAACAAAAAAAATCAGGTCGTGCTACGGTTTCCAGACGTTAACTGATATCTGCTCTACACGAAAGTGTCTCTACAATACAATAAGAGCCATTACAGTAAATGAGAGCTTAATTTGAGGGGGGACGAAATTGGTCAAAAAAGTACCCTAATTCTTTGTAAAATTTTAGCTAATTATAAGAGATCTTCATAATATATACTTTAATAGTCCCCTAAAGAAGCCTGTAAGGACTTCACTAAATGTGCCTAAAAATTCCTATAAATGGGCCCAAAATTTCACCAAATAAGCCAAGAAAAAACCTGAAAAGTAAATCCAAAAAGCCAACACAACTTAGAAGTTTAAAAAATGTATTTCGTAAGTTCTAAAAAAACCACTCAAAAAGGTATTATGGAATGCAAAAAAAATATTATTTTATAGACTTATTGAACCAAGAATAATTGTATGATTTTGATTTACATCCAAAACCTAAGCTAACGTAACCTAACCTAACCTGGGCCCAAATCGTGATTTTCGCAATCGCCGTTTTTCTGGTAGAGATTATAACTTGGGATGTTTTTAGTTCATCGATGGCACCAAACTAAGCAAGCTTATCTGTGCCCGACAAAAAATGGGATTCGGAGGAATTCGACGACTCTGATGTTATCAAAACCCGCAAAAAATATATTGAACATTTATTTTCAAAGGTTGGCAGCGGTCGACCTGATGATCCTTGGCGGATCCTGCAATCTGGCAAATGTGGAGTGGGAGTCTTTCTATTTGAACGTATCAAAAACAATAGATTAGTAATGGGACCATGCCCCCCTCAAGAATTGATTGATTTCCATACGTTCAATGGCCAAGAAAGCATGGCTGTCACATCGTTGGATCCACTCATGCTGATCATGAGAATTCGAGGATTGGGCAGTACGCGAAAATACACTTTAGACCTACCGGTTTATAACTACCGGTCGACCTGGTTTCAACGTTTGATAAAAGTTAAACCCATTCGTGATTGACTCGGAAACAATCTGGAAACGAAAGATACTATCTCCTTGCCGGGTCTTCTGTTCAAGCTTGTCTCTCTGAACTAGGTTAACGAATTTTCTCATTTTTACTTATTTATTCGACGGACCAAAATTGAACCGAATACGAAGACATCATGCTACTATTCTGTAGTTCATGCTAGCCTCTGGTATGATTATTTACTCTGTCTTTTGGAGAGGAAATGAGCAACGGACTTCACCGGAAACGACCCACAGGAAACGGTCATCGCGCGTGGCGGTTTTACGGTGCGTTACGCAGACGCTGGTCTTTATTTTTATTTTTATTTTTTTGTTATTTTTTTTTTCGTCAAAGCGCATCTCTATGCGCTGCGCATGCGTCCGGCTGCCGGATTCGATGCAACCGCGGTCCGTCCACAATCGGAAATCGAAAGTGGTTAAATCCAAGCAAGTAGCTAACCGCAAGCGGATACATGATTTGGTCTATCTGTTTCTCCCTGTCTCTTTCCATTTGAACACGTGTGTTAGAAAAGGATAGCAGAGGGGGCCATCACGTGACTTTAGCCCCTTCCTCCTTTCGTCTCTAACTCACGCGTTCAAACGGGCGGAGAGAGAGAAAGACACATTTTTGTATCCGCCCATGACCGCAGAGCACCAACGCCTGTGAAAGTGTTTTTCCTCACATGGTAAAAGAGACGGTATCGCACGGTCAGACCGTACACAATTTGTTCATGGCCGTCACATCTACATAATCAGATAATTATCATGACAACGAAACGATCATTGGTGTGAGAGGAAAGGGAACGTATAAAAATGATAACATCGTGATTTTTCTCCGAGTGAGAGGCTCATAATTTTGAACGGTTATTATAATCAATCAAGAAGAGCATTTCCATGTCAGGTGATATTTTTCTAGTCTTCAAAAAAGTGTAGGGCAGCACCCATGCTTTTGCTCCTTTCTTTTGACTCAAGGAAAGTATTTCAGAGTCTTTCTATAAGTATCGCGGAAAAAATATACTATGAAACTTGATACTTCAAATTTGAGAAAAATCGTCAGGCTTGGTATACTTGTGGCTATTAATATACTATATTTAATCTTCAAAAAGTGTTGGGCAGCACCAATCCCTTTGTTTTTTTTTTTGTTTTTTTGTTTTTTTTGTTTTTTGTTTTTTTTGTTTTTGTTTTTTTTTTTTACCAGTAGCATGGATTGTGTCTGAGTGTCTTCATAAAACCTGATATTAGGGGAGAAAGGAGGTATATCATAAAACTCAATACTTCAATGCTGAGGAAAATTTTAGGCGTAGTATATATCAAAAATTACACGGTAACATCCGGTGACACCTGTAGATCTTTTACAAGGCAACTCTGTTGTTTCTATCAGAATCTGGCCAGTGTTCAAATAACCAGAATTTCCTCAACATTTTCAAGAACTATGCTACAAATCTACCAAAAAGCTAGTAATGGTACCAGATATTTCTTGGTTGACGATATATAATTATACCTCTGTTATATATATATATATATATATATATATATATATATATATATATATATATATATATATATATATATATATATATATATATATATATATATATATATATATATATATATATATATATATATATATATATATATATATATATATATATATATATATATATATATATATATATATATATAATAAAGATTTTCCTAAAATAGCCCGAATACATATAAAGAAAAAATTGAATACTAAAATCGGGAAACAAGGCTAAAAAATAATTATAAAACACAATTTAAAACAAGAAAGAAACCAAAACGTTTCGGAGCCAAACGACTCCCTCCTCAGTTGGCTAAAGAATGCAACGAGGTGACAAAGCAAATACACAAGCGAATAACAGACCAACAAAATAATAGATAGGAAACTCAAATGGTCGACTGATCTTCGTCGAACATACGCCGATACGACCCGCAGAGCTTATCTGTATCAGTTTTTAAATTACAAACACTGTTTTTATTTTTCACAATGTGAATACTTTCCAATATGCATCTGGCGTGGTCATTTTTTTCGACGGCCAACACCGTGACGTTGTCAAAATTAAAATGATGATCCAGAGAATCCTCATGACGATGCAAGGCTGTAACCTCCTTCCGGTTATACTTGTGTCCATTCAACCTACTACCTAATTGTTGTCCAGTCTGACCAATGTAACTCATGCTACAGTCTGAACACGGGATTTTATAAACTACACCAGATTTAGAAATAGTGGGTGTTTTTGCCTTCAATGGAGTAAATAAAAACTGAAGATTATTGTACTGCTTAAAAACCACTTTAAAATCAAAATTGAGTAAAAACGCCTGTAAATTTTCGGAGAGCAGTGGGACATATGGTAGACAAATAATTTTCGATGGGTCAATAGACGGTTTCTCGACTATCCTGGTAGGGTATTCATCGATTTTCTTCAAAACTTTTCTAAACACAGATGTAATTAAGTTAAGAGGGTAACAATTTTCCAACAATAAACGTTTACCAATTTGAATCATTTCATGTCTGTACTTAACATGCGTTAACCGAAGAATACGCAACGCCAAATTACTGATGGTATTTAGTTTATAATTCAATGGTTGTACAGACAAATAATTCAAATACCTTCCTGATGATGTTTTTTTCTGATACCATTTACAAAAAATCCTCCCCTCCGCCCTAACCAGTGTCATGTCCAAATAGTTAAGTTCATTATTTGCTTCCCTTTCCAGTGTAAATTGCAAATCGGTTGACTGTGCGTTGAAAAAATCAAAGACTGAAGGAACATTGTCTTTACGAACGACTAAGAAAAGATCATCTACGTATCTTTTGTAAAAATACACTAGAAAGGGGATGGTGTTAAGAACACAAAGCTCAAATCTCTCCATAACAATATTAGCAAGCACGGCTGAAACACATCCACCCATAGCTAAACCGTGAATCTGTCGATAGTACCTTTCCTCAAATTGAAATACAGTGGAAGACACACAAACGCGGAGCATATGAGGAAATTGATCTTTGGAGATAGAACAAAACTTTTCAATTTCATCCCATCTCTCTTCAACACACTCGATAGCAAGATCGACTGATATGTTTGTGTACATTGATGTCACATCTAAAGATATAAGCTCATAATCGGGAGGAATAATTTGGTCATTAATAGCATTAAAAAATTCAAATGAATTTTTTACAGAATATTCATTCTTACCAACGATGTTAGATAAAATACCTCCTAAAAATTTAGAGCACCTCCAAAAAGGTGATTCAATGGTGATTACTATGGGCCGAATTGGGAACCCTGGTTTGTGCAATTTGATGAGACCATAAATCTTAGAAACAACAGCTGAATTGCAATGCAATGAATCAGCAACCTCCATCGAGATATATTTTTTCTCCAACCAATGATTGACAATAAAGTTTTTTTTTTTTAATTTGAGATGGAACTAAAGTCTGCTTAATTTCCTTATAAACATGACGGTCATTTAACAATGCTTTCATTTTATCACTGTAATCCTGTTTATTCATGACTACAGTTTTACTAGTCTTATCTGCCTTAACCACACAGATATCAGGATTATTTTTGATGAAATTTTTCGTCTTTTTAATATCTACATTTAAAGATTTCATAAAAAAACAATCACGAAAAATATTAACGGAAGTAACATTTAAACGCTCAGGTCTGCATACCTTCTTGACAGAATGAAAATAAGTTGAGATGGCGCTAACAATACCATTCCGCATACGTGAAACCATAGGTTGGAGCTCATACTTAATTTTGCTTTCGATAGTACTAATAATTTTGTCTAAGGGGACAGATTTAAAAGCAGATTCAAAAAAAGGAACCGAGAAATTTTGACCGAGACATAAAACTCTCGAGGCAAAATGAGGAAGATGTTTGTCCGAAATATTTTCAACCCAGTTTTTTTAAATTTTAATTATGAGAGTGTAGTGAGTCCTATTAAATTTAGACACATTGAAGCCATAAGTTTAGTTCATAATTTTAAAAAGAAAATGCTCAATGTGTGTATTTGTGAAGCCCACCAAGAGGAAAAAAATTTGAGAAATGAAATTATTACATGCATTAATTTTCTTAAAAAACAGTTGCCACCTACGGTATTGAATGATTTTATCAGCTCTCTTACAGAAAGGAATTTGAATTTTAAATTTGTGTGTAAAAATAGGTTGCGGGCTAAACTTATCAACTTGAAAAGTGCTGCTTGGCAGAAATATCACCAAACCTTTGAGTCTTTTTTGTCGAAAAGGAAAAACTGGGTTGAAAATATTTCGGACAAACATCTTCCTCATTTTGCCTCGAGAGTTTTATGTCTCGGTCAAAATTTCTCGGTTCCTTTTTTGAATCTGCTTTTAAATCTGTCCCCTTAGACAAAATTATTAGTACTATCGAAAGCAAAATTAAGTATGAGCTCCAACCTATGGTTTCACGTATGCGGAATGGTATTGTTAGCGCCATCTCAACTTATTTTCATTCTGTCAAGAAGGTATGCAGACCTGAGCGTTTAAATGTTACTTCCGTTAATATTTTTCGTGATTGTTTTTTTATGAAATCTTTAAATGTAGATATTAAAAAGACGAAAAATTTCATCAAAAATAATCCTGATATCTGTGTGGTTAAGGCAGATAAGACTAGTAAAACTGTAGTCATGAATAAACAGGATTACAGTGATAAAATGAAAGCATTGTTAAATGACCGTCATGTTTATAAGGAAATTAAGCAGACTTTAGTTCCATCTCAAATTAAAAAAAATAACTTTATTGTCAATCATTGGTTGGAGAAAAAATATATCTCGATGGAGGTTGCTGATTCATTGCATTGCAATTCAGCTGTTGTTTCTAAGATTTATGGTCTCATCAAATTGCACAAACCAGGGTTCCCAATTCGGCCCATAGTAATCACCATTGAATCACCTTTTTGGAGGTGCTCTAAATTTTTAGGAGGTATTTTATCTAACATCGTTGGTAAGAATGAATATTCTGTAAAAAATTCATTTGAATTTTTTAATGCTATTAATGACCAAATTATTCCTCCCGATTATGAGCTTATATCTTTAGATGTGACATCAATGTACACAAACATATCAGTCGATCTTGCTATCGAGTGTGTTGAAGAGAGATGGGATGAAATTGAAAAGTTTTGTTCTATCTCCAAAGATCAATTTCCTCATATGCTCCGCGTTTGTGTGTCTTCCACTGTATTTCAATTTGAGGAAAGGTACTATCGACAGATTCACGGTTTAGCTATGGGTGGATGTGTTTCAGCCGTGCTTGCTAATATTGTTATGGAGAGATTTGAGCTTTGTGTTCTTAACACCATCCCCTTTCTAGTGTATTTTTACAAAAGATACGTAGATGATCTTTTCTTAGTCGTTCGTAAAGACAATGTTCCTTCAGTCTTTGATTTTTTCAACGCACAGTCAACCGATTTGCAATTTACACTGGAAAGGGAAGCAAATAATGAACTTAACTATTTGGACATGACACTGGTTAGGGCGGAGGGGAGGATTTTTTGTAAATGGTATCAGAAAAAAACATCATCAGGAAGGTATTTGAATTATTTGTCTGTACAACCATTGAATTATAAACTAAATACCATCAGTAATTTGGCGTTGCGTATTCTTCGGTTAACGCATGTTAAGTACAGACATGAAATGATTCAAATTGGTAAACGTTTATTGTTGGAAAATTGTTACCCTCTTAACTTAATTACATCTGTGTTTAGAAAAGTTTTGAAGAAAATCGATGAATACCCTACCAGGATAGTCGAGAAACCGTCTATTGACCCATCGAAAATTATTTGTCTACCATATGTCCCACTGCTCTCCGAAAATTTACAGGCGTTTTTACTCAATTTTGATTTTAAAGTGGTTTTTAAGCAGTACAATAATCTTCAGTTTTTATTTACTCCATTGAAGGCAAAAACACCCACTATTTCTAAATCTGGTGTAGTTTATAAAATCCCGTGTTCAGACTGTAGCATGAGTTACATTGGTCAGACTGGACAACAATTAGGTAGTAGGTTGAATGGACACAAGTATAACCGGAAGGAGGTTACAGCCTTGCATCGTCATGAGGATTCTCTGGATCATCATTTTAATTTTGACAACGTCACGGTGTTGGCCGTCGAAAAAAATGACCACGCCAGATGCATATTGGAAAGTATTCACATTGTGAAAAATAAAAACAGTGTTTGTAATTTAAAAACTGATACAGATAAGCTCTGCGGGTCGTATCGGCGTATGTTCGACGAAGATCAGTCGACCATTTGAGTTTCCTATCTATTATTTTGTTGGTCTGTTATTCGCTTTGTGTATTTGCTTTGTTACCTCGTTGCATTCTTTAGCCAACTGAGGAGGGAGTCGTTTGGCTCCGAAACGTTTTGGTTTCTTTCTTGTTTTAAATTGTGTTTTATAATTATTTTTTTAGCCTTGTTTCCCGATTTTAGTGTTCAATTTTTTCTTTATATATATATATATATATATGTGTGTGTATATATATATATATAAAACAATAATAACTGAGCTGTTCAGCCAAAATAAAACAAATAAAAAGGGGAAAATTAAATCATAATAAAAATAATAAAATGATCCGACCTTTAATTGTGATGTTATTTTATTTTTTTTAACGTTTCAACGTCCATACGCCTTCTTCAGAAAAATCATACAAAATAAACATAGCCAAAACAAAGGAACAAACTAAGAAATAAGTAATAAACACAAACAAAGAAATAAACAAAAGAACATAATTGCACATGATAAAAATGGGAAACAATCAAGTGGAAAAGCAATAAAGAATTAAAAAGTAAATGAATAACAGACAAAGTTGGAAATCAAAATAAATAAATAGAACACAATTTCTAGGAAACAAACACAGAGTGCGCTTACAGAGCTAATTATAAAATAAAACACAAGAGAGCATATATAACAGCAAGATTCGAAAATTCGCGCGACACAACTACAAGAAAAAGTGCGCATGCGCATTAAAACTAGTTATAAACAAATAAGAAAGAGGGCGCACCAGACGATACATCCAAGTAAAAGCAGTGATGCAGCAGGATCACTTTTTAATTCTTTATTGCTTTTCCACTTGATTGTTTCCCATTTTTATCATGTGCAATTATGTTCTTTTGTTTATTTCTTAGTTTGTGTTTATTACTTATTTCTTAGTTTGTTCCTTTGTTTTGGCTATGTTTATTTTGTATAATTTTTCTGAAGAAGGCGTATGGACGTTGAAACGTTAAAAAAAATAAAATAACATCACAATTAAAGGTCGGATCATTTTATTATTTTTATTATGATTTAATTTTCCCCTTTTTATTTGTTTTATTTTGGCTGAACAGCTCAGTTATTATTGTTTTATAATTATTTACAGCCATTTTTATTGTTTTATATATATATATATATATATATATATATATATATATATATAAAACAGTGACAGTCCTTGCTCCAATGTGATTTGGAACGGGCTCACCTGCTCTTTGTTTTTATTTTTATTTTTTTATTTTTTAATTGTCCGACTGATGAAGATCCACGTTGTTTGTGTCGAAACGTTTCGGTATTATTTTAGCTTTCTTTGGTCTAGTTCCCATTTCACTGTTGTATATTATAAATTGTTTTGGCCATTTAACTTTTTCTCTAAGTATATATATATATATATATATATATATATATATATATATATATATATATATATATATATATATATATATATATATATATATATATATATATATATAGAGAGAGAGAGAGAGAGAGAGAGAGAGAGAGAGAGAGACAGAGAGAGAGACAGAGACAGAGAGAGACAGAGAGAGACAGAGAGAGAGAGAGAGACGAATTCCTTTGATCCTCCTTCTGAACGAGCATTGCTTTCGATTTTTCTCACCACACTTTTTCTTTCATGGATGATTACGCAAGTGGGACTTTTCAATGATATACTCGCTGTAGAACACATTCCATTAATTACTCTCCGCCTGCGTGATTTTTTTTTTTTTTTTTTTCGAAATTCCTCGGTTTTGGAGATATGCACGTCGCGTCGTAAGACGGAACTAACCACGGTAATTGAAAGTATATTCTCAAGAATGTCCCGGAATTTCGTGAAACTTGTATCCATTGAGATCCACTTTTTCAGAGTAAAAATCTTGCTCGGTAACCGAGGGAGAGGAAATGGAGGGGGTGTAAAAGGCTGATCAGTAAATAAAATTAAAGGAGTTCAGACCAGTAGCGGCCCGTGAGATTTGGCAACCATGCATCTTTCCCACTTAAACTTAGGTAAAAAATCGATTCAAGCGGAGGCTGGCAGCCTCCTCGAGTTTCGATTATTTTCCATGTATTTAAATGGGATAAAAACACTGTTGCCAAATCGCACGAGCCGCCACTGGTTCAGACCGTGGAACCATTTTCCTCGTTCCTCACCACATGCAATGAGTGATTTATCTTTATTTTCGGATTCAGAAAAAAACAGAATATAATACTTCAGTAGATTAGTTTCTGATAAGGAACTGCTTCTCCGCGAAAGTCATGGGATTATCCAAGCGAGACATCAATACTCAAATACCTATTCGATCGGAAACTTTTGTACTAATGCGCGCGACGCGACTCTAGGAAAAACAAAGAAATGCAAGTGCCCGACTGCCTTGGATTCTACGGCGGGAGACGAAATCGCGAGATCACTGTAGCAGTATCGCCATTTTTCGGATAATTATTCAATTTGTCCTATTTGACTTGATGGTAAATTTCGGTTGATATCTGTCATAAATGGCAACACTGCACTGTAGAGAGCATACCGCACAGAACGAACAAAATACTCCAAACGACTTTCGAAGATTCTCCAGCTTCACTCAAGTGTAGCCCTTGATGAGTCATGCAAATAATTCTCAGCATGAAAATAAAATCGGGATAATCGTGAATCATGATTGGAAACAGTAGCGTAGCCAAGAATTTTCCGAGGAGGGGGGGTGAGTCCAAAGGTAAACATTTGATAACATTTCTATGAAAACCCATCAACAAATGGGGCAAATGCAAGGGTCTGAAATGTTGTGGTTTTTATAAAGAAAATGATAGTACTTGATGAGCTGAGAACAATGGTGCCTTTGGCTGTTTCCTGAGTGTCCTGGTTTTGGAGAAACACACTTGTAAAGTTGTAAAAAACCGCGTGCGTAGTGACGTCACTACGTGGAATCCCCATTTAAAACAATGTATTTTGAGCCAAAATCTCATCTCCGGAACAATGGGATTTAATTAGAAGCCAAAGGCATCTTTGTTCTCAGCTCATCAAGTACTTTCAATTTCTTCATGAAGAACACACAATTTCAGACCCTTGCAACTGCCCCATTACCTATTTTAGGGTAAATTTCGGTGTCAAGAGGGTTGGGGTAAACAGACTCCTTAGACTGGAAAGACTGGGCCCCCTTTTCTACGCCATTGATCACATATACAATTTTATTATGATATATATTTCATATTCTTTTTGTGTGAAACTCCTTTCAGAGGCAAATCTAATGATTTGTCCTATGGCCTCGCTTCCTTGGACACATGAATATATTCAGATGCTTGGAGGCTAGGTGAACTGAATTCGTGTTTTTTTTGGTTACCCGGGTGAAAATGATTCACACAGGCCCACAACCAATTCCGTATTGATATGTATGAATCCATATGGGTATGCAATATTCTGTGGATCTGTACGTACTGATATGAACATGGGTATGTATATGTCGCAGGCTAAAGGTCAAATCCGGCATTTGGGCAAATGCCTAGGCAAATAGAAAAGAAGCTATAAAAATCGTTGAAATTTGTAGTTTGCCTAGGCATTTGAGCAAACGCCTAGGCACTTGAACAAACGCCTAGGCACTTGCTCAAATGCCTGAAGTTTTGACCAAATGCCGAAGGCTGATTAGGCAAATAGTAAAGTAAGTCTATTTAGTGAATCTATAATGAACACGACGCGGCAACAATATGTGTGTGCGAGTGTGTGTTCAGTGGTTATCATTAATGTCTTCATTACCTTTTTAACACAGTCCATTTCATTGGAATATCGTTGTTTTCATTGCTTTCGTTGGTACCTACAAACACAGTCAGTTTCATTTGTACATCGTTGTTATCATTAATGTGGTTTATACCGAAAAACACAGTCACTTTCATTGGAATATAGTTGTTATCCTTAATGTCGTTTGTACCTATATACCTACAGTCAGTTTTATTGGTACATCGTTGTTATAATTAATGTCTTCAATACCTATAGCATAGTCTGTTTCATTTGTACATCGTTGTTATCATTAATGTGGTTTATACCGAAAAACACAGTCACTTTCATTGGAATATAGTTGTTATCCTTAATGTCGTTTGTACCTATATACCTACAGTCAGTTTTATTGGTACATCGTTGTTATAATTAATGTCTTCAATACCTATAGCATAGTCCGTTTCATTGGTACATCGTTGTCATCATTAATGTGGTTCCTAGTACCTATACACACAGTCAGTTTCATTCGAATATCGTTGTTATCCTTAATGTCGTTTGTACCTATATACCTACAGTCACACGTAGGAGTATTTACCCCCAAAAACCTGGCCAAAAATATTTGCGTGTTCTTGAATATTTGAAAATCGATTTTGGTTAATTTTCCAATTTAAACTCAAAACTCCTATTGCACGGTTTATGGTTGGAAAAGGGGTAAAAAATTAAGAATTTTGGCTCAAACGAAAGGTCGATAGCTCCTTCTTTTGCCGAGTTATTGACGCTCATTTCATAAAAAAGGCTTGACTTCAACATGTTTTTTTAAAAAAAGGGGCAATTTCTTGCAATTTTTGACTGTTGGAGCAGTTGCCTAAAAGAGTCTACTCTAACCCCCTTGTTTTGGTTGTGCCCGGTTTTGCCCGGAACGTATTCAAAATTGCCTTTTTTTAAAAAGATAGAGCCTAAAATTAGAGATTTTTTTCATGTCCATTTTAAATTAGATGTAAAAGGGTCAAAAATGCACGGAAAAAGAAAGTTTTGCCATCAAAATGAAGCACATATCATCTAAAACAACGTCCAAAATCGCTGAAATGTTTGGATGCCCCAACGCTTGTCCTCGATGGAAAATGTTAGCTGATTATTAACAGCGCTTTGAGCGGTGAACAACCGCAGGTGCGTCGAGCGCTCAGTTCCATGTTCTCTCCTAAACAGTAGATAAACGTAGATGTTCCGACACATCTATTACGCAATAGAGCGGTTACTTACCTCTCAAAAACCATCAATAGTTTGTTTTTTGGACGACTTTTCAATTTTCCGTTTTTGGCCAGGTTTTCGGGTCAAATACTCCTACGTGAGTCAGTTTCATTTTGGTACATCGTTGTCATCATGTATGTCTTCAATACCTATATAACACAACCAGTTTTCTTGAAATATTGTTGTTATCATTAATGTCGTTTGTGCCTATATAACACACAGTCAGTTTCATTGGAATATCGTTGTTATCATTAATGTCTTTTGTACCTCTTATTTTTGTCATTATTGTCTCATTTTTGTCGTCAGATGCTCCGTTTTGTGTGGCTATTGACATCAACATCTTTGCTCAAGATTCCACATAGGACCCATTGGACGTTTCTTGTTGTGATCCCGAAAAAAAAGGTGCCACTTTGGGTGAGATAGGTATAGTGCATAGTCTACGTTGTCTCTGGTGCCATTGGTGTTCGTATCTCGATACGAGCCGAGGGCCGACATGTTGTTATCATTAATGTCGTCTTGAAATTCGCAATAACGTTTATCAAATTGGCACACTCGCAGGAATCATTAAAAATTGGTGTTCGCGGGAAGAATTAACACAACTAGAACCGATAAAATTTGAAATATCACAGATTCCGAGAGATAAGTTAATGTTGATCCGCTAAGCAGTGGGTGCCGTTTCGCTATTTGAAGGTCAAGGCTTCATCAAGTGCAATTGCCAGTCCAGTAAAATTAATGTGCAACCAAACGAAGTCCTTGCTTCAAAAATCAGAGAAAATATTCCAGCAAGTCCCACCGACCCATCTCGTGTTCGAATAAGCAACACTGCTGCCTTCTTATTTTTTAAGGTACAAAGTTTTTTTTTTCTTTCAAATTTTTCGGTTGTGGCTTCTTGAACTATGTATTGAACATTGACTGCTTTTTTAAAAGTTTGAAAGTTTGACTATTTGCCTGAAAAAAACCCCCATTTGCCTTTTTGCCTAACAGGCTTTCGGCATTTACTCAAATGCCTAGGCATTTGCGTAAACCCCTAGACATTTCGTCAAATGCCTAGGCAAATAGCCAAACAGGGTTTTCGATGAAATTTTCCCATTTGCCTAGGCTTTCACCTAAATGCCGGCTTTGACCTTTAACCTGCGACATATGTATGTGGATATATTGTTAGAGAACAGTCGTAGACAATGTAATAGATTACCTGCACAAGCATGCGACTCCAAATGATAAATAAATTAACCAGACGTTTCGAGCATCCTAGCGCTCCATCTTCTTTAGTGCTCTTCTTTCTGAAGATGAGCACTAGGATGCTCGAAACGTCTGGTTAATTTATTTATCATTTGGAGTCGCATGCTTGTGCAGGTAAATTATGTGGATATGTATATGTATTTTATGTATATCTGTGAATCTATATGGATAATGGATATCAACATGTGTTTTCATGTAATATCCATGTATATCGTTATGAATCCAAACATATCCAATATCCATCCCTCAATGAGGAATTAGTTATGGACAAGTTATGGATATGTATGTGCCATTTTTACGAGGGCGGATCCTATGAGCATAAATGCTTTTCCAATACCCTCTAATTCAAACCAGGATGGAATGCTAGCATGAACGCTTGAGCATAACACTTTTCTCAAATTGCCCGATTGTTCTCAATTGTCAATTGTTGTAGTTTCTCAGCTCTGCAAATGTTTCAGTATGGGTCTCCGGATAAATCACAACTCAAAAGGAAACAATCTGGGTTTTATTTGAATTGGAAACTGTTATGCAGTTTGGAGAACTGCTGGTGTTGCACGCACTCATTATAAAACACCTTCGGAGAGAAATAAAAATTAAAAGGAAAAAAAAAATTTTAAAAGGCGTTTAAAAGATGTCGTTTTGTTCTGCGTACTCCCGCCTCGAGGCGAGAGAAAATGCGGTGTTTTGATGGGACCGCCCGCGTGGAATGCGGGACACATAAAAAATGGTTTCCGCAATATCAGTATTAATTAATGAATAAATTTAAGTAAAAGCTTGTTGATTAACGGCAGAAGCCTCCAACATTGTTGCCGAATTGATATATGAGATAAACCGAAAATCTGGACCAACTGGTAACAGTGGAGGTAAAGCCCTTCTTCCCCTATATTACTTCAATAACGAAATTTTGTCAAAGATCGAGAAGAAAGTAAAATTTGAAAGATACTCAGTTTGAATTTTTGATTTATTTAGAGGGTCCTAGAAAAGAAAAATAAAAAAATCTCCATTGATCTTCACGTTTTTCTGAAATATATTTACAAAGGTATCCACATCTGACCCTTAACTTGTGCAGGTCGTGGTGGAGGGGGGGGGCACAGCGAAAGACAGTGCTTTCTTTTGCGCAACTGTACAGAATGCCCTCAGACTAGTTGTGCGTAATCTCCAGCATGTAGTTTTCAAATCGCATCAAAAAGAGGTGTGAAATTGGAGTAAAATTAATGCCTCGATCACCATCGCTTCTTAAATCTATATTTTACTCCTTAGAGTGTTTTTGATCCTTTCATCAATTTTTGAGAAACAAGCGTAAACGGATCCAACGACTCAACATTTCAGATAGCAATTAACTTCATGTTTTAAACCGACAAATGCGACTCTCAATTGCTGTTCTTCTAACATTGCTCGAATCATGGCAAATTGGACCTTTCAAAAAGAACCATTATTGACCACCTATTCATTTCAGAAAATAGAAAATGTGTGAGAGCTTTTTAAAAGTCCATTTGAATTACAACTGTCGAAACTCAAAACTCCGAAGATTTTGCACCCATCTCGCTGTTTGAATTTCTCTGCAAAAGAGGACCATTCGTTTCATGTCTGCAGAACGAAACCAACTGCTTTTAAATTCATATAGAAATTGCTTTCCTTCTACTGACATAAAAAATCGATTCCCTTTTATAGAAATTCGTCCAATTTATTAGATTTGTGTGAACTTGCCCTCTATCTTTTCTCAAAACTATGATTCGTTGAAGTTCTTGAATTTACGCTTCAAAAGAAGGTTCAATTCAATTTCGAAACTATATCGGTCTTTCTGCATACATTCAAACTCGAGGAAAACCATGCTCCATTGCTCCAACATAGTGGATCTATGAATTCTTGGGACGTACTGCATTTTGACAACGTTTCATGTATAATTAGGGACAAAAGCTATGAACTTAATGCAGTGGTGACCAGCATGGCAGCATCTCTTGTACCTCTCTCATTTTCTATTTGAATGAATCGGTACAATAAGGATAGTTATAGAGGTTTTTTATACCCTTGCTTATCCTTGTCTAACATACGTGTTTCAATCGAGGAAAGAGAGAGAAAGATAATTTCACTCCTTGCGCGCCTGCTAAATGAAGTGGAACCCATTGATGATCGTGATTAACTACACTGTGATGAAGACGCCGCTCCGTTTTACAGTAGATCGAAACGTGGGATTTCCTGGACACGCTTTTACAAACAAACAAAAATCAAGATTTTGGAGAATAAAATAGCATGATAACTTGAGGATGTGCAAATTAAGTCATGTCAAAGCTTAAATCGAGTCGAATAGTATGGTTTTTGAAAGAAAATATCAACTTTAAAATGTTTTTAATGCAAAAGAATAATCTTGTTTCATGTCCGGGAAAAAATCAATTTTTGTATCCAGTGTGCTCCTCCTGGATGCTATGATAAGACAATTAATCTGTTGAAAGGCAAACAGGGGATATTAAAAGAAATGATTAATAAACAAAGACTATAAATATGCACCCGGGTCCCGGCGCTACAAATTTTTTTTTTTTTTTTTTTTTTTTTTTTTTTTTTTTTTTTATCGATTAGCAAGGGGGGGGAGTTTTCCGTCTAGATTGCTTCCGCCATTCTTCTCCCCGCCCCCGCCACAGTGTGATCACGATCGATGCTCAATCAATGCTATTTTTCTCTTCACCGATGATTCCACCGTTTGAGAAAAGATTACACAGTTCAGTTCAGTGTATGACTGTAATGCACGAAAATACTCTGATCTGTAATCTTTCCTTAATCGGTGGAAACTCCGTTGATTAATTAAAAAATATCCGCAAGTTTTTTAAAGTCATCGACCACTCCACCGGTTGAGAAAAGAATACAGATGCGAGTATTTTAGTTAATTGTAGTCATGCACTGAACTGAACCGCGTAATCTTTTCTCAACCGGTGGAATCATCGGTGAATTGAAAAAAATAGCATTGATTATACGCAAAACGGCAGCCCTGGACTCAATCATGACTTTTGAACATGAGTACCTTAGTTTTCTCATCTCTCGCCCCATACTTTTTATTAACCTGTTATCGCATAGTTCCATCATTCTATTCCTCGCGGAGATGGGATTTCGGAAATTAGTTGAGTGTATTCTTAAACCATCTAGTCGTGCAAATCAATTTGCGGGCTCAGCGATGGTTGTAGATGATAGGTTTATCGAAGAATCTTATTTGGATTTGAACTAAGCGATCGTTTTTATGCTTTATAGATTGAAGCTATTAATCAAATAAATTACGAGATCGTTCACATGACAAATACATGTACAGGGTGTAAAAAAAAAGCTTTCGAATATAACACTGGAACACTTGTAACATTGTTTTGAGAAGCACTTTGTTTAGGGAGGTATCAAATTCTCAAGACTTTTTCCTCTCAAGAGGAGCAGACACGGGGGCCATCGGCTCACCGCCTATTTAAATCCACCCCTAATTCAGATTGGGGCTCTGAAAATCAGGTTTTTGTGGTGAATAAGTATACATTTTATCTGGAAAATGTTCATTCCGTAGAGTGCTATGACCGCAATAGCATTTTACATTCCGACTTCTTGAATTTAGGAGATGCGTTTTTAAAAGTAGATCGAAATCGAGCTTTGACTTCCAACATACCAAATACGCAAAATAGATCGCTCAATTGATTAGATTAAAAAGAAAAAAAAAATGCTTGAGTGTAAAAAGTCTCTGCAGCATTTTTAGGTTCTCGAATAACTGTCGCGTTACTTTGCTATCGATAGTTGAAGTCTCTTTGGCTGCGTACACAATACGTCATCGTCATTTTAAGAGTTTGAATACCTAAAACAATGAGTTTTCCCTTTTGTAATAGATAATGATAGAAAAACACTAAAATACTTATTTGTGAGAAGACCATTCTAACACTTTCTGTTTCTAAAGTTTCTGAAACCGATACATCGTTGTTAGCGGTCATTACCCCACTCGGCCGGTCTTCATGACACACATTTTTAGTACCACAGCCGTAAGTGTTCAGCTTTACTTCTTAATAACAGACACGAGTAAGTAAATATGTTATAATACTAAAAGACTTTGGTGAGGACTTGAGTTGAAATATTTAACATCAATTAGCACCAAGTGATTAATTGGGTCTTGGTCCTGACAGAGTTTATATACGTGCCGTGTGATCTTTTTCTTCCATGATGCACATTGCACATCCCTTGCGGCATCATTTACTTTTAAAGGTTCAGAAGTTATTCCTAAATGTTTTGGACATAAAGAAAGGGGCAAAAAGGGGAGGAGAGGTGTGTGGCTAGGCGAAGGGGGGGGGGGAGTGATGTAGTGATGGAGGCTGGAACAAAAATCATGATAAAAACAGAGCATCAAAGAATAAGCAAAAAGTATAAGAAGGGAGCGTTCAAGATCAGTGTTGCCATTTTTCGGATCAGTAGCGCACCGAGAGTTTCTTCATCTCTCTCTTTTCTCCATTAAGAAACGTATGTTAGACAAGGATGGACAAAGGGATAAAACCCCCTCCTTCTGTCCTTTTCCTACTTATACATTCAAATGGGAAATGAGAGAGATGACAGAGATCCTGGTTGCGCCAGTGCTTCGGATAATGGGTCTGTTGCAAAATTTTGCTACAACGATATTAAGAGAGTTTAATCTTTAGTGAAATCGCCTGAAAAGTCCATTGCGGTGGCATCAGAAAGTCATAAAATGCAATAATAAACTCACAAGAGGCGTTTAATGAAATCCAAGATGGCGGATAAATATCGAGCAATTTGTATGCACGCACCACGAACATCCAAGGATAGCCAACCTCACAATATCGATCACAACCAATCACTACGTAAACAAACACATGACCTCTATCTCCAGAGAGGTTGTCAAAGTTGGCCATCCTTGGATGTTCGTGGTGCATGCATATGTCGCAGGCTAAAGGTCAAAGCCGGCATTTAAGTAAAAACCTAGGCACATGGCCAAATTTTATCGACCTTTTTTTATCGTCTTTTGTTGTTTTTATCGACCTGTTTTTATCGAGCCTGTTTGGCTATATTTTGCCTAGGCATTTGAGTAAATGCCGAAAGCCTGTTAGGCAAAAAGGCAAATGGTTTTTTTTTTTTTCAGGCAAATAGTCAAACTTTTAAAAAGCAATCAATGTTCAATAGTTCAAGAAGCCTCAACCGAAAAATTTGAAAGAAAGAAAAAAGCTTTGTACCTTAAAAAATAAGAAGGCAGCAGTGTTGCTTATTTGAACACGAGATGGGTTGGTGGCACTTGCTGGAATATTTTCTCTGATTTTTGAAGCAAGAACTTCGTTTGGTTGCACATTGATGTTACTGGACTGGCAATAACACTTGATGAAGCCTTGACCTTCAAATATCGAAACGGCACCCACTGCATAGCGGATCAACACTAAATAACTTATCGCTCGGAATCTGTGATATTTCAAATTTTATCGCTTCTAGTTGTGTTAATTCTTCCCGGGAACATTTTTAAACGGCATTTATGATAACAACATGTCGGCCCTCGGCTCGTATCGAGATAAGAACACCAATGGCACCAGAGACAACGTAGACCATGCACTACCTATCTCACCCAAAGTGGCAACTTTTTTTTCGGGATCACAACAAGAAACGTCCAATGGGTCCTATGTGGAATCTTGAGCAAAGAGGTTGATGTCAGTAATGAAACGATAATGACAAAAATGTGAGGTACAAAAGACATTAATGATAACAACGATATTCCAATGAGATTGACTGTGTGTTATATAGGTACAAACGACATTAATGATAACAACAATATTTCAATAAAACTGGTTATGTTTTATAAGTATTGAAGACATAAATGATGACAACGATGCACCAAAATGAGACTGACTGTAGGCCGGTATATAGGTACAAACGACATTAATGATAACAACGATGTACCAATGAAACGGACTGTGCTATAGGTATTGAAGACATTAATTATAACAATGATGATGTGCCAATGAAATGGACTGTGCTCCAGGTATTGAAGACATTAATTATAACAACGATATACCAATGAAACTGACTGTAGGTATATAAGTACAAACGACATTAAGGATAACAACTATATTCCAATGAAACTGACTGTGTTTTTCGGTATAAACCACATTAATGATAACAACGATGTACAGATGAAACTGACTGTGTGTATAGGTACCGACGAAAGCAATGAAAACAACGATATTCCAATGAAACGGTCTGTGAAAAAAGGTATTAAAGACATTAATGATAACAACGATGTACCACTGAACACACACTCGCACACACATAGATATATATTGTTGCAGCGTCGCGTTTAGCTTAGATTCACTAAAAAGACTCATTTTACTATTTGCCTAATCAGCCTTCGGCATTTGGTCAAAGCTTCAGGCATTTGAGCAAGTGCCTAGGCGTTTGCTCAAATGCCTAGGTGTTTGCTCAAATGCCTAGGCAAACTACAAATTTCAAAGATTTTTATCGCTTCTTTTCTATTTGCCTAGGCATTTGCCCAAATGCCGGATTTGACCTTTAGCCTGCGACACATACAAACTGCTCGATATTTCTCCGCCAACTTGGATTTCATTAAACGCCTCTAGTGAGTTTATTTTTGCATTTTATGACTATGCGATACCACCAATAGACTTTTCAGGCGAATTTACATTAAATAAAACACTCTTAATCGTTGTAGCAAAAATTTGCAACAGACACACTATCCAATTAGTCCCATTTGATTTAATGTAAA
Source organism: Trialeurodes vaporariorum (assembly GCA_011764245.1). Taxonomy (NCBI): domain Eukaryota; kingdom Metazoa; phylum Arthropoda; class Insecta; order Hemiptera; family Aleyrodidae; genus Trialeurodes; species Trialeurodes vaporariorum. Next base: position 87,957,476 of record VMOF01000111.1, on the reverse strand, counting down.
CTTGGAAACACTGGTCAAGGGAACACTGGCCCACCGATGCAGGAATTTAACATCATGTTAACTTATATCTTCCATACTAATGTCAAGCAATTGAATTGTCTTTTTAGAAAATGGTGGAAGTCCATTTTCAAGAAAATTGATTTTTCTTACATTTACTGAATTCTTGATTCTATGTATTAGCTGCGAAGAAGGGCCGAAATAATAATAATAAGGGTTGAAGAAGGTCATCACCATGAAATGTCTCCTGTGATAATGATAAGGAATGTGTTGTTCACTATTTATTATAACTATATGCTCTGCAAGTAGTTTTTTGTGTTTCAATAAAAATTGGATTTTTGGAATTCCATCCTTTTTACACGAGACGTGCTGGTTCATTTTAGGTCAATTTCACTTCGTAAACCATTAGAAGATATCCTTGCACCTTACATTTTATTGAGATCAAATTAGTACTTTTTTACTTTTCCAGTTATGGCAAAATATCTCAATGTTTAAGAGAGAAAAAAAGAAAAAATATTTTCTGGAAAAATCTGAGGTTTGATGTATTAAAAAAATTCATGGAGAAAATACAATTATTGAAGTGTCGTGAAAAACTTCGTCGTTTTATAACAAAACAATGCAGACTCTAACTTCTAAAAAAGACAGCCACTTTTCTGTGATGCTTTGTATCTCAAGATATAAATTCTTTACGCCACACTTGGCCCAAAGCTGTATTAAAGACCTCGTCGCTGCAATTTCATTACCAGCGCGCGCAGCGTCAGGAATCGATACATTTCTCTCCAAGCTAAATTAATCAGTTGAATTCATATGTGAATCGAAGTGAGAGATAGTACAATTACCAGAATTCTAGTGTTTTTACCATAATTCTTGAAAATTTTGAGGAAGATCTGGTTCTATATAGGTAACCCTGGTATTAACAGCAGCATTTTCTGGTCAAAATACTAGACTTCCTGTAGTTCACATATCGTTGTGCTTCTGGTAATATTACAAAAATTTAGGAATTATTTTTTCAGTATAGGGAGGAAATTAAACGCCAACTTCATATCACTTTCGTTCTGAAAGAAATCAAAACCACACACGAGTCCTTCGGAAAATGAAAAAAAAAAAGGAAATAGAAAACTCCTAGAGGAAACACAAACCGTAGAGTTTTGATTAAATAATAAAAATATTTCTAAATTCTTGTAAAATTATAATGAACACATCCATTTTCTGCAGCAACTGTTTCAAATATGATTATACAATTAACGTAAGCGCGTCAAAATCACGGAACGGTTGGCAACCTCCAGTTGTAAGTCTCTCCTCCCCCCACCAGTCAAGTTCAAGGAGGGAAGTTCCAGGTTTGTTATCCAGCGCGCGGTGTTTGACTCGAAGTCTGAATGAGTCCTCCACGGCTCTCGCTTGTCCAATAGTGAGTGAGAGAGAAAAAAAAACCCCGCTCTCTTATCAGTGCTCGCGTGTTATAGTAGTGCGTGTTTCATTTTTCATACCTCCTTTACAACTTTTGCTCCATTTTTTCTTTCATCTCGACTGCTTGTTATTAATCTTTGATAATGTTCGATGGATATGGATCGTAAAAATATCGGATGTGAGCAAATGAAATTCGAATGGATAATCGTTAAATTTGAGCTTGGATGACGAAATAAATGTAACCCGAAACTGTAGAAGAAAAAAAAAAAATTAAAAAAATCTTGAGCTCGGGGGACCAAGTGTTTTTTTGAGTGTTGTGCCTGTGTGTGTCTTGTTTAGTTATTTTCTTTCACCAAAGGATTAAAGTGTAGAAGGAATCATGAAAACAGGATTATATTATTACATTTTACTGGTAAGTTCCTTGGTGAGGCTTTTACCTTTTAATAAGGAGTTACAGGTGTTTAAAAAAAAAGGCGAAAGATTATCTTCGAATTTTTTCGGATGAATCTTCTCTAAAAAGTTCGAAAATTGTTAAATTGAATTTGTTGAAAATTGTTGTATTTCTTAAGTCTGCGTTTTTTGATTTTTTCAATCCGTTGCGAATTTCATTTTTCTTTTCTTATGGAACCGAGTCTTTTTTTTAAACAAAGTAAAATAGAATGATTTTCTTTTTTAAAGTAGCTTCATTAACATTCATTAACATGTATATCAATAAACCTGTCTTGCGAATCAAACGACACTACTAGGTTTAGTTGTGTTAATCAATGAGTGAAAAAATGTTTGTTAGATTAACAGAGCATTTTTGACGGACGTTGTTAGAGTCTTCAGCTAAGACGGTTGTACTGTGTAGTGCCATTTCCAATTCGGTACTCACCGTGGTTGACACGTCCTGCTTCGAATAATTGCTCAAGGTATCAGATAAAATTAATGTGAGATCGCCAGAACTTGTGACCATGTGACTTATGGACACTTGGCGTATAGTGATATGGGAGAAGGAAAAAAAATCCTAGCCCTGGTACAACACAGTGAAGGAGGAGTCTATGATCGCTGATACCACTGGCTCCCACCCTGGGGTCTACGAGACCCTTTCAGGTATTTCCCGAATGAATTCAAGATTATTTTTTTCACCAGATAGAATGCGGGATTGAAAGGTCTGCGAAAAATAGATAATTGTGACTAGTAAGAACATGGACTGGTAACCGTGAGAAAAATGAGAGTTATCCCTTCTTCGATGCAACTGATTTGAGACTAGACTGTTAGCTTTGAACTGAACCTGCGCGGTTTCCTCAAAATCTAACTTAACCTTTCAAAACTTCCAAGTTCATAAAGACCTTTTTTTTTTTTTTTTTTTTTTTTTTTTTTTTTTTTTTTTTAAAGAAATAAGGGTCGAAAGAACACCCCGACAAGTGATGACCACCAAAAACGTCATAACTTCAAGAGGGGCCCAATGGCGGGCTCATCCTGGACCCTGGGAGTCCGCAATCACCAACAGGTTGGGAACCACCAACCGGGTTCATGTGATTGGAAATGAAGGCATTTGCTTTGAATCTTCATAATCTAAAACTGTGACTGATCTTCCAAGACAGGAGAAAATTAATCTAGTGAACTTGCATATATGCACTTGGTAAATGAATCAAATACTTCAATTCCAACACATAAAACCATTACATTACCTAAGTACCGTATGTTGTTGACAGTGTAAGGTAAAATATAAGATTAAATGAATCAGAATAAATAATTCATACAGTTTACGCATACAATATTTGAATTCACTCATCTCAAACTATTCTTCAAAGTCCGAAATTTGCATTTCTGGGTACGCAGCCCAACAATGTGAGGCGTTTTTTATTCGGATCTTCTTAAAACCGCGTTGTAACCAACATCTAAAAAGCATATTTTACAAATTTATACCTTTTGACTTACTTTTACATCTTTTTTGAATAAGAAGCAACTGAAAATTGTTAAGACTCAGCTCCTTGCATAATGAGCTTCAAAAAGTACCAAGCAATATCGTTTTCCTCTCTACCCTGATAGAACGCAAGCAACGGCTTTTAAATCTTAACGGAGGGGGTTTTTTGTTTCTTCTCCTGATTCGCAATTAAATCTAGATTTCTTAACCCTTTACTTTTTTAATTTTCGTGGTCAAGTTTCAGTTTAATATTCAAATCCTAGAATAAAGGCTGATCAAATTTCGTGGAGAAACTTATCATTATGCATTCTAAAGGATTTAAAGGAATGTCTATTTGGCCTAGTATAAGTACTCATACATCCAGTTCATTTGTTGAACTGGGCTGTTTGGGTAATTTGTTGAAAAATGTTGATCGTCGGAGTCGACACGACGCGTTTATACGCGTTTCCAGGGTAATGTACATGATCTTGCCTTTTCCCGTTATGGAAAGGGGGAAAAAATTACTTTCTCAAAGCTAGTGAAAAAAGGATACACATTTTCTAAAAAGGGGCAACTTTCTTCTCTTAATTGTATTACGATGGTCTAAAAGATGTTTCCGTCATTTGTTGACTTGGGTTCTCTCAGAATTGATGACTCCTCGAAAACGTTTGAAACTCTCACTAATAAATTTTAAAAAGTAGGTACCATGCAGCAAAATACCAAATATTAAAATATATTGGTTTACTCACTTTCTTATTTATTTGGTCCTGATTTTTCCAATGTTATAAACTTGTGTAATGATGATAATTTCGGATCCTTGCGGGTCCATCTTCAGGTCTTCACAGGTGAAGAATGGTGAACGCGACTTGTCAAAGAAATAAAAACATTTACGAAAATTAAACGAGGATAGAATGACGAACAATTCACTTGTGCAGACCTGAAGATGGACCTGCAAGGATCCAAAATGATCACCATCCCATAAAGGCGGATCCAACAATCTGGCAACTGTGCATTATTCCCATTTGAATTCATGAGAAACAATCGATTAGTAACAGGGCCAATAGGGCCATGGCCCCCTCAATAATCGATTGTTTCTTATATGTTCAAATGGGATGAATTCATGGTTGCCAAATTGCCGGATCCGCCCGTGCCATCCCATAATTTTATAACACTGAAAAAATCAGGGCTGATAAAAGAAAGTGAGTAAAGTAATATATCTAATGCGCACCCTGATTGAGTTATATCCAACAATCTAAAATAAGGAAAAAAAAAAAAACAAAAACAAAAACCAAAAAAAACAACATTTTGAGTTAAAAAAATTGCCGCGAATCACATTTCTAAAACAACCTTCCCACCTAAAGTGTAAGAAGAGCTGCACAAAGCAAATTCTAAAAAAGAAGTCAAGAAATAGTATTCAAAATCAATGCACACAGACTCGGACAGTAGTTCATAAAATATTAGTTATACGCTCTTTCAAAGAAACTTGAAGTAAACCTTCATGTTGACTTCTTGCATCTCAAGTTTCGTAAATCATTCCTCTGAAGGCCACTGTCGAATTTATCTTCCAAATGATTCTTATATAGTATCACAATGAAAACCCATAGTTTGTTTCGAATATGCTTCCCTTCATAGCTGCAAGACATATATTTTCTAAAACATTTCAAACATATCTTGTAATTATTTATCATTGAATAATTTGCCTAAAAACGATCAAAAGAAAAAGTTCATCAGTTATTTTTAAATCTCACATCTATGATTTGAAGTGCTTAAAATGTCTATGAAGTGTTACCAGTAGACTTGATCCCTCCACGATACTCATTATCTATCACTTTTCTTCTTTTATTTATCCAGGAAAACTTTTCTAAGTTATTTTCAAAACATGTAGAAGCAATCTAAAAGTCCAAATTTTTATCATTTTCTCGGTTTCAAAAATATTTTTCTTGAAGATCCTAATAAATCGAGGTTTCCTGGTAGTGTACAAGATTTTCGTGAACATACTTGAAAAAAAAAAAAAAAAAAAAAAAAAAAAAAAAAAAAAAAAAAAACTGCAGGTATTCCTACCATACTCCACGAACACTTTCTCACATCAAACTTAACCTGGGAGGGAGGGGTGTTGGACCCCTTATATTTTCTGGGAGAAACCCCCAGCTCCCCCGTAATTAAAGGGTTAATTTTACAGTAGGTTGGTTGCAGAATGTTTTTAAAAATTTTAATCAAAATTCAAACAGTTATATTTGAAATATTCCAATTATTCCATGTGTTTACCTATTTTAATCATTTTCCCATTGACTTTAATGGAAACCTTTCATCCTCCATTTAAAATTTAAAATTTCGAAAAAACGAAAAGATATCTTCTGAGAAATGTAAAAAGCAACTTCTATGCAAAATTTGGATGCATATGGCGACCATAGGTTCAAAAGTTAGACAGACGTCAGCGTCATCGCCAGTGGCGTCGCGTGCAATTTGGTAACAATGTATTCTATCCATTTAAACTCATGTAAAAGATCGAATTCAGGGGGTGCACAGTGCACAAGGAAAATTCGATATATTTAATGAGTTTTGATGGAGCAGTTGCATTGTTGCCAGATGGCACGCGACGCCACTGGTCATCGCAATACTTTCTCAATTGCGAACCCCGCTAGAGTGAGTAAGTAAAAATATACAAACTACAGATAAACTGTGAAGATCAAAAAATCGCCCAAAAATTATTAAAATTAAATCATTCTTCGAATCCTATTATCATTTAACCCATTTTTCATGATGACGCGGCACGAGAAAATAACGGAAATGCTCATTAACCGGAAGACCGAAGTTCAGATTGTCTGGCTGGTCTCGAATCTGGACGGAGAGTACACCCACGTTTTTTTCCTTGCAAGCCCCGGAGGGCAACGTAACCAGCTGGCCGGAAAAAAATTATCTTTTAAATATAGCACACGACACGATAACAATCGAAGATGCAGGTCTCGTCTCGAAACCGGTATAATCTGTTGAGTTCCGAGTATTGTTGGGTGTTGACTGTTGATAGATGGTTAGTCGAACATATCACCGTGAAAAGTTTTCTTACTCGATCAAGAATACATCGTGTCTGCTGTCTTGTGTATGTGTCATGGATTGTCGGTTAAAAGTTGAAATTATACTTGTTGATTTTCATTATATTTCTAATAGAACTTCTTAAAAACTCATCTTAATTTGCTATAAATTAAAATCGTTAGTTCAATTACTATGCATCTCTCTATGGAGGATGAATGAAATACACGGTGATTGCAAACCATTAAAATGTAATCGTATCGAGTCAATGCTAAATTTACTGGAGAACCTTTCGGGTTCTATCGCAAAGTCCAGAAAATATAATATAAACGTTCTAAAAGCTTTGCAGCCATAGGCACAAATTTATCGAGACTGTTCATTATTGGGAACAGGTTCATTATTATATGAAACTTTCTGAATGCAATGTATTCAGGATAATTATTAACTTGTTTAGTTGCTTTGAAAATCTAACGTTATGATGCCATTTAAATGACCTTTTTCAGCAAAAAGTCCCGTTTTCATGAAATAGCCCTCTCGCAAGTTAGTTATTGAACAGTTTTATTTTGACAAATGTTTAACTATCGAAAAAAAGGGACATAAATATTCAATGCGTATAGGGCTATCAAAAGACTGACTTCTCCAGAGATATACCTTCCCGTGTACATTTAATGGCATTTTCCAAAACACAGGTTTACTCCACCGGTTGAGAAAAAAAATCACAGAGTTCAGCTCAGTGTATGACTGTAATGCAAAAAAATATCTGTAATCTTTCCTCACTCGGTGGAGTCGTCGATGAATTAAAAAAAGAAGAAGAAAAAAAACTCGTGGATTTTTGAGTAATTTAATGGCGATTCCATCGATTGAGAAAAGATTACAGATGCGAGTCATGAACAGAACTGAACTGCGTAATCTTTTCTCATGACCGGTGGAATCATCAGTGAATTGAAAAGATGTCATTAAATACACACAAATGGCAGCTCTGGACTTCAAGATTTAAGAATTTGAGGCTCAGAATGTAAGCCTATAAGATTGAACAAGGGACGTGAAATAGAATGTATAGAATACGGAATGAATTCAAAGAATATCCTTGTGACAACCACACTTCGGAGGGTTCTGGCTTTCGGCGTGCGTCCCAATTTCAAGAAGAATCCGAACTCAGAGGAACAATTGTTTCATTCTTTTTTTCTTCTCAAAAACTTGGAGTGACTGTGGTGTGGAGGCGGGGAAAACTTTCTCCTGGATAATTAGCGTTTTACGTAAAGCACTTTATACCAGGTGATGTAACCGACACGCGTCATTGGAACTGAACTTTCGGGTCAGTATAGGTGTAAAGTACGTCTCCCAACTTCCGGTGAGAAAACAACGTAATCACGACCAATTTCCAATTTTCATTCGCTGAGATCGTGAGATCGTAATTTCAGAGATAACCACACACTCGGGCTTCAATTAGAGCCTTGAAATCCGGAAAGACTGTTATAAGATGTAAGGTACAATTCTTCCTACAAGTGTCATTATATTGCACTCATGCTTGAATTGTCTTCAAGTGCCTTAACGTAATTTTGAAATAAAACCATTCAAAAGCTATTTGGAGTTAAGGAATACATACTGATTGTAATATTTTATAACCAGAAAATTTTTCCGACGTCTGTAATATCTCAAGTGAATGGTTTACATGAATTTTTAAAATTGTTATTTTGAAACTTCAGAACATATCTCTAACCATATAGCTTCAATCGATGAACTGCTTAGTATAAGTTCAAAATTGGCGAACGAAAGTTTCAAGGCAAATCAACCCTATCTTTCATTGATAATTTCTAAAAGAAAAAAAAATCCTTACATTTCTCGTGAGAATGAAGTAGTTACAGTCTTAAACACAACACACGACCATAAAACGACAGTTGACCACACCCATCGTAAATAAATGTGATGCTTCACTCATCTTCACCCTGAAGCAGGAATAGTGTAAAACACCTTGTCCATATTCTACTGTAAACATATACAAATCTTATCAAACATAAACTTACATGAAATAAATCACAGGACACTAATTCATTCTGGTGTGTCTTTTGCGCTCTTGAAAGTTTATGAAATATGTTTTTTTTTTTGCGCCTACCTTTTTCCTACCCTGCTGTTTGAGTCTCCCAAATACATTCACATTAAATCCTCATGATCACTGGACATCTCACAATCAGATAGTGATTTCAATCGGTACCTGTGAAAGTCTTATCAGTGGCTGTTGCAAGATCGATTGTTTTACTCAGGTTTCAATGGAGAGATTGCGTTGTTGCCACATCACACAAACCGCCGCGCCATGCGCCATTGCGTTTCATTGTCAAAGCTGCGGAACTAAGTTTTCGAGAAGAGGATTTATGTTTTTGCCGCCCTGAAAAATGAAGATTCCATAAGTGGAAGCCTCTGGCTTTTTTTTAGCATGCATAGATAACAATTTAGTCACTCTTTGATGAATTTCAACCTATATACCTATCTCATACTTTCTTACCCTAAATTTTCCACTCCCTTCCAACCCTTTTTAAATCCTGCTTCGCTGCTTAAGACACGAACCCTCCCTCCCACCACCTAAATATGCAGCAAATAAAAGAGAGAGAGAAAAAAATACACAATTTTACAATTAATTCTAAAATTAAAAATTGTGTTCTTAAAATATTTTTCTTAATTTAACAAAACGGAAAGCCGAATTAACAAAACAGACTAAAAATCCAAAATATTAAATTAGTACTATGTTTGTGAATTTTACGCACCAATCTGTAGATTTAACAATCTATTTTGTCAATTTTATATTCATACTTTGCTAATACAACATCTCGTTTTCTTAAATTAACAAACCCATTTCACGTTCAAGATTTTCAACATTATAGAATAAATTGTTAAATGGTCTATTTTTTTTCCAGCGAGACTTTGTTCAAAGAGCCGAATGAATTTAGATTTAGAATGAGGCGAAAATGGACACAAATAGATGATTTTCATTTTTTCGCGCTTTGATTGACAGTACTTTCAACTCCTTCTCACTTTTATAAAGCTGATTTCAGTTACCGTCTTAACTTTTTTTTAGGTATTTCGTAGGTGTCTTAGCAACCCAGTTCAGAGCCTTGCCTTGCGTATTTATTTCTGAAATGTTCTTCCTCCATATTAGGAACATCGAGAATCATATGCCTACGCCTATATTGTGTTACTTTGCAATACCTATTGTGTTACTCAGTGAGGAATCAGAGATTAAAATCCGCAGCAATTGATTTAACAATTTTGCAAGTAATGCTATCGATATCAATTTTATTTTCTTGGTCCATCTGATCAACGAGTCCATCTATTGGCCCTTATGAATGGACGACGATCTTGGACTACGAGAAATGATAGTGAGTCTGAGCATTCCGGAAATTTCTCTGTGGGTCATTCATTGAACGCGTCCGGTAACACGCGAGGCGAAAGTCTGGACCGAGAGCTTCGACTACAAAATTAGACTCGGAATTAATTTAATTGATTTATATTCCTTTTTTGCGGTTGTTTTTTCTTCTTCTTCTTCATTTTTGCTCGCCCGTGCTCGTTACTATCACGAGGCTAAGTGAGTAGGTACTTGAGTACTTTCTTTGTCGCTTCTATTCTGTGATTGACAGTGTTGCAGCGAGAAAACTACAATGTTGTCAGATCAATCTTCCATAATTGTAACCTTCTCTCTATAATTTTCTTTTTTACTTTCTCTCATTTATTTCCTCAAAATGGCAATACTTATAAGCATGTGTGAAACAGTCCGACGCATACCCTTACACCTTACCATCAAGAAAATTAGGCATTTTTTTATCAAAGTTTATTGGATGTATCGTTCTCTACAGAAGTAGAATACTTACATTGGGATAGGTGTACAACAATGAAACGAACTTGGGTGTTTTTATGGGTTTAAATGGGTTTTTTTTTTTTTCTGACGACATCTGGTGTATAAAACCGGGTAATAATATAGTTTCTTAGCCATTTAAACCCGTATTAAAAATTGATTTTAATGCGGAGGAGGCAAGGAATCGATTGTTTTACGTAGGTTTAAATGGAGGCAATAAGTTATCGCCATGTTGCTCGAGCTATACCATTTGAAATATATCACTCTTCAATCTTTTTAAAGATCAAAATGTTTCATCGATGTTATAAAATTACAATATTTGCACTTTTCAAGGAAAAACCTTGAAAACCTTAATTCGTTCACTAAGAAATAATGTAATTCAGACGTTCCCTTAAAAAAAAAAAAAAAAAAAATGTGTATTTTTGATTTGATTGATTCATGCAATGTTCCTCCGCTCTCTAACTTTGCATTCACAGTTATTTTATTCGGACTAGCACGTACAGGTGAGTCAGAGCAGGAAAAAAAAATGAATCGGCAGATTCTCCGTTATGTTAATGACCCAACTGACCGCTCACACTGATCCATCCATGACCTCGACCTTGAGGTGAAAAGAGAACCCAGATATTACATTCTGGTCAGTGAAGTTTGTTGGAATGAGACTGTCTTCGGGAGTGTTGAATATGACTTAAAAATATGCTGCACGCGCGAACATCGATTAGCGGAGGGAGGAGGGGGGGGTGTCGAGGGCCGGACCGGTTCTCGGAACCGTTCACTCTGCATATAATTGACAGTTGATTAGCGGAATGTTACGAGTCCATTCGCACATCCGCCAGTAATAATTATCAAACAAATCTTTATTTTTTTATTCGCGCCTCCAAATTGCGGTAAAAGCTCATGTACTTTATTCACCTTTTTTGGTGCAGAATTTTCCCTCTTTTTCATTTTTGTATGTTTCTTAATTGAAGATTCATTCGGGAAAAAAGTTAGATGAAACAGGGGGTAAGTTTGTGCTTAGAAATCCTGATTTCAAAGTGTTACTATTGCATGAGATTCTGATAAAGAGAAGAGGATTCTCTTAGAACACTTAGTCTAATACTTAGAGTGTACATTCTAATTTTTAGATGATTACGGAAACCCGCAATTGAACATTTCATAATCTTACAATAACCTTTAAAATCAAGTTTTTTTTAGAACAAGCACACCCTTTGTTTTTTCCTCCCTCCAGTGGCGGCTCGTGCAATGTGGCAACAACGTATTCTCTCCATTTAAACCTATGTAAAACAATCGATCTTCAGGAGGTGCAATTGCACCCCCAAGATATCGATACTTTTGCATTGATTTAAATGGAAAATAAGCATGGTTGCCAAACTGCACGAGCCGCTACTGCCTCCCTCTTATACTAGAGTATTCCTCAATTTTTGCTTTTTATTGTAAATTGTTTACTTGTTGACAAAATTATATTTATTTATCTATTCAATGAATATAAAAGTCAAATAATCATCAATTAGCCGAAAACTTTTCCCAAATATCGCATGCCTCTGAGTGATAAAACACTCAAATTAAGGTTAACAAGGCTGTTCCTCGAACAATTAAGTTATAACATATAAGGTTATGGGGTTACATAAGTTTATAACATTGTAAGGTTCTTTATAAGTTTATAACATCGATGAAACATATTGATCTTGAACTAAGGGTTCTATTCTCCAAAGGGCAGATCGAGCAACGTGGCGAAAATTTATTATTCCTACATTTAAGTCTATGTAAAATAATCGATTTCTTGGCTCCTCCCCACTAAAATTGATTTGTTATACGGGTTTAAATGGCTCGAAAGCATTATTACCCGGTTTTATGCGCCACATTTTGTCAGAATAAACCTCAAAAATGTCCACCTCTCAATGCCAAAGTTCTGACATCCAACACTTCAAGTATATTCATTTTCTTTTTCTTCCGTCTATCTTTATTCAATCCATCCTTGTTTCGAATTTCTCACTTTTTAACGAAAATAGAAATTGAGAAAGTATTGCGTTGGCGCAGCAGTCTGTCAGACCTGTATTCCAGCATAACTTTTGAACCATAATGCTCCATTTGCCTCCAAATTTTGCAGAGAAGTTGCTTTTAACATTATCGAGAGGAGTTTTTTTTTTTTTTTTTTTTTGTTTTTCCAAAATTTTAAATTGTAAGTAAGTTACGGAGGAAAAGAGGGTTCCATTAAAATCAATGAAAAATGGGTGAAATGAGTATACATAGAGAAAAATTGGAATATTTCAAATGTAGTTGTTTTAATTTTGATGAAAATTTGCAAAAAAAAGTCTGCAACCAGCCTACTGTAATACTAATCCCTCGAGAGGGGGGGGGGGTCTGGGAGTCACCCCCAGAATATTAAAGGAGAGTATGAAGGTTTACCCGAGAAAATATATGGGGGTCTGAGGTCTCCCCAGATTGAGTTAAATGAGTGTTCGTGGGGTATTCGATCACTACAGTTTATTTATTATTTCTGTTAAGTTCTCGTCGTTTCCTTACATGCCTTACTGCATACATTCAGTCCACCATATTCTGTTACTACAACGGGCGTTTTATGAACATCTGAGCGCTCGATGCTTTAACCTGCAAATAAAAAAAACAGAGAGATGAAGAAGGGAGAGGAAGAAAAAAAGCAACCGGAGTTACCACCTAAAATCCATTAATTTCTTAATTAATACATGACTGCGTTTTATAACTTGATTCTCAGACTAAATTATTCGAATTCTTTACAAGATTAGATCATTCACCCAACGGCTTTTTTGCACCTCTCACGAAGGAATAGATCGATATAATTATGTTTGGGGGAAGAGCTGGGGTGAGAACTGAACTCATTAAAAAAAAGTATTACTATTTCAGATATTCCTTTAACTCTTCTTCCTACGGTCGAAGTAGAAAGCCTCTCAGAAACGGTTTTTCCTTCGAACCAAAAGTGGGTCAAACGTCAAGTTATAAATCATGTTTTGTGTTCTTTTATGCTTCCGATACCTATTCCGCCCTATACCTACTCACTACTCAGATTGGATGAATTTTTTTTACGATATCAAAATAAAAGTGACCGCTGATTTATTTTAAGATGGCCGCAGCATGCTCAGCTTCAGTAACCAAATTCAGTTTTGATCAGTAAATAATCGTACGTTGATTTATTGCTTCTCCAAATAATTACAATCAATTCCCGTATTTTAGTATGACGATTAATATAATTCAATAGTTTGCTAATTTATGCGGTTGAAACTAACAATAAGTATATGCTTCTATTTTTCTCGCCGACCAATACATTAGGTCATAGCAGTGGCGTAGCGTGCAATATGGCAACGTTGTAGTGTGTCCATTTAAACTCATGAAAAAGATCGAACTGTCGGGTGTTCGGTGATCACCTTCGCATTCGACTTTTGACAAGGGTTTAAATGGACACATTACAACGTTGCCACATTGCACGCTACGCCACTGGGTCATAGGCCTACTCGCAAATGTTTAAAGTTTATCTGATTCATAAGTGATTTACCTCTGCACTTTGGTTTGAGATCGTCAAAAAGAGTCAAAATATCAGAAAGTAAATTTCTCATAAATTTCTCGTTTGTAAACTTTCAAACCCAATTTTAATTACATAGAACACAATTAACCAGTTGTTTGAACCTAGGAGTGTCACTGAAAAGTTTTACCCTGGTAAAAATGTTCCATGAACTCTGTTCCAATTTTCCATGTGGACATGGAAATCGCCTTGATTTCTATGTAAATTAGGTTGATTTCCGTGTGAATTTACACGGAAATCACAGTGTTTTCCATGTCCACATAGAAAATTGGAACAGAGTTCATGGAACATTTTTACTAGGGTAAACTAAGTTTAAAAGGTCGACAACTTTTATTTCGATCCTAGACCATAGTGATAGGTTTTACAATATAAGTATTTCTATTAAAGACATACTCTTGCATAAAGTCGCAAAAAGTCGCACGGACAGTGACGTCACAACGCGTTTCCATAAACAAAATTTTTTTGGACCGAGGCTCAGCTATGGTTCTACATAACCCAGAAACAAGCCAGTTGGTCTGTAACAGCACGATTTGGCCCCGGTAAGTAGGGGGTATCCGGCACCTGTATTAGAGCGATTTTTTTTTTTTTTCAAAAGATTCTTTGGACCCTCCCTCCGAGGCGTTGGGGGCATGAGGGCACCTTTGTAAGCTTACCCGCCTTAGGAATTTAGAGCCAGTCCGCCCCTGTCTGTTTGGACCAGAACACTACCGATACTTCACAGTGTACCGAAAATTCGTGACCTGCAATACGCATTCGAACGCATTAACTTTAGAATTCACTCAGCTTGTCTTGCTCAAAATAAGTGATCTTGTTTGCTCCCGTTTCTTGCTCTTGGCAGTAATGGACGTCGTCTGTTTTTGGGCATCGAGCACGCACGACTCTCCCAATCTGGCCTCGGAACAGCGCTGGAGAAAAAAAAATGAAAAATGCGTTCCATGATATTCATGTCAGAAATGAACTCTTTAGCAGCTCATTACAGCTCGCAGCAACGGAGTGAACCTATACAAAGTACGCACTTAACATTATTGAGGCACTTATCGAAAATCGACCGGTAAAGTGTTGCGAACACTGATGACGTATTAAGGATACGTTTTAAAAACTTTCTGTGGGCCAGCCTTATAATATTTCTCAAATATAATGAATCCTATCCTTAACCGTGAAACTTTTACTTTATGGTCCTTTCATATTTTCCCTTTCCTTGTTCATTTCAATGGGTCTGTTGCAAACTTTTGCTACAGCGCTATAGAGTGTGCAATCTAATGTAAAATCGCCTGAAAAGTCCAATGATGGCATCAGAAAGCAATGAAATGCAACAATAAACTCACAAAATGCGTTTAATGAAATCCAAGATGGCGGCAAAATATCGAGCAATCTGTATGCATGCACCACGAACATCCAAGGATAGCCAACCTCACAATATCCATCACAACCAATCACAACGTAAATAAACACATAACCTCTACCTGCAGTGAGGTTGTCAAAGTTGGCAATCCTTGGATGATCACGGTGCATACATTCAGATTCCTCGATATTTTGCCGCCATCTTGGATTTCGATAAACGCCTCTTGTGAATTTAATACTGTATTTATTGACTTTATGATGCCACCAATGGACTTTTCAGGCGATTTTACATGGGAGTAAACACTTTTTATCGCTGTAGCAAAAGTTTGCAACAGACCCATTTGGCTCAAAATTATACTTCGATCCAAATACGGGGCGAAAATCAACAAAGTTGTTCCAGTTCTAAAAAAGTGGAAAGAAAGCGCTAATTTTGTTTGAGAAAATACTTGGTTAACGTTTGAGGAATAAGTAAGAGAAAATAAATAGATGCCGGTAGAACATCAAATTAGTTCTTTCCAAGAATTTAAGACTGTGGTTAAGTGAAGACTTCTTCGGAGGAGCGGACCCTTTAGACATGTTCCGTGGTCTCCGATTATGGACGGCGCTTCAAATCCGAACCATATTCTCATTTTATTGGGGACCTGCGGATACACAAGACTAAGCTATAACTTGAATATGGCAAATAAGCTTTATTTCACTATATCTATATTTGTATAGCTTTACACTGCGAGTACGGATAGTGCGTCATTTTGAAAAGGTCAGTTGCAACCGAAGGCGAAGAGAGTGCAATTCGTGACGTTGACCGTTTAAGGTTAATTTATTTTCGTCCTCTTTTGATTTCATTTTCGCTAACCTCGATGTCATTCGCACATAATGTTTGACGCAAGGAACAAGTCATGCTCGATGAACATGACATTTCACGAGAAGATATTTTCTTTCAAAATTGCCGAAAAAGTTTTAAATAGGACACGTGACGCAAGTCGGTCTGAATTTGTGTGCTATTAGGCGAATTTTCGCGATCGAATATCATAAACAATACCAACCTAACTACATATTCGAGGAAACTCAATTGTGTTTTTAGATCTAGTCAACTTCTGATTGGTCATGAATTTTAGGCTCAACGGGCGCCGCAGTTCGATGCGTTTTTGCACATTTGTTCACATACATTTGGTTTACAAACGAAGGGATCCAACGGTATTTTACGGATAAAAGACTTACTTGTTAAACTTGTCATTTTAATCATGATGCACCTCAAAATTCTCAAAACTCATCAACGCAACGGCCCCCAGAGGTCCCGGATATGAATCCCAGCTTAGGTGACAAAATTTGACGTTCTCGAATCAAGTCATCTCAGAAGGAAATGGACATCTAGGTGGCCCGAGAATAAAACCTAATCAATCAGCAAAAAAAAAAAAACAAAAAACAAAAAACAAAAAAAAAAACGCCACGGCCCTCAGAATGTAAACAAATGTATGTACATAAAGCATCGAATGGCGAAGCTCATATGGGTTTACTTGCTTAACTCTCTACATTACAGAGACTCTACCAAGATCAACCCGTACCTTCATTTTGAAATGAGTCTCCAAGTCATGAAGGATGATATAAGCGTGGGGTCAATATCTTCAGTAAAAAAACTTGAATCTGACAATGTTTTTTTACGTCTATGCGGAGGAACAGGATGTATAGGTTATTAGCAATTTCAATTGCGTTCGTCAATGTGTCGTCGAAGTCGGTTCAGTTCAGGCTGATTGAGAAGTGATCGGACCGATCGGCGAATCGTAGTACTTTAGCACGCGTTGTCATACATCAAGACACTTCAGATCACAGACGAGAAAGTTACGATTAAAAGGAACTTTCTCTTGGATTTTAAAATGGACGATTTCTTTGGAAGTCTTAAAACGTTGGCCATTTCTTCCTTTCATGCAGAAAAAAAAAAAAAAAAAAAATAGATGCGGCGACATAAAAATTTTGCTGGCTTCGTATGATGGCTATCTAAACCAACGAAAGCAAAGTCATGAGCACTAATACCTCACATGCATTTATAAAAAGAAAAAAAGAAAAGAAAGGAGATTAGGTAAATTGAAGTCGTAATGGGCTTTTATTTTGGATGAGTCTCACACCGGCACAATGCAGCGTTAAATTGGCGAAGATCAGCTTAACTGCATTTTATACCTTTTTAATGCCAACGGAGCCGCAATTCGCAATTAGACCTCTTACAGCCGTTTATTCATCACTACGCATGAGAAATGAGCCCGCACTGCTGCGGTTTATACAGCGCCAATCCTGACACACTTTGCGAATTGTTTGGTTGTTTTCGAGAAGATGTTTAAGACTCAGGTCTTTGTCGAAACACTTTGATTATTTTTAAAACTTTTGCTGGGAGCGTATGAATAGTCCAGTCTGATGTAAATACCTGCTAAAATCAGGAAAATCACACTAAATAATTCTAAATTCAGTAATAAACACAGAAAACAGCCGTCACGGCAAGATCATAATAATGAAACTATACGCAGGTATTATGGGAGACTCCTGTCTAATTTGTGATTTCTGGTCAGTAGACCTACTTTAATATGCACTACGGACAAAATGTCTCCTTTTTTTGGTCCACTGACAAAATGTATACGTAAGTACGTCATGCTTACCTTAAAAAATGACCTCATCCTTAAGACGTCTACATATTTTCTGTAAGTGTTCTCAGTATCTTAATGCCTCTTTTCACAATATGTTAATTTCTTTTTTAACAAAATCGTCTACTAATATTTTAACAATGTCAACGTTGGAACAGAAATGGACATGCACAAAACAAATCAGCGTGCGTGCTCATATTGGGAAAGAAATAGAACTTAATTACCAATTATGAAAGATATTTTCCAAAGTTGACCAATTATATTGTAGACGATTTGTCAAAAAAGGGGACGTATTGTGAAAAAAGGTATCAATATACTGGGTAGGTACATTTATTTTGTGGACGTAAAATATGTAGATGTCTTTAGAACGTGGTAATTTTTCAAGTTAGACATTTTTTTTGCAGACATACTTACATAGACATTTTGTCAGTGGACGAAACAAAGTAGACATTTTGTCCTTGGTCCATATTACTGTAGACCTACTGACTGGAAACCTAATTTGTCACTTTCTCTGCGGAACACAGAGGATGTCTCAATTTAGATAAGAATCTCTCAAAGTACCTGCGACCTGCGTCTCTCCGTCACTCAACCCGATTCTAAGAGTGAATTTTGTGATTTTTCAGTGTACTCATTCTTATTTTTATAGATTTTTGAACAAGAATAAACTCTTCAATCACCAGTTGCAAAAGTTTGCAAGAGCCCCATTTTGGTCATGGAATGGGTCTGTTGCAAACTTTTGCTACAGCGCTATAGAGTGTTCAATCTCATGTAAAATCGCGTGAAAAGTCCAATGGTGGTATCAGAAAGTCATAAAATGCAGTATAAAACTCACAAGAGACGTATAATTAAATCCAAGACGGCGGTAAAATATTGAGCAACCTGTATGCATGCACCACGAACATTCAAGGATAGCCAACCTCACAATATCGATCCCACCCAATCCCACAACGTAAATAAACACATAACCTCTGAAGCTGTGAGGTTGTCAACGTTGGCAATCCTTAGATGTTAAAGCTGCGTGTATACAGATTGCTCGATATTTTACCGCCATATTGGATTTCATTGAACGTATTTTGTGAGTTATTAATCGCATTTCATAACTTTCTGATGCCACCAATGGACTGTTCGGGCGATTTTACATATGATGAAACACTCGTTATCGTTGTATCAAAAGTTTGCAACAGACCCATTACATACAACACTTTTCCAAGGGTACCAATTTTTCTTTCCATGCGTAAACGGTAAAAAATCTGACAACACTGTTCGGGGTCTACGCACCCATTTGGTGCGTAACGCGGATTACGGCATCTCGCCGCGCCGCGCGCCGCCGGACAGACGTTCTGCGTCTGCGCGCGATCTCGCGATGCGCTTGCTGCTCGTTTTCCGCGCGCTCGAAGGTGGATATCGGAGGAGAAACGCGGAGCGGCATTATCGCGCGCGCGCTTAAATGGGAACGAAGTTCAAGAGTAGAGTCCCGCGCAGGCGCAGACGAGCAGACGCGGTGGAACACGGACACGCGTGGAACGCGGCTGTGGCTGTGCCGAGTGCCGACTCCGACTGGCAAGTTCACCGGCTTACAAATCCCCCCCCCCCTCTTACCTTATTCAGGCATTTCCCCTGCCCTCCTACCATACTCGAATACGGGGAACCATGACCAGCGCAGAGTAAGCGCGTAAGTACACTTAGCTGACAGTGTTGCCATTATTGCATATTTCATTGGGATCTTCTCTGCGATTCTTCATAGTCACATGGTCGCTACCATGATCTAACTAGAGTCCCTATATGTAGAGAGTTAAGACAAGTGAAACCATGGGTGCCGCCATTGGATGCGATTTTGCACATTTGTTTTCATTCTGAGGGCCGTTGTTGTGTTTTCGTCCACTGCAAAGATTACAGTGCCGCTGAGTTTATAACGATGTAATCTTTTACTGCTTTTGTGGATCGACATTTATTTACGCTTTGAAAGATTCTTTTGGGATTTATAGACATTCTTGAGGCGGCTCTTGATTAAAATTAATAGATTCGTCGAAAAATAATCTTTATCCTTGAAATACCGTTGGTAAACAACTGCGATTGTAAACAAAATCGCATCCAATTGCGGCATCCGTAGAGCCTAAAAATCATCGACCAATCAGAAGTTGACTACCCTCTTGTCTTAACTCTCCACATATAGGGACTCTAGATCTAACTACCCAGGGAGTCAATGCGCACACCCTCCACTGCCTCTCCGTCTGCCTGGCTCTATCATAGGGTAGAGTGAGGAAGGGGATGACGTATAGCTGGCGCAGCTGAAGCGCGGGCGTTCAAATCTACATGCTTTCATATGGGGAAAAGACCATTTTTCAAGTGCGAATTATAAAAAATTTACGACAGTAAAACTTGGTTTTTATTTATGATAGACCACGAGGAAGATTTCAAGCTTTGAGAAAACCAGTCTAATCACACTTCAATTTATTATTCGTGCATTTTCTGGCGGTTAGTAAAAATCCCTCTCATGGAGAAGGTAGGTTATGTAATATTCAATGCATATATTCTACCCACTTTTCTAAAACCGCCCGAAAATAGAAAAAGCAAATTTGCGTACGATTGCATTGGTTTTCTCAAAGCTTGAAACCTTCCTCGTTACTTCATATTAATAAAAACTAAGTTTTACTGTCGTAAATTGTTTATAATTCGCACTTGAAAACGGTTCTTTTCCCCATAAGAAATCATGTAGATTTGAACGCCCGCTTTTCAGCTGCGCCAGCTATACGTCACGAGCGGATGTTGCGCAGATAGCACCGAAACTCGTCCACCGGATTGACTGACCTGTGTAGTTTGATCATGGTCGCTACTGCCTCACTGTAAAGTGTAGCATTGCTATCACATCGTGTCGCTTTCATAACTGAGCAGTGAGCAGTCCATGGGTCTGTTGCAAACTTTTGTAGCAGCGTTACAAAGGGTGGATTCCGACGTAAAATCGTGTACAAATCACATGGAAAACATCGAAAAGTCTTAAAATCCACTCATTAACCATCAGAAGATGTTTAAAGAAAAGCCTAAGATGGTCGCATAATGAGCGCCGAGGTCGAGTCGGACTCCGTGGTCTGGTGGTCAGCGCAATTGGCCTCTCACCCAGAGGTCCCGGGGTCGAATTCCGGCCGAGGTGACACGATTTGAAGCTTTCAGATCTTGCCACCTCATCGTGAGGACATAAATGTAACTCTTCTCTCTTTCATCTTTCCTTCTTCTTTTCTCATCTATTTCGTCTGTTGGGTCATAGTTGGTGAAAGAGGACACTTAAACTCCCCAAAGAAAGGGGGAAAAACCTATATCGAAACTTGATTTTTTTCCCTTAAATTTGTCTTGTCAAATTGCTACAGTTACAAGCATCTGACAATGTCTAACTGCTTCAGAACGATAAAAGCTGCATCAGAGCTCTCAAAAATGTGTTTGGCTGAGTCGCTCTTCTTATTCGTGTGTTTTTCCTTCGGTCGCATATCTTACTTATATCATTAACGATTGAAAGTTTTCATATCCCATACATATAAGCTGAGGTTACTAGCAGATTGAAAATACAGCCTGCGGAATCATGGAAATTTTTAGATTTGCATGAGCTGAGCATCTCCCAAAACAAATCAATTGATTTGCTAAAATACTGCTTTTATACTCATAATAGTGTTCAATCATCATGACGCGTTACAAACTCACTTGAGATAACACCTTCCCAACATCCTAAAAAGATGAATCGAAATATAACTCAATCTTAGAGTGATTTATTTACTCATTTCTGTGTAAGGTCATGATCAACAAGGCCGATTTCATTAGCTTCAAAGTTGACCCCTAAAAGGGTTAAATTCAGAAACTCTAAAAAAAAAACCTGCTAGCAGTTGACCTCGACTTGAGGCCTTGTAAGAGGAGTTAAGGCATTTTGAAGGCCAATTTTCAGGGTAGTCAATGATCCACTCTAAAAAAGTGCCTTCAAAACGTATATTTTACTTGCTCAGCGAGTTATTCGGATCCATTCACGAATCTATCTTTTTCTCTTTTTTCCCATCAGAGCGCGTGGGTTAAAGGAGATTTGGGCAGTCTCATGATTTTCGCCTCTGCTATCCTTTTCTGACGCATGCATTTAAATAGCCGCAGAGAAAGATGAGGACAATATTCTGGACCCGTGGGTGGAGTTTTTGAGTTGGTCAAACCAACCAAATCGGTATTTCAACCGGTTTTATATAAGTTCTCTCATACATTATTTCCCGTTTGATAATACAAATCCGTGCTAAACTCAACTTCTATACAAGGATATGATAGCTTAGATGGCATTCCTTTCCTCCTAACTCACTATATACAACACAAAAGCTTTTAAATAAGTTAGAAAAGGTCTAATTCCTATTAAATGATGAGCACAGAGGAAATATAGGTCATGAGACTGATTTACTGCTGTTTTCTTTCTCGTCAAGGCGCGTGCGCACTCGCTGCAGTTAATTCGTAAAATTAGTGAATGGCAACGTTGCATAAAATACAAGCTTGAATGAAGTAGTATAATGGAGTTATTATGTCCATCGCAAGCCCGCATCAGCATCGCGACGCAGCATTCAGTCAATCGGTCCGATGCAACGTTGCCAGGTTAACAGGAATCATCAAATGTCCTATCTCGACCTAATGACTAATCGATTAAAGTTTTTACCAAAAAAAATTGTATTTACATTATATTGTATTATACAATATTATACATTATATTATACATTATATTAATATAAAAAATCGATTTGAAGATCCAGCGGAAAGCTCGCGACAAGTAGTGTCCCTTTTTCCAGCTCAAACTTCGAGACCCATCGTAACAACTGCCAACAGTCTTCTACTATTGAATGATGGATAACAGTAAAGTTTTCTTCGTGGTTTACTTCAAACTGACGTTCCTTCCTCATGTTACAGGTATAGACACAGAATAATACAACCAGAACGGAAACTCTGTCGGATTTTGAAGCAAATTCATTTCGCGTCCGCCATGTTGGGATATAGGATGTTTACATCTGGATTCGCGCGCGAAAAAAATGTAGGACACGATCCGCGAAATTTTCATTCTGAAATGCCATTAGAATAAAAGTGAGGCCGGAAACTTAAGATTTCTTTCCAGAATTCACAGAAATAATTGAGTACCAACACAAGTCACACTCGTCCGCCATGTTGGGATATAGGACCACAGCGTTGCCTATTGGTGCCGTTAAATTCCAAACTTGCTTCCATTGGCTCTAGCTTATGGGAGTTTCCGTTCTGATTGTATTATTCTGTGGTATAGAGCATTAGTGGTCTCAAAACGTCGTACACCAAGTTTGAAAGGGATTTTTAGGGGACTCAAAACTTCGGACGGAGAAAAAGTCAAGTTTTTGATACGAGGTCGTTGAATTATACCAAACCATCAGACTTGGAGTAGAGATATGGAGGGAGTTGGGGTCATATATTCATTTTTTCCTTGCAATGTGACATCAACGTTTCGCGACGTATGGTTTTGGTGGACAAGAAGCCTGGGCCCAATAAATGTACGGTACAAACGGGTTTTATGTCGTACCTAAAAATGGCGATTCTAACCTCACATTTCGTTAACGGCACATCGGAATGTTGGGAGCGCTCCCAACTTTACGTTACTTGGGGCCGGTCTAGAGCCTTCTCAACCCACCCTAAGTGCTACTTTGAGGTTAGCTTTGTGGTTTCGTCATTTTTAAACGGTCCAATGCGGTTCGTTAACTGGTGGCCGATGCTTGTTGAAGTACTTTTAGGCGGACTTAGTGCACCGAACATTTATTGGTCCCTGAAGAGTCTAAGCCCCCCGATAATTCGGTGAGTGGATGCGAAGAAGTCAGTTGGGCGTCAGATAGACCATGCGACATAAGATCAAACAAAACATAACAGCACCAAAGTTGCCACATTATACCATTTTGAGATCTATATTAATTGAAATTTTGACTCAAACGCAAAATGTCAGGTAGAATTTGATTGGAGAAACGTTCATCACTTAACAGTAGGTGTCTGTTGGCTGGTCTTTTATTGAGCCCAACGAGAGCTATACCTGCAGAGGGGATAAATTATGGCATAAGGCCTTTCCCAAAGTGTGACAGCATAGACAACCTGATTCTGGTTTGTTTACCTCATTTTTTTTTTTTTTTATCAAAAATTGTAATTACTTCAGAAAAGATAGTTTCAGACAAAAGTGTATAAGTGTTGTAGAAGGCTATTGGTGTTGTAGAAAGGCTATCGGCTATCTGTACACAGAAATTAAATGGAATTTAAGACTTCTTCGGTAAAAGGGGGTAAAAAACAGGGGTGTACTCGTGCTCAAAAAACCTGATTTCAAAAGGTTATTTTGTGAGTGAGAATGAAGTGTTGGATTGGGTTCTCTCATGTCATCTGAAGATTTGACTACACACTCTATAATTGTTAAATAATTAAGAAACCCCAGTTTTTCTTATCAGAGTTTCACCGAAATAACAATTTGAAATCAGGACTTTTAAGCACGAGCACACCCACTGTTTTGTACCTATTTTTACCGAAGAAGTCTTCAATTATTCAGGTGAGAAAATTTGGCTTGTTTCTGTCATGTATCAGTTTCTTTACCGTACAAATCCTTCCAAAAAAACAGGGGTTCCTATACGATTTCAGTGTTTAGATCGATGTTCCGAAATACTTGGACTGTACTTTTAACCCGATTGCAAAAGGAAATTTACTGAAAAGTATCGGTGATTTGTACCATATTTGAGGTTTTAAAAAAAGGGGAAACCTCATATCCGGAGGGCATATCTCCCAATTTTTGTCCTTTAGAAATTTTTATTTACCCGGGTTAGATCCATACCTCCCCAAAAGCACTCCCTTAAACCTTTCGGTTTTTAAAAATTGTATTTTAATTTTGAGCTTTCAAAAAAGTGAAACCCATCAACCCAGTGGGTCTGTTTTTGGTAACCCGGTTTGCTACATCAATATGACCCCCAAATTTTTTTTCTAGCGTAAAAATTCCAGCGCAAGGGGTTGTACGATTTCTACACAAAATTTTAAAAACTTTCCAAAAAAGCCACCCTTATACTTTAAAAAACCCCTTTTTCCCCATTTCAAACAACCCACGCTACACTAGACACTATATCACCGACTTATAACTACATAGATGGAACCATCTCGTTTATGTAAACATGAACAGAACTTACAAACATTGGAATGTTTCGTTTAGATGCGTACATTTCTTATATTATTTTGTAATCTTTGATAAACCGAAAAGACCAGACAGCACGTGCAGCCAATAGTTCATGTATTTAGAAGGGAATTCCATCATTTTGTAGTTACGATGTTGTTTACTTATGCACGGTGGTTCCGTCTACGTAGTAGTATACCGGGTGCAAATAGTGTCTCGTGTAGCGCGGGCTGTTTGAAATTGAAGTGATTTCCTGAGTTAATGAGTGGATTTTGAACGTTTTTAATGTGCGCATCGTTATTTTCGCCAAATTTTACAAAAGGAATCAAGGCTCCATATTGTTTTCGCAAAAGTATGCAACTGACCCATTGCAGCTCATACTTTCATTACACAGGAAATATAGCATTCGTTGGTATCACTGAGATTTTTCATTGATTTTTTTTTTTACAATTGGCAACGCTGTTTTGATTCCACTCTCAGCTGGCGACGCGACGCGCCTCGCCGCAACGCTTATAGATATAGACGGACGCGCCGCCGCCAACGCCAAAGACGCGATACCTACAGACCTACTTGAGGAAAGAGAAGAAAGGAAACAACATCGGAACGGTGGGGGGGGGAGGGGGGGGACTCACTCGACCGCTCTACCGCATCAATATCGCCTTTTTATATTGACCCCCTCAGTCCTTGGCCCCCTATACCCCCCCCCTCTTTGGCGTCTCCGTGAAAATCCTACTCCTTTTGCCCCGGCATATTTTGAGTGTAAATCCGTTTAACGCCTGGAAATCACACCGATCGGATCCAGGGCTCTCAGGAGGCTTATCCGCCTTGCCTCGCACCCGCCTCCTTTTCTTCTTGGTGAACTCGGCGACAGAGACGTCAAGAGGTCACGTGGTCACGAGTACCTCAGGGCATTCATTAATGAGGTAATGATGGGCAGGGCTGAGAAAAGTGACGATTATACGCGATAGTAACTGAAGCGCACGTGCGATGGGTGCCTCACGAGTCGATCGATGGCATTATAGTGGCGGCTCGTACAACGGATTCTTCCGCATCTAAACCTAGGTAAAATAATCGCAATCTTCAGAGGATTCATTGAGTCCCCGAGAAATCGATACTTTTGCCCAATTTTAGACGGCAAAACGACACAGTTGCCAATTAGCACGAGCCAGTGGCGCACCGAGAACTTTAGTTTGGTGGGGGTTTCACCGCAAATTTTCCATTTTCTGAGGCCTTGGGGGGGGGGGGGGTTGAAAGCAATTTTGCCCGAAGATGACCTTTTTTATGGCAAAATCTTGATGCTTAGAGAAGAGGGGGGGGGGGTTGACCCTGAAACCACCCCCTTCGGTGCGCCACTGGCACGAGCCCATATCACTGGTCGACAGAGAAGGCTAACGTTAGAGAGGGTGACAAAGACCATTGAGATGATCCTTATGGGTAACATCCATAGACATTAGACATGAGATGGCTCCCTCCTATAAATGGAAATTATTTCAGAACTAATTATAGGATTATATTAGGATGCAATGGGTTTGTTTCAAATCTAATTTTGTGTGTTTTTAGTGAGGAAATGAAAAAGTATTAAATGATCTAAAAGCAAGAATGCCTTTGGTTTCGAACTTTGTTTCATACTTCCGAAGATGCGATTTTAGCCCAAAATACATTGTTTTAAAAGGGGCTTCCACGTCAACCCTTCCAATGCTTGGTTATTACTAAAATAAAATCAGGCTCTAACTCGCTCAAATTTAGTGGGTAGTTAAATGTTTCTATGCCGCAGCATTCCTTTTCCCTACAATTTATATCCATCTAATTGAAGGAGCTTAACGAAACATTATTATGTAAATGGAGATCTTGCAAACTTTTGTTACTGATGCACTGAGAAAAAAATGTAGGTAATTTAACAGTCTACTGTTAAAGACAGTGAGTACAAGATCATCTGTTCATTCAACTAACCATTGATGATTTTACAATCCGCTTTGTTGAATCAACAACCCAAAAAGGCAAATCAACAATCCGATTTGTTACATCAACAATCTGGAATGATGATTCCACGCTATATTTTTAGTCAGCTAACATTTAAACTGACTTTCAATCTATTTACACTTTTACAATCGCTGTGCTCCAGCAGCGTAAAAATCAAGCGAAAGCTGAAAATTGCGTAAGGAGTGGAAACAACTAATTTTAGTCAGCCAAGACTATCAGCTAATTTTCAAATCTCTCTTAAATTTCCGCCCTCTCGTTTTCAATCAAGCTTTTTCCTGCTTCTATCAGTCTCTGTGTTCTTTAACACGGAATTAAAATCAAAGGAAGTTGGAATATTCCGTAAAGAGAGGAAATTACTTCCAAGAGTTTTGATCCAATCAAACTAAACTTTTCCTTTTCAAATAATTATAATCATTTAGAT
Organism: Trialeurodes vaporariorum; assembly: GCA_011764245.1. Lineage (NCBI taxonomy): Eukaryota > Metazoa > Arthropoda > Insecta > Hemiptera > Aleyrodidae > Trialeurodes > Trialeurodes vaporariorum. The sequence continues at coordinate 87,930,238 of VMOF01000111.1, read as the reverse complement.
GAGAATCATATCTGAAATGTTGAACCTATATTTTTAAGACCGAGCATGAAAGTTTGAAAGCCGTAGGCTTTTCCATTCTCTTTTCCTCCCTTCCTTCCTTATTTCGTTCCTTTCTTCCATGCATCAGGTCACCCTCAATGATCTTCAATTGTCTGACGCTCGCACAAGTGTTCCGCTGTTAATTGGTCCACATACTTATTGTTCCGGGTGTGCTTTATGCTGTATTGTCAGACTTATCCATGCTCAGAGTTTTATTCTGAATAAATATTAGAATTAGCGGTTTTGAAGGCTGTGATGAAGTAAGCTGTATGGCAAATATGCGCTTTTAGGCAGATGCCGCCTCCTAATATAATAAGGCTTAAAAAAATCGTCACAAACTTAAATTCAAAGTGTTGAAATGAGGCTTTTGCAAACTTTAGCCACAGGCGATTCTTGCGCACAAAGGCTTGTAAAAATGGCGATGAGTGCACTAAAAAATCACAAAATTCACTCACAGAATCGGGCTTAATGGTGGAGCTGCGAAGGTATCATGGGAGATTCCTATCTAATTTGAGACATTTTTGTTTTCTGTAGAGAAAGTGACAAGTTAGACAGGAATCTCCCATGACACCTGCGTTGAACCGCCATTCAGAGGGCCGATCATTTACTTCATCGTTAAACCGATCGTTAAGACTGTGTATGAGTGATTCTATTGGTCGAATATTGTAAAACTTAGCCGTTGCTATGGTAACCATCGTTATAGTGTCCGTTTTTTAAAGGTTACTCATGAATAGCCTTTATAAAACGAGACTCTTAACAATGGTTACCATAGCAACAGCCAAGTTTTACAATTTTCGACCAATAGCATCACTCGTAGACAGTTTTAACGATCGGTTTAGCGATAAAGTAAATGATCGGCCCGCGGATCTTTTCATTAGTGCAGTTGTGTGGTAATACTGAATTTTATACTTTTCCTTGTGATTTTCGTGATTTTTGATGGTTTTCACACCAGATTAGATCATTCATTTGCTCACAGCAAAAGTTTGCAAGAGCCCCACTAGGGTCGTTTGTTAAAAGTCTTTCAATAACTAAAGCTTGCAAGCTTGGCTCGTGGTATCCGATCCCCTCATTCCCCCGTCATGAAGGCTACAATCGAGCTCACACACCAATCAGCGTCAATCAGGTTTCTGACATTGTTGCTGACAGAACAGTCGGCGTAGACTGACACGAAAGAAAACATTGAGCACTTGACCCGATCAAAGACAATAGGATTGCATTGTGTGAGAAAGTTCTCAGATTATGTGGATCGTTCTTATTATCCACTTATTGTTTATAAAAGAAAAAAATCCGTGAGTCAGAGGTGTCAATCAAATATGTACTTTTTGGTTAGAGTTAGGACTACTCGTTCACGTGACCATCGTACTTGCGCACTATGGTCTCTGAGATATTCAACAAGCGGCCAAAATCAGAAAGTAAATTTCTCATCAATTTACCATTCATAAAACTTTCGTTTCCAATTTTAATCACAGAAAACACTTTTAAAAAGTATTTCAAACTTAGATGTGTCACTGGAAATCATTAATGTAAGCTTAAAAGATAGAGAATGATGATTTTTGATTCCTTTTTTGCAATAATTTTGTGCCACTTTTGATCGATCTCAGACCAAAGCGCTGCGGTTGTAAGATCAGACTGACTGGTACTATTTTGATTCTCTCAAAGAATATTTGAATATTTATTCAGTGGTGAGGAATATTTTGTCTCATAACGTCTCTCGATACGAATATTTGTGAGTTGGGTTCACAAACGAAGATTATGGGAGCGGGGAAGGCGAAAGAAAATTATCGTTCGTAAGACGCAGAACGCGTCATCACAATGTCTGTCTTCAGGTTCTTTTTATAGTCTGGAGATTTGGAAATCTGAGTGCTTAGAGCAAAGAATTTTGAAAGTCTCTGTTGTCTTCTGACAAAAAGAGAATAAAAACTCTATTTTGATCTATCTCTTGGCTGAAGGTCCCCATAGTGCTGATGAAATATACTAACCTTATAAGAGGAGGTTGGAAGCAAATTATTATTATTATTTTTATTTATTTTTTATTTTTTTTATTTATTTGTTTATCATGTATTCATGTCTCAAGGATCATTTTTAAATATAACAATATTATATACAGACTCTTGGGTAGGAAATTGTAGGACATAGTTTTCTTTTTTTGAAAATTTCCCCACTCTTGTAGGACATAGTTTCCTTTTTTTGAAAATTTCCCCACTTTAAACTGTTCTCCTGAAAAGTTGTAATTTTTCAACTTTCGGTACACATAACTCAAGCTCTTTTGCACCTAGAAAGCTCATTTTTGTTTTAAAACGTTCGTCTTTAAAAGACAAACAAAATTATTTAACTTTTAATGCATGCTTTTATGAAGAAGTATCCAAATTAAAAAAAAATATGCACACACACAAAATAGTTTTTCTAGACAATTTTTTAACAAACAAAGTTAGTTTGAAAATTTTAATTAAAAAAAAAAAAAAAAAAAAAAAAAAAAAAAAAAAAAAAAAAAGTTAAACAACATTGTTCAGCTTGTCAAGGTGTATATTTTCAAAAATAATGAGCTCTATAGGCAAATGGTCTTGAAACATATATGTGTGTGCTGAAAGTTGGGTACATTAACATGGTGAAGACAAGGGGATTACAGCACTAAACAACAACAAAAACATTTTGAGGGAGTCTTGAAGAACGCATTATAATTCGGCTCTATCTCAAGGAGCAGATATTTCGATGTGCATAAAAATATTTTCAAAGTATTTTTGTCCATCTGCCGTATCAAGCAAAACTTTTACCGTTATAACAAAAGACAGTTCTACAAGCTTACAATAACGGCAGTTTGTACGAATAATTTCGAGCTAAACCTATTCACACTTACCGCGCACCCCTCCGCAGGAAGCCATAATCTGAGACATGCATCGAAGATTGAAGGTTTACAACGATAACAAAAGGAGAAAAAGTGTTTCCGCCGCGGACTTTAACGCTGTATAGCTGCCTCTTCACACTTCCTTCGACAAAGGCAAATAAGCAATAATCATAAGGAAGACGTCTCGAAGCATTAGATTGTTTTTCAGAGGATCCTGTTACTTAATATTTTGATCATACACACACCTCACTTCTTATTAACTCCACACCGGTTGATGTGATGCATTCGTAAAACCACAACTATTACGACTGGATTGTTTCCTCTCATGACCGCTGATTACTCGTCTGTGAGGAGTTGGATAGGTAATCACTCTATACCGTTACAAACACTTGAACCAGTCTGAGCTGCGATTCCCTCAAATACAGTGGAAGAAGTTGAAAGTAATTATAAAACTTGGGGGTAATAGGTTGTTGGATACAAAAAAAAAAAAAGCGAAGCGCGTAGGTATTGGATACGGGGTATAATTCAGAAAATTGAGCGACATGGGTCACTGCCTAACAGTATTCATATTTCTAAACAAGATTTTAAATTTTAAACGAATACTATAATTGAAATAATTGGATGATTAAAGGGCAAAAATAAATCAACGTACGAAGAAACCTAAAATTTTCTTTTGATGAACACTGTCATCACATACACGAGGTCGCATTTACTGATTGTGAGTAGACAGATGAAATAAGTGTGCATGGCACTGGCGCAACCAGGATATCTTCCATCTCTCTCATTTCCCATTTGAATGTATGAGTAGGAAAAGGACAGAAGGAGGGGGTTTTATCCCCTTGTCCATCCTTGTCTAACATACGTTTCTTAATGGAGAAACGAGAGAGATGAAGAAACTCTCGGTGCGCTACTGGTGCATGGAATGAACATCATGAAGTTTCAAAACTTTAAAATAAAACTTATAGCCTTTCATACATTTTTCGATACATTTGTTTTTCATCCCGAAAATTAGAAGAAAAATCAAGAGGGCCCTTGATGTTTGAATTTACAAACGCAAGCAAGGTTAAATTCAGAACTATATTCAGAGGGGCGGGCGGTCGGGCGGCTGAAGGGGCATGTTAATTTTTAACCTGAAAGTACGAAAATACATATCTTTGAAACGCATAAAATAATAATGATGATAAAATAATAATAATAATAATAATAAAATAAAAAATAGGATAATTATTCTCAGCAGTTGTTGACCCCTAATGTTAATTTCATGTAGCCATTAAGTTGAAGTTGTTTTGAGTTTCGCATTAAAACTGAAAATTAATTAATTCAACAATTAATTAACAGACCACTTGGAAGAAATTTATGATTCTGACCAGAACATTAGTATGTAGAGAGTATCCCAGACCTCCCGCAGCAGACATTTTTCTTGAAAATTAATGATCATGAAAAGTTGAAAACTACAGGTATTTAGACAAGGACGTTATTCAAAAGAAGAGATGAAGTTTTTCTGTTTATAACACTTTCGACCTTCCGGATTGGGGGGGGGCGGCTAGTGGGGCACCTCTCTGTTCCAGCTGCGAGTTCTTGGCGTGGAGGCTGTGCTAAACCCTACATATTCATCAAAAATTATAAATTTAAAGCAAGCAAGATCAAACGATTGATAGACCAATAATCTTAAAAAAAACTCATGACTAACATTTCAGTAAGACTCAACATATTCACATTCTAAGTTCGAAATCACGAGCTTGCACCTTTTCCCCAATTCTTTTCAATATTGTATTGGATTTTTCCTGAAATATGGAATCTATACAGGTGTTCAAAGCTGGTAGGTATAACCATCTTTTTAAAATGTTTTTGAATTCCATTGACCCATCCGTCATCGAAAATACATACTGTTTACAACATTTTCATTGACACCTCACATTAACACGAAGTTTTATACAGCCTTGTAAATTATTGGATTTAAACGTACATTAAATTATAAGATAAGTATGTTCGTCTAATTCACACATGACAATCATTCATTATTTTCTCCGAGTTGTAACAGTGCGGGGGGGGGGGGGCCTAAACGGGTCAATCGATAACTTGATCATTAAATCGAAATCTCTAAAGACTTGGTGTATCTCGACTCGCCATTGACTCATCCGTCATTGAAAACATAATGTTCGCAGTTATGTTCAAGTCAATAACATCACATTCACACGACGGTTTATAGAGCTTTGTGAATCGTCGATTTAAACATTAAATTATTAGATAAGTATTTTCGTCTAATTCACTCATTACAATCATTCATCATTTTCTCCGAGTTGTAAAAGTGCGAGCCTAAACGTGCGGGTCAATTGATAATGATCATTAAATCGAAATCTCTAAAAGACTTGGTATATATCTCGATTCGTTATTTATAGTTCTTTTTTGGAAATAATTTTCAGTTTTCAATACTGATATTGTGAGGTATTCTGATTTTTTCCGTTTGCCGATTTCTATGACTACAAAGTTGTTAATGGGACCCTTTTTAACATAAATATGGGCACGAGCGAGTCAATGATCAAACACGATCCTGATGGGCGCCGACGGCGCTATCATGATCGCATCCGACCGGATCATAATTTTAAAAATAAGTGAAGCAGGCACGCGCGTGGCTCATATAAAAGGAACCAATTTGGGGCGCAACACGTTGTCAGTTGGAATGATTTCCTCATTCTTCACGGATAAACGGATATTTTTTCTCAATGCATCTTTTTGATGCAATGGTAAAACTTTACCGATTTATTGATATGAATAGAAATTATGACGCCATTCAATAAGTTTTAGTTTAAACCTGACGAAATGATAACGGGATGTGTTTATAAAATTTTTCAATAGGGGAATAGCAATAATCAGAAAATTTGTTGTCGTTTGGCTTTTGCAAATTTTGCTACAGATCAAATTTAAACTGGGAAGTTGCAAGGGTCAAAATGTAAAGTCCTTTCCCGAAAAAATGAAGTTCTTAATGTTCGGTAACTAAATACAATATTCTTATAAGCTCGATTGTTTTAATAAATTTTCGCCGATATCTATTTCAAACTGCAATTCCTAATGAAGTCACTCGCTCACATTTTTCAAATTACTAGTGTAATCTTTCAAACTGACACTTATTATAACAAAGGCACCACTGACTAATTTTTTTAGTAAAATCATAATTTAAAATCACAACATTTCAGCCCTTGCAACTGTGACAAACTTGAAAAACAAATGACAACTCAAAAATGCACCTTATCAAAGGTCTTCTACAGTTTGCATAAGGGAGAACTTAACACACAGGATAACATAAAACTTTACCGATTTATTTTAGGCTCTAGGACGCCGCCATTGGATCGATTTTAGTTTTATTTTGTTTAACAACGGTCTTTTACATAAAAGAGTTGATTTATTTGGAAAATATTTAATTTTTTAAACTGATGCTGAAACCAAGATGTCAGAAATCTAATAATGGTAAAAGCGATTTAAAGCATGTTTGCCAACAAGCAGGGAAAGATTACATTTGTTACTATTAGCGGAACAATCTTTGCAAGCAGCAAAACACCCAAAAACGGCCAAGAATGTAACTTGCAAAATCGCATCCAATGGCGGCGCCCATGATTTCACTCGTCTTAACTCTCTACAAATAGGGACTCTAATGTGGGCCAGATGGTGGAGCTACGGAGGTATCATGGGAGACTCCTATCTAATTTGAGAGATATCTGTTTCCGTAGAGAAAGTAACACATTAGACAGGAATCTTCCATGATACCCGCGTTGCTCCGCCATTGCGATCTTACCGTTACAGCTGTTTTCTGAAATTATTACTAAATTTCAGACTTTGTTATTGTGAATTTTGTGATTTTCGCCTTTTTTTACATTAGATTTCATTATTCATTTGCTTATTGAAAAAAATTGCAAGAACCCCATTGGCAGGTAAAAACAAACAACCAGTGTAACTTATCAGAAACTTACACATTGTTAACGCTTTGAAATAGGCATTTTTGTGGATGAGCATACCATCACAGAATAATACAATCAGAACGGAAACTTCCCATAAGAGCCAATGGAAGCAAGTTTGGAATTTAACGGCACCAAAAAGGCAACGCTGTGGTCCTATATCCCAACATGGCGGACGTGTGTGATTTGTGTTGAAACTCATTTATTTCTGTAAATTCTGGAAAGAAATCTTAAGTTTCCGGCCTCACTTTTATTCTATTGGTATTTCAGAATAAAAATTTCGCGGACCATGTCCTGTATTTTTTTTTTCTTTTTCGCGCGCGAATCAATCCAGATGTAAACATCCTATATCCCAACATGGCGGACGCGAAATGAATTTGCTTCAAAATCCGACAGTTTCCGTTCTGGTTGTATTATTCTGTGATACCATCTCTGTTTTACACGTTGTTATTCTCAAGAACTTCTCAATTATGTGACTTAGAAAATCTGACATCAACGCAGATCAAGACCGATTTTATTCCTATCGCAACAGAAAACTACTTTTTCCGACAAGTAATTCAAGCCTAAGGCAGAATCTACTACCAGTTTATACCATTATACCATTAAACAGGCAGTTCGTAAGCTCCTCAATCCATCGGTCTATCTCCTCAACGGCCCCCCCTTACTCCCCGCCCTCCTTTGTCTTTATGCGCATGCAAATCTTCCGGTCGGTAGCTTTGGTTTCGAAGAATGAAGCCAAGTTCCGATAGTAATTGGGTCAAGAATTTGAATGATCCTATTTCAATGCTTTTCGATGGCGCGAAGGACGCTGATGCCAAATCCATGTTTTCATTCACGAACCGTTTGAGGGCAAAAATGCAGCCTGCAGGGCCTAACTGTTTTGATATTTTTGCTACCTCTTATATAGTTTACACTTAATCCATCTAAGATTCGAGGTCAACTCTTTCGGTACTATAAGTTCAGCGTTATGTACCATGGCCTACAAAAGAAAGTACCCTGGCCAATATTTTTACTCTTCTAGAGTCGTGAACTTCGAACAATGGGGCAGTTGCAAGGGTCTGAAATGTTGTGTTTTTTTAAAAGAAAATGAAAGTTCTTGATGAGCCTGAGTATGAAGATGCCTTTGGTTTCTAATTAAGTCCCATTGTTCCGGAGATGAGATTTTGGCCAAAAATACATTATTTCAAATGGGAGTTCCTCGCAGTGACGTCACTACGCTCACGATTTTTTACAACTTTACGTGTATCTCCAAAACCGGGACACTTAGGAAAAAATCGAAGGCACTATTGTTCTCAGCTCATCAAGTACTATAATTTTCTTCATAAAAAACACAGCATTTCAGACCCTTCCAATATGATCATTTTAAGTGTTTAAGTGTTTAAGATGATTCCAGGGTCGATTAGTTTAACCCTTGTGAGCCTAAGGTATTTCGGTAACACAAATGACTAAGGGGGATTTTTGTCCAAGGTATTTTCATGCGCACAGTTTATCAAACTTTAGAGATTTCCAATGAGGATTTGGAATAGTCCCAAGGCAGAAATTTTATGTGGAATCAAGTAATTTTTCTATGGCCAAATTACATTTACTTTTCAAAATTTGATTTAAAAATTGAAAAATTGAAATGAGTACCGGTCTTATTTTTCATTTTTGAAAACCAATTTTTTTCAAAAATCTGATTTAAATTTCTTAATTAATAATTTCGTAAAATACACTGTAATAGATGGTTCCAACCTCCAAACTGGCATGAGGAAGTGGGGGAGTTTTTCCCATCACTTAAAGATTTCTAAATATGACCCAAAATAATAAAAATTCTGAAAGTTGAGAGTGTTTAAGTACCTAGTAAATGTATATCCCCCAAATTTTAGCGTTCGAATAAATTCTCAATTAACGCCTGTTTCAAAAATATCCTTTTTGGGTCAAAGTTAAACGTTATCCAATGCGTCTGACAACAATGTCTTTGTTATCATAATTTAACAAAAATTCACATTTTAGCACGTACATTCCAATAAATTTCGAATTTAATTTTTTCTTGAACGTCTCATGTCCGGTAACTGATTTTTACGAGATCCAGAATATCAGCAGTGCTGTAAGGAGTTCACAGCTTAGAGTTTCAATCCAAAAATACGCGAAAAGTCATTTATAAATCAGACCTCCAATTTTCATTCAGGAATTACCTAAACAATGCGAATACTATATAAGACCTAAGATAACAAATCTCCTAGATGCCAACATAAAATCAAATCCTACCCAACCACGGTAAAATTTAATAACCAATTTCTAGGATTTTCTTTGGCTACTGAATGATGTCCGCTTCCTTTATACCTGGTCAAATTAATACAGGATGTGCAGTTTAAGGTCTTTAGTGGGTCTTTTCATGGAAAGGGAGGTCTATTAGCTTCCAAAGGTGCCTTGGTTTTTTCCTATGTTTGTTTGATCCCCTACTTCCTTTTAAAACTGTTTGCGGAGGGGGCGGATTCCCATTTCACCCCTCTTGGTCCAAAATCTTGTAATAATCGGATTTATTAATTTCATGGCACTAGTTCTCATCTCACAGTACATTGATTTGCTCATTTAACGTTTCAGAATTTGCAACAGCCCCATTGCTCATGGAACATGCGTTTGTTCGAAATCGCAATTAGTTTTCCTCTGACCTGCCGTCGTCTTGTGTTAAAGTATTTAAATAATTGATGAAATTAAGTTTTAGGGTTTAGGCATGTTTTTGCGAATTTTGTACCGCTACAAAACATACTGCAACACATATCTATCAAACGGTTGGAAACTTTTTACCGGGTTTTTGAGTCAACAAAATGTATCAGCTGCAGAGCTAAGAAATTTTGTGCTTTCAGTCAAAAACTGTAGATTATATTATCCTACGGGTTTTTTTCCTTCTGTGTAAAATTCTCAAATGTTATCTTTTTTCTTCTCTTTTTTTCAGATGATAGCAGCAAGCGTAGTGCGGACAAGGTCAGACGAGCCAGAAAGAAAAAGTAGAAACGAAAATTTAGAAGATTTCCCTTTGGACGAAAATGATCCTGCTAGTGAATTTTTAAGGTTTGTGGTCAGAATTCCATTCAATGGGTCTGTCTCCGTGTACTCCGTTCCGATTTTCCATGTGGACACGGAAATTAATGAGATTTATATGTAAATCAATGCTATTTTCATATCCACATGGTAAATTGAAACAGAGTTCATGGAACATTTTTACAAGGGCAGACCTTCCATATGGGTTCAACGACCCACCGGACATTTTTCTGAGGGCACCCATGAACCGGCCTCTGGTTGTAAACTTAGTTTTGATGTTAGTTCATTATTTTAGTTTCTGGGTAGATTTTCTTTGATAAATTGATTCAACTGACCATTGTATCGTTCTTTATATGCAAACGAATTGAAGCTTTCGCGCAACTTAACCTTACTTGGAAAAAAAAAGACTAATAGAATTTACCACTGCATAGCTGATTTTGGCGTCTGCTACCTAGCACGTATGGTTAATTTCACCATAATTTGGTAAATGCAACGTAGCTTGTGGTAAATTAAGGTAACTTGCTGGTACATTTTACCATAGTCTGGTGAAATTTACCCCAGTTGATAGCAGACTCCAAAATCAGCTATATGCAGATGGTAAATTCTACCAGTTTTTTTTCTCGTGTAGTTTTTGCATGAATGGCAGAATTCGTATAAAAGAGGACTCATACATATACTAATGTATGGACAGCCACTCATCAAAGAGCGATTTTCTCAAAATTAATACTTTTTACTAACACCCGCTCTACATCCAATGGCTGTTTTTCTGTCACGGATTATGAGACCTAACGAAAACAATGAATGCAAATAATTAAACATAAATATTAACATAAAAATGTTTAGCAGATAACTTATGACATTGTAAAAGTACTAGGTGTTTATTAATACATCATTTTACGATTTTAAATCCACTAACATCTATAATTTTCCCGAGTAAACTTTGGTCTACATCAAATGCAATTTAGAACAAATCCCTTATGAAAGCGATAATAAACATCCAAAACCACTGAAAATATTTACTCTGCTGATTCCTCATGCACATGTTCTCAAATTTTTGGAGTTTTATAAACCATGCGAATGCAATAATTAATTTTGTCAATTAGTTTCAATCTATTATTATGATTACAGGCAAAACAATGTAACCTCAGATTATTCTGATAGAGAAAATTATGAGGAACCTTCGATGGAATCGAAACAAAAATTAATTTTCCAAAGACTAATAGCTGAAGCCATGAAAAAACCTGGCGCATACCAAACTTTTGCTCAAGTGAGTATACCCATTTTCAATTTCAATACAAAATTTCTATGACTATGATATGAAAACACTTGATTTGCTTAGCAACCAAGAACAAAATTTCGCGATGATAATGCAAAACTTGAGGAAAACAAGCTGCTCTGTTTGATGGCTCTTCACCCATAGTAACTGTCCATAATTTCAAAGATTATGGCTCCTACGACACGGAAAAAAAGATTGTCGAAAATAACCATACGGATACCTGATTTTGGCACCTGCTAGATGTTATAGTAAACTTGACCAGAAGTATGGTGCATTTACCGATACTTTGAGTAAATTTGACATGCAATCAGGTAACATCACCTAGTACCTAGTCAAAACATAGTATACGTATGGTTAACATTACCATAACATCTAGCAGGTGCCAAAATCAGGTATCCGTATGGTTATTTTCACCGTAGTTTTTTTTCCGTGGACAGTCTGTTCGACTTTCGCGAGTTTTTGGAGACTAACTTTTCAGTTTTGGAATCGAGCTGAGAGAATCAACTTTTTTTAAAAGTCTCATCAAGCATCAACATCACCTCCGAATAAGAAACGAGTGTTTCTTTAAGGCCTGGTTGCAGGTTTGGTGGATGTTTCTTTCGTCAAACAACTGTGCAATTTGACCAGGGCTGCCGTTTTGCGTATAATCAATGCTATTTTTCTATTCACCGATGATTCCACCGGTTGAGAAAAGATTACACAGTTCAGTTCAGTGTATGACTGTAATGCACGAAAATACTCTGATCTGTAATGTTTCCTTAATCGGTGGAAACTCCGTTGATTAATTAAAATATCCGCAAGTTTTTTCAAGTCATCGACGACTCCACCGGTTGAGAAATGATTACAGATGGGAGTATTTTCGTTCATTAAAGTCATACACTGAACTGAATTGTGTAATCTTTTCTCAACCGGTGGAATCATCGGTGAATAGAAAAATAGCATTGATTATACGCAAAACGGCAGCCCTGAATTTGACGGCCCGTCAAACTGCAGAGTTATTTGACGATGGATATGGTGTGTTACAAAGAGTAAACAAGAGTCGCAATTGAATGGAAGGCCTGCGCGGTCAACGTATATTAGGGGATCGGAACGCGGGCTGGCCTCTGATTGGCTGCGACGCGAGGAGCAAACATGTCTTAGGGTATAGGGAAATTAACACGGGGTTTTCGTTCCGGGACGTTTATCTCGAAACCTGTGCAAAATCGTCGCTACGCAATTTATGCGTGTCGATTTAGCAGAATTTTCCGAACAAATTTATAGGTTCAGTTTAAAAGTACGCACAATAGTGTGATTACATACTTGGCGTGTGTTTGAGCAGTGTTTGAGTAACTCACTATTGTGAGTACTTTTAAACTGAAACAGTCTTTTCGAATTTGCAATAAAGTGGCACTTATGACCTATAAATTTGTTCGGAAAATTCTGCTAAATCGACTCGCATAAATTGCGTGGAGACGATTTTGCACAGGTTTCGAGATAAACGTCCCGGAACAAAAACCCCGTGTTAATTTCCCTATACTCTAAGACATTTTAGCTCCACGCGTTGGAGCCAATCAGAGGCCAGCCCGCGTTCCGATCCCTTATCTACGTTGACCACGCAGGCCTTCCATTCAATTGCGACTCTTGTTTACTCTTTGGTGTGTTATCTGATCACCAATCCACAATTAATAAAATCAATAAACCCGTTTTGGAGGTGTTTTGATCAAGGTTATGTTGTAATTTTAGTTCAGGTTGGCAATTCCACTGTTTACGGTGGATTTCAGCTCACCGATGTCAATTTGACGATCCTACTTTGAGCGTGGTACAAAAGCCTTTAGGGGCAGCAGAGCTGCTTTTTTGCTACAAATGAATGACATTTTTCAATTCACCGATGATTTCACCGGTTAAAGTTTTTTTTTGTTTTTTTGGAAATTTAAGTGTTCTCTTTCGCCAACTAGAGCCCAACAGACAAAAAGGAAGAGAAAAGAAGAAGGAAATATGAAAGAGAGAAGAGTTACATCCATGTCTATCCGAGATGACTAGATCTGAGACTAAATCTTGTCACAACTGCTGGGATTCGAACCCGGGACCTCTGGGTTTGTGAAATGTCTTGAATCAGTTATTGAATGGTTAAGTCCAGACCTAGAAGAGAGGTCCTTGTTTTCTAGAAGAGAGGTACAAATGTCTATGTTGACTGTGGCTCAGGCTAGGCTCCGAGTCCATGAATTTTCTATTTCTTGGAGTTGGGAGTTGAAAGAGCTCAATTTTTTTCATGCCCTGACTTTACTCTTGAGCAGGTTCTCCCAATTCTGCGTATGATGTCAGCTCCTCAAAGGCTAGCTTTAGCGGGAATGGTCATGAAGCAGCTGACAGGCGAGTCGAGAGAGCCATATTTGGAGTCCAACGACCGCAATAACACCATGAGCGCTGAACTCATGTTACCAATTAGCATGGACGTCGCCAAGATGTTTCACGGTGACACTGGGAGCTCATCGCTTGGCAGGAGCACCGGTGGTTACGATGTAAGTATTGACGACGTATACCCATTGATAACGTTATCAAGCAAGTATTTTAAAAGAAACGTCTCCGGAAAGTTTCAAAGTTAAGTTACATAAATTCAAAAGTGTTGTTTGACTCCTACGAAGTATGCACTGTGGCGTACGCTGGTGACCGTAAACATTGTTTCTACTGTTGTTGTTTGAAATGAGGTTAGGATCTCCTTAACAGTTAAAATCTTATGAACATTTGACTGGATAACGAGCTCTGATGAGTATATTTTGAAAGTGAATTTGAAAATCTACGACACTTCAATCATCCCATCGGCCATTAAATGACAAACATTTAGATGTTGCAGAGAATCAAACCTCATTTCCAACAACATGAATAATAACAATGTTTACGGTCACCAGCGTACTGCATGTTGCATCACGGCCATTTTGCAGGCGTTTTTTTACGGAGCCCGGCCAACAGTTTTTCAACACGGTGGAAATAGGAAGTTCCATATCTCTTAGGCTTAGTATAATCTCTGATTTTCAATACTTTTTTTTCTTATTTCTGGTCACTTTTTTAGGACTTCAGACCATAGCAATAGCATAGAGCGTCAAACTATGATGGAGGATGGTGCGTACCAATCATCAAATAAATGCCTACTTCATTGCAGCTACCTACAATTATTTTGTTCTATATTATTTAAAATGATCCAGGCATCAGTGTGAAATTTTACCAGCGAATGTCATAACATACACTTATTGTTAACTCGCACGGCTTGCCCGGAGGGGGGAGGGGACCTAATGTGTGCTTCACCCATCTGTCAAAATGAACTGTCGTCATGGTTAATGGTAGTATGAGTTTTAGAGCAGAAGCGTTTCTCACGTCAGGAAAAAAACTGTGACAACATCATGACAGAATATTCACCGAAAGTGTTATGCCCTAGCTATGACTCACTTTATTACACCATATGAACGATGCAACTCGCTCAAAAATTGTCATTCTAATAAAAAGGAGGGGGAAAGGGGGAGAGGAGGGAGGAGAGGAGAGGGTGAGGGGAGAGAGCGAGAGTGGGAGGAGGGGAGGGGAGGGGAAAACAGTATTATCTATAATACCGCAAATAATGGAAGTGCGTCACCTTTTACTTCTCGTTACAATTAATTCATTGTTATACTTTTAACTTTTTATTATTTTCTTTCAGACGTTTTATCCTAACCGAAATGCTCCAACCAACGTTTACAGACCAACAGGCACGACAATATACCCAGCCAGGAGGCCTCCCATTCTTTCTAATAGACGAACAGTTCTCGATATCCCTCCTGGTAAACATTGTATTAATTTTTCTTCTTCTATCATTCCTATATGAAAAGGCAATTGAGGACTTTTGCTGGTCGAAGGACGCATGAAATATCAGGCGTGTTCTTTCCTTAAAATCAGCATATAAAGGGAATAAAGATTTTTAATGAAGAACACACCTGATAGTTTCTGGGCCAATATTGGTTGTCAACGGGATCAAATATGATCGCATGAAACATCAGGTGTATTCTTTACTAAAAATCTCCAATCTATGCATATGCTGATTTTAAGAAAAGAACACACCTGATGTTTTTTATGACCGTTATCCATCAAAGTCGTCAACTGAAACGGCAATTTCCTAAGCATTTGACCAAGTATTCAAGCGTTGATGAGAGTAGCCGACATCACTATAGTGGCGAGGCGTGCGATTTGGCAACGTTCCTATTTCCCCCATTTAAACACATTAGAAAGGTCGAAATGCCTGGTCATCGCCGATGACTGAAGCGTTCGACCTTTTTGGCGAATTTAAATGGAGAAACTACGTTGTTTCGTCGTCATTGGAGCGCAGACTATACTGCGTTTCATTTTTTTGCTGCAGTAATATTGCACACTGACTCTCACGTCAAATCCCACGAAAATAAACGATGTGCGATCGCACGAAAAGCTTTCAAACCCCTATCGTCAACTCATAAAATCACATGCATAATGTTACCATTCTTAAAAACTTTCGCTTTTGCTTCTTGAGTATATTTTATATTTTGCAGTCTAAGTTTGTTCGCGATTAATGTTTTTTTTTTTTTTTTTTTTTTTTTTTTTTTTTTTTTTTTTTTTTTTATAGAAATGAGGCCGCCTCCGCCACCTCCAGGTCTAATGAATCCGGCTCTGAGGCCACCTTCACCAGCGTTACCACCGACTAAACTTCGGCCAACCCTTCAAATCATTTCGCCTCACAGAAACAATGGCCCCGATTTCTACATCGAAGATGAGTGTAAACTCGTGGCCTCCAATTTGTGCTCGGAAGTGATCGATTATCCTGAGTAAGATTTTGATGATGGATCAACTTTAAAAAAAAGAGAAAATTGTCCTAGATTTGGAAAGGAAAAAATTATGTTGATTTATAAACTTTTACGATTTCTTCAAAAAAAGTACTTCCCCTCGACTCACCACTGAGTCAGTGGCGTCACGTGCAATTTGGCAACAATGTATCCTATCCATTTAAACTGATGTAAAAGATCGAATTCAGGGGGTGCACAGTGCACCAGAAAAATTCGATATATTTAATGAGTTTAAATGGAGTAGTTGCATTGTTGGTAGATGGCACGCAACGCCACTGCACTGAGTTCACGAATAGCCACAAAATAAATCCCAATGGAATAATGTACGAGGGGCGTTCAACTTATAAGTTTCCCTATTTTTTATCTCTGGCCCTGTTAGTGCTAGAAAAATTTCATTTATACGGTTAAATTTGCCAAATTCTCAGCTTTTCAACGGTATTTTTGTTTTTGAAATTTGAGCAATTTTTGTAGGAGAAAAAGCTATATTTCTAAACCCGTGTCGAAAAAGTCCCCGCCAACTTCTGAGTTGGGAAGTAAAAACTAACTTTGACACTTGGAATGAAGAACGCAAAACTTTAAAATAAAAGATACATTTTATTTTTGAAGTATTCCATTTTTACGACTTTTCCACATAGTTTCCTTCCAGATTGATACATTTATCGCAGCGATGAACCAGCTTTTCAATACCTTGGGCGAAAAACTCTCGGTCTAGGACTTTAAAAAATTCATCACGGTATCCTTCAGGTGGTCATCTGACAGGAACTTTACGTGCGATACTTTTGCCGACAATATGTGATTATAATGGATCTCATGATAATCTTAGATAAGATTTCACGACAAAAATTGAGCGCAGCAATAGGTATGGAGCGATAACGGCTCATTTTCGTCGCTAATCAGACGAATGCTGTTGTTCAAAACAGGCGAATACTTTTTGCTGAAAAAGTTGGTGGGGAACTTTTTCGACAAGGGTGTAGAAATATAGCTTTTTCTCCTACAAAAATTGCTCAAATTTCAAAAACAAAAATACCGTTGAAAAGCTGAGGATTTGGCAAATTTAACTGTGTAAATGAAATTTTTCTAGCACTAACAGGGCCAGAGATAAAAAATAGGGAAACTTATAAGTTGAACGCCCCTCGTAATTTACAATCTTTTGACGTACAATCACGGTGCACAAAGACTGCTGAAATGATGTGGGTATAGCATCAGTGGCAGCGGCTTGCCAGGTGAGACAAGTGAGGCGACAGGGAGCCATCGCCTCACATTTTTGAAGGAGGAGAAAGAAAAAAATTAAAATAATAACGTAATAAGGTTAAAATGGTTATTATTCCATCTTTCTTTGTTTCAATAGTCCAAAAAGTGTGAATAAAACATAGACATTTCAAAAAATATTAGGTGAAAAGCGTTTCAAAAAAAATTTTGTGCACCTCTCATTTTCGTTGCCTCACCTCCACGAGCCGCCAGTGTAAATAGCATACAACAGTAATAGATAAAGTAGTTATTATATTTTAAGTAAAAATTATTGACAGTTGTCAGCTTTTTAAATACATATTGAGTCTCTAATCAAAACTTTGAGAAACATGAAAGGAGTTTTCTTTGTTTTGAGTAAAAGAAAACCCTCTTAATTTGAATTCTGTTTTAATTTTCAGATCCGAGATTTTAGAGAGCATCGAAAGTGTTTCCAACAAAGGAGGAGCTTTTAATGTTCTGCTTGAAAGCTCCAGGAATTCAACAGAATATTATGACGACGAGAACCAAAGATCATCTGTCCTAGAAAGGTTATTCATACATTAATCTTTTTTACTATTTGCGTTTCAGGAGAGAAGATATTTGTGCGCTCAGTCCGGGGAGTATCGTCTATCTAATAATCCATTTCCAATAGACATCATGTATTTGAAAAATGGAATATCATTTTCGCAATCAGTTTAAAAGTGCTTGAAAAACGCACAAAATCGAACTGCAAAATAAATCGAAAGCATATTCAGTTGATCATGATTGTCGATAAGATCCAGTTTTTTATCATAATGACATTTTTAAAAGGAAAATGTGTCATGAGGCTGACCTGCAGTCAAGTCGTACCCTGATCGAAATCTGAAATTTAGCCTGAAATAAAACATATATTTTCTAAATTTTCTAACGCAACAGAAGAGTATTTGTACCTGTCAAATTTCCTTTCCCATTCTTTTTATGCGTATATGTAACAGGATAGTAAAACTGTAAAAGAAACAATCATTTTCTTTATTTTATATCCTTGGTTAAAAAAAAGAAGAAAAGAAGAATCCTCTAAATGCCAAAAAACATAACAGACGGTGAAGCTATTAAAAACCTAAGTTACCTCGCTCATCAACATTTGTAGGGCTTTCATCGAACGTGTAAGACCTACGAAACACGTAAAACTATCACTTTTTGTTAGAAATACTATTTTGAGTATTAGGGCTTAAAGTAATAAAATTATACACTCAAAAATTAGTAGGGATTTGGATATGGTATTATGGCGAACATAATGTAAGAAAGAGAGCACATTGTCTCTTCACTGAAAAATATAATTTAAAACTTCTAATAATTAATATTACCAGAAGCGCAACGACACGCCAACTGAGGAATTCCTAGTGCTTTTAACAGAAAATTATCGTACTTTTATATCAGAAGCTTGTCATAGTACACCAGAATTTCCACAAAATTTTCAAAAGCTAGGTATATATGGTACATATATGGTTCAAATACCAGAATTGTAGTACCAGAAATCACCGTGGTTGAAAACATCGCTGTTTTTCTGGTAATCTTTTCTTTTTTTATAGCGTGATCCACACACCTCCTCTAAATATCTTAACTGAGTAAACAGACAATTTTTTTTTTTTTTTTTTTATATAAAACAACTCATCGCATCGTAACCCATACAAAACACCAAGGATATCAATCAATTTGAAACGAGTGTCCTTAAGTTCCTCATACTTTCTTGGCATGACTTGTGTGTAAATATTAACGCCTAATAACTGAAGAGGAAGGACTTTTTAAGTTAAGTTGACTCTCAAATTAGCCTTGTTTCATATGATACAGAAGCTGGAATTATGATTTCTTCTCACGTCAATAAATCTCTGGGTGTAAGCTTGATTCGTGGCTCATAATTTGCCAAGTCTCTGCAAAATATGCTGTCTTTCAGACGTAATAAAAGAGATTAGAAGTCTCAGATATTAACAGTTTTTAACCTTTTTAACCTAGATTTAACTTGATTTTGCCTCGCAGGAGAGTTTCTGCAGCAGATGAGCAAGGACCGCAAATCTGTAGCTCCGCAATAAATCGAGTCCGACCGAGACGAGGTAAAGCTGCGAACGGTCAATGGAAATACATTGTAAATACTGGAGAGTACACTCAGACTCTTAGATTAGAAATGTGCCAGTAAGCATTCCAAATTATTTTCAATTCAATTTTTAGACCTTAGATGACAGACGCTAATAGCGTAGGCAGAAATGTTGGGGGGGGGGGGGGGGGGGTCCGGATTCCCAAAATTGTCAGGGGTGACGAAGGTCAAAATTTGGTAATATTTCTCTGAAATTGCAAAAAGTTGCATCTTTTTGGGGCAAAGTTTGTTGTTAAATGGGAAGGGGGAGGGTGTTGTTCAGACCCCCCCCCCTTCACCATAGTTACGATACTGACCAGCAGGTGTGGAAGGTAATAGCTCTGGGAGAGCATTGCAGCATTCGTGGATGATTGTTAGAGCGAACATATCTGTAGGTAATGAAAAGTTGACAATTACCCCTTCAAACCTTTAGATAGGCAATTTGAACGACGCACATGAGTTGCGTGGAATGGATTATCGTCGATATCCATCGAGGAGTATTTTCGAACTGTTCGTAACATGTATCGTGAAGTTCAGCTTCCTGTTACCTCCAGATTTTTGTGTAATCATTGAGATTAATATTAACCATCTCCAGCGCTGCGCGTCAGCTCTTACTAAATTATTTGTTTAAATTACTTAAAAAAAAAGAAAAGAAAGAAAAAAAAAGAAAAACATTATATTTTACAATTCGATGAACTTAATTGAATCAAACGAATGAAAGGGAAATGATGAAGGAAGAAAATATTCGTAGAAACAGAAAAATGATGATGTATAGTTGACTCATTAAATAATGTCAGTCAACTTCTCTTATTTTAGTTCAGGTAGGCAACCTGCAATACTTACATATCACAATGAATTTAAACCTTGCAGGTGGCCTACCTGTAAGGAAAAATATATTCATCTGATAATCTCTAATTCACTGACTGTAGCTTCAATTACAGGAAATCCATGTCAAATATCCATTGAAACCATAAGTTCGCCTTCAATGATAGAGAATATACTACCTTAGATCCAAGACCCACGAATTCGCATGTAATAATTATTTTTTGCTATAATTCTTTTGATCCACTCTTTTGGTGATGTATTTGCGTGCGGAAGTATCTTTCTGAATTCATCCATAGACTCGCATTCCGATTATTTGTATAAATCGAAATTTTCGATTAGTCGCGTGAGATTATCGAGTTCGTTTTAGGTTCGGAACGTTATCATTTAACAACACTGAAAAAAACACTTTAAGCACAAAGACCAAAGTGATTAGTTACTATATCGATACCGAGCACCGTTTAGGCAGAAGAACCAAAGTCTTTGGTCAAATCTGCCTAAAGCTTTGGTTCTCCTGCCTAAAGCTGTGGTTCGCCTACCTAAAGAATGCTCGGTATCTATATTTTGCCAAAGTTTTTTTTTTCTCAGTAAAACCCCATAAAATTTGACAACTTTACGCAGTGACGTCACGTGCAATTTGGCAACAATGTATTCTATCCATTTAAACTCACGTAAAAGATCGAATTCAGGGGGTGCACAGTGCACAAGGAAAATTCGATACATTCAATGAGTTTAAATGGAGCAGTTGCATTGTTGCCAGATAGCACGCGACGCCACTGACTTTACGATTGTTTTATTTGCCATTTTCCAGAAAACCTAAAGAGCCCTGTTCTCTCATAGCTGAAAACTATGCATCAGAGTGCACTCAAACATTCAACTACCACAGACTAGTCACGTGGGATAAAACAGCTGGTCTAACTATGGACATCTTTAGAGTAAGAATCTTTTGTTTTTTTACAGGTTCATAGTAATCACTCGATCCGTGTCATTTGATTTGGCAGGGCGATAAATTTCGTATATCAATATAAACCAAAGAATACGGGAGAAAAATGTGCTAAACTAACATCCCGTTTGTTAAAAAAAAATGTGTGACAACCGAAAATATGGTGAATTTACATCCTAGGAGGTAGAAATAATGGCCCGGGTGGTTATGTACTACGTCCTAGCCCTTACCGGTCCACGGCCGTTTTACCCGGCCGCCGTAGCTGGTCCGCATACTTTTTGCCGATTTTCGGCCTTTTTCAGGTTATCCCGAAAAAAGTGAAAATATGCGAAAGGAGACAAGGTTAAGCCAGCTGTCACCGTTGCCGACTGCGAGACTAGTTCCTTAAGTGTTAACCAGAGCCCGCCACACGCTGGACGAGTCGAATATATCCGACAACGGACTGCGAAACAAGTTTAACTTTCGTGTCGAATATATCCGACATTGGACCGGAACTGCTTTTTTGTATTGCCGGATATATCCGACATTGGACCGGAAAGGGATAGGATGTAAATTTAGCATGTTTTTGGCTGTTGTAACACATTTTTGTAACAAACGATATGTTTATTTAGCATTTTTTTTTTCCAGCGAAGGAGCACTACCTTTTGCAAAAAGTTTATTTTTTTTAATGGAAAATGCATTTTTAGAACGTTTAAAACTACCAAACGCAAACGAACGAACATTTTCGTTAAAGACGTTGCTTTCTGTGAGTTCAGGAATGAACCATAAACTTAACGGAATCGTTAAAATTGCACGGCTTTTTAAGAGTCTAGATGAAGGTCGTTTTGTAATGGCAGAATGAGCACAGAATGACCTTTCATCTCTGAAATAGCTGTCAAATTGTTCTCGTTCATGAAATGTACGGCTCGCTATTTTTAAAACTTTCTGCAAGCATATACCCGACGCATTTAATTCTTTGGTGGCTTCAGAGGTTGTTTTGGTATCGCGAATTATTTAACTAAATATTCAGGCGACAGCAAAATTTCCTGCATGTCCTCTCGGAATCAAACGATGATGCCTATACGCGATTCTTTGGGCCGAAACATCTATTACGAAAATACCCCATATTCAAATATATATCTGTTTGAATTTTGATGAAGATTTACAAAAAAATTCTCCAACTAGCCTACTGTAAAATTAACCCCTGAGGTGGGGGATTGGGGGAGGGGGTCTCCTCCAGAATATTAAAGAGGGTGTCTGGGGGTCTCTCCCAGAGTAATAAAATGGGGTCTAAAGGGGATGAATAGTATTGATGTGAGAAAGTGTTCGTGCGGTATTTCCTACAGTTTATTTACGACTTAACGACACCGAGTTTTATGCGATGAAGCCAGTGTTGCCAGATCGAGGGTAAAAAGCCGTATCGCCCCCATTTAAATCGCAATGTAAAGCGTACGGCGTTTTCACCCCAATCTGGCAGCACTGGATAAAGCAGCCAGTTATAACACAGCAAAAAGTATATATATGGTTCATTGAGCCTACTACATGTTGTAGGTACGGAAATTTTTACCCCTTCAAGGACTACAGTTTACGCAAGGATTAGAGCCAGAGTCAGTCTCACGGCTTGATGATTCTGAGAGAAAAAAAGTTGATTCAATGAACTATGCTGTGACTATTATTTTGCATGGAAATGGAGTTGCGTTTAACGATTTCAAATCGAATAATTTTAAGTCATAAAACGCCTCAAACGAGATTCGGTTGCTGTGGTGAATATCATTCCGTCCAAAACCAATCTATTGATATTTTTCAGGTGTCAATACATTAGTTCAATGACACTTAAAGTCTAAACTAATGAAGCCCAATGTAATAGAGAGAGCCTGATGCGTTTTCATTTTTTCTCAGGTTCCCACTTGTTGTTCCTGTCACGTGACGGGCTTAGCAACATTTGTTAAGCCTCCGACTCACAAAAAATATCCAATTCAAGAGGAATTCAACGAGAATAATTTCGTCATAGACGATGATTCGGCTCCAGTTCAACAAAGACTGCCCCCTCCTAGACTTGTAAGTATAAAGTATAAAGTTCATACTTTTGCCAAAATATCTGTAATTACGAATCGGTATCGAACACACGTACGATTTAGTACTGAATTAACTTAACCACATCAAAATATCAACATAGTTAATATATGAAGTACAACAAAATAATTCTTTTTTTCTTTTCGAACGAAGATAAAATAAAATTTGTGAAAGTTATGAGAATAATGCAAGTGTATGATAAAATCAAAGATGAATAAAATTAAGTACGAGTATATTAGAAATAATCAAAATGCACTAACTATATGCCATAGGCTCCTCATATTTAGCAACCCATCTGAAATGGAATAAGTATAAACACTGAGGAATTTAATCTGTGCGTTTTTCCCTCGGCTTTTACCTAAATAGGTCGGCGGTATATGTTGGCACAAAATCAGAATCTATGGTCATGATATCTGAATTTTTTTTCATAATTTCACCCCAAAAAAAATGTCAGTATTTGTCAGGCTCTAAATATACAGTGAACAAATACAGCTGGGTGCAAAATAAGGCTCTCTTTTACGCGTTTACAAAAAAAATAACACAAGAGCTATCTATAGACTGATTTTTGAACTCAGAGTGATTGTAAACAGTCCTTCAGGGGCAGAGTATGTAGAGTAAAAGTCCGCAAAAATATTTGTCAAAATTTACACAATTTCACTGAATTGGCTTCCCAAGTAGCAAAAAAGTACCTAAAACGCAACAAATACGGACGTAAAACTGGAGAAATCCCTTGGGAAAACTCAAGTTAAAACTCCCGTAAGTACTCACGTTTTTTTGCAAAAACGGAACTTTCACGGGAGGTTTTACGGCATTTAAACGGAACCTTTGCCGTAAAACTGCCGTAAAGCAAAAAGAAACGTATTTTACCCGGGTAAACTATACGTTGGTAAAACTTACGTTTATTTACTGTTTTACGGGAGTAATACCACAGCTTTACTAGAAAAAATTAAAAGAAATTTTCGCTTGTCTGAATCGATTACCTGGGTGTTTTTTACTCATTATGTTCAACTTTCGCTACTCAGAGATGGTTATTAAACACTGGAATTCATGGTGGTACGTAGAATGGATACATGAAACGAAATAATGAAGACGAAAAGTTACCTGATTCTCCGGGATTTGAACCCGGGTCCTCCCGGGTGTGAGTCGAGCACCTTACCGATGAGCCACGTCTGCTGCCGAGTGTAGGAGGCGAAAATAGCGCATTATAAAGTTACAGCTAATCAGCTTAAGGCTCAATTCGGTTTTAGGGAAGAGTCTAAGGTTGTTTAAAACTAAGTAGCGCATACCGGCACGAATCGACAAGTGAAATGTAATTAAAAAGATGAATTTGTAAAAGTAGAGGTAAATAAAGAATAATAAATAGGTGATAAATAGATAAATAAAAAAATAAAATTAAATTAAATAAATAAAGTAAATAAAATATAAAAAAAAAATAAAATAAAAATAAAAAAAAATAAAAAAAAATAAATAAAAACTAAAGAAAATAAATAAAAATAAAGAAAATAAATACAAAAAAAAAAAATGAAAAATAAAGAATATAAATGAAAAATAAAGAAAATAAACACAAAATAAAGAAAATAAATGAAAAATAAAGAAAATAAATGAAAAATAAAGAAAATAAATGAAAAATAAAGAAAATAAATAAAAAATGAAGAAAATAAATAAAACAAAAAGAAAATAAAAAGAAAGTATAACTAAAAAATAATCAAAATTAAATAAAAATAAAAAAATAAAAAAATGGAAAAAACTGAAAATAAAAAATTAAAAAATTAAAAAAGAAATGAAAAATGAAAATCAATAAATTAAAAAAAAAAATTAATAAAAAATGAGAAAATAAATAAATTTTAAAAAAATTAATAAAAAAGAAAAAAATAAATAAGAAATAGGTTAAAATAGATAAAAAATAAAAAAATAAAAGAATAAATAAATAAAAAAATAAAAAATATAAAATAAATATTTAGATATACATACATAAAAATAATAAACATACGAATAACACGTATGCATTGATCGGTGGAAGGAAAAATGATATGAACTTATGGATATTTTTATAAATAAGGAAGGAACAAACTATTGAATGTGAATTGGATAATATAAATTATAAAAGGATGGTAGGTTATATAAGAAATTATGAATAAATAAAATTATAAATATAATAACTCAAAGAAATTAAAATTAATGTATTTTAAAAATTCGCATGCATTTTTGCGTAAATACCTGTTTCTGGCTTCCTTGAAGTTTGCTTCAAAGTTTCACACGTGTTTTCTTCGGCAAGTAATCACGTTTTTCGCCAGTTTTACGGCACCATGACTTGTCCAATTATTTTTGCTAGGTGCGTCCGTAAAACTTCATTTTTACGAAGATTTTACGGAGCCCGAAAACACCTAGGGTTTTCTGCCGCTTAGCATCCGTAAAATTTACGTTTTTCTCAAGTTTTCCCCGATACTTTTACGTTCGTTAAATTGCAGCTTTACAGCAGTAAAACTCCTGTTTTACGGGAGTTTACGGCCCGTTTTATTAAACTTTGCGTTGCTCCGTTTTCCCTCAGCAATACTTCTTTTTTACTGAAGGTAAAGTGCCGTCAATACGACGCTGACGTTTTCCCTTCGTAATACGGGAGCTAAGCCGAGGGATTTGGGCCGTAAAAGTCACGTTTCCGGCACGTTTAGTAAAACATCCGTTTAACGCCATACGAAGAGCCGTAAAAGTCCCGTTTACGTAACGTTACGTTTAACGCCTGATTTCCGCTATTGAAAGTCCCGTAAACGGCAGATCTTTGCTACTTGGGTTTCCTGAAAAAGTTTTTCAACGAAGATAAGTCCACGTGGCCCGTGTCCCATGAAGCATCACAATTAAACATGTTCATAAGTGCGTCAAGGCATCTGCTATGGTTACAGTTAAACAATACGATCAATGCTAAACTCCCAAGAGAGGTAACGTCAGCTGCAGTCAAATTAATGACGCACACCAACACCTTGTTGGATAGAGATTTACCTTGATAGAAATATCTTTATCTAAAATCTCATATTTGAAGAGAATAATGTATAAGCATACCGCCTTTGCATTTTCGAGATTATGCTCAAACTTTTTCACTTAAGAATTCCTGAATTTTTCGAGCTTTCAATTTTAATATATCAACCACTTAAAAGCGTATAGTAAAAGTGAAGCCTAGATTTTACTATGAACTCAATTTCGCTAAAAAGTGAAAATTAGTGGATTTGATGATGTACACGCTTTATTTTACTAATGAAATTCAGCGTACTTTTTTTGTCTCTTAATTTGCAGATACCCAGAAAAACTGCAGCTCACAGCACACCAAAGAGAGAGTCGTCCTTTATACGAAGGCCTAACTTTCCCATTCAACAGGAAGCAGAGGAATCGAAAAGGATAGAAAATTCAGTTCGGAGAACACAAAGCGCTCCTCCCAAGTAAGTATACTCGCCAAATCTTGAACCAAACTGATGAACCATGGCGGTGATTATCGAATCATACAATGAAGATTTGCAATCGGTAACTCATCCTTACCAACTCCTGAGAAAACGACGATCATCGAATCAATTTACTTTTGCAGATCCTATCCAAATAAGGGCCAGGTCGTTTTTCGAAAAAATGCCTCTCTTCCGATTAGATAGGGAAGGTAGTTAACTGTTCGTACTCGAGGGAGTTGGAATTGCCTATACGATGAATTGAAGGCGCCCGACGAAAGCTTATGTTAGTGCACTCTGTCTTTCTACTCTTATGTTGTTCAAAAGAACGTCATTCATTCCTTCCTCCGTTTACAAAGTGAAGGTAGTTAACTGTTCGTACTCGGGGGAGTTGGAATTGCCTATACGATGAATTGAAGGCGCCCGAAGGAGCCTTTAGCGTGTAAGTGTTTTTACTATCTAGAATGAAGACCGAAACAATGTGAAATAGACTATGGAGGAGAAAAACGAGTATACTCGTGCTTGGTCCTTAAGGGGCTCTGCACGGCAACAAAGAGCAATAACTGTGCTATGATTTTCAAAAGAAAGTATCCTGATAGAAATTTTTATTTTTTCATTTCTAAACCAATTAGCGAATTTTTACGGTTTCCAGGTACATTAAGGTCTCACACTCTTGCCACGTATGACATAATGCCTTAGAAAATTTATACGATGGAAAATAAAAGAAAAATTTTGATGAGAGGACTGTCTTTTGAAAGTCATAGTACACTGAAAAAAGAGATTACCAGAAGCATAACAATAAATGAACCTATGTAAGAGATAGTACAATTACCAGGATTATAATGTTTGTACCAAACTTCATGATTTTTTTTTTTTTTTTAGAAAATTCTATTTCTATGACTATATTCTGGTATTAACACCAGAATTCTCTGGTCAAACCGGAAAAAAAACTGGTAGAATTAACAATCTGCATCGCTGGTTTTGGAGTCTGCTATCAAGTATGGTTAATCGTACCATCATATTGTAAATATACAACATACCTTGTAGTAAATTAAGATAACCTGTTGGTACATTTCACCACAAGGTGCATTTACCATATGATGGTAAAATTTACCAAACTTGATAGCAGACTCCAAAATCAGCTATGCAGATTGTAAATTCTACCAGTATTTTTTTTTCCCTGTGGAAGTACTGGGCATTCTGTCGTTCACATATCGTTGTGCTTTTAGTAATATGACTAAAATCTGAGGGCCGATCATTTACTTCATCGTTAAACCGATCGATAAGACTGTCTATGAGTGATGCTATTGGTCGAAAATTGTAAAACTTGGCTGTTACTATGGTAACCATCGTTAAGAGTCTCGTTTTATAAAGGCTACTCATGAGGAACCTTTAAAAAACGGACACTATAACGATGGTTACCATAGTAACAGCCAAGTTTTACAATTTTCGACCAATAGCATCACTCATAGACAGTCTTATCGATCGGTTTAACGATGAAGTAAATGATCGGCCCTCTGGTATTATGACTTTCGATTTTTTTCAGTGTAGAGTGTAGAGTGTTGAGTGGTGACGACGCACTATGGCGGTCTGAAATCTAAGTGGCTAAAACTTTATGGGTAAAAAGTCCGCAAAACTCATCGTTTTCCGACTATTTAAGCTTGTTTTAAAACTTTTCAGTGACATTTTTAGGAGTAAATTACTTTTTAAAAGTGATCTTTGGGATTGAAATCGGTCTTACAAGTTTAAAAATGTTTATAAATGATATAGATTGATGATATATTTACTTTCTGTTTTGGTTACTTTTTGACGATCTTTGACCATTGTGCGGCGCTATGAGAAAGATTCAACGTAAAGGAGTAGAGGAGAATTCAGCGAAGTTTTGAATTCAACCAGTATAAACTGGAAAGTACATAAGAATCATTGCATCTGTTGATTTCGTTGAATTGAAAAGCAACGACTGCCTTCTTGTTTTCCTGTCTCCTACGTTTTTTGTACACAATTCAATCCACAATGCGATTTAAAGAAATAAAAAATAACAAAACAAAAAACAAAAAAAACAAACACTTGCCCATTTGATGCCTTAGGCTCGAGTGCAAAATAAGGGTACGGAAACGAATAGCTCAGAATCTCCTTCAGCTGTGAATTTTAAGCAAGTGTGTTAAAATTCATTCTTTAAAAAACGAAGAAAAAAATAAAATCACGATGTAGTTAGCTTTGTTTACTCCACCCTTCGCAGGCTCTCCAGACTGACAATTCCAAATTTTCCTCATGGCAGAGAAATGTTGGAATTTACAAGTCGTCCTCTCTTATTCAGAACAACGCAAAAGTCGAGTAAACATGGGTAGGCGTGAACTAGCAAAGTGTCAAGCCGTGTAAACTAGCGTGCTATTTGGCAACGTTGGATTTTGTCCATTTAAATCTATGAAAAAGGTCGAATTCAAGACTGTATCGACCGCACGGCGCACGGCGTACACTCAATCCTCCGATCTATTTTGTTCAAATGGATAAAATGCGACGTTGCCGTATTGAACACTATACGCCCTGCTTGATATGGAGTACTTACAAACGTTTGCACTGGAGATTCTATCAGTGGTGGCTCGTGGAATGGGGCTCTTGCCAACTTTTGCTACATGTTTGATGAATTGATTCTTGCATATAAAAACCTGTAAAAATGACAATGAGTACCTATAATCTAAAAATTCACAAAATTCACTCTCATAATTTGCTTAATGGCGGAGCTAAGCAGGTATCATGGGAGACTCCTATCTAATTTGAAACATATCTTTGTCAAATTATTAAAAGGAGAACGACACAAGCACTCAGATCAAATTAAAATATAAGAAAAAGACTCACTTGCGCGAATAAAATGTTGAGGTTAGACACGGCCGGGCATCGCATCAGCGACTCAATAACAATATCTTTGTGTTTCTGTATAGAGAAAGTGACAAATTTGACAAGAATCTCCCATGATACCTGCGTAGTTCCACCATTACGATCTAGTCGTTACAGTTTTTATCTGATGAGTTTATTACTGAATTTTAGATTTCTTTGGTGTGAGTTTCGTGATTTTTGCTGCTTTTTACATTATAGAATTAACTATTCATTTGCTTATTGAAAAAGTTTGCAAGAGTCCCATTTAAAAATACTTTTTCTATCTGAGCCTTTGCGAAAGTATCAATTTATTGAAGGTGGGTTCGATGAACCTCCTGAAGATCGATTGTTTACACAAGATCGATTTTTTACACAGGTTTAAATGGAGAGAATCTGTTGTTGCCACACATAGCCGTAGCCAGGATATACATATATCGTCTTTCTCTCTCTTAGCCCATTTAAACGCAGGTGTTAAAAAAGGAAAGAACCAGGGGCTGAAGTCACATGAAAGCCCCTATATATCCATCCTTTTCTAACACATGCTTCTAAATGGGCAAAGAGAGAGAAAGGCAATATCCTGGCTCTGGCTCTGTTGCCACATTACACGAACTGCCAATGAATTCTATCATCGCGCATGAGTAAACATAAAAATTAATAACAAAATTATTTTATATCTTTCTCTCGCGCGACAGCTAACGCGGTTTTCTTTCCGTCGAACTCATTGCTAAACTATTTTTCTTGAGTGACCAGTCAGTCAATTGTTTTTCTTACTTTTCACTCTTTCTTTTCACTATACCTATCACTGTTTCTACGAAATCTTCCAACTTCACGGTCTGATTCATGCCAGCGGCCTGACCAGTGACCACCGTTTAGTAATACATTAGCTGTAACCTTTCTCAGCTAATTAGCACACGAAGATTGACCCGCGATGATGTCAAATCGTGCAGATGTTTCTTTCATTTCAAAAGGGCAAAAAAGAGAAAAGGTGGCATTTACCGTGGGGTTTTTTTCGAGAACAATTTTAAAGCTGTCCGAAACGATCCTGTTGTAACTTCATTGTGCAAAAAAAAAATAAATAAGAAAAAAATAGTTTGTTATCCCTCGGCTATTTTGTCTCTGAATCATTAATCGTGCTAATAAGAACTCGCAAATTTATTGATACGTTAGATACGTATAGATGTGACAACTGTGTGTGCTTGATTTGCAATGCGAGTAAATTGGATTTCACATATTTACAAACACATATTCATGGGCGCCAGCAGAAAAATTGCCCGGGGGCAGTATTTTTGAACCTTAATGAAAGGTCTAAGGGACAACTCCCCCCCCCCCCCAACCATAGATGAAACCATACATTTTTCCTCTGCCAGCAGAAAAATTGCCAGGGGGCAATAGTTTTGAACCTCAACGAAAGGTTTGAGGGACAATCCCCCCCCGCCGCCACAGAAAAAGAGATATATTTTTCCTCTAAACTATATACACTTTTAACCTATTGTAGATTTTTATCAATCCATAATAATAATAATTTTAATGGGTTTGATATTCTAAATAAAGCGACAAAAATGATAATGATTGTGAAAAAATATGCTTACTTAAACTATTCCTTGCAAAAAATGAATTTTAACCCTTGTGAGCCTAAGGGGGGGTACATTTGTACCCCAGGCCAGTTTTTTTGACGCCATTTTGTCAAAACTGCTCAAAATTTTTTGGGACTTCATGACATTTTAAGTTAGGATACTTAGAACACGTCCACCAAATTTCATTAATTTTTATGAATTTTTGTCGATATTATAGAAATTTAAAGTGTTGGGGTACAAATATACCCCCCCTTCGTCCAGCCAGATTTAAGTTTGGAACCATCTATTACAGTGAATTTTACGGAAATTTTATGTAGATTAAGAATATTAAGTCAGATCATTGAAAAAAAATTGGAAATTTATCAAAAATGGAAAAATAAGATGGTACCTCATTTCATTTTTCCATTTTTTTTTATTTTGACATTTTTTTTAAAAGTAGGTTTAAATTTGGCAACATAGCAACAATTTACTCAAATTTCACATAAATTACTCTCTTAGGGTACTAAGTACATAATCCATCCATTAAAGTTTCAAAATTATTGATACTGACTGTGCTGCATGAAAATATCCTTGGGGTAAAAAAAGACCCCCCCCTTAGTCCTTTGTGTTACCGAAATACCTTAGGCTCACAAGGGTTAATTGTAAAGTAAACTAACAATGAAGGTCCTCAACTCTGATTACAGAGCGATCGGACTGACCTGTCCAGTTTCTATGGACCTTGTGTCATACAAATTGATCCCTTGGTTGCATTTATAGGGAGCTTTTTATAATTCTCTGGAACGATAACCTGGTGAAATGCATCAGAATTTCACGATAATCTTGCGACAAGGTTGTTGGTGTTCATCGGGCGTCCGACGAATTTCCGAACGATCGTAGGCGAAGCGTGTTTATATGCTAAAAATATCTCTTTTACTTACTTTACTACTTTATATTTACCTCAAAAACATCCGTAAAAGCACTCGTAAATAGGTTGTCTACGTCTTTGAAGTTAGTTTTCATCCGGAGTACACCGGTAAAGAGTTCTGATGAGCTTCACCAGGAATGGTTTCAGGACATTTCGTCAACGACTTTTTGTCCGCGCGCATGTTTTGTCCAACTGTTTACGTCACTGCGTTTTTTCGGCAGCAACATGTTGGTCCACTTAGTAAATAATGTCCAAAATTTATTGGTCCAAATAAAAACACCAAATCCACACAGAAAGTATTGCAAAAATTGGGAAATATAAATAATTTGGTATACTTTTTGATAAAACTCAGACTCTTTGGGAGCCTTATGAGCGGCAGCTGCATGTTTTGCAAAAATTGTGACATTTTAAACAAATTTTGGCAGCAGAAAATTAGGAAAAAAAATAAAGAAAAAAATAGAATGACAATTGGCAAGGACAAGAATTACTCCACTCAAAAATGAAGTTACCAAAGCAGCACCTTCATCTACCTTCCATTTTCTTATTTTTAATGTTTCCATAAATTCTTTTCCTTGCAGTGTGATTATTTTTCATGCATGTTCTTAACTGTTGTCAAAAATGTTAAATGTTTAGTAAAATCAAACATATGGACCAATATTAAACACATGGACCTATCTTTGCTTACCTTCATACATGCGTGGACGTAAAACGCCTAGACGAATTTGTATCTGGACAAAAAGTCGTTGACGAAATGTCCTATAACCCCAGGAATAATCAAGAACGTTCCGATAAATTGCACCGGTATAAATCAGAAACAAAATCGGAGAGTGAAAGAACGACCGGTAACCCGGTGAAGCTCTCCGGATAGTTCCAGAACTTCTCGATATTGATTGACATGTGACCTTCACCATGAACTCGCCTTGTTCATTCATCATTCGCCAATATATTCATCAATCAATTTCGTTTCAATATTTCCTTTAATATTTTTTTTTTTTTTTCTCTTTCTTTTTTTTTTTCAGACAAAAACCTGCGCCAGACTCCCGACAGGGGATCCAGCAAGGGCCGATCGCACCTCCCATCTCCGCCCCACCCGCTCCGCCGGCTCCAACTCCACCGCCAAGATCGGGAATCGAGGATCTGCTAGCCGAGGTGGCCATTCACGCCTCATCGTCAGCGAACAAACCGGCCTCGAAGAGGATCAACTACAGTTACCATCCTATCATCGACTTCTTCAAATCCAGCCCTCCGATAGAACCAAAATCGCAATCGCAGAGACGCGTGGACATGACGGGCGTCATCGACGACTGGACCCCCATCGACGGACCCCGATCTCTGTGAAACTGAACTATCCTAGTCGGAGTGTCCGCTCCCTCCATCCACCCCCTCCCCTCCCCCTTTCCCTAGCCATTATCTTTCATCTTCCCTCCTCCGATTTTCCTCGTCCTTGGCTCTGTCATCGAATCAGAGACTAATTAACGATTTGTTTCAATGATGACTTTATTTATAGTGTTTCGATTTATCGCTTGGCTCCGAAACAAAACATCCGAGAAAGCTAGGCTTGACATGATGTAAATTTAAATCTGGCTGAGTTTTTCAGAATGGAATCAAGTACATAGAAACTCCACACAGAAAAAAATAAACTGTAGGGAACACCCTGCTAACACTTTCTCCCTCCATTTTTATCTGGAGGGCCCCCAGATCCCCATTAAGTATTCTGGGGGAGACCCCCAGACCCCCCTTTTGAATAATTAAATTTTTCTCTTTTTTGACCCATTTTCCCATTGATTTGATGGAAACCATTTTTCATCCATAACTAACCTAAAAATTAAAATTTTAAAAAAACAAAAAGTCCCTCTGGGGAATGTTAAAAGCAACACCTCTGCAAAATTTGGATGCATATGGATCAATAGTTTAAAAGTTATGCTGGGTTTCATGTTCATGACTACAGACAGACAGACAGACGGACAGTCAGACGCCACAGAAATTTTGTGCATTTACTCCTCCCTACCACATATTTGGTTAAGAGATATTGAAATATCATGGATGGATGTTCTTTAGGATAGTATTAGGCATGATAAGAGCCAATTATTTTATAATTTTCATGATTGACTTAGTCGCAGCGGGCCAAGTATCGAAACAAAATGCATCAAAAATCTCTGCGCCATTGCAATACTTTCTCATTTTTTCTAATTTCATTAGAGTGAGAAAGTAAAAACGAAAAAAAGCATGGTAGCGCTGACAAATTTTTTGTTAAAATAAACTGTGGGGAATATACGCAAAGACATTATATCATATAGACGGAGTGCATGACAAGATCCTTGAGGCAAACTTGCGGTACTTCGCATGTTCACCAAAAATGATAACCAGTCATCAGCCTGCTCAACGGCTGCATCAAACCTTAAATCGGTAATCTTTTTTTAGGTATAATCTTTGGCAAAACTGGTGACAAAAAAACCGATGCCATTTTGAGAGTGAATGAAAGTTGCACACTATTTCCAATTTTGTAAGTTATTTGAATCTTGTTTTGATCTTATATCATACTGTTGTCAAAATGATGGTCATTAAATAGTGTTTCATCCATCTTCGATCTCGATTTTTATAAAGTAGTAAGTTTGGATTAAGAGGTTATGTTCGTTTGATTGTCACCAGTTGAAGGTACCTCCCCCAATTTCGAACAATGGACTCGCCCGTCTGCCTACTGTAGTGTACGCTAAGTTTGCCTCACCCAGCTCAATGTTATGGTATAGGATGCACTCCGTCTATATGATATAATGTCTTTGCATATACGTCGCAAACACTTAATCACATCAAACTAATTTGGGGGGACTCCAGACCCCCCTATAATATTCTGGGGAAACCCCCAGACCCCCTTTACGCAGTTAATTTTACATTAGGCTGGTTGCAGAATTTCAAAAGCATTTTGTTTCTGAATTGCAAATGGAATCTGGAGGTTTTGCCAAGTTTAAATCAAGTCAAGTAAATCTATAGAGTAAATAAGAATCTACTCATTAAGCCGCAAGTTCCCTCGATGTTAAAGTTAGCACCTAGCAAGGAGCTGGAGCGATTTATCGAAACCATATGGATCACATTTTGAGGTGAATACCAACAGGCCATCGGTTCCAGTGGAGTGCCATGCAATCTAGAGTCCCTATATACAATGAGAGTTGCGCCTTGTCTTGTTCTTCTTCTTGAAAAATGAAGAGGAAGAAACTGTTGATGGGGCACTCAAGAGGCAAACTGCAAATGTCGGATGGTCATTTGTCTCTGCACTGTTGCCGCTCTTTAGGTTAGGTTCCGATTCTTGACAGTAACGGTCGTTATTGAAAAGAGGTAATGTCCTCCAGAATAACACATTTGAGCAGAGAAAAAATTAACAATAATTACCACGGTCACTGCAGGTACTGTAAATGTGTACTGAAAGCAAGTGCGCGAAAAGTAAACAAACCCTCCCTCATTTGAATTTGCCTCTCGGGCAGTTGCGGCTCGTGCAATTTGACAGCCATGCTAATTTTCCATTTTAACCTATGCAAAAGTATCGATATCTTAGGGGTGCAATCGCACCTCCTGAAGATCGATTGTTTTACATAGGTTTAAATTGAGTGAATACATTGCTGCCAGATTGCACGCGCCGCCACTGCTCTCGGGGCCTCCATATGTGAGTCTAAATCTGAGAGCCAATCAGAAACGCATTCTGACATGGCGCAACTCTCCTAGTACTCGCGTATATAGGGACTTTAGTGCAATCTAGCAACGCTGCATTGTGACCATTTGAATTCACGAAAAAGTTCGAGTTTGGGGGTAAGAAAGAATCAATTAGAAAGATCAGTTAAGTAAAGTCAGTGGAACTGATAAAGTTCTATAAAAAACTTCAGTTCCAATTGCTCCAAATCAATCAATCGATCGATCGATTCAATGATCAGTTGAATATGTTGCCCACCTAGATCATGTAATCAGCATAGAAAAAAAATAAATTCGATCCCCGTCAAAAAAAACACCTCATCATGGATCAAACTGAGGAGAAAGGATATGAATCCGGTTTACATAAGAGACTGACATTGTTTCAAAAAATGCTATGCATTTTTCTAATCTAAGATGAGATTATTTTTTGATCAATAAAAAAGAATTCCAGGCGACGACTGATAGTGAACGGAAACTATGTATATATATTTTCTATTTGTCGCAGTATTCTGGATTTTTTTTTTCTCGCAGAACATTCTGTATTTTTAGAGATCACTCTTCTTTACGCCAGTTTTTGAAACGGATACTCAAGAGGGCGTATCTCTATGACTTTCCTCTCTTCCAACCAATGGCGTACGCAGTCATTAGTCGCTCTCGCTCTTTCCCCGTTTGAGTGTATTCACTAGAAAAGGAAAGAGATAGGGGCTGAAGCCCCTGTCTTTTTCCTACACACGTTTTGAAACGGGGAAAGAGAGGAAAAGAAAAATGCCTTTGTATGCTACTGCTCCAAACAGAGTAATTTCTCGCTATTTACAAAGTCTGTTCTCATTGATCATTTTTCTCTTTTTTCTTTTTTTAAAGGATTACCTGATTCGATGACTAACAAACCAAGCTTCTTCCAACCCACCTATACTCAATTACTCACCCCTCTCTTATATGATTTTAAAATCCCGGTGCGAAAAAAAAATACTATAAAGAAGGAACTACTCAAATCCTTTCAAAATAAAAATAAATTATTTTCTAAGAAAATGAATGAGCGTGTGTCGTGTTTTTTTTTTTTTTTTCATCTCTAATACCGATAGGAATATTTTATTGATTAGATAGTATCAATTGGCAACTAATCGGTTACTACTTAAAGGTGCAAATAGTTCGAAAATAAATCCAGAAATGTCAGATAGATAGAAGGCGGGGCGAAAATCACGTGACTGCCCTAATCTGTCCTTTTCTAACACACGCGTTCTAATGGGAGAAGAAAAAGAAGGATAGATTCCTGGATCCGCCAGTGTGTTCAAACACCACGTAAGCAGCCATGATAGAAATCTTTTATGGCCGTTCTTCACACGGGCTGGGTTTATTTGCCTCACTATTTTTATCTTTAAATTTGGAAAAAAAACAAAAGCAAAAATAAAAAATAAAATTGTGACAAATTATTTAATATGAGTACATTTTAAATTAGTTATAAAAGAAAGTGCAAGTGTTTTAGAGTGGCTCTATCCGGACACAGGAATCGATAGATATATTTGTTTCTTCTGGAAGGATTTACAAGATAATGAAACTGACACATCATAGAAATATGAAAAAATTGTCCACCTAGACGGTTGTATTAAAATTCTGTGTCCAAATAGATAGCCACTCTAAAACACTTGCACTTTGTTTAAAGCTGATTTTCACTTGATTGATTACAACTTCTGATTTAAGGTTAAAAAATTGAGGCAAACAAAGCAGAATCAGATCATCCCAGTGGCGGACTGGGACAAAAAAGCCCGGGTGCTTGTGCAGCTCGGGAACCGCAGGGGGTTTGTTCTCGGTGCCACTGGAGAAATCCCCAAGAAACTATTCCGCAGCCTTGATATACTCAAGCTCAGGATGAAACTGTACCAACAACTACAGAAAGCTGCTCTTCTCGGAAGCTGTAGAATTATCCGCCGGGTTAACGGAGACGAACATCATTCGTAAATTATTTATTTATTTATTTATTTATTTTTTAATTTTTTTTTTTTTTTTTTTTTTTTTTAAACAGGCCTCTCCTTTGTACTAAGTTACCGGCAGAGGGCTAAAAGCCAAGCCTTTTGAAAGACTGTGTCAAACAAGCACGAAAACATACTGATAATAATAATAAAAAAAAAAAAAAAAAATCCCGAAGGGCCGGCCCAGTCCGCCACTGGATCGCCCATGTTGTCACACTTCGAGATAGGACTCATAACATGTATCAGCTTCTCTATCACTTTAGCTCATTGCTTTTCTCCCACTCAAAACCGTCACATCTGCTTTCAGGAAAAAGCGGCGAGGAAAGGAAAACTCCGTATTTCCAGTCTAGACTTTCCTCAAATTGATTGACCTCCTTTAGGACTGGTTTACTTGTTCACCTACAGACCTACAATATATTTGCATAAATTGAGAGGTATGGGAAGAGGAAATGTTTTACCGGAAAGTTCTGTTTTATATTTGTTGAATGTAAAAAATGTCAGAAGACTCCTGGAGGTATAGGCTCCCCGCAATACTATAATCTCAACAAGTCTAAGCATTGTAGGTGGCCTACCCAAGCCAAAATTTAAGGAGCCATCTGCCACTCTTGTTGTCCCCGACTGTGAGGACATACACCGAACACATAGATTCAAATGGATGAAAACGTTAAGCAAAGGGGTTCATTCAAAATCGCCATTTTTCGCCCACTGCTTGTTTTTGACGAAACTTTGGGTATCGATTGGGTTTACTATTAGTAGTGGATCCTGAAATTTTCGCGACCTAAAACCAATTTTCAGAAAGGGGGTGGGGGGTCAAAGTTGAAACCTTCAAACTCGAATATCTCGCTAACGAATAAAGATTTTGAAATGTGGTTTGTGCGGAAAAACGCAAAATAAAATTTCCTTTCTTTTGACTACCCACATGTTCCACAAAATTTTGAAATTACACTTGCAATTTGCAATTTTTTGATTTTCAGGCTCAAAATTTTTTACAAATTTTGAAATTCTGAAAAAACGCATTCTTCGATTTTGATCTATACAAGATATGTTATTTTCTAGAAAATTTGCTACAATTTAGTCTAAACCGCATGTTGGGGAAACTTTTAGTTTCTGAGTTATGAATTTTTAAAGTGTCAAAAATCGCTATTTTAGCGTTCTCAGCGACAGCGACGAAACTTAAAAAAAGAATTTCCCCGCTTCTAATCAACAAAACTTGATGAAAATTGAGATTTAGGGTTTCGAATGTCGTAAAATTCAATTCTGCTATCAGATTTGAAGAATTTGAAATCCAAGATGGCTGCCTACCCATCTACTTGGTAGCCATCTTGGATTTCAAATTCTTCAAATCTGATAGCAGAATTGAATTTTACGACATTCGAAACCCCTAAATCTCAATTTTCATCAAGTTTTGTTGATTAGAAGCGGGAAATTCTTTTTTTAAGTTTCGTCGCTGTCGCTGAGAACGCTAAAATAGCGATTTTTGACACTTTAAAATTCATAACTCAGAAACTAAAAGTTTCCCCAACATGCGGTTTAGACTAAATTGTAGCAAATTTTCTAGAAATAACATATCTTGTATAGATCAAAATCGAAGAATGCGTTTTTTCAGAATTTCAAAATTTGTAAAAAGTTTTGAGCCTGAAAATCAAAAAATTGCAAATTGCAAGTGTAATTTCAAAATTTTGTGGAACATGTGGGTAGTCAAAAGAAAGGAAATTTTATTTTGCGTTTTTCCGCACAAACCACATTTCAAAATCTTTATTCGTTAGCGAGATATTCGAGTTTGAAGGTTTCAACTTTGAGCCCCCACCCCCCCCTCTAAAAATTGGTTTTAGGTCGCGAAAATTTCAGGATCCACTACTAATAGTAAACCCAATCGATACCCAAAGTTTCGTCAAAAACAAGCAGTGGGCGAAAAATGCCGATTTTGAATGAACCCCTTTTAGCGATCGAATATCATTCACTTCATGAATCGATGATTGCTAACTGATGTCGCTGATCGGTGAAAAAAATCTAGCCAATGAGAGTCGAGAATGAAATTCTGAATGATATTCTCGTGAAAATGAAAAATGCGATAGTAATATTCCATAACATAATCTCTACATCAGCTCTGAATGACATGGCCATTTTTAACAATAAAACTGGCGTTTTCGAAGCTAAAATTATGTTTGTCTCATAGGAAAATGACTTCTACGAATGGTCTGTGCAGTAAACTTTATTCGAAAAGTTCGTTATTTCCGAAATTATCGTGGCGGAAAGAGTCAAAAAGGATAGAAGATGAGATTCCTGACACCGGTTGTAACAATTCGAAATTGAATCTATCTCCGGAGGTGAATTCGAAATTTCTAATTGTTGGAATTCAACGGTCTCGGCGGAGAGACCAACGAAACAATCGAATATCATCAAAATGAAATGCAAATCCATCAAATATCATACGACGGTGAATGATATTCGATCGCGAGAATTCGCTTGTTGTCGCCAAATTACTCAAGCCACCTAGCTCTGGGTCCCGATCAAGTTGAAACTCGACCTATCACATTATACTTAGCTGCATAGTAGCGAAACTCAATGTTAGAAAATTGGCAAATGCCCCCCTGGTGGTCGGAAGGTTGAACTAACATCTTCCGTTTGATTGATTTGCATTGGAAGGATGCAACTCAATTTTTCCATTTGATCACATTGAAAAACGACATTATAGCTACCTCTTCTCTATAGAGTTGCGCTACTGTGAAGATGAGTATACTGTGGACCTGCAACAACAACTGATGAGCAACAATCAACTTCAAGTGAAGATTGAGCTGCAGCTGCACTAAGGCTTGACTTTGAGCGCCATCGATTCCGTTTGGTGAGCAAAGAGTAACACCAACTTGACCCTGGTAGCTATTCTTGGGCCTGGGTCTGTTACAAACTTTTACTACAGCTTTATGGATCAATTCGTAAGTAAAATATCGCATGAAAATTTCATTGAGAGCATCGAAAAGTCTTAAAATCCGCTCAATAAATGCGTTTAGCAAACTTTAAAGTTAGCGGCTAAATGAGGAGGCCACCTGGGGGGGAGGGGGTATGGGACTCTAATTGCAGCTTTCTCCGTGATTAATCTCTTTTCTCAGCAACAGTGGCGGCTCGTGCATTTTGGCAACAATGTTTTCCCTCCATTTAATTCGATGAAAAACAATCGATTCGATAGTGAAGCAGCGCTTCACCTGCAATCGATTGTTTTGCATGTATTCAAATGGAGGGAAAATATTGTTGCCAAATTGCACGAGCCGCCACTGCTCAGCAAAGAAAAAATGCGATTAGATGGGACTCCACCACGGTGATTCATACTCATTTGACCGTCATCTGTATATGTATTTTGTTAATCGTATTTACTGTATTTTTGAGTGGGTTTTGATACATTCCGACGCTTTAAATTTTATTTTCACGCGATCTATTAGTAGAATATATAAAGACACTTTCTACAGCTGCTGTAGCAAAAGTTTAGTCAAACCCATTGAACCTTACGCACGTAACCCTTTCATACATGAGCGTACCCAGGGGGGGCCAAGGGGGCCAAGGGTGCCAAGGCCCCCCCATCGGAAGATAAAAAAGGAGGTAAGGAAAGAAAAAAAGGAGAAAAGGAAAGGAAAAAATGAGGAAAAGAGAAAGAGAGAAGAGGAAAAGAGGAGGAGAAAAAAGAAAAGATGGGTAAGGAAATGAGTTCAAAAAAAAGTATCAATATCGTGAAACATATTTTTCCTTGGAGGAACACATCTTTCTGGCCAGCAATGTCCTTAATTGTTAATTTCGCTCGATCTTCTTCTGAAATCTAGATTTCCTGAAGACTCCGTCTTTCTATCAGCATGATGAAGATATTTACGTAATATCAGCATATAGTCTCGGAAAATCTCATTTTTCTCAAGAGTTAATTCAATATATAGTTTCTGAATAGAAATAGCCTAATTTTGCGTCTAAGAAGAGCTAAATTTTCAAAATTTTCCGAGGGAGGACCCCCAGACCCCCCATATGGTATGAAAACTTGGCCCCCCCCCCCATTCAGAAATCCTGGGTGCGCCCATGCTTTCATACCCGATATACATTTCAATGTACATCTGAATAACACAAGATCTTATTGAGAAAATGAAAATATGATATGCATATCGTTTTATATGAGAAACTTGTGCCCTGATCCGCGATGATGGACAAAAATCCGCTCCTGAACAAAAACTATTTTCAGGTTAGAAATGGTTAATCAGAGCGGCTGATCGTGGCTTTATGCGGGGTTTCATGAACACATTGATCCGGAAATAATATGAAATGAAGCAGCACCAAACAATCACGATGACGCAATCATTTCAATTCAGTAGCTGAAGCTCCTCACAGATAGTTGCTATTCATTCTATACATGAAGTTGTCTCTCCTGAGGTTTCAATACTAATTCAAGACAATTCAATCCAGCAGCGCACGAAGCAGCCGCAGATTCACAATGACATTCGCCATGTCAATGTTACAAGTACGCGCTAATCAGGAAAGTTTCACTCTCAGAGGACTGAGTACTGAGTAGGTCGAGTCAAAGACAGACATTTTGCTGTCATTCCGAACATCTTCATTTTCACGTGCTGA
Organism: Trialeurodes vaporariorum; assembly: GCA_011764245.1. Classification (NCBI taxonomy): domain Eukaryota; kingdom Metazoa; phylum Arthropoda; class Insecta; order Hemiptera; family Aleyrodidae; genus Trialeurodes; species Trialeurodes vaporariorum. The sequence continues at coordinate 87,888,124 of VMOF01000111.1, read as the reverse complement.
GAACAAGGTTTTTCCCCCTCTCTTTTCTTTAACAGTTCTCAATCATATATGTAGAGATAACCGATTAAATAACTCCATACAGCGGCTACAATTTGATGAGGCTCCGCGCTAATGGAATAAAATTATTTCAACAGTCAGATTTTGTGAAGAAAATCAGCGTAAATTTCTTGATTTATCCATTATTTCATTAAGATATCTTGGAAACAAACAGTGAACAAGAGTCTCAACGAAATGATGAAAAAACGTGGCGGAAAGGGTCAAGGGTCAAAGGTCAAAGGTCTATATCGAAAAGCCGGCCTCTGATTGGGTTGCTGGGCCCATCAAAATCGATCGTATGGAGATTTAACAAATGGGATTTTTGACTTTGCCTCATGCAAAGTCAAACTCCAAGAAAATCATTCAAAAAATTTATTTTTGAGGATATAACAAAGATATTGATTGGTCATTTTATCACTTCATTGAAAACTTAACAGAAAAATGTGAAATTGAAAATTAAATTGCGAGGAATTTTTTCCGCCGTAACGTCCGAAAGTGAGCCACTAAAATTCGTATTTTCTCGTGCAGCGATCGTTGAACACTGAAAGAATTAATTTGTTTTAATCCAAGGGGTATTTAGATTGTGTTAAAGAAACTGCACAGTGAAATATTGACTAAGGAGAAATTCCTTTAACCCAAGAAAAATGTCTGCAGCAACAAATAAAAGATTCTTGATGTGACAGTGATTATCTCCTTCATGCAATCGAACTTTACTTCGCGCAAGGATAATTGTCACAAGTAAACGTGTTTCCTTGTTATTAAAGAAGTGATTCCTCTCAGTGAATCTTCGGTTGCCTTTATGAAATCGGCATATCTCCTTCAATCAATGAATTTGTTTAGGTTTAAATGGCAGAATAGCATGGTTAACTAATTGCACAAGCCTTAAGTGGTGAACTCTTCCAAAAATCCTATTTCAAAGTGTTTTGTATGTGTTCTATGATTAGTGAAATGTGTTGATTTTTTCACACCTGATGATTTTTTCATAATTTGATCAGTTTTTTAGTCAGATACAAATGAAGACGACCCGTTTCAATCATCAGAAAAACAAACAATAACACTTTGAAATATGGATTTTTGAGAGCGATCACATAATATACCCTTCTACCCGCGTGTTTAATTTTTTCCTAAAAAATGAAGCAATTAGGTATTCTCGTGACTTTGAACGGTTTCTTGTGATGCATAGATCACTTTTTGCTTTACGGTCAATTATACTGACTTTTCGTCAATTATTTTTTACAATGGATCTGTTGCGAAAATTTTGCTACAACAATATAGAGCCTTGACTAATACGTAAAATTCGTCGAAAATTACGATGCGCACATTAAAACCGTTCAAAAACCACTCATTGACATAGAAAATCACTTTAATTTCAAGCAGTACGCGCTACACTAGACACTCTTTGCATGGGCATACTACTACATAGACGGAATCAAAGTGTATATGTAAACAATGTCGTAACTACAAAATGATGGAATTTCCTTCTAAATACATGAAATATTGGCTGCATTTGCTGTTTAGTCTTTTCTGGTTTATCAAAGATTACAAAATAATGCAAGAATTGTATGTATCTAAACGAAACATTCAAATGTTTGATAGTTATGTTGATGTTTACATAAACGAGGTGGTTCCGTCTATGCAGTTTTATGTCGGTGATAACAGAGTCTAGTGTAGCGCGGGCTGTTTGAAATAGAAGTGATTTCCTGAGTTAATGCATGGATTTGGAAAGTTTTTAATATGCGCATCATTATTTCCGACGAAATTTACGTTAGAATCAATATGTTTATGATGCTAATACAAAAGAATGGAACAGACCCATTTAGACTGTCGGGGAACTCTAGGTCTGACTCCTGAGGGTGTACTTTTAAGAAAACATATGCAAAATATAGAGTCTTCAATCAATAATTACTGTGGTGAAAGCGTGTATTCAAAGCAAATTAATAGTTTGATCTATTGTATCGATGGCAAAAATAGGCCCAAAAATATGTTTTGCAGGCACTTTATCGAAATTTATTCTGAGGGCTTAGCGATGAAAAATTTCAAGAGTAGTTAAAAGTGGAGGTTAGAGACCAAAAATATTGACCTATAAAATCGATGGATCAAACGGAAGCGCCTGAAATCTCGGTGATAACCCTTTCCACGTTTCTTTTCCCCCTCTCTCCCTCTCCCTCTCCCTCTCCTTTTTACTTTCTCACTCTAATGAAATGAGAAAAATTGAGAAAGTATTGCAATGGCGCAGACATTTTTGATTCATTTAGTTTCAATGCTTGGCCATCTGCGACTAAGTAAATCATGATAATTGTAAAATAATTGGCTCTTCTCATGCTTAATACTATCCTAAAGATCATCCATCCATGATATTTCAATATTTATTAACCATATGCGGTAGAGAGGAGTAAATGCACACAATTTCTGTGGCGTCTGTCTGTCTGTCTGTAGTCAAAAACGTGAAACCCAGCATAACTTTTGAACTATTGATCCATATGCATCCAAAATTTGCAGAGATGTTGCTTTTAACATTCCCCAGAGGGATTTTTTTTTTGTTTTTTTAAAATTAAAATTTTTAGGTTAGTTATGGATGAAAAATGGTTTTCATTAAAATCAATGGGAAAATGGGTCAAAAAAGAGAAAAATTTAAATATTTCAATATTGGGTCTTTGGATTTGGAAGAAAATTTGTAAAAACATTCTACAACCAGCCCACAGTAAAATTAACCCCTCATGGTTCATGCAAAATAACCCTTCAGACCGTTTAAAAAATCAATTTAGGGCGTGGGGGCCCCCCAGAATACTAAAGGGGGGTCTGGGGGTTTCCCCCAGAATACTAAAAGGGGGTCTGGGGGTCTCCCACAGAATACTAAAAGGGGGTCTGGGGGTCCCCCCAGAATTCTTAAGGGGGATCTGGGGGTCCCCCCCAGATAAAAATGGAGGGAGAAAGTGTTCGTTGGGTGTTCCCTATATAGTTTATTTTCCTTTTCTTCCTTCACACCAAGATCGCAATTCTCATTTCGTGTATAGAAATAGGTCGATCAAAGATCGCACACGAGCAGCGAAATAGTAAGGGGTGCTTGAATATCGCCGTGCACGTTCGCGCATTGAGCTGCTCGTCACCGCCATCATCATCAACATCGTTGTCATCGGTGTCATCGTTTGCGATCCGTCGATCGGTGAATGTGAGCGTGTCATCACGTGCTTTAGGACGGGCTTATCCGCGCAAAACCGCGGCGGATCGTCGATGGAGAGAGAGGAGAGAGAGAGAGAGAGAGAGAGAGAGAGAGAGAGAGAGGGGGGTGAGGTAGGTAACAAGACTAGACATCGAAGCATGAAGGAGGAAAAGAAAAAAAATGAAAGTATCCTTCTAAATACCGTACATAAGTCGACGTGCATCACGGATAAGAAAGAAAAAAAAATTCCCTAGTTTCCACGTCCTGAAGCCTGCTCATTGTAAATAAACTACACATTTAAAACATACTTACTCCGCGAGACATATTTCCCGTGAGCAAGATAATGGATGCGTCGCGCATATATTGTCGCGCGGCGCTATATAACTTTCATCGGAAGAATGTGATTAGTTATTGATTAGCGCGCACTCTTAAATTATAGTCAATGCGTCCTCTTAAAACCGCACGCGCGCGCTCTGTCGCAATGTCGCGTTTTACTCTGGGCGGGGGTCCTTTTATAAACTGCTGTTGACAAAAACGTGCCTTGAGAGAACCATCTAAAGTAGGGAAACAATGAGTCCGTCCGCCGATGTGAAATTTTTTTCATTTAAATATTACGAAAGGCAACGCTGATTTTTTTTTTTATTTTTTGCCCCTCTGTGAGGAATCACGCGTAGCACGGGGCGCCTTGTTTGAATAGGGCGCTGATTTTCAAGTCGACTGGAACTAGGAGGTGATCATCATACCGGGAGATCCGTAAATATGTGTTATGAGAAAACGTTGATGCCGGATGAGGCATCGCTGCCGTTTTGCGTGTGTAATTAATGGCATTTTTCAGGTCATCACCGATGATTCCACCCTTTAAGAAAAGATTACACGGTTCAGTTCAGCGCATGACTCACGAAAATACTTGCCTCTGTAATCTTTTCTCAACTGGGTGGAGTCGTCGATGACTTTAAAAAACTTGCGAATATTTTAATTAATTATTGGTGGATCTACCGATTGAGAAAAGATTACAGATCAGAGTATTTTCGTGCATTACAGGTCATACACTAAAATGAACTGTGTAATATTTTCTCAAACCACCCGGTGCAATCATCGGTGAATTGAAAAATGTCACTAATCATGTGCAAAACGGCAGCTCTGGTTTGAGATTTGCCTTTTTTTTTTCTTTCACTGCAGCTTTGAAAAAAACCCCGGTAGATAATAGAGTTTCGTCATGTGGAGATTGAAAAAAAAAGAAGCGGTCTGTGGAAGTGAAGAAGGCGTCAACTCTGATTGGTTGGGTTAATCGATGACGCGCTTACAAATGACGTTTATGTCAAAGCGGCGTTCGGTTATTTCCATGGATAAAGTAAGTTTTGCTGCAAAAAAATTAAGTAAGGAAGTTGAAATCAGTACGATTGATGTTTATAAATAACCCGATCAAAGTCTTAAAAGCCCATTAAGTGTATCTACGAAATACGCCACCTCCAAATGAGGCGTTCCAACGATCATCTTATGGAGAAACAGCACAGGGAATGCCTCCTTGAGCTCCGAGACAGCCTAAAATCCAACAGCCAATCAGAAGTTATATATTGTATGGCGAGACTCTTTAACACAGAGGGACTCTAGTTTTATGAATTTAGAAATTGTTATATCCATTCCCCTGCAGCCGAAAAAAATATTGGTGTTGTAAACAAGGGTACTGTTTCAATTTTATTTGCGTGAACCAATTTTTAACTTCAATTTTTGAATATTTGGGGGGTTTTTGGGATTGGAACGGTGGTCGTTTCCCCATTCTAAAGCCCAACGGGGACCTTGGTCCTCGTTAACTTCTATCAATCCGAATTTCCTCATACTTTTTTCTTTTTCCTTTTTTATCTCCGCCCTTTCTTTTCTCTGTCCCCTCTCTTCCAATTTTTTGTTAAAACCCAAAAAACGTTGCGGTTGAATGAAAATGGCCCGTCATGGCCTTTTTAGCAAATTGCAAAAAAAACCTGGAGTAGGAATTTTAACTACCCATACTTTAGGTGTTGTTGGTTTCTCTAGTAATTTGGGAAAATGGGGAAAACTTAATAGTTAAAGTCCCCTTGGGGAAAGAACGGAAAAAAAAATTGAAACATTCCTTGGTGGGCTATTAGCCCGTTGTTTGTCAATTCATTTTTTTCTTTTCGAAATCCAGAGCCCCTATCGAAGAGTTAAAAAAAAGGGGTAGTTTGTTGGTTAAAATTTTAAGTCAAAGGACTCCTTAATGATTTTCCCCCCTTTTTGGTAACTTCAACGGGCCCCGCCCGGGTTTTCGATAAAAGGTTGGGATGTTGTTCTTTTAAATGCCATGCCCTCGAATGTCTTTGCCCTAAAGCTCTTTGGAAAAGGTTGTCGACGCAAAGGCGTGGAAAAATACAGTTGGGAGTTTCCATGTTCTTTGTTGAACCAAACCAGCCGGCCCTCGGAAAACCCGACCAAGGGCGTTCAAGGGTTTGTTTTGTACTTTTTTTGAAATTCTTGTGGCTGGAACTTACCTTTGGATTCCAATTTCTTTTTCCAATTTTTCCTCTTACATTGTTTTAAATGGGTTTCCATTCTCATCCCCTTTTTTTTTTTTTTTTACATTTTTCCGGGGCTACCAAAAACCGGGCTTTAAAAAAAACCAAAGAAATTTTCTCACTGTAACGTACTTTTTTGTTGCCCCAAAATTTCGCCCAGAAATCCCGATTGGCCTCTGGTTTTTTTTAAATCTCTACTTCAGGGCTCTAGGGTCGGAAAAAAAGTGGTATGCGCCGAAAATGGCAACAGGGCTTTTTGAAGCGAAAAAGTTTGTTAAAATGGTTGTTCCTTTTTCAACATAAAGATTTTTTTCGTTAAAAAATCCCCAAAAAAATCCATTTGGGGCAACGGTCAAAAAATCTTCACGGATTTAAAAAACCAAAGTGGGGTTTGGCTCTGTTCTGCCCTTTAACCCCGGATCCAACTTAAAACTAATTCAAGGAGGAACGGTAGGGTGTGATCGATATTGTGAAGTTGGCTATCCTTGGATGTTCGTGGTGCATGCATACAGGTGCTCAATATTTTACCGCCATCTTGGATTTCATTAAACGTCTCTTGTGAGTTTATTGTCGCATTTCATGACTTTCTGATGCCACCATTAGACTTTTCACGCGATTTTACATGAGATGGAACACTCTATAGCGCTGTAGCAAAAGTTTGCAACAGACCCATTGCCTGTTTTGCGATGTGAGATATAGGATTCTAATTAAAACGCCGAGCTTTCACTATATCCCGTGATGTCTCGATGGAAATATGGATGTCATCGACACGGTGAGACAGTGTCTCAGCTTTAGGATGTTTCGAATGAAATTCTTTGCCTGGCTGCTCTTTGATAAGGAAAAGGAAGGAAAGAAGGAAAGAAGGAAAGGAAGGTAGTAAAATGATAATAATACAAGTCATCGTAGTTCATGCAGATGCGGCTGCTCCTCCACAAGGTGTTTACAAAGTACGCCACCCATGACGATCATCTCGCGTAATTGAATGGATCAGCGAAAGTGAGTACACCAACAAACGTTTTTTTTTTTTTTTTTTTTTTTTTTTTTTAGTTTTTTTGTTTTTACTTGAGGATAATCTGTTCCGTTCGAAAATATAGACGTTCCAAACACGAATAATTTATTTAGTAAATAATGACTTATGAGTTATGATCCCTTCTTTATGCCACAAATATTGAAGAAGGGTGAATTTAGTAAAACGAGCGTTTAATCATTCGTCATTCTGTTTGTTACGTGGACGTTTCGATCAATAAGTGGTGGGTTCAAGCCTCTGAGCATATCAAACTATTTTGCCATCCTGTAAATTTGCACTATGAAAGATCCCGACAACGGCACTCGCATGCATTAAAACCAAAATTTATCTCGATTTTGATTCCGGATATGTACTATCGACGAATAAAAGATTGTCGCGAGATTTCCACGAGCTAAGTCTCGCCTTAAAACTTGAACAATTTGATTGAACCCCCAAATACACCCCTAAGGGCCTGTTGGGAGCTTATCTGAAAATATCAAAAATGAAAGATTAGGGGTCAGTTACCAATTTGTCTCTCTTGTTTCAAATAATTTGCTTCGGTAGTTTTCGAGAAAAATGCCCTATCCGGGTGGTTTGGTACACTCTGTACAATATTATCATCGAGGGACTCTAAGCAACCGCTGCCACAGTTATGCGTGCGACTGTGGAATTGATCTACAACGGCTCTCCCGGCTGAATGAGTGTGAACTGTGAAGGGTGGTCGAACCGGAACCTTAAAGGCGAAACTTAGCTCGTGAAAATCTCGCGAAAATGTTTAATTCGTCGATAGTACTATAGATTTTTTTCTTTTTTTATTGAAGACAATCTCGTCCGTTCAAAAAGTCAGTGGCGAAGCGTGAAATTTGGCAACAATGTATATTCTCCATTTAAATTCACCAAAAAAGTCGAACGCTTCAGTCATCGGCGATAACCAGGCATTTCGACCACTTTAATGTGTTGAAATGGGAAGCAGGAACGTTGCCAAATGGCACGCCTGTCCACTGCCAAAAATATACACATTAATTCTAAGAACGAATTAATTTTTAGTCACTAACGATTTATGATCTCCTCTGTATGCCAAAAATATTGAAAAAGAATGCATAAAGTAAAAAAGTTCTGGTCAAAATTTGGTCATCCTGTTTGTTATAGTTATATGGACGGTTCGAGCCATATGGTGGGTCCCAGCCTCTAAGCATGAAACTTTTTGGCCACCCTGTAAATTTTCACAACGCATCTCGACAAAAACACTCACATGGATTAAAATCTAAACTTATCTCGACTTTAATTCTGGAGATGTAATTATAGGTGTTTCCTTTTTTCCCCCTTCTTTTTTTTAAGGAAATGCAGGAAGAGGAAGGAAACTCGCTTACCTGTTTTAGTCTCAAAAAGATCATTCTAAGGTTCATGCGAGGAAGAAAAAATACTTTGTTAGATCAAGTATACTTGGTAAAAGTTAACTTTAATCAACGTTATAACCTATTCATCTGTCCCATTCAAATTCAACCCGATGCGATGTCTAGATGTCAAGTCTTCTTTTTCTGACTTTGTCTGTCTCTATTCTAACTATCTGTTGGAATTTTTTGTGGGAACTTTTTAATATAATTTCGGCCATTCGTAGAATGGTAGGTGACCCAAAAGTGGCCCGGCTCTTAAGGTGGCCCACCCCAGCTTATTTCAGTTAATTACACGAATTGACGATAGAGGGCGTCAGTGCTGAGTAGCAGGATGCTATGCGCTTCCCCCACTCCAAAAATCAAGAGCATCGGGCGGTTCAGTCGGCGCGGAACAGTGCAACGTCCATTTTCGCAGGTCTTCAGCTAATTTTCGCGGGAGTAAACAATCGTAAAAGCTAAGCCCTTAAATTGATTCCACCTTTGAATTTCAATTCATCATAATTATTATAATTTCTGGTGTAACTAGGGTCTAAATTCCGTTTTTGAACGATAAAATAGCATTTGAATACTTATTAATGAAATTTGAAAGGGGGTGTACGTGTACACCTTTGGGTGCATCAAAAATATTTTGGGTGGCCAGGCCACCTTAGGTGCATATTTTGCGCGATGTCAAAACTCTACTTTTTTTCAAACGCAAAAAAAACCTCAAAAACAAGCAAATTTTAAAAAAAAATGAAGTTAACATATGATAGCCAACTGTCTGAATAGTTAATTGACATATTTAGTTTTTTTTTTATTTCTCATGACTTAAACGTGCATATTGGCCCCAAGCATAGGTATGGCCACCTTTGGGTCACTTGCCTTAAATAATTTTTCTCCGAGAGCGCTAAATCAGATTCTTACCAGACTTCAAGAGCATTTTATTTTTGGTGGCAACACCGTTCTTTGACGACGGATAGTCACACCCATTCTCCAATAACAAAGCAGTCAATTTTCTCTGGTCACTTGATCCCCATCTAATCCGGGTCGGATAAAAATGTGCCATTATTCCGGGTCTAATTTCTCTCGTGCCGACCACGCCACGCCACGACTGCGGCAACAAGAATTACTCCAAACCACCAAATTATCAATTTTTCGTCCGAGTTTGTCAAAGCGCTGCGATGCTGCTGCACGGCGGCACCACACGCTTGACTCGAATGCAATTTTTCGTGGACGATTATAATTTCATGCAGTTACGACCAATGCTCATTGAACGGACCGCTTCCTGGATCAGTTTTTAAGTGTTTACCGTAGGTTATGCAGACGTGAGCTAAGTGTCAAAGGAAATTACCGCACGTTAAGTGTGTCAGTGCACAATTTAAGGATATGTGTACTTATACACGTAGTTACATACTCCGAGAATGTAAACATTTAAACGTGGAAGTAGGTCTTTTGGTTATTGGAGTCATCAAAATAAGGGTCAGAATATAACACGGAAAAACTTTTTTTTAAAAATCAGAATGGGTCTGTTGCACACTTTTGCTACAACAATACAGAACCTTGATTCTTATGTAAATTCGGTGAAAATAACAATGCGCACATTGAAAAACGTTCAAAATCCACTCATTAACGCAGGAAATCACTTCAATTTCAAACAGCCGGCGCTATACACTATACTCTGTTCAGGATAAGAAGGCGGGTGAGAATTCAGGTAGTAATGCACTATTTAGCAACAGTGCGGCTATACCGGCTACTCCAACCCCTCGCAGTGGCCGTTGTTCTTCCGACTTCTCTCTTGGCATGGAGGATTTCCGAGAACCGACAGACTCAACAATTTACACACGTCCAGTAAAAATTGCGAACGGTCAAAAATACGAAAAAACGGACGAAATTTTCGCCCTAAAGGGCCAAAACTCGGCAAAAATAGTCGACTTCGAATATTGATGATTCTCATATATTCGATATTAGACGAAATATTCTGAATTTAATTCCGACTGAAAAATACGAATTTCTGAGAGTCGTCAATATTCGAAGTCGACTATTTTTGCCGAGTTTTGGCCCTTTAGGGCGAAAATTTCGTCCGTTTTTTCGTATTTTTGACCGTTCGCAATTTTTACTGGACGTGTGTAAATTGTTGAGTCTGTCGGTTCTCGGAAATCCTCCATGCCAAGAGAGAAGTCGGAAGAACAACGGCCACTGCGAGGGGTTGGAGTAGCCAGTATAGCCGCACTGTTGCTAAATAGTGCATTACTACCTGAATTCTCACCCGCCTTCTTATCCTGAACAGAGTATAGACACTATTTGCTCCGGTATAGGTACTACTACATAGACGGAACCTCCGTGCATAATAAGTAAACAACACCGTAACTACAAAATGATAGAATTCCCTTCTAAATACATGAATTATTGGCTGTATTTGGTGTCTGGTCTTTTCGGTTTATCAAAGATTACAAAGTAATATAAGAAATGAGCGCATCTAATCGAAACATTCCGATGTTCGTAAGTTCTGTTGATGTTTACATAAACGAGATGGTTCCATCTATGTAGTTATAAGTCGGTGATATAGTGTCTAGTGTAGCGCGGGTTGTTTGAAATGGAAGGTATTTTCTGAGTTAATGAGTGGATTTTGAAAGTTTTTAATGTGCGCATTGTTATTTTCACCGAATTTTACGTTAGAAACAATGAATTATATTGATGTAACAAAAGTACGCAACAGACCCATTACGCTTTAAAATAAGTTTTTTTTTAATCGTGCCTTATAAGGCAAGCTTCTTCCAATCGTTTTGATGCTTACAATAAACGCATATATATGTATACAATGAAACAGCAGTTTTATACAGATCAAATGGCAGCGGCAGTGCATTTTTTCATGTCGTGTTGTGTATTTTGGGTTATGATTGTTTTTGCAGTATGATGTATTCCCAGGTTCTCTTTTATTAATATACGTAATTTGATGTCATTTTATTTCCTCGTTATTTTTATTTTGTTTATTGTTGTATTTTGTTGTTATTCTGTTTTATACGTTTCTTATAAAAATCACAACATTTCAGACCCTTGCAACTGCCCCATTTAAACAAATGGAAGACAATATATTTTCGAGGAGCCTGTCTGCCTCCCTCCTCAAGAATAGATTGTTTTACCTTAGTTCAAACGGGAAGTAACATGGTTTCCAAATCGCACGAGCCACTACTGGATACTACTGACTGATAACCGAGGAGTAAACGAGAGTCGCAACAAAACGGTAGGAGAGCGTGGCATAGTCGAATTACTATCGAATGTCACTATCGATTTTACGGCCTCTGATTGGCTGGCAAAAGCCTGGACCCTGTGAAATCGCCCTTATGGAAATTTAACAAGTAATTTTCGACTTTGCTTCATTTAAAGTAAAATTTCAAGAAAATTATTCTTTCTTACCCTCAGGAAATTCAAATTATATTTTTTTGAGACTATTATACGAAAAGGTTGATGGGTCATACATGTAGGTATCGCTTCATCGAAAAAGTAACAGAAGGATATGAATTTGAAAGTAAAATTACGGGTATTTTTTTGCCGTGTTTCCCACACAGGTCGGGCCGAGTGTGTGGTGTAGCAGTTGTTTTTTCCAGTTTTCTTGTTTTAAAGTAATGCAGATGGTTTGAAATGCATTTAAAATTTATTGATTGAAGGAAATGCGCCGATTTCAGGAAGAAACCCGAAGATTTAAACACAAATACTCGAATTATACGAAATTTAAGCGTCTCACAATCGGACGTTACGGCAGAAAAAAATCCTCTTAATTTAACTTTCAATTTCTTATTTTTCAGTTGAGTTTGTGATGAAGTGATATGTGTGACACATCAATATCTTCGTTATATCCTCGAAAATATATAATTTGAATTTTCCGAAGGTAAAGAGCAATAGTTGTCTTGGAATTTGACTTTAAATGAGGCGAAGTCGGAAACGCCATGTTAAATCTCCATAAGAGCGATCTCTCAGGGCCCAGGCTTTTGCTAGCCAATCAGAAGCTGACTTTTGGATATCGCCAACCTAACCTAACCTGCCACGCTCCCCTACCGTTTTGTTGAGACTCTTGTTTACTCTTTGCTGATAACGAACCTAGTTCTTGCGATGGAGGAGCGGTTCTTGTTACTCAACCGACAGAAGAAATTATTTCACTTCAAAGGCTCGCCGTAATCATATCCTGCTCTCTCTTCTTGCTAAAGTGTTCATAGTAAAGCGTTACAGATTTACTGCCGTAAAAATAGCTAACTCTTGTAATTTTCAAAACAAAAATTATTTTTCAGGATTTGCTTCTGATTCCGATGTATACTTTAATTTTTTATGTATTTTTTCTTACACAGTTATAAGTTGGTTTTGAAAATGTGTAAGATTTCGATCTTATAGTGAATCTATTGTTCCAATATTTAAAGTATAGAGTAATTAATGACATTTTTCTAATTCCCGATGATTCCACCGGTTGAGAAAAGATTACACGGTCCAGTTCAGAGTATGACTGTACGGTTACAAGACTTTTCGTCCTGTTTTTTTTTGTCCACTTTTTTTTTCGTCCTTTCTTTTTTGTCCATGACATTTAGTCCTTGATAATTTGTCCTTTCAATTTTCGTCCCGTAGCACAATTGGTTCACTCATTATTTTCGTCCTCGACTGTAACGTCCATGAGTTTTTAGTCCAATTAATTTTAGGTCCAGAGTATGTCTTTTGTCCTGTAATTTTAGTCCAATGTTTTTTGTCCTCAAAAAAAAGTTTGGTTCGTCCAATACACATTTATGATCGTTTTCGTTGGTTTACAGGTAAAATTTGTGAGTCTTTATTTCAATACTAGAGAACTTATTCAATTAGATTTTACCATAAAAATAAAATGGAGTTTACATGAGTTAAAATTTACATGACTTTAAATGCAACTGATGCCAGATGCCAGATAGCACACACCACCACGAAAGAATGTAAATCAAGTTAACCGCGTGGGTTTACCTTAAAAGTCTATTAAACTTCTAAGAAACTTCTTCTGAAGAAAAGATTCCGTCGAAAGTAAATCCTTTATGTTGCTATCGCGATGAGGCTCAATAAAAACCTTCCTTTTCACTTTTTTTTTCTGGGAATTGCATTTTCTCAAAAGATAAATTAATAAAACAACCTAGTAGTAATACAATATTAATTTTCTTTTGGTGAAATTCTACTTTTTCATCTATTTCACCTGTAAACTAACAGAAAGGAGCATTGGACGAAACCAACTTTTTTAAGGACATAAAAAATTGCACTAAAATTCCAAGACAAAAGACATACTTTGGACATAAAAATAATTGGACTAAAAACTCATGGACGTTGCAGTCGAGGACAAAAATAATAAAAGGACCAATTGTTCTACAGGACGAAATTTGATTGGACGAATTATCAAGGACCAATTTTCATAGGACGAAAAAAAAAGGACAACAAATCGAGCGGACGAAACAAACGGGACGAAACGTCTGTTAACCGACTGTACTGAACGAAAGTACTCTGATCTGTAATTTTTTTTCAAATGTTGCAATCGCCGATGAATTAGCAAAATATATCCGCATGTTTTTTTAAAGTCATCGGTGACTCCTCCGGTTTAGAAAAGATTACAGATTCAAGTGTTATCATGTATTACAGTCATAAACCGAACTGAAGCGTGTAATCTTTCCTCAAGCGGTGAAATCGTCGGTGAATTGAAAAATGTCATCAATTAGGTGAATTTTCGCGACGAATATATTCGACATAACCATTGCCAACCTACGCATGACAACAGTGGATGACACGAAACTGGATCGTGTTTTTCGAAGTGTTTTTCGAACTTTTTCGGTGTTTTCAGTCATCGATGGCATCAATTCGGTTTTGAATTCAAGTCCGGAGGTGAATTCAAAATCGAATTGATGCCATCGACGCCCCGAAAACACTTCTAAAAACACAATTGAGTTTCCTCGAATATGTAGTTAGGTTGGTATTGTTTATGATATTCGATCGCGAAAATTCGCCTATTAAACTCAAAACGGCAGCTCTGAAACTGACTCATTTAAAACGTTGTAAAGGACTAGCTATTCACTTTATACTGGTCATTCCACTGAAAATGTGACACTAGTAACACTTTAAAGTAATATTTCTCAGGTACCAATAAAATTTGTTGCATTTTTGAGGCTAAGAAAGAAATGAGCTTTAGTAGAATAATTTTGATTGAATGACATTATTTTTCTTCAAACCAAAAGATGTCGATCAATAGTGTTACGGGTGTCACATGTACTGTGGAATGACCCTACACGGAAAAAAAAGATTAGTGAAAATAACCAAACGGATACCTGATTTTGGCACCTGCTAGATGTTATGGTAAACTTGACCAGATGTATGGTACATTTACCGATACTTCGAGTAAATGCGACATGCGATCAGGCAACATCACCTAGTACCTATTCAAAACATAGTATACTTTTGGTTAACATTACCATAACATATCTAGGAGGTGCCAAAATCAGGTATTCGTATGGTTATTTTCACTGTAGTTTTTTTTCCGTGTAATACCAAGCTCACCAACTTCATTGAATTCCACATTTTTTTTTCTTTTCCGAAAAATAACATGAGATCAGTAAAAAAAAAAAAAAATTAAAGTCGGCATTTTAATGTATTATAGCAATGATATGATATTAATCCGTTCATAATCATGATTAGTTCAAGCAAATTTTTCAATTCTGTTTCATTGTTTGTTTTCCACACTCCATTGGTTCCGACCAGAGAAAGGTGGGACGGAGACAGTGAACTCCTGTCGTTGTCTGATCGGTGCTCTCGTGCTCTGGTCCCCGACAGACGACAATGCCTACCGATCTCGTGGATCATAATAGAGACGCTTTTCTATTCATCGCGCATTCTTTCTCTCTCACTCACTCTCCTTACCTTGCTTCCTCACTCTCTCTCTCTTTCCCTCTTTCTTTCTCTTTCAGTTTTGCTAGTTTTAACTAAGTCGGCTCAATCTCCGACATGCAGCCTGCTCCGCAGTCAATCTAATAGAACCGTCAAAAATACTATCAGTTTGATTTTACGGTTAGCGGTGGTCGCGCGCGGCATCCAGTGTGATGTGGTCTTGCTTTTCGGTCTTACCTTATTTCCAGTGGAATGCAAATGAGTTGAAGTGTTATGAAGGAGATTAGTGCAATTTAAATTGTGAAAAGAAAAAAAAAATTGTCTTGTTGAAGTTTGAAAGTGTTCAAAAATAGTGACGGGAGCTGAATTTTTTGGTGATAAAAAAGAGAATTTTTTTCTTTTTTAATTTCAATTGAAAAAAGAAAATAAATAAAAAAATAAAGTAAATAATAAATAAATGAAAAAAAGAATGGTGCACTGAGAAAAATTTGAATACTCTTGTTTAGTGAAATAATGCCACCGGGACTCAAAGAGCCCATCCCTCGGAAAATAATATCGTGGGTGTACGCGCAGTGCGGCAGTTGATAATTTATTTCACTTTTTTCCGAATACTTATTTTACTTTGAATTTCCTGTTCTCACCCGATCGCATTAATAACCCTGTATAAAAAAAAAAAAAAATATCAAATAAAAAGCAAATAAGTGTGTAAACACAATGACAACACAGTGATCTTTTCCGTGTTTTAAGTATGAGTTTTATTGGTAACAATATAGGGAAATTACGAAGTAGAGTGGATATCCCGTTACGTGTTTTAATTCTCATCCTGTTCGCGAATTACACCCTTAGCGATGAGTCCGTTCCAGTGTCCTCAAACAGCCAATTGGATTTACGAACCGAGGATAGTTCATTCAACTTGGCTATCGATAACGTGGCTACAGATAACGTAGCCGTAGAAAGTGAAATTAGTGTGTCTAGTTTAAAACCACCAAGTAACGTTACTTTTAGAGATGTAGAAAGTTCGAGTTCCCGCCGATCGTCGAAAAATGTCACGTTAAGTGCCACGACTTCGCCGGAATTGGACCCGGTGTATGTGCACCGAAATTCAAGTTCCGGTCATAAGCGACCGAACCGGAAACCGGGGGGCGAAGGGTATGATGATGACGATGATGATGATGATAACAGCGATGAAGATCCTCCCGGACCGGAAACGCCGGCTGACGAAACGGAAGCGGCTGTGCGGAATTTCAAAAGTGATCACGAAACGCCTCGCGAAGTGCCCACGAAAGTAGCTATCAACGGGAGTTTGGGGACGCCAGCCCCGGATTTGGGGATAAAATTGGATTT
The DNA here is from genome assembly GCA_011764245.1 of Trialeurodes vaporariorum. NCBI lineage: Eukaryota > Metazoa > Arthropoda > Insecta > Hemiptera > Aleyrodidae > Trialeurodes > Trialeurodes vaporariorum. Next base: position 87,871,813 of record VMOF01000111.1, on the reverse strand, counting down.
CGTCCCTAAGCAAAGTTATATTCAAGTGCGTCGAACGGATTCTGTGAAAAGGCTGCCCCAGAGCGAGGCTTACAAGACGGCTTCCACGCCTGAGGAAAAGGATAACGCTGGAAGGCTGAGAGAAGTGGTGTCGCATAAAAAATCTCAAGAGGTTAGTATCGTTAATTGCTTTTATAATAGCTGTTTTTTTGTTTTTTTTTTTTTTTTTTCTCGTTCACATAGAACACTGAACAAAAAAAATGTGTTAAATTAACATCCCGGATGGTAAAAAAAAAATGTGTGACAACCCTTGAGATGCTAAATTTACATCCTAAGACGTAGAAATAACCGCCCAGACAGTTATTTCTACGCATTAGGAATTAAATTTAGAATCTAACTGGTTGTCGCACATTTTGGGATGTAAAATCTAACATCTTTTTTTTCTCTTTTTTTCTCTCTGGTGTATCTTAGAGTTTTGCGAGCGGTTGTGAGCGATTATCGTCCATATACGTGGGGGCTTGTGGTCCTTATTTGTGGCCGATTTGTACCGATTTTTGTCTCGTCATTTTGTTCCCGAAACCAGGTTCCTCGAAGAATGGGTCTGTTGCATACTTTTGCTACAGCAAAAATAGAACCTTGATTCTGATGTAAAATTCGGCGAAGAATAACGATGCGCACATTAAAAACGTTCAAAATCCACTCATTAATTCAGGAAATCACTTCAATTTCAAACAGTCCGTGCTACACTAGACACTATTTGCACCGATATACTACTACATAGACGGAACCACCGTGCATAAGTAAACAACATCGTAGCTACAAAATGATGGAATTCCCTTCTAAATACATGAACTATTGGCTGCATTTGCTGTCTGGTCTTTTCGGTTTATCAAAGATTACAAAATAACATTAGAAATGCAAGCATCTAAACGAAACATTCCAATGTTTGTAAGTTCTGTTCGTGTTTACATAAACGAGATGGTTCCATCTATGTAGTTATAAGTCGGTGATATCTTGTCTAGTGTAGCGCGGGTTGTTTGAAATGGAAGGTATTTTCTGAGTCAATGAGTGGATTTTGAAAGTTTTTAATGTGCGCATCGTTATTTTCGCCGAATTTTACGTTAGAAACAATGTGTCATATTGATGTAGCAAAAGTACGCAACAGACCCATTCTCTAAAACGCCAAACATATTGTTCCTCTTCCAAAGTCGTTTGTGAGATTCCATGTAAAATTCTGCGAAATCGTAAACGGACAAAGAAAGACGGCTACTGTTCCATAATCGCACTCTCTGCAGACATAGTTCTTATGGTTATCACCCCCCCCCCCATTCTAATTGGAAATAAGGTTGGAATCGATACAATGAAACTACCTGGGGCGTATAGCTGCAAATCATGGGTGTTTTCGATAAATAGGCGGAGCTTAAAGAAACATCCCAAATTTCCGATAAAATTTCCTTTTACCTCTGGTGACTAGATGAACAGTAACGAGGCGTGAAATTTGGCAAAGACGTACTTTCTACATTTAACTGATTGAAAAAATCGAATGCTTCAGTCATCGGCGATGGCTAGACGTTTCGACCTTTCTAATGTGTTTTAAAGGGGGAAAACGAAACGTTGCCAAATTGCATATCTCGCTGTAGATGAGCCTCGATAAGCGCAAAGTTTTTGGAAAAGTTCACCATGCTGTACGCAATGTTTTGAAAAAACCCACGAAGGGATAGTGCTACTGCAGTGGCGTAGCCAGGAATTTTTCTTGGGGGGGGGAGGGGGGGTCCGGGGTCCGAAAATTGTCATGGGGGGTCCAAAGATATTAATTTGGTAAAATTTGTCTGAAAACGCAAAAAATTGCCTTTTTTTAGGACAAATGTTGGTGTCAAGGGGGGGGGGCCCAGCCCCCCTTTGCTACGCCACTGTGCTACTGTGAAAATTTTCAAAAATAAACTAGGGTGATGGGAAACTTGTTAACGTTGGGTTGAGTTATGCTTGTTTGTCAAAATGCTGACAAAGTGTGGCTTTAATTATTTTTAAAAAAGTTATCAAATTTCAAAATGAATGACAGCGGGCGGCAACATCAGTGTGTGACAAGCAAAAAAAAGAAAAAAAGAAAAAAAAAAAAAATCATCGAATTTATAATTTTTAGGGGCTCCAATTCTCGGAGGGCAGCAAGACTGCATTCTTGCCCCCCCCCCCCCCCCCTTCCTGGAATAAACCACGGCGCGGCACACCCCTGCGCACCCGCATGATTATAACATCTTGAATTTTCTTCTGCCACACGTTACTACTGAGATTTGGGGAAGATAGGGTGAATATGGATGGTTCTGAAACTGAAGATTTCATTTACTTTCAAGAGAGTCTGTTGCGTAGTTTTGCTACAACAATATTGCACATATTGATGCCGATGTGAAATGCCGCGCAAATAACGGTATTTGCACGTTAAAGTGGCGGCTCGTGCTATTCGGCAACAATGCTTTTCCTCCATTTGATTCTATACATGTAAAACAATTTATTCGACAGTGAAGTAGCGCCTAACCAGCATTCGATCTTTAAACGTAGATTCAAACGGAGGAAAAGCATTGTTGCCAAATTGCACGAGCCGCGGCCACTGGCACGTCGAAAACTTTCAAAATCTACTCACTACCTCAGTAAATAATTTATATTCTGAACAACGAGCGTGACATTATACACTACTTTTACCGACATACTTGTATACATAGACCCCGGTGGCGCTATCCATCGGATTTAAATCTGAAAAAGTTTCGCCTGGAATCACCTCAAGTTCACAGCCTAGGATGTGATGATTGCATCCTAGGATGTTAAAACAACAGCATGAGTGTCAACTTTTGAGAGTATAGTCTCACATTATTTTTTTTTAAACATCCACTATATTAAATTAGCATCTTAATTATTTTCTGTGTTGTTTTTGAGGCTCAGTGTGTTTTTCATGACACACATTCTAGTCAATAAAGCACTTCGCAAAAATTTCCTCAACATGAAGAACCGATGCCGTTAGGCCAGGTTTTGTTTAGCTTCTGAAAAGTAAAAAAAAAAAAGTTTCTTTCGCATATGTATGGACTTGGATGTTTCGTCCATCTGAAGAGATAAAAGTAGCATGCATACCAAGTCCGGCAAGTGGTTACATTAATGAAAAGGGGCGTAGCTGGCTGGGTGTCAAAAAGTGGGTGGTCTTGAAATCGATGACTTTTTTATTTTCTATTCGTTAATAAAACTTAAATAGAAACTTTCAACGTAAGTCGGGAGGTGGCTAACACACATGTAGAAAAATTTCCTACTGAAAATTGCCAAAATTCTATTATATTATTCCCGAAAAGAAATTCTGAGAGCTTTTTGGAGAATATTAGTATTTTTTAAAAATAATTCCGATGATTTTAGCCAGAAATTTGGAGATTGAGAACCAGAAGAATCCGATATTTTTGACGAGAAAATTCCAGTGAAAAAAATCGTAAATTTCTAACCAAAACGGCCAAAATTCTACTTGTAAGCCTATAGCTCTCCTGAAAACTGCCAGATTTTCTTTTCGGGAACTTTTTATTGGAATTCTGGTTGGTTTAGCAGAACATTTTTCTCCGTGCAATAGAATATAACGCTTCCTTCAGCTACTGGAATTTGGTTTGGCTCGCTTCTAGCCCCAATAAACCCCAGTTAGCCCAAAACATTTCGTTGGCTTTCAGCCCAAGTCCTTCTGCAGCTATACGTCATCTTTTGGCTGAAATTACATGCAAATTTTGTAAAAGACAAAAGTATTGTGTACCTACATTATTTCTATAAACAACGGATCTGCTCGTAAATCGTGGTTAGCAGCATTACTGATAGAAACCAAAGAACAGTTCCGTCAATCGACAATTAACAAGCAGACGTATGCCAAGCCATCGATGTATTATTGTTTCGTATAAATGATTAAGTGGATACTATATAGGAAGGTGAACGAACCCATTTACATTGACTTAATTCCTAATAAAACGCACCTATGACTCCTTTTCGCGTAAAAAGTATTTCTATTGACATACAGAGTGTTTCTAAAACTTATGTCATCCTTTAGCTACCACCTATTTTTGAGGTCAAAATAAGACTTTTTTCTCCTATAAATATGTGTCCAAAAATGCCACCTTTTGAGCTACAGTCCCCCAAAAGTTTTAAAAAAATTGTTGGTTTTTTTGGAATATCGACCATAATTATGAACCAAATATCATGAAAATTGATGTCTCGAGGTAATTTTACGTGTAGAATCCATTAATGACCTCGAGAAATTCAGAAATGAGGTCTGACTGTACTTTTCAGGTAATCTTATACCTTAACTGACACAAATTTTATGTTACGGATTAGAAATTTGAAAAATAAAAAATGAAATCAGATGGGAAAAACTTAGAAAGATATTTGGTCCTCTTTGTTTTAATTGGTCGATACGATGCTTATTAAGCGAGATAATCGCTGCACAAAGTGGAAAAGTCAGCGCTTTTACTGTAGCGGGCGGCCCGAAAGAAGCAGCGGAGTGGATGGCGCTTTGCATACTTCCTTCCACTCCTCGTGGTAGAAGCGCTTCCACCTTGTGCAGTGATTATCTCGCTTAATACACGTCGTATCGACCAAAACAAAGGGGACCAAATATCTTTCTAAGAGTTTTTCTGTCTAATTTCAGTTTTTATTTTTCAAATTTCTAATCCGTAACATAAAAGTTGTATCGTTTAAGGTATAAGATTGCCTGGAAAGTACAGTCAAACCTCACTTCTGAATTTCTCGAGGTCATTAATGTATTATACACGTAAAATTATCTCGGGACACCAATTTTCATGACATTTGGTTCATAATTATGGTCGATATTCCAAAAAAACCAACAATTTTTTTAAAACTTTTGGGGGGCTCAAAAGGTGGCATTTTTGGACACATATTTATAGGAGAAAAAAGTCTTATTTTGACCTCAAAAATACGTGGTAGAAAGGATGGCGTAAGTTTTAGAAACACCCTGTACAATTGAGAGATCATCCAAAAGGCGACGTCGATTCTCTATAGAAAAATTCAAGAAACATTGCAAAAAGAGAGGAAATGTTTCTTGCGTTCGAGACGTTTTAAGTCAAAGAGAACCGATTGATTTCATCAAGGTAATCGAATGAAAAATCCGAACGCTTTGTTTTAAAATATCTCGATCATATTAAAACGGTCTCGAATCAATAATTATCATTGAGCGTCTAGGCGTAAATTGTTCGAGGGTATTACTATGGAGAGGAAAGGCCCCGGGAAGAGAAATTGAAATAATTCGGCAGTTCGCAATGTCACACCGCAATTTATAAGTTGGTGAGATTTGGTGAAAATTGTGCGAGCCTCCAGAAGTCACTTCATATCAATTAAGAGAGTTGTAGACCCGAAAATTGAGCAAAAAACGGTACGGCGCCGCGGCGCCTGCGTGCAGCGTTATGATAGCACGAGACCAACTCAATTTAGCACCCCCTCCCCCCCCCCACCCTGATATCACCTGCTTGGTAGAGTTACATTGCTGACATTTTTGTAAAGTAATAGACTGCAGCAAATATTGCGGGCAGGCCGAATCACCAATGCGTAACGTACTCGTACCTTACCTTGCAGTGAGCATGGAGCCTCTCTGAGTCTGAATTTAACCAAGAATTAAATATATTAATTTGAAGGTGACGGCTCCTTGCAATTTCGAATTTATCGATTTCTAAGGGATTCATTGAATCCTTTTGAGATCAAAAGGGCAGTTTCAAGGGTCTGAATTTTTTTGTTTTTTATGAAAAAAAAAAATGATGGTACTTGATGAGCTAAGAATTAACAATGGTGGTTTTTGGTTTTTTCCCAAGTATCCCAGTTTTGGAGATACACACGAGTAAAGTTGCAATAAATCGTGTACTTAGTGATGTCACTAGGCGAAATTCCAATTTAAAATAATGTATTTTGGGCCACAATCTCAGCTTAGGAAGAATGGGACTTGATTAGAAACCAAAGGCATCTTTGTTCTCAGCTTATCATGCACCATCGTTTTCCTTATAAAAAACACAACATTTCAAACCCGTGCTTTTGCCCCATTATCTTCAGCGGCGGCTCGTGCAATGTGGCAACAATGGATTCCCTCCATTTAGAACTGTGTAAAATAATCGATTACTTGGTGAGGCGCAGCGCCTCACCTATTAACGATCTTTTTGCATACGTTTAAATGGCAAAAGTGCACGGTTGCCAGATTGCACGAGCCGCCACTGATTATCTTACTCATTCGGTTTAAATGGAAAGAATCCTTTGTTTCCACATTGCACGAGCCACTTTGCTGAAATTGGACCAGAGCAGCCGTTTTGCGAATGTAATCAATGGTATTTTAAAATTCACCGACGATTCCACCGCGGTTGAGAAAAGATTACAAAGTTCTATTCAGTGTATGAATTTACTGCACGAAAATCAGCTAGTCTGTAATCTTTTCTCAATCGTTGCAATGGATCTGTTGCAAACTTTTGCCACAACGATTAAGAGTGTTTAGTCTAATGTAAAATCGCCTGAAAAGTCTATTGGTGGCATCAGAAAGTCATAAAATGCAATGATAAACTAACAAGAGGCGTTTAATGAAATCCAAGATGGCGGAGAAATATCGAGCAATTTGTATGCATGCACCACGAACATCCAAGGATGGCCAACTTTGACAACCTCACTGGAGGTAGAGGTTATGTGTTTGTTTACGTTGTGATTGGTTGTGATCGATATTGTGAGGTTGGCTATTGGATGTTCGTGGTGCATACATACAAATTGCTCGATATTTCTTCGCCATCTTGGATTTTATTAAACGCCTCTTGTGAGTTTATTATTGCATTTTATGACTTTCTGATGCCACCAATGGAATTTTCAGGCGATTTTACATTAAATAAAACTCTCTTAATCGTTGTAGCAAAAGTTTGCAACAGACCCATTGCTGTTAAATTATTAAAATAACCGCAAGTTTTTTAAAGTCATCGACAACTCCTCCGGTTGAGAAAAGATTACAGATGTGAGTAAGGCGAAATACTTGTTTTCTTGTTCTCGGAAATGGAGACATTGAATCACTGCTCAAACAATCAAATAGACCCTCTCCATTTTGGATAAACATTTCTATTGCAGCCTTGTCAGAATACAAAATTAATCTGAATCTAGATTGTAGGTGCGACATTAATGTAACAAAAGCGTAGCTTGAATCGAGATTCATAAATATCGCGCGGGAACTTAAACGCGCGTATAAGAACAATGCGTTTCTATACAAATTCAAAACGCCTCTGCTGTTCCCGAATTTGCCAATTGGCAACTGAAAACCAATAATTTTCCAATGCACATGAAAAGTTACTAGCTGTTTATTAATATTTGAAACTGCTTGGTATATAGTCTAGCGTGTAAAGTTAAGTGTATATTTACCGTAGATTACTGTGTTATTAAAACCCAAAGCGTCGAAATTTAGGTGACAAATTGCATAGACTTTCTTGGTAAGTACACTTTCACTACAGAAAAAAGTACCGAACCGACTTCTTAGGTCAATCAAGTTCATTAAAAGTAGTATCAAAGAAACCATATTAGATATTTTAAATTCACCGCTTACAATTTTTTATTCGTAGAACGGGTCTGGTCACTGGTGTCACTAATGTTGGTTTTCATCACTGAGAGTTTTAACATTTAAAGGGTGCGCAGTATACCTCAGTGCGCAGATGAACTGAGCATTTTCTTTTGTCTTTTATGAATCTATTTGACCATTTTCATCTTTTAATTGCTAGGCAGGATTCACGCGGTTTAAACTGAAACAGCGCAATTTAATCGTCTCTTCATTTTGATATTTAAACAGTTCGGTTGGTTATCAAACTTCATAGATTGTGTAGATACCTACAATAATTACGAGGGTGGATTTTAAAGTAAGTTAACCTATTTTTTTCTCAGAAACTATTAATGTTGGGAAAAAAAAACAAACCCACCAGCGTTGGAACGCACGTTCTCTCAGCTTTTTAACGAGCTGCAGTTTTTCAAAGGCTTACGCGTTGCGGAGATATCGTGGATTTTCCACACCCGCCTCTCCTTCAAACGTGTCCACCTTTTTATGCGCTGCCCCGCTGCGGAGCTTCCCAGAAAACATGAGTTTAACCCCTCAACGCCCAGGTTAGGAATCCAGCTGAAAATATGCTGCCACTCTATTGAAAGTGGTCGGAAGCTGTAGTTCATACTCTCCGGAACAGATAGCGCTACTAATCATTGATATTTCATGCATTACAATACGCTATAGCACAAAATAAACGAGAGGGTACAAAAACGAACATATACGAGGTGGTTTTTTGCAGCCCGTATATATAAATACGGTCGTGGGCGTTAAGGGGTTAAGACTTTAAAACAAGTTATAACATTGTCGTGAGGCATCTCACCTCATTTTCTGACATAGTCACCCGCTCGATTCTTGAATTTTTCATTTCGGTGCAACAATTTCTGTATACAGCCGTGGTAAAATTCTTTCCTCATACTCCTGAACCAGGTTTTGACGCAAGCTGTTGATCCAGCTTCAATTTATGATGATTGCACTGATCGAGTACTGATCGAAATTTTGAAGATCTATACAAATTGGATCATTTTATCAGTAGAAGAGTAGTCTATTCAGTAAACAACCTGCACTCAAGTGTTATTGAGATGTCTGATCCGGAAATAAGCGCATCGCCTGCCGAAACTCGCAGTCTTCTGTAGTGCGTGAAAAGGTGGGCACGTTTGAAGGAGAGACGGGTGGGGAACATCCACGATATCTCCGCTACGCGTCGGCCAAATTTTAAAAACTAAAGCTCGTTAGAAAGCTGAAAGTACGTACGTTTCAGCACTAGGTTTTTTTTCTAGCATTGATAGTTCTGAGAAAAAAAATAGGTAAACTTACTTTAAAATCCACCCTCGTAGGTATATTTATTTACTCCGAAGTATATTGATATTCTCAAACTTACACATTCAAAGTGGAAGTAAGAAGGATAGGAGATCCTGGGTGCACCACGCGCGCCGCGCGCCGCGCCTTGGTCTGAAATAATTCTACTAATTAAATAACGTGATCTCATTTCCTTCAAATGTTAATCGGTTTGATGGGAACTCTTGGAAAAATTGTGGCACACTGTGGCTTTGGATGGCCTGTATCTACGTAGGCATTTATTTTTTCCCTTTTTATTCATTAATTTTAAAAAAAATGACTTTCATTTTCATTGTTGTTTGCAATCTGTCCGAAAGTTTCCATCGTGTGTTTTCGTCTCATCGAACATTTATTTTTTTCTTTTTTAAATCATGAGATTTGTTTGTGTCCTATTATTGGAAGCTCGAAATATTCGTTATACATCGTATCAATTTAAGGACCGACAATTATTCTAAGACGCAAATGTTTGCGAAATATAGACGCACACAGTGCTGCCAGATTTGGTGAAAAATATATACATTTCCCATAAGTCTTAAAAAAGTAAGGATCAAAAGGAAAGGCCAAAAAACAATAAAACCTTGGGGTTTTAATTTTTGCACCCAAATTTTTGAGGGCCCTTTTTTGAAGTTTAAAAAAAATGTAAATATGTCCCAAACTGACGCACTTGCGACAGGTTGGGTCCCTCATATTTAATTTCATTTTTTTTTTAAATTTGCCCCATGATTTCACAGGTTTAGAAAAAAAAGTTAGAGTGTATGACATCACGCAAAACCATTTTTTTCACCCTAAGGTGGCCACCCCTCATATTTTTGATGCACCTAAAGGTGTACACCCCCTTTTAATTTCATTAATAAGTATTCAAATGCTATTTTATCGTTCAAAAACGGAATCTAGACTCTAGTTACACCAAAAATTATAATGATTTATGATGAATTGAAAGTCAAAGATGGACTCGATTTAAGGACTTAGCTTTTACGATTGATTACTACCGTGAAAATTAGCTGAAGACCTACAAAAATGGACGTTGCACTGTTTCGCGACGACTGAATCGCCCGATGCTCTTGATTTTTGGAGTTGGGGAAGCTATAGCATCCTGCTACTCAGCACTAACACCATCTATCGTTAATTCATGTAATTAATTGAAAACAGCAAGGGTGGGCCACCTTAATAGCCGGGCCACCTTTGGGTCACCGCTACCTTAGACAAAATAAGGATTAAAATGGGAACCAGGCCAACAATAAACAATAATGAATAAATTCCTTCGGAAGGTTTTATTTATGGTTGGCCTAGTTCCCATTTTAATCCTTATTTTGTTTGTGATGTTTTTTTGGCCATTTAGTTTGTAATTGTTTTAATAAGACTTACAATGTAAAATGTTTTTTTTTTTTTTTTTTGCCAATCTGACGGCACTGTGCGCACATGCCCGTGTCGCATAGCTGCCGGTTTGCGTATTATTAAAGGCGTTTTTTTTTTTCAATTATGCACCGATGATTTCTCAGGTTTAGAAAAGATCACACAGTTCAGTTCAGTGTATGACTGTGATGCACGAAAATACTCTGATCTGTAATCATTTCTCAATCGGTGCATAATCGCCGTTAAATCATTTGAGTATCCACCGCTTGAGAAAATATTACAAATGCGAGTATTTTCGTGCTTTACTGACCGTCACACACTTAGCTGAACGAAATCTTGTAATCTATTCTCAACCGAAATAGTTTCATTAGTGAATGGGGCTATTGCACACTTTTGCTATAAGTGATTTAATAGTCGATTATGGCGTAAAAACCTCAAAAAATAACGATGGCGGCACTAACAACTTCAAAATCCACTTCTAACCTCAATAAACGCAGTTATTTGCGGGAATAATGGTGGCCGAAGGCACTAACAATGGGAGATTCCCATCTAACAATTCTGAAACTCCATCAAGAAGTGACCATGAGAGACTACTTTCATTTGACACCGGTGTCACTTGTGTTGCGGTACCATTCATCGGATGTGGATCATCACTCTGATGACTAATTACTCTATGAATCATCCTTGTCAGCATAGAAAGAGTGACGAAATTAAGATAGGAATCTCCCATTGTTAGTGCCTTCGGCCACCATTACGCTCGCGCAAATAACTGCGTTTATTGAGTTTAGGAGTGAATTTTGGAAGTTTTTAGTGCCGCCATCGTTATTTATTGAGGTTTTTACGCCATAATCGACTATTAAATCGCTTATAGCAAAAGTGTGCAATAGCCCCATTGAAAAATGCTACTACATATACGCAAAACGGCAGTTTTGGTATAGTAAGTCCCTGAAACGCTCCAGCACCGGTTTATTTCCCGCTCAAAAGCATCTGGAGGGTTTAGTATCCATTTTGATTCGCATTTTCTTTTCTTTTTGTTGATTCTCTCTCGTTTGCAATTTTTTCGGGTCCTCTAAAAAAAGCAGGACTCTTCCTTAACCAAAAGGGCGTCTCTAGAGTTATTCATTTGCTGTCTTAGCTTTCGTATTCATAAATTTAAGCGTACTGAATAAAGCTTGTTTGAGGATGTTTTGTTTTGTCAATTAAAAACCAAAGGTTTTAAATGTATATCCCAAAATTTTGCGAAAGCCAGCGAGATGCTAAATTTACACCCTAAGACGTAGAGATAACTGTCTGGACGGTTATTTCTACGTCCTAGGATGTAAACTTAGCATCTCAAGGGTTGTCGCACATTTTTTTAACAAAGTGGATGTTAATGAAACACTTTGTTTTTTTTTCAGTGAATCGTTGCGAGCTAAACATAATGTGACAGTTTTTGTCTCGATAAGTCCAACGATGCTAACAGTGGAGAGGCGTGCGATTTGGCAATTTTCTTTTTCCCCACTTAAACACATTAGAAAGGTCGAAATGCCTGGTCATCGCCGATGACTGGAACGTTCGATTTTTTTGGTGAATTTAAATGGAGAAACAACATTGTTGCCAAATTTCGCGCTTCGTCATTGGATGCTAACGACCAGTCCCAATCTTAAAAGCTGCGGCCATGCATGGTGGACATTGTTTGTGGCTTTAGCTTAGCAGCTGGTTTTTGTGCAGTGGCGGCTCGTGAAATTTAGCAACAGTGTCCTCGTCGCATTTAACCAATGTAAAAGAATCGATTCTCCTGGAGGCTTGTCAGCCTCCTAAAGAATCGATTCTTTTACCAAAGTTTAAATGGAAAAATTGCATGGTTGCCAAATCGCACGAGCCGCCACTGTTTTTGTGACCCTCTTACTTATCATCGCCGGGCTGCTTGATGCAATTCATCGAAGTCCTAACCGAATCAACGCAGTAAACATGACGAGCTACATGGTGACCAAAGACCGATTTCTAGCTCCACAGCAGTGGCGGACCGTGTAATTTGGCAACAACGGAGCCTCTCCCTTTAAAACTATGTAATAATTATCGATCTTCAGAAGATTCATTGAACTCCTGATACTTTTCCCTTGGTTCGAATGGAAAAAAGACATGGTTGCCAAATAGAGTTCGTTTTTGAAATGTATAGGCTCACCTAGACCGATAGATAATCTTTGGCAAATTTTCAATCTACATTCTTTCAAATCAAAACAAAATTTGCTTACAACCTTGACCTTTTGATTTTAAAGCGTTCCTGAATAACTGGCGAAAGATTAAATTCATTTTCATTCTCTTCATTCAGTTTTACCATGTAGAATGAGAAGTAACGTTGGATAGTTCCAAAGATTAACAGTCTAGGTATGCGCCTTCACTTCTGAAACGACTTTCAGCACGAGTCATCACTGATCCACACTCCACAGTATGTTTTAGAAGTTGGTCACTAGGCTTAAGGCAAAATACACATATATTTCACGTTAATAAACACCGGTTCTGCTCGCTCGCTTGTGCTTGGCAGAATTTTCTCTTGCAAATGAACAGAAAATTCAGCAAACATTGAAAAATGGCGGGAGGGACTGATCTGGTGATTCTGATCATAGACCCTGTCTAATTTTGCAGTCTTCTTCTAACTAATTTAATCTGATGGACTGAAAGGGAGACAAATACATTCCTAGAGGCTAGATTCCCACCCCCACCCCTTCCTAGCCTTTCTTTTGTTTTCCTTTTTCTTCTTTTTCCCATGTTTTTTTTTTCCTTCCCTGGTAAAAATGATTCATAAAGGCCCATAACCCCACACAGTATTATGGGAAGTAATAATAACAGTATAATGTGTAATACAGTTACAATATAACGTGTATGGATCCATAGGGTGTACAGGGTGTCGCAGACCACCCGCCCACCCCTTTTATCTCGAGAACGGCTGAGAGTTGAGATCTGAAACAAAGGAATTGCCTCTTCTACAAGGTTCTGATCTTGTTTTTATACTTTTATTAGGAATTGTTTAGAGAAAACTTGAAAAAAATGTTTCAGTCCCCCCTACTTGCCCCCATGATAGCTTCGGGGACTTTTGAAAATATCAAAAATAGATTCTTTGGGGTCATTTTCCTCAATGACTTCTTTGTTTCAGTGGGGCACCCGGTATGTATATAGATATCGTATGGATCTGTATGGATAAATACGTTTATATTCATACAGATCCATGTGATATCCATACAGATCGATACGATATCCATACAGATCGATACGATATCATACAGATCGATACGATATCCATACATATCCATATAAAATTCATATGGACCCATACACATCCATATTCTGCTCTTATGGATTGGTTATAGACCTTGTTAAATTCAATAACTGTGTGCGAAGTCGCGCTGATGCAGGAGATAATAGATCTTCTTTATTGATACAGTTAAGAATAGATCACTGTTTGATTATTACTTATAATTACTTATAATATTCTTAAAAGGTATACTTATTTCATGGATAATTAGTCGTATATTTGGAGAGCACCTGAATCACCACCATTCCATTGAGTGTCTAGTGAGATATAGACCTTGGTAAAGTCGCAACTCGGCGTCTCCTCTCTGTTTTCCTTGGAAAGCATAAGAAGACGCCGCGAGAGACTGAAAAGAGACCGGAAACTTCATTTAACAGACCTCCGCCCTCCATGGATCACTTTTACCAGGATTTTTCTTTTTTCTCAATTTTTCAAACTCAAGCGAAAAAATGAGGAGGGGAGCTAGAGCCCCAAAAGTCCCCACCCTTCTCACAGACAGACTGCCACTGTCCGAAGAACCACCACCAGCACCGGCGATTGGTGGACGCGGAGCCTTCCTTTCCGCGCAGAACCGATCGGCAGAAGCGCAAAGCACACATTTTCCAATTTCACCGACGATCGGTCTTACGATGACATTCAACAATGGGGCACCTACCTCCATCGCGTCGCGTCCGGCGTCCACCGTCGCGTCGGTTCGGTGTCACGTCAACAATCGACACTCCCGATGAGCATACTCTTCATGAAGATGCGCCTCGGCGGCTTATCGAGGGTCCAGCCGTTGCATGGCGCAGCGGCCGGCGGGTGTGACAGAGAAATATTGACGGGAGGAGTGGTGACAATAGGTAAGGGGGAATGGAGGGGGGGGGCTCACCGTGGCCGTACCCGTGCCGCCGGTTAAACCTCAAAAACGTTGTTGCGTGTTTGGCGAGCAAACCGTTCGCGTTGGATGATATTGTGGTGACTGGTGACGTACTTACTTATTGTGTACCTGTACCAGCAACGTCGCGTATGGCAGTGGCGCACAGTGGATCGATTTCAATGGAATTTCCCGGACATAATTTTATCGATAAAAATCAAGATTATGAACCAACGAGCTGAATACATTTATCTAGCGGGACAGTCTAATGAGTCATCTGCGTAACTACCATGAAGGATTTAGAGGTTAGGTTTAAGGTGTAATTTTGACAATTTATTCTCATGTATTCGGTTGCGGGTTCACAGCGGATTGGAATGCTTTAATCCACTGTGCGCCGAACCAAAATACATGGGAATAAATGCGGAAAAAAATTACACTTTAAACCTAACCTAAACATCCTCCAATGTGGTTACGTAGGTTACTCATGTTGGCACTCTAGATAAAAAATGTACAGCTCTTTAATTGTTATGAACCATTAATATAGCATGGTAATTGGAAATCGTGTATAAGTTTTCATGTGGGAGCTTAAAATAGGTGAAATAACGTGGTTATATTCCGCGAGAAAAATACTGACTCAATAAAGTTTTCAAAGTCAAATAAACGAATAATTTCATGTCCAGAAGAATCAATTTTTCGATCCAGGGTGCGGCGAATGCCGGCAGCGTTTTATAGCTTTCCCTCACGTTCCTGGTTCAAAATCCGGAACGTGTGGCCACCACGAACCAGCTCCGAGTCGAATCCATCCGCACTTTTCTTTGTTTTTCCGCAGTGAATCCATTTGCTTATAGCGGGTCACGTCGCCGGTGTTGTCAAATGTACCGTGCATCCATCTCCCGTTTGAATAAAGTAAAGCGGACAAATAAGGATTTTAAACCCGAAATATGGCAACGCCATGCGTAGCGTCGTCTGATAGTCCGGTTCGTTTGGATATATATGTACACTTTCTTTAAGACGATCACATCTTCGTTCAAAGCAAACGGATACTCACAATTCGACTGATAGCGGGCGGATGGGGGAGGGGCGATGGGGAGCAGAAGGGGGAGGATGGGGGGTTACAGAGGGGGGGCGGCACTTTTAGACTCCGCAAATAATTACCTTCGATCTTTGCTCTGTGAGGTCAGAGTAATCTCCTAAAACAAGAGCAATTTTCACGCTGTATAATGTGAGCATAATGCGTTGGATTCAGGGCTGCCGTTTTGCGTATAATCAATGCTATTTTTCAATACACCGATGGTTCCACCGGTTGAGGAAAGATTACACAGTTCAGTTCAGTGTATGACTGTAATGCACGAAAATACTCTGATCTGTAATCTTTCCTTAATCGGTGGAAACTCCGTTGATTAATTAAAATATCCGCAAGTTTTTTAGAGTCATCGTCGACTCCACCGGTTGAGAAAAGATCGCAGATGCGAGTATTTTAGTTCCTTACAGTCATACAGAAAACTGAACAGTGTAATCTTTTCTCAACCGGTGGAATCATCGGTGAATTGAAAAATAGCATTGATTATACGCAAAACGGCAGCCTTGGTTGGATTTGAAGATGCTGCAGATGTCCCCGATTAAACAGTGGCGTGGCGTGCAATTTGGCAACGTTGAATTGTGTCCATTCAAACCCATGTTATAGGTCAAATACGAAGGTGCTCACCGAACACCCAATAGCTCGATCTTTTTCATGGGTTTTAATGGAAAAAACTGCAACGTTGCCATGTTGAACGCTACGCCAAAGCGATTAAGTTAGGTAGGGAAAAACCCCGATACATCTCTGATGCTGCTCAAAATAAACGGTTTTTAGCGTAAATATGCCTCAAGTATAATCAGATCTAATCAATACTTTAGAAATCTTTAAGTTTGCATGATAATCTTAGAGCCAAATTTTAACACGTCCCTCGCATAACTCTCTTAAAACTTCCTCGATGACTCCGCGAGACAGTGGTGTCGCGAACAATTTGTCAACGCTGCACTTCGTCCATTTAAACGCCTGAAAAAGGTCGAACTATTGGAGGTGCATGGTGCACTCCTTCAGATTGATATTTTGCATGGGTTTGAATTAAAAAAAATACAGCGTTGCTAGATTGCACACGACGCGACGCCACTGATTCAAGAATATTAAACATGCTCATCAAGCGGGATTTATTACATCTGCGTCATAGCTGCTGTAATAGGCGTATCTAGCAAGCTGGTAACTGCGCATTCTTCCCATTTGAATGCATGAGAAACAATCAATTCTCGAAAAGGGCTGTAGCCTTGTGACTATCGATTATTTTTCAAACAATTAAATGGGAGGAATACACTGTTGCCTGCGATTGCATGGGTCCGTCAATGGCTGCTATTCTCGTGGAATGAAAAAGCACGTTGAATGGAATTTCAAGGAAACCGCGAGGGTGATGCTGGGCAACCTCAAAGGAATTTTGTTGAAGCGTGAATACACTTCAAGGTACGTGGAATCCAATGGTGTGACAACATTTGAGAGAACTTGTTGTTTACTATCACGAATTTACATTTGAAAATGTGGATCCTGTTTCTTATAGGAAAACCCACGAGAGGGAGTGAATTGTAGCATTTGTTGGAAATTACAAGTTTTCTTAGATTTTATTACACCATTGGACTCCACGTACAAGCAGAGCCATTAGTCCTGCGTTGACGATTTGACGCAACCCGCACTACACGTATTGCCTGAACCTCTCTCGGTCTTGAGAGAACAAAAAAAAAGAAAGATTAGAGAGAGCTGATTTTACGTGTAATGCTGGTTGCGTCGAATCGTCAACGCAGGACTTATGGCTCTGTTTGTACCTTAAAAAGTAATCACGTTTCAACATCATTTTCGAAACATCACGCATTAATTTTCAATCATAGTTGTAGCTAAGAAAGTCCCATGTTTTGTCCTTGTCTCACTCATACAGTTTCTTATTGGCACAAAATTCTAGGATATGTGCTCATCGGCATCACCACACCATCTGTTTTACCTCGAGCAAGCTGCGGTACTAAGAGAAGATTGGATGACTGAGTGTCATGGCGGTGATACGCCCATAAGAGACTGTGAGCAAGACAAGGCCAACATGTGGGACATCTTTCGATATAATTGTGATTGTAAATTCACCCGTTATCTTTTATGAAATGTGTCGGAGTGAAAATATACTTTAAGGTATATACGTGAAATCTAATGGTAAGAAAACTAGTTGTTTACCAGTATGAATGTGCACTTGAAAAGGATCTGATTTCTTATGGGAACACACAGTGGGCGAGGTAGAGCATTTGTTTGTATCCAATTTTGTATCGATGACGTCATCACTGGTCGTATGCCTCCACGCATTGGTAACGTTTATTTTACAAGTGCAACCCATGAAAAAGACGCGAAACAGGTTTCAATTCATTATTTTACTGTATAGGGTTAAATACCAACTGCAAAGGAGAGACTTGAATCAAGAATCGAAAGCATCAACACTGTTAGCATGCCTCCGCATAGGCAAGACCCAAATCCTGCAGGCAGTGAAAAAATTCCGCGACAGGCATTATTAATAACCAGTAGTTTCTTATGTTGTGAGACTTGCGCGCGAGAAGGGAACCTTAATTACAAGAATGACAAATCAACCGTTACAGGTTCGAATCCGGACCAACCTAACAGCTGCTTTTAAAATTCCACTTTGCATACGCGTACATGGACCAGGTTTCTGACGTGTGGGACTTAGGGGGGGGCGGGAACATTTCTGAGCCTGATCAACGTCGGTAAAATAGCCTAATTACTTTATGCCCTAAAAAGGGAAGTCTCGAGGATTTTTTATCTGGTTGTTATTTTGGCATGATTTTACACTCTTGAAGGAATAAACCAGGTGAAACTTACCTGTGGACCCTAAACCCGTTTGTTCATAAGGGTAATAATATGTTTTAATTACATTATGTCTTAATAACAGGGAAGTCTCGAGGACTTTTAATGCTATATTGTTATTTTTGGCATGAGTTTATATCTCTTGAAGGAACAAACAGGTGAAAACTTGACGTGTGGACCCTACAATCGCTGGTTTTGTTTTTATAAGAGTTAATGAGATATCGGTTTTTCGAGAGAGGAAAAAAGAGAGTCAAAAATGACCAGGCGATGACGCTCTCGGCGATGAGAATCTTCCGGTCCATGGACCACCTCTTCTAGCTATTTCACTTTCTTTTACATGTCCTCTTCCATACAAATCAGGGACTATATTAAAACCCATTAAAAACGTCTGCCTAATGTGTGGTTGGTAGACGAACAACGTAAGATCTGACCTATTACATGGGTTTAAAAAGACAAAATAAAACGTTTTTAAATTGAACGCAATCTAAAGGCCAGAAACCGCGATTCAGTCTTTTTTGCGGTTCATTGACATTTCATCAATCGACATTTCATTAGTCGCCGCGTCATTTTACTGCCGACCGACACCCCTTGGTAAAAATGGTCCATGAAAATACTTGACCTTCCCATGAAATCATTAGGATCTCCATGAAATTGTACGGAAATCCTTGTAAATCCTTCGCAATTTCTATACATTTTTGTGGAGATCCTTATGATTTCATGGAAAATCCATATTGCAAGAAGATTTGGTCTAGGATTTTCATGGACCATTTTTACAAGGGACATTTCACCGCCAGTCCCGGCAAAAAATAACCCTTATGAAAAAAAGTAAATGAAACAAAAATAAACAATCACAAACAACAAACAAAAATAGAGAATTG
Organism: Trialeurodes vaporariorum; assembly: GCA_011764245.1. Lineage (NCBI taxonomy): Eukaryota > Metazoa > Arthropoda > Insecta > Hemiptera > Aleyrodidae > Trialeurodes > Trialeurodes vaporariorum. Next base: position 87,852,676 of record VMOF01000111.1, on the reverse strand, counting down.
AAGAAGAGGGAAATTAGGTAGGGTTATGAATATGGAAATATGAAGACTGAAAAAAGTATAACGAATGTATATTTGGTATGATGAGGTGAGGTACTTTTGAGAATACATCCTCAGGAAGACCTCCAGTTACAATACGATAAATTTCGTTTTGAATGAGAATAACCTGTCCTTTTGAAAAATCATTTGGGCCTTGCAGAATGAGAAGCAATTGAATTAAGTAACGCAGATGGTTTTATAGTCGGAAAGGAATCAATGCAAGAGCAGCTGGAAAAGTACGCAAAATTAACCAGCAGATTGACAACGGTGCGGTGTACGACAGTGAAGGGCAAATAACCGAATAACGAATGACCACGAATAATTAACTAAAATTATTCGCATTATTCTCATGTTATTCCTATTAGTAAATCAAAGTTTTAACACTACCAGCCCTTCATTCTTATGACAGATGAATATGCTGGTAGTGTCAAAACTTCAATTTACTAATAGGAATAACATGAGAATAATGCGAATAATTTTAGTTAATTATTCGCGGTTATTCGTTATTCGGTTATTTGCCCATCTCTGGACGGGTCTCAACAATTTCACAGTCGAGGACTTACTCACAGGAATTGCTCACAATTTTGATTACAAAAATGTATTGTTACAAATCAATTTGAAAATAGTCAAATGGTCTAAAAGAAAGGGCCCGTGTTAAAAGAGTTTTCTTAAAAGTTAACGTTTCCTCAAAAAAGAAAGTCAAATCTCTTTTCTCTAAACCCTATTTACCTACATGAGAGCAATTGAAGATTTCGGGGAAAAACGTTAAAAGTCACAAAAATCAAAATTAAAGCATTCAAGGTCATCTAATGGGAAACAAAAGTACAAATTTAATTTGGATCTATACAGAAGTGCAATACAATCAATATTGGTGGCTAGAAATGCATTGATTCTTATGAGAAAAAAATAATGCGTTTAAGCATAATTTCCTCCTTTCTTCCGGCTTAAAATGAAAATTGAGTTTTTGTGACATTTAATGTCCTTATACCCTGGCTACTCAATTAAAATATGCACTAAGAAGAACAACTATGCGATAGTTTGAACTATTTTGTGGGATTGGAATTTTTTGTTTACTAACACTTCATTACAAGTTCCAAAAGTTTTTACCTTGAACGGTAGAGTACTCGATAGACTATTTTAGTAGAGCGATATATATCGTATCAATTGCCGTCCAAGGACCTCTGGTTCCAGACAAACTCTGGTTCAATGCACTTTCCCCTTAAGCGCAATTATGAACGGATATTGTGACTAATAAATCAAAAAATCAATGCAAAATTTTTGCGATTATGAATTCTACGTCCTCAAAAATGCTTTTTGCCTGGTTCCACGACTAAAACTGCCGGAATCAATAAGATATTACAGATTAAATGTTGCATTTGTAGTTTAGAATCGCCCGAAATCCCGCCATTTCCACAACAAAAACAATTACATTTAGGTGTTCCAACCTCGAAATGCATCAATTAATCTGCAATATCTCATTCATTTCAGCGGTTTTAGTCAAGGAACTAGGCTTAATTAAGCATTTTCGAGGACGTAGAATTCATAATCGCAAAAAGGTCTCATTATTTGTTTGATTTAATAGCCTAAATGTCCGTTAAAATATGCGCTTAAGGGAAAAATACATTGAATCAGAGTTTGATTGGAACCAGAGGGCCCCAGATGGCAATCGATACGATAAATCGCTCCACCAAATCAGTATATTCTGGCCGCATTTAACTTATGTAGTTATTTGGCAACTCTGCAAGTGAACGATCCCGAAAGACACGCAGTGCGCAGTTTCAAAATGTGAAACATTAAGACGGACGGCGGCATAATAACTCACTCAAGTACAATTATTTTATGTAATCTAGCGCATAGCACCCAAATCATGTCGGAGACATTCGGCTCTAATCCCTAGATTCTCTTCTGTGTCTGGGAATCAGGATGCGCTTCGATGATCCAACTAAATCATTCTCTACCCATTTCTCTCTCTCTCTTTTTTTCTTTCCCGCCAGTGCACTGTGGTGCGGTGTCGCGACGATTTTATGGATCTTTGACAAGTAAATTTACGATTTTTTTTTTTTTTTTTTTTTTTTTTTTTTTTTTTTGCGCCTTGGAGAGAAATATTTTCTTAAAGAAAGAAGGAAAGTAATCGACATGACTTAGTGATTCCTCAAAGAAACATAAATGATTGACAGTGTGATATCAATTTATTGGTAGTAATTTAAAACGATTATTCTGTCACATCTCAAGTCTTAAGATGTATGGCAACAAGTGTGGGTACTCGCCGGAAATCTGAGGTCGTGGGAGTTTGGTTCCAACATTCGGATATTTCTGCTTTTATCACTTTACTCTAGCAGCGAGCCGGCCATTTAATTTTTCGCTAAACCAATCGTTGAAATTGTTATCGATCGATGGATGTCTATCGTGATTTCACGGGTTATCGTGGACTTGCCATTGACGGTTTCGATTAAAAACTCATGGAAAGGTTCCCGATCGATAACTCATCATGAGAGAAGCGAAAAAGCTAACTTTAACTGACAGTACTTTGATTTTCGAGTAGGTAAATGCTCAATCAATAGGTGTAATAACGATTGAACCGAAAAAAAAATGTGAGACTATAAAATAAATGATCAATCGGCGATTGTCAGGTTTAGATTAGTTCGATAAAAAGCATTTCGCCCTTGGTTGGTTGGTTTGTTAAGTTTTTAGACACTTTCATGTTTCATTTAATACTCTAATACTTTTTGACACCAATGGCATAGGATGATCCTCGATGATGATTGGTTGTTTACTTGTTCACGATCGAAACCAAATCTTCGCGAATCAACCACTGATTGTGAAATAAAAATTCGGCGAGTGTGCCTGAAATTTTTTTGAAAATATGTTTTTATCGGCTCAACTTTACAAAAAAAATGTAAAGGTTCAAAACGTCAATTTCGGTTTGAGTCCCTGTATGTAGAGAGTTTAGACGGGTGAAACCATGGGAGCCCCCATACAACGTGTTTTTGCTCATTTGTTTACATTCTGAGAGCCGTTGTTGTCTTTTGGTCTCATGCAAAGATTACCGTGTAAAGAGTTTCTAACGGAGTAATCATTCACTGTTTTGTTGATCGGCGCACCTATTTACACTTATAAAGATTCTTTTGGGAATTATAGACATTCTTGAAAAGCATTATTATGATTACAATTAATAAGTTCATTGATGGTTGACTCTTTTATCCTCAAATTAAATTTGGATGCCTTCGTTTGTAAGCAAATGCAAGTAAACAAATGTTTAAATGTGCCGCACCCAATGGTGGTGACCGTAAAACGTAGGACTCATGACCAATCAGAGTTTGACTACCTTCTTATCTAAACTCTCTACATAAAGGGACTCTAATTTTGGTGAGAATATAGCGCTAATAATATGCCATATTTTATTGATAGGGAAATGAGCAGTTTTAAACTGCTCAAGGAACCAAATTACTTGGAGTACAAAGGTTGCATAAATATTGATCTACTGCTCTGAAACAAGTTCTGAACAATGTCACTTGGTTCATATTATTCACAAGAAAAAAGTGCAATAAAGCATGAGTGCAGCGTAGCGATGACGGTATCACATACATAGTTTTAATTCCTTTTCCATACAAATATGTTTAAATTCCTTCAGTACATACATTAGCGAGTTTACTTGAGTGAGAACTGTGAAAGATATTTTTGGCCTCAATTACTTACAAAATGTCCTAACGCTACCTTTTTACATTTTGGTATTTTTTTCATTAATTTGTATGATGTCACAATTCACACCATCAAATTATAAATTCTCTAAAACATCTGCTTACAATACCATTTTTATCTTATTGATTGCAGGTTTACGAGGAGCAAGGATATGAAGATGCAGCTTATGATCATGGAGGCTATAAGAAAAAGGGAGAGATGCATGAAAAGAAAGTGGCAATTGATAAGGGACGTCATGGCACCACCCCGAGCCCCAAACACAACCGAAAAGGGAAAGATAAAATCGAGGCAGAAGCATCGGATTCATCACAAAGAAAAACACACTCTGGAGCTCCTCACAACACTACAGCAGAAAAACTGATATTTTACCCCAAAGTAGAGGCAGCTATAGAGAGCGTGAGCAACTACAAATCGGCTGCATCCAATAGGCCGTCGACTTCGCCGAGCAGCAGTAAAAGAAGGCCTCAAGCCAGCCACAGTCATTCTGTGAAGCACTATAAAAAACACCCGTACACTCCTCCCGAATTTGAAGGTGCGGTGATAGAAAAATTCGTCGTAATTAACGGTAAGCAAATTCCAATTTTCCGGAAGAATTTGAAACCAATGAAGACTAACTTGAGGACCCGTGTGACACCAGATGAGGAAGACGGGACGCGACTCAAAAACAAGAAAAGACTGAATAAGAAAAAAGTTTACTCTAATAAAAACCACCCTGATGTGCCAACTACATATCATCCTGATCCCGAAGTATTTGCAAATGCACCTAAAATTAAATACGTGTCTGAAACACCTGGCAAATACTCACATTCGTACGGTCGACCAAGCACAAAATTTCATCCATTTTATTCTGATACCCGGCCAAGTATGAATTCAGCATACCACCATACGCATCCAGGGCCTTTGAGGTATTTTAACAAGGTGGAAGTTATTGAAGGTAAACCAAAGCACCCTCCAAGACAAAAGCTAAATCAGCAGGGACCTCGATTTCCAGATAATTCCGAGATCCAAAGTCAACAACTGCCAAACCGACCAATCGAAGATTTTGAACATTTTAGAATAAAAGAACGGCCTGCTCTAAGTATTAACCCTCCGTCGACTGAAATTTCAATTTTTGGAGATCCCGATACGTCACCTTGGGTGCCAATTATTCCCCCTCCTGAATATCAAAATCCTGCACATAAAGTAACAAAAGGTGTCAAAAAATCTCCCAATGGACCCGCAAAATTCAAAGGTAACTCGGTCCCATCAAATTTTGATGATGATGATGGTCCTATTGTGAATGATAAATTTATCGGTAACTTCCCTGATTTTCCAGGTGAAATAGATATGAAGCCTCCGAAAGCAAAATTACCACAAAAGCATTTAAAGCGACCAAAACAAAGTAGTTGGTTGGTTCCAACTCACGAGTTAGCTGACGATTTCAAATTCCCTGAAAGTCGCCCTATCCATAGCTTTCCTTCAAATAATAACTTCAATTCAAATCCCAATCAATACACCAATCATGGGGGTCATTCGTATCATAACCACAATGCTCCAATCATGATTAAAACAGTTGTTAAACCTTATGCTTCAGAAATATTTGGAGACGATGAATCGGATGAGGATTCATCGGAGGTTATCAGGCATCAGATACGAAAACCTATGACGGTTGCCCCAGGGAGACGACCAATTGAACAAACACCTTCGAAACTGAGAAACGTTAAAAAACCAAACAAAGCTCCGACAAAATACTCATACTTTAACAGAGAAAATGAATCAAGGGAACCTTATGAGCCAACTTTCGGAACACTCAACAAACAGAAAAACGCGGGGTCATTTAAGCTCGACCAAACTAACTTTAAAATTCCAAATCAACCAAATAGTTTCAGGTTTGACTCAGATTCCTCCTCTGGTCCTATGGGTGGACAGTTCTTGCCATTTGACGAGCAGCCAATGACAAAGAAACCATACAGACAACCCCCTAAAAGAGTGAATAATGAAAGAATCAAGAACAACAGTCGATACAATGGTAGACTCAAGAATCAAAACCATCAGTCGAATCAGTTTTCAGACGGAAGACCATTTGGTGGTTTTCATGAGTCAGGTGAACATAGCTATCGAGGAGAAGGAATAAAAACTGAGCATTCTGGGGAGCGCGTTAATTTCGGAGATAATATGAATCACTTCACACACCAGAGAGGCTCGCAGAAACCTCAAAACACGCCATTTAACCAAAACCAAATGAATACGGTTTTGCCTATCCAGATTTCAGTCCACAATTCAACGTACATTCTAGTTATAGTTTTGAGCCAACATTCACTGAAAACCTCTCGCCAACAATTCAACCACAATTTGAAGTAGCACCAACTTATCCCACGAACTATGTTCCAGTTCCTCCACCCACTAGCCCCTTGGACTCCTCCAAGTTCTTCTCTGAAAATCATGAATACGTCGAACCAAAACCTTCAAAAGAACTAATGGAAGGTAGCTCATTGATAAATCAAAATTTGAATCAGAATATAAAAGAAAATCGCAATAACTCTTCTCAAATGTCAGTGCCTCTACTGACCACGTTTCCACCAATTATAGTGGCACCTGAGACATCAAAACCCTCGTCTGTCTCCACGCCACAAGAACGGCCAACGAGATATCGATGGCGACCTCGCAAACAACAAACGCAAACTCAACAGCCAGTTGATTGGAGTGGTAAAAGTGGCAACAGTAGTAGAGGAGAAACCCATCGTCGAAGAAATAGGCCTAAAACAGAGCAAACTCAAGTTCATAACATTCAGACAAACTTAGAAAAAGATTCCATCACGAAGCCCTCCAATAATTACTTTCCAAGCGTCATTAATCCACTCAATATGGAACACCACGGGGGCTCAAATGATCAAAGACACGAGAGCCAATATTATCCAAGGCTGCAGCTCCATTATACGGTACCCGACTTCAGTGCAATAGGTGAAAAACGGAAAACACAGGCAGGCACAACTCCTGTAAATAGACCTGACGGGAATCCTGAAGGCCAGTCAACAGAACAAGTAGTACATAAGACATCAACGCCCTCTGACTCAGAGAATAGACTTCACTCTACCCGTAAATCACCTCATGAAAGCATAAAAAAGGATACAGGGTCCAAAAACGATACCAAATCATCGACTGAAATCTCAATTTCCGCGACCAGCCATGCCACAAAACCATATCAAACAGTTCCGCGGCAAAATTTTACACAAGGAGAAACAGCAGGAGACCTCGAAACTACAAGTAATGACACATCGATTCCGAATAATTCAAGGCATCCTTTTCTACCAAAAGATATTAGTACTGATATCCACGGGCAGCAAGTCAAGTATAGTAGTAATGAAGAGCAGAAGAACCAATCTAATGTGCTTGTTACATATTATGGATCATTTGATATGCCAGAACAATCAACAAAGAATGAAAAGCCAAATCTAGTTTCAGAACCTCCGAAAAAACCTGAGGAAATTGCATCGATAAAATATATTGAAAACTTGACTCTTCAACATTACTCAGTGCCTGAGAATACATTACCCTATCAACCATTATCTAATACTCAACAAAACCGAATTATCAACATAGCAAATGAGCTAAATAAAGATCCTCCAGCTTCAGAAAAAAACATTACTAATCGAAGGCAAGATACAACAAAATCATTCATACAATCGTACACAGCTTACCCATATTCTGCGGTTGACGGAAGAAACGAGCGTTCTTTTAACTTCACAACTAAGAAACAAGCGACAAATGTGACTAACGGCACACAGACGCAAGATCCCCAAAATGTCGATAGACTTCCTCTAACTGTTCACATAAATAGGAAGACATCCGACAATGATCGAATTTTGAGTTATAGTGATCTTCTTGAACAGTTACAAAAACAAAGATTGAAAACAAATTCAAGTGAGACTTCAAACAAATCAGAAGTTGCAGTGAACAAGGATGCAAGCAAAAACAGAACGAGAAGATCAGTTGATAAGAACAAAAAGCGCACTCTGTTGGAGGTAGCTTCGAGTGGTACAACAGCTTTCATTCCAGTGGACTTACAAAAATTTCCATTTTATGCTTCTAAATCAAGTGATCCAACCGCCCAATTTTCCCCATTGAGATACGCACAAAATCCAAAGAGTATACCTAAAAAATCGGGTCATGGTATGGAATTTTATGAATCTCGCAGTCACATCGACTGTGATGATCCAGAAGGACCTCAAAATGTAGTGCCCACCAGATCAACAGATGGTGAGTGGAATCAGCAACCTCAACCAGAAGGACCTCGATTGTCGGAATTAGGGGATAAAATTAAGTGTTTCAGAAGGAAATTTTTTGACGAAGACCCTTTAGACAACCCTTTTTTCAAAGAAGACTTTATTGGACCACCTCAGGTTGTTAGGGTCGCAAAAGTTATCTACGATGATGAAGACGCAAACAAGAATGATGATACCTTTCACTCCACAGAAGACGATGATATGGACGATGACGAAGAAGAGTCTGATGATGATTATGATTTTCCACCAGATGGAGGCAAAAATCGAAGAATACGTGATATGAATGGAGCAGCAGATGAAAATGTAGGCATACAAGTGGACGGGGATGGAAAATTTCGAGGCACTGTAGAAGATGAACTTAAATTGTACGCAGACATAATCAGCAGCATACGAAATATGCATTTAGAGGTAAATAGTAACAAAAGTATCGCTAGTAACAATAGTTCAAACGGTGGTTTTAATGAAACTGTAAAAGCCTACTCCAACCACAAGAATGTAGACTCAGAAATAGGAGAAAACAATCCTTATTTTCAGATGATTGCAAATCCTTCACAGAGTGACTACGAACCTGCACAGTTTTTGGATTATGGTCATGGACATTACAAGGAGTTAAATAAGACTATATCCAACACATTTGGAACAAAAAATCCGCAAATAAATCAAACCAACTCGAACAAAACTACAAATACTTTTATCGATTCAGCACCCTCTCAAGATGAAAATAAAGTTAATCAAGCGTACTCTGAAGTAGAAGTTCAAAATTTCTTCCAAAATAGGTCAAAACTTAACGAAAATTTTCCGAGACCTTACGTGTACGAGACAAATGAAGGTGATGCTCAATTCAAAAGTATGTCGCACCCTATAAAACACTCTAAACCATTCAAATACTCAAAGTCGCCATACGTTAAGAAATATAAACCGACAATTTACAAAACTAAAAAAATCGTTCACTCTGGCACAAAATATTTGATCAAGAAACACCCTTCTCACCTAATTAAACATGATGCTGTTGATGACTATGCCTCAGATCCGAATGAATATGAAGAGGTAGTAAAAAATAAAGAAAATATAAAATTGAAAGCAACGCCAAGTAAGCAAATCATTCAGATGATTCGGCAGGGCCCTGTATCTGACTGGTTAAGTCCTTTAGATAACTTCTTGGATGAATCAGTTGATTATTCAGATCCTCCTATAAAAATCGTTCATAATTTTTACAACTTCAATGTTGCTCCTAAACGGCCTGCAGCATTAACGAACGAAATGGAATCAGAGCCAGAGTATTCCAATTATAATTATAATTACAATTACTACGATGAGAACTCGCCTGGAAACGAGGACCCCGAATCGCCTGAATACCCAACCTCGCCGGAATACTCACAATCGAGGCCCGAGGAACCGGATTATGTTTATAATACAAGGAAACTTTTTGAGCCATTAGGAGTAACTTTTATTACTCATCCTGCTGGAGCTAGTTCTTTGGCTGCCATGAACCAACTGCCCCAAGGAAGTTTACGGAGTAAGGTAAAAGGTGGAAAAGTGAGGCTTGGTAGATTTAAGCGAGCTTCGAAATCAGAGAGATCGAGCGAGTCCCATCCATTTTCTAATAACCGTAGAGAAGGAAAGTCATCTCCTACCAGCAAAAATTCAACGGCAATCGCTGTTAATAATTTGCTTTACAGTTTTATTGATGCTAACAAAGACGCAAACCAAAGTGATGTCAAGCAGAAAAACAGTAATCAGTATAAAAAGAATTTAGAAAGAATCACTGAGCATCTCAAGAAATTCTCAAAGAGCGCAGAGACATTTATGACAACTGAGGAGACTGTGTTTTATCCTAAAATTATGGCTTTGAGAGAGCTTAAAATTGATACCACCAGAAGGCCGAGGCCCATCCGTGGTTTTGTTAGTAGGCACAATCCGGTTTATAGTAGTAGGTACAATAAAGATCTAATCGGATCAAATAGTAATTCTACGGAGAGAGAAAATTTTTCAACATCAACGACAGCAACTTCGACATCAACAAGCGATTCAACGCCAAGATTTAAACTCAGATTTCCGCCTCGAAACGTTAAAATAGAAGTATCTTCAACGACTGCGAAACCGGTAGCTTCAGAATCAAATTCTAATTTCAGTGTAGTCCCTCCTTCACGTAGTTTCCCACGGAAAATTGAGGACATCTTTCGAAGACCGAAACACGTGGATGTTTATGAATCACTGCGTCGTCTTAAAGGCGAAATATCGCCCGACTTCATGAAAAGCAAATTGAAAACCACGCATCCTAGAGAGGCTAGTAGAGGTTCTAAAGTTTTTTCCGACGAATTTCATACAGGCAAGGCTCCGCTCGAACATCAGGCAAGGTTTAAAGGAAATGGTAAAGAATTACTCACACATACAGAAACCAATCAGCTGACCGACTTCATAACGACGGTTAATCCAATGAAGGACTCACTTATATACGTGGTTTCTCCAAGGTCAGGACAAGGTCAATGGATGAAAGAAGTCAAACTGGAATATGGTGATGTCCCTTGGCATCTAACGGACAGTCATGAAAGTAGGAAAGTTCATCAAAAAAGTGCTCCGCCATTAACGGACGTCACTACTGGGATTGAAAGCATATGGAAACCTGAAGGAGGCTTTCACTATGGACTACGGGAAATGCAACACAGAAAAACTCCATTCCGGAGTCGTGTCTTCTCGCCCTCTGATCAAGGATCATCCTCAGCTAGTAAAACTTTTGACATTGTGAAACTAATCGATGGCGGTTTGGTCGAGGAGAAAGTCAAATTGGATGTATTTTCCGCGGATCTCAACCATTAAAGGCGCCTGCAGAGGCAAGTACCGGCATGATTCATTTCTTATTTTTAGATTCAGAGTTTCAACAGCCAATGGATTTAAGGCTGATCCAAAGTCCTCGTATAGGTAGACTAGGAATATCTACTGAGAATTACGTTAAAATTGTCATTGTCTTACTTTAATTAAATTTTAAAAACTGGTTTTTATCATCACGCTTCGCTGAAATATTTCTACAAGTTTTGGAATAATCAATTTGTACTAAGAAACCATGATCTATAACTATGATTTTTGTGTATTTGGTGAAGTTGCAATATGATGACGCCCTCATTAGTTATTTTGTTTTAAAGCCGAAAAAATGGTTCGAGGGTTGAACAGAGGACGAATTGTCAGGAGGAATTGAAAAATGTCGCTCACTATTCGCTTCTCACTATTCTTGAGCCCTTCTCTGTATTAAATTTGGGGGACCTGAGAGGTTACGACCTACATTTTTCGCCCTTTTCCATTAAATTGGGGGGGGGGGGTGGGAGGTATCCTCCAAAAATTATGTCAAGTAATAACTGTACCTGGCGGTACAGATATTACTTGACAAAAACGAGAGTTAATGGTTGAAAACTTTAACGGAGGTGGATGCAAGCTCAGTAAGGAATTCACTTGAAATTCGTGATTCCATGAATAGTTGAGCCTTACTCTGTCTTTTACAGCACGTGATAGAAGCATTGACAGGATGAGGCTCATTAAATACATTATTTAAAGATATTTTTTTCTGTGGCATCAGGTAATTCTTAACGTATGGGGGTGAATTCGTGACTTCAAAACAAGAGTATTGATGCCATTTTTCTTTCTTTTAACAGGTTCTGATTGCTCGCACGCTGCATTGCTGGGATTCCAGTCGTATAATATTCAGGCGAGAATTATTCACACAAAACACCAACAAACGTCGCGTCGCTGAGCTTCTTCTCGGCAAGTGAATTTGAAACAAGTGCCACAGTGATGCAAATCACATCCTACTCCAACACTTCTGCTGCGCAAATTTTCGCCCCCTCCGCTACGGAGTCCCCGAATTTGTGTTACCAGTGACGATTAAATTGATCTTATTCTATTTTATGTTTTAATAAAAAGCCATATTTGACTAAACTCTTGTTTTTGTTCAGTCCTACCTTGGAAACTCGTTTAAGAAAAAATGCATTTATTACAACAGTTTAATTTATTCAGTGGAAATTGGTTTTAAATGAAAGTGCAAATATTTTAAAGTGGCTTTCCGGACACAGAATTCTAATACAGCTATCCAGGTAAGGAAATTTTGCAAGAGTCAGTTTCTTTATCATGCAAATGCTTCCAAAGAAACAGTTATATAGATTTCTGAGTCAAGATAGCCACCCTAAAAAACTAGCACTTTCGTTTAAAACCAATGAGTCTGTTGTATACTTTTGCTACAGCAATTATAAAACATTGATTCTAACGTACAGTTCGGCAAAAATAACGATGCGCACTTTTATTCTTTTCAAAATCCACTTATTAACTCAAGGAGCCACTTCCATTTCAAACAATAAACCGTGCTACACCAGACACTATTATCAGTATTATCACCAACATAAAGCTACATAGACGAATCCACCAACATAACTTGAATGTTTCTTTTCGGTGCATAAAATTCTTGTATTTTTTTGGAATCTTTGTTAAGCCAGAAAAGACCAGACAGCGAATGCAGCCGATTTTTCGTGTATTTAGAAATAAATACATCATTTTGTACGGTTACGATGTCGTTTATGTATACACAGTGGCGCTCCGTCTATGTAGTTATATGTCGGTGGTAATAGTGACCAGTGTAGCACGGGCTGTTTGAAATCGAAGTGATTTCCTAAGTTAATGAGTGGTTTTAGAACATTTATAATGTACGCATCGTTATTTTCGCCGAATTTTAAGAAAGAATCAAGGCTCTGTAATAATAATGTATATTGTTGTAGCTGCGAAAGTACGCTTTAGAGCTATTTTAAATGTACTTGTCACATTTTTTTTTCTTCAAATTTTTAAGGTTAAAAAAAATGAGGCAAACAAAGCGAGCTCACGTGAAAATGTCCATACAAATTTCTATTTTGGCTGCCTCCTTGATGTTTCAAAATCACGTCCCATAGATCCTCTTTATTGGTATAGCTCTACGTTGAATGCGACACAACGCACGCAGATGCGGAGATCCGCTTTAAAGAAAATCCCAACCGCGAAAAATCATGACCTCCAGGAAAGAAAGTGTCTGAGACCGCAATAATAATAATAATAATAATTAGATCACCACGTCTATGCATACATGGAAAAATAGTTAAATCCGTTTCACGTGCCAGGATGAGCGCTTGTCAGTGCATGATCAAGTCTTGGTGATGGTGATGAGAGATATACATATACATTGGTGTTAGTGGAGAGAAAGTGCTAAGCAAATGAATGAAGAAATGAAAAAATAAATTAATATATATTGATGAATCAATTATTAAATAAGAAAATAATATGATAAATAAATAAATAAATAAATAAATAAATAAATAAATAGACAAATTACCAAATAAATAAATGGATAAATAAGTAAATAATACTAATAATAGGATGAATAATAAAATAAAAAATAAAGATGAAATCATGCATAACAATGAAACAGCTTTCCGTGGATCAGGCGACCGCAGCGTCAATCTTATCTTGAGCGGTGAGGTGCACGTCACGCCGTACAGTGTGCATCGAAGCATGAACTATTCTGGACACAGTGGCGCAGTGCATAGTATATCTTTTTCTTTTTATCATTTCAATTTATAAGTTGAAAAATGGTGGAAAGAAAGGATCATCTTGTTTTATTATAAGCAGCGAGCATGGAGGAGCCTCGTCTAATGAGTCCAAAGGCGGCTCGTGCAATTCAGCAACAATGTTTTCTCTTTGTTTGATTCTATGTTAAACAATCGATTCGATAGTGAAACGATGCTTCATCAATAATCGATAGTTGAGCTTGGATTCAAATGGAGAGAAAACATTGGTTGCCAGATTGCACGGGACGCCACTGGTGAATGGTGAGCACATCCGAAAGTGAAGTATGTCGAAGCATCTAAACCTCGGTTTGAGGACTTCTCTAATTTTCGATTGAAATCAATAAATATGGTTATGAATTGATCAAAAATTGGTTTGGAATGGAAAAAATTGATGTTTTAAAGCAGGTTTATGGCCATGAGGATGTTTAATTGAAGAGAGACAATTCAACATGTTCTTCTCAGGTACTTCGGTTCCTTTGTTGCGCGATATGTTCCAAATGAAACGCCAAAATTCATTTTTGTGCCCAGATTCCTATCTAGGACACCAGTACTTTCATTCTAAACCTGCAAAGTCAGTTGAGTTTAAAGCAATTTTTAATTTGATGTTACTATAGAGGCAAACAAACCTAGCATGTATTAAAGGGCCATAAGAGATTGCATCATTACTGCCTCTACAGCATCATTAAAATTATACATTTCAGCTGAAGCTCCCATTTTGGTAATAGCTCGATGATACATGTGTGAGATGTACACAGGAGTGCCAGATCCCATTTTTGCATACACGGAAAAAAGACTACGGTGAAAATAACCATACGGATGCCTGATTTTGGCACCTGCTAGATGTAATGGTAATGTTAACCAGAAGTATACTATGTTTTGATTAGGTACTAGGAGATGTCACCTGATTGCATGTCGAATTTACTCAAATTATCGGTAAATGTACTATACTTCTGGTCAAGTTTACCATAACATCTAGCAGGTGCCAAAATCAGGTATCCGTATGGTTATTTTCACTAATCTTTTTTTTCCGCGTACAAGCTGCTCGTATACTTTGAAATTTAAGGGGGGGGGGGGGTGAGATTTTTTTTTCTCTGCGAAAGGAAGGAAAAAAATATTTTTTGGGGAAAGAAAGATCATAATCTATTCTCTCTACCGTACTTTGTATAACTCTCACCCCCCCCCCCCAAGTGAGGGTCTCCCCCCTGACAGAGGATTCTCCCTAACTGAGGGTCTCCCCTCCTAACTACGTTCGGAAATAAGCAACAATTTTAACCGGGGGCCCCCAGACCCCCCTCCCGGTGTGGGGGTTCCATACCCCCTAGACTTTCCAGTAGGGTAGAGGAAAATGTCTGATTTTTGGTGGGACGGTCGGAGGGGGTGTGAAAAATGTCTGTATGGGGGGGGGGGGGGGTAAACTCGTATAGCGTCTAGGGGGGACTGGCACCCCTGGATGTCAGTGGCGGCTCGTGCAATCTGGCAACCGCGCACTTTTGCCATTTGAACGTATGCAAAAAGATCGATACTAGGTGAGGCACTGCGCCTCACCAAGTAATCGATTATTTTACACAGTTTTAAATGGAGGAAATCCATTGTTGCCACATTCCCCTAGTAAAAAGGTAGGCAAAAGTGGGCAAAAGTAGGCAAAAGGGGCAAACTCTGGTAGGCAAAAGTAGGCAAAAGTAGGCAAAGTAGGGAACGGATCGCAACCGAGAAGTATAAAAGTATATAGCATTACATAGCAAGAATGGAGTTGGGGTACCTGCGCTGAGCTGAAGGTATAGAAGGCCCCGGACCTGGTGTTTCACTCACATGCTGGGGGGTCTCTTTGTTTTCAGTTTTATTGCCCCACGTCCGATCCGGCGTCTCCCCCTTTTTCCATTCCCACTACGTAACACTCAACAGAAAATAAAATTTTTTTGTCACGTTTAAATTTCGAAATTCTGACTTAAGTTCGGATTGCGATTGACGTAGGGGGAAAAATTGATACCAATTTGAAGATTTAAACATTATTTTTAAATAATTCTCCCGGCTTTTCTTGATCTTTTGTTTCGGCTCAGTTTCTCGGGATTCCCTCTCTTTCCTCTACTCGTCAAACCATTCTATTTCCCATCCCCACTCAAAGGGAGTCGACGGTCAATAAGTTTTTAAATTTGTCAAATTTTTCCTCCACCTAAAATCTTCGTAAGAAACGTTGTCTCACCAACACATTAATAAGACACAGCAGAAAAATAAAAAAAAATCAAGCCGTTTTCTTCAAGATTATTTGTCTGGTCTTTAAAATTAAATTTCCCATTCCATGAGTGATAGCAGTGGCGTAGCGTGAAATTCGGCAACGTTGCAATTCGTCCTTTAAACCCCAAAAAAAAGATCGAACTCTTGGTGCTCAATCCATCACCACGTCCCATGGGCGGATACAGGGAATTGTCTTTCTCTCTCTCCCCCCATTTAAAAACATGCGTTAGAAAAGGACAAAAGAGGGGGCCCAAAATCACGTGATGGCCCCCTCTGCTATCCTTTTCTAACACATAAGTTCAAATGGAAGGGGAGAGAGAAAACAATTCCCCGTATCCGCCCATGGCCACGTCTACCAGTTTTTTCGACTCAACCGCAGCTATCACTCACAATCAGTGCCGTAGCGTTCATTTTGACAACGTGGCGTTTTTTTCCCTTCAAACCCCGGTAAAAGGTCGAATGCGAAGGTGTTTATTGAGCACCCAAGAGTTCGATCTTTTTCTTTGGGGTTTTAAAAGGGCGAATTGCAACGTTGCCGAATTTCACGCTACGCCACTGCTATCACTCATGGAAATGGTAAATTTAATTCAAAAACCAAAAAAAATAATCTTGAAGAAAACGGCTTGATTTTTCTTTTCTTTTTCTGCTGTCTTATTAATGTGTTGGTGAGACAACGTTCCTTACGAAGATTCTTGGTGGAGGAATATTCGACAAATTCAATACCTATTGACTGTCGACTTCTCAGGTCAGTGGCTAGTGCAAAGTGGCTACAATGGATTCTCTCCTTTAAACCAAAAAACCAAATAATACGACCAAAAAAATTTATTCGTATAATTTTCAACCACTTATTATTTCGCCGTAACAATTTTTTAAATTTTTTTTTTGCAATGTATGAAACATCAAAGACATCTTTTTTCTTAACTCATTAAATCCCTGTTTCTTATTTTTCACGAAAAAGCAGCCAAATTCATACTAACGCACTTATACCAATTCGCAGATTTCGGCAATTAACACCAATGACATCAAATATCACATTGATGAATCACCAATTCTATCATTTCTATCCCTAGGTACCCTATTGAAACTCGAAACCCTACACTCCATAGTCCAAAATGCAGGGCACAAGACTGCAAAAATTCACGGTTTGAATGGGTAGGAATTACATAGGTACAGCTATCGAACAATAAATTTAAAACTCTATTCACACTTGGGGACAGTAAACAATAAGTGGCATAAACCAAGGGAAAACAAACTGCTCCAAAAAAATGCAAGTGTTAAACTCGAAGGATGAAGTGACAGGAAAAGAGACAGGTTTTAGGAAGAAAGACAGGACTGTCTTGTACCTATCGCCGTGTAACTCAGCTAGGAAGTCGATCGGGGAAAAGGGGGTTCTCCACCTGCGAATGTAAAAGCGCGAATAAACTGATTGAGCCAATGAGCTGCCTTAAGTCGATAGGTCGGTTCGTGTATCGGCAAAAAAGAAGCTCATTGGCTCAATCAGTCTATTCGCGCTTTTAAATTCGCAGGTGGAGACCCCCCTTTAAAGGGGGAAAAAAAGGGAAAACAAAGGTTTGAAGCCTTTCTGACCACTCAATCTTGTCCGCTCGAGACAGCGCCAAAATTGGCTTCTGTGGATTCACTCCTGTGAATCCACCACACTACTACTACAGGTGACGATTTTGCAACGATTCTTATTAATGTATCGAATTCTGATACTTCTATCCTTTTGGAAATCGACGTATTGCTACTCTGCTACTTATACAAACTTTAAGACTAGGTCATTGAAAAGGCATATGATAAAAATTCGATCATAACACTTCTTCCGGGGATGCAATCCGCGGTAAAAGGCAAAAAAATAGGGAAACATAAGAAGAAAAATGAATTCAAAGTTAATACGAGGGGCGTTCAACTTATAAGTTTCCCTATTATTTATCTCTGGCCCTGTTGGTGCTAAAAAAATTTCATTTATAGGGTTTAAATCCGCCAAATCCTCAGTTTTTCAACAGTATTTTTGTTTTTGAAATTCAATCAATTTTGTAGGAGAAAAAGCTTATTTCTACACCCGTGTCGAAAAAGTCCTTCGCCAACTTTTTCAGCAAAAAGTATTCGCCTGTTTTGAACAACAGCATTCGTCTGGTTAGCGACGAAAATGAGCCGTTATCGCTCCATACCTGTTGCAGTGTTGCTATGCGCTCAATTTTCGTCGTGAAATCTTATCTAAGATGATCATGAATGCATTATAATAACATATTGTCGGCAAAAGTATCGCACCAAAATTCCAGATGACCACCTGAAGGATACCGTGATAAATTTTTTCAAGTCCTAAGACCGAGAGTTTTTCGCCCAAGGTATTGAAAAGCTTTCATCGCTGCAAAAAATGTATAAATCTGGAGGGAATTATGTGGAAAAGTCAAAAAAATGGAATACTTAAAAAATAAAATGTATCTTTTTTTTTAAAAGTTTTGCGTTCTTCATTCCAAGTGTAAAAGTTAGTTTTTACTTCCCAACTCAGAAGTTGGCGGGGATTTTTTTCGACAGGGGTGTAGAAATATAGCTTTTTCTCCTACCAAAATTGCTTGAATTTCAAAAAAAAAAATACCGTTGGAAAGTTAAAGATTTGGGGGATTCAACCGTGTAAATGAAATTTTTCTAGCACTAACAGGGCTAGAGATAACTAAGGGGAAACTTATAAGTTGAACCCCCCTCGTATTAAGTCGGGTCTATTTTTTAATTTTTCGTTTTTTTTTTTTTTTTTTTTTTTTTTTTTTATAAAGCTTCGATGAAAGACAGCGTGCAATTAACAGTATGAGAACTGGAGCTTCGTTTTACCTGAGCGTTTTGATTTGGCGAAATTTCAGTTTACAAATGAAATTCGAATCCCAGCCGTACCCGGGGGGGGGGGGGGGTTCTCGAGGTATTCCCCCGAAATATCAGAAAAGGGGCGGAGAGGGAGAATGGAGAGAAAAAAAAAGGGAAAAAGATGAAGTGGGAAAAGTGCAGCCACCCGGTTTTTTTTTTTTTTTTTTTTTTTTTTTTTTTTTAAATCAGCAGCTTCCCCGAAAAAAAAAAAAAAAAAAAAAAAAAAAAAAAAAAAAAAAAAAAAAAAAAAAAAAAAAATGCTTCCAATCATCGACTTTACCCGGGCCATAATTCACGATGCCTGTGCAAATTAAATATTTCCACGTGACACAAAGCGGCTTCCTTCCGATTTTAAAAATAAGGTGACCGATGCGATGAGGCGATGAGAGATGGTCAAGGAAGGTGGGGGGTGAAGAAGCGGAAGAGGGGAGCACCCCGGGACTCCGGTATTGCAATTATTCATAAAAAAGGCTGATCTGAGCCATGATTTTACAATAGGAGGCTGTCCCAACACTCCCAACTGGCATTGTCCTGAAACCTCAGACCGTTTATTATTATTATTCACCAACCTGCCGAAAAATAAAGATTCCTTCCCTGCTTTCAATTTTCACTCTCAATGTCAATACTACATCTTTCGCCCAAAACACCCCAAGAGTCGCTTTTGAAGGAAAGGGTCTTTAATTCTGTGAAACACGGGATGTTGCCATATTTGTTTTCTACATACCAAGGCTCATAATGATACCATTTGCTATCATTAGATTTGGCGACAGCGGAACCGCATTGAAACACTGTGCTCAGCAGATATTTATAAGACGCTCTAAAAAGCGAAGGCAAATTTGTTTGTTTACTTCTTTCACAAACATCCACACACACACACACACCCCACAAACCCCCATGTATGAAAAACCCTTTTTTCTTCTTCCTCATCTTCCTGCTGACGTTTTTTGTTCCCTACGTATACGTGTTCCTTCCTTGAGTGAGCTAGAGTGAGGCAGGCC
The DNA here is from genome assembly GCA_011764245.1 of Trialeurodes vaporariorum. NCBI lineage: Eukaryota > Metazoa > Arthropoda > Insecta > Hemiptera > Aleyrodidae > Trialeurodes > Trialeurodes vaporariorum. The sequence goes on along the minus strand of VMOF01000111.1, from coordinate 87,833,014 downwards.
GAAAACTGTACGTGTGAAAGAGAGAGAGCCAGCGAGATGAATCAGTGACTCATGAAGGGATGAATAGCGGAAAGGGGGGCAGTAAAACGGAAGAAAGGTTCCCTCATGTCTTGCGTGTATTCACGTTTCCAAAAATTTCCTTCCAAATTAAAAAAATTTAAATAATTCAACCAATAAACGCGTGGCAAGAGATAGAGTATGCCGCGTGCCAAATTTTTACGTCATCATATCGTTTTTTCATTCGCGGCCGTAACTCGGTTACCTATTGAACTAAAGGGTCGCGATGGCATTGTGACCATTATAATTTTAGCATGTATATGAACCATCGGAAGTGGGAAACTGTTGACAGTGTGCAATGGGCCAATTACATCGCAACTATCTCCTTGGCTAATTGTTTTTTTTATGGTGGAAGTAAAAAGGTGGGGGCATTATTGGTACCAGACCTACGTCACAACGCGGCGAAATGTACTAGAGAGAGAGCCACGTGACTGCCGACAGGGCCGGTTTAGGTTGCAGGGGGGCCCCCGGGGGTGTGGACCTTTGGTGGAAACCCCCCTCCCGGTAAATCTTAGGGAAAATAAATTATAAAGTCCCTACTTTTAAAAGGGATATCGAGTAAAAGGTAAATTATTTCCCTGATAAAAAAAACGTTAGTAATTTTTAAAGTTTTGTTAGTATTTTTTAATGTTTCTTTATTTTTTTAAGGGTTATTTTACAAAAAGCTTTACTTCCAGCATTGCCGGACTGTTACAGTATTTTAATGATGAAAAAAAAAGTTCATCAACCATCATAAAAACAAAAAGGGGACCTGGTTTGTGGTGGGGGCCCGAGGGCGCGCGCCCCGGTCGCCCCGCATTAAATCCGATCCTGACTGCCGAGCGCGAGCGCGGTACCACCCGCCAACGAACGTAACCTGTAAAGCATTTGTCATTTGTTATTTCAACATTCAAAAACCGCGCTCGCCAGTCACGTGACTTTCAGGTAGTACATCTCCATCGCATTGTGACGGAGGTCTGTAGGCTATTCTCCCTGTCTATCTCGTACATACGACACGTTGTCGAAGAAACAGGTATTTAATGAGTTAAGAAAAAAGATGTCTTTGATGTTTTTATACATTGCAAAAAAAAAAATTGAAAAAATTCTTACGGCGGAATAATAAGTGGTTAAAAAATTTTACGAATTATTTTATTGGTCGTATTATTGGTTTATTGGTTTAAAGGAGAGAATCCATCCAAACTTAAAATTTTCCATTTCCATGAGTGATAGCAGTGGCGTAGCGTGAAATTCGGCAACGTTGCCATTCGTCCTTTAAACCCCAAAAAAAAGATCGAACTCTTGGTGCTCAATGAACACCTTCGCATTCGACCTTTTACCTGGGTTTTAAGGAAAAAAAAGCCACGTTGTCAAATGAACGCTACGGCACTGATTGTGAGTGAGCTGCGGTTGAGTCGTAAAACTGGTAGACGTGGCCATGGGGGGATACAGGGAATTGTCTTTCTCTCTCTCCTTCCATTTGAACTTATGTGTTAGAAAAGGATAGCAGAGGGGGGCCCTCACGTGACTTTTGGCCCCCTCTTTTGTCCTTTTCTAACGCATGTTTTTAAATGGGAGGAGAGGAGAAAGACAATTCCCTGTATCCGCCCATGGGACGTGGTGATGGATTGAGCCCCAAGAGTTCGATCTTTTTCTTGGGTTTTTAAGACGAAATTTCAACGTTGCCGAATTTCACGCTACGCCACTGCTATCACTCATGGGAAGGTAAATTTAATTTCAAAGACCAGACAAATAATCTTGAAGAAAACGGCTTGATTTTTCTTTTTATTTTTCTGCTGTCTTATTAATGTGTTGGTGAGACAACGTTTCTTACGAAGATTCTAGGTGGAGGAAAATTCGACAAAATTTAAAAACTTATTGACCGTCGATCCTTAGAGTGGTGGATGGGAAATAGAATGGTTTGACGAGTAGAGGAAAGAGAGGAGAATCCCGAGAAACTGAGCCGAAACACAAAGATCAAGAAGAGCCGGGAGAATTATTTTAAAAAAAATGTTTAAATCTTCAAATTGGTATCAATTTTCTCGCTAGTCAAGCGCAAACCGAATCTTAAGTCAGAATTTTGAAATTTAAACGTGACAAAAAATTTCATTTTCTGTTGAGTGTTACGTAGTGGGAATGGAAAAAAGGGCGGAGACGCCGGATCGGACGTGGGACAATAAAACTGAAAACAATGAGACCAGCCAGCATGTGAGTGAAACGACCCGAGGTCCGGGGCCGATTCTATACCTTCAGCTCAGCGCAGGTACCTCCAACTCCATTCTTGCTATGTAATGCTATATACTTTATATACTTCTCGGTTGCGATCCGTTCCCTACTTTTGCCTACTTTTGCCTACTTTTGCCTACCAGAGTTTGCCTACTTTTGCCTACTTTTGCCTACCATTTTTACTAGGGTGCACAAGCCGCTGCTGCTGGATGTACATATGTTGTTATAGAAAAAAGGTGAGGGATAAAGCATCTCACGTCACGTGCCGCTACTGCTGGACGTATTGTTTAAGTAACAATATAAAGGTAAGATTATAAACTCCAAAAATCACAATTGGCCGTTATGAAAAATTAGTGCAAATAAACGCGTTAGTTCTACAGTTAAAATAAGTCAAATCACATGTTTTTACATCAATTGCTTTATAAATACAGTGGTACCCGGCTAATTTGAATCTGAAGGGAACGAGAAAATAGTTCAATTCAACCGGAATTCAAATTAGAGAGGTGGAAAAATATGGGTTTTCAAATTAAGGAGGTCTCAAATTAGAGAGGTGGAAAAATGTGGCTTTTCAACTTGAAGAGGTTCAATTTATGAAAGTCTGCAGGATCATAAAGGTTTGAAAATGCAATTGCTTGATTAGTACAAAATTAATTTATTTTAATATGAATTTACAAAAAAATAAAAGTAGCTTCAACACACACACACACACACCCACTTGCCTCAAAAGCATCAATGACAATTAACTTTTCCGCAAGCGTCAAAGATTTATATTTTTTTCGTGCTTCTTTTTCACTCATTTTTGTTTGATAAAAACTGTATGGAAAACACTGTCAACTGTAAACACTGTAAACACGCCGACTGACTGATTGACTGATGCTAGCGGGCATCGCTTCAATTTACTGAGGTTCCGCAGCTGATATTCCAAATTATAGATGTTTACTCCAAATTACAGAGGTATCTGGATGGCACTCGTTTCAAATTAAAAAGATGAATTGCCGAGATTTTACGACTTCAATTTACGCTCTTATTTTCTTCAATTTATAGAAGTTTTTTGAAAAGAAATTTCTTTTTTTTTCAATTTATCAAGGTTTTAAAATTGAAGAGGTTCAAATTAGCGGGGCTCCACCGTACCAGAATAAAACAAGCAAGAGAGAACTCCAATACAATATATGTATTGGTAAAGCGTGCCATGATTGGTCTGTAGTTTTGTTCACAAAAGTTTTGGTATTTATACCTTTTTAAGTATTAGTAATCGTTGAGTTCAAGTCTCAGAATTCACAGATGATTAGCTAACCCCGCTGAACCTCAATTTTTAGCACAAACTCGATTTTCTTGCCAATGGAGGTGTATAGTTGGATGTGTCTCAACGAAATATGCAAAGTGCTTGAGCGATGTTGGTGCTCAAAGAAAACGCGGTACCTCCATCTGTGTGGTTGTAAGTCGCCGGTAGAAACAGTTTTCAAAAGTTCAAGTTAATTTTTGACCAAAAAAATAAAAAATGGAGGAAAAAGAATAAAAAAACAGAAAGAAAGGAAGAAGAAAACATAGAAAACAAAAAAAAAAAGATAAAGGAAAAAAGAAACACACACAAATTAGTCAAAACTTTGAGGGAATCGAGCTCAAATGGGTGGCATTTTTGGACGCATGTCTCATGTTCATAAAAAAAGAGTCTTATTTCAGCTTTAAATATGTGCTTTCGTAGTTTAGCACATGAGTTTTGGAACACCCTGTATTGGTACGATGCTTGCAGAATGCGGATATAGACAATTGCTCGCCTCTGTCAAAAACTACAATTTTATCCATTAAAATGAGGCCAGTTTTAAGGTACGCGTAATTGAGATGATTTCCAGCCAGATAACACCTCAAACAGGTAGGTATGTAGTACAGTGTCATCTATGTAAAAATGGGAGTGATTTTCTTATTAAATCAATTACTCACTTCCGTCTGAGGAAAGTTTAAAGATAATAAGGCACGATATGAAACGTTTCTCTTTTTATAGCCAAAATATGCTCTTTTCTTTCACACTTATTAACACAATTATGTGTCACTTGAACCGTCTATTGAAATCTTCCTAATATCAGCGATAAACGCTCCGTCAGAATATAATAGTACTGGAGAAATTCTCGTTTATTCATGTGGCCTGACTCATTGTCGTTTTGGATTTTGAGCAAAGATTTTTGAATTTCAAATCATCGATGTCATTTGAATGGCTCCAATCCCAGGTAAGGTTATGAAACGTAATAAATCAATACATTAGTGCTTATATTGGTGCATTTGGAGCTATAATAGCTAATTACAAAGCAAGGGACTATAACCAATGGATAAAATCGAAAGTCAAAAAGGAAGATTGAATAAAATCGTATCAAATTGATTTCTCGTTTGGTCCATCGAAGCACGACGAGGAAAAGTATCTCTCAAATAAAACAATTTTTTCGAAACTAATTTTAGCGAACTACGTGTCGGGAAAAAAAACCCACTTTGTACGATGGGAAATTTTCGCTATAAACCCAGTGAAAAGAAAAAAGAAAAATCGAATCGTCTTGGATGAAAGAAAAAAAAACTGTTAAAAAAATTCCTCAGAACTTCTGGTTATCAATTTTAAGGGTTTGAGAGACATAGTGATTCCGCATCCCCAAAAAATGCATTTTTGCTATAGGGTTATCTAGGTAATTTTTTGCTTTGCTCTCACCCTTGGAAAACTCGGCCGAGAAATGAAAGAAATAAAAATTAGAAAAAGTAAACGAGAAAAAGTTAAACTGGAAGATGCGACGAAGCTATACCCTGCTATTGGGAATTGTTATTTAGCAGTTTTTTCACCGCGAGTTATGGCGGTTTAAAATTCTTTATTTACGCGTTTTTTCGAGCGAAGAGGAGTCCATCTACCTACTATAAGGAGTGCGCAACTCTTGCTATAGCATTATGAAGGGTCAGTTCCTATTTCAAACTGCGTGAAAGTCATGTTAACAAAATGACAAAATCACTCACTAACCCACAAAAAACGTTGTAAAAGAGATTCAAAATGGCGATCAAATAAGCGAGAGTCACAATGGGTCTGTAGCACACTTCGGCTAGAGCGTTATAGAGTATCAATTCTTATGTAAAACGCTGTAAAAATAACAATGGCAGCATCAGTAAACACCCAAATTCATTAATAAACTCACAAATTGCGAAAAACACTAGACACTATTCACCCCTGTATCTTTCCACCACGTGCACGATATTTTGCGAAATTAGAGCGGCACATTCAAAAAAACACGGCCGACTGTCATCACAGCTGACTTCATAAACAAATAAACAGTAAACACTGACGGCGTCTGTTTGAATTCTTACGTCTCAATATCCTCAATTCCTCACAAAAGAATAAGAAAGGTACGGAAACCGACATTTAAGTTGAGAACTTATCAAAATGAAACAATAACACACAGGAGTTCCAAAGATGGTGATTGAAGTTGGAATCATACTTGGAACTCCTGTGTGTTATTGTTTCATTTTGATAAGTTTTCTACACAAATGTCGGTTTCCGTGCCTTTCTTAATCTTTTGTGAGGAATTGAGGATATTGAGACGTAAGAATTCAAACAGACGCCGCACTATGGGGTATTCGACCCGAATTCATGCTCAAAATTATTTTTGGACATGAAACGCTACCTAAAGTGGTTCTTTGACTATATGATGAAGTTCTGTGACTAAATAAGACGTTTCAGCACTATTGAGGCAATTCTGGTGATTCGGGGGGGGGGGGGTGTTGGAACTAAACATACTGTGTTTCGCACCTTCACATCGAGTTGATTTTACCTATTAATGGAATTTATATCATTTTCTTCACCGTAAAGACGTGCCCGAAGATTTTCCGATACCCCTGCTTAATCCCCTCCCTCCCTTCGCTCCCTGCCTCTCCATCACCCTTTACCCTAATGATATGTCTCCTTCCCTTAGCTCTCAAAATTTCTTCGAGATGACCTTCATTTAAGGCGGCCACCCACGCTACGCGCACCATATCTAACCGTTTATTTGTCTTTTCGGATCCAAAATTGGATACCAATTCAATACCATGTCTACAGAGGGTCTAAACATAGAATTTACCGGACGTCTTCAAATTTACAAAAAAAAAAAAAAAAAAAAAAAAAAAAAAAAAAAAAAAAAAAAAAAAAAAATTCAACAAAAATGAGAAAAAATTGAGAAAATATTTAAAATATTAACTCTATATCTTCTAAAGGGTAACTGCAACTGATAAATAACTCCAACGAATCTTTTACAAACAGAAATACTGACTTTTTCTTTTTTTCCGAAAAAAGTCAAGTTTCGACCCACTGTGCAATTATTTGATGTCTGTGTTATCCCTTTACACCTCTCCATCAAGCTAGCAAGGTATAAATGGTACATCTCAACAATATTGAGAGAAAATACGGTAAAATAATGAAGATTTTGGCAATTTTGGGTGAAATTAGTGTTAATTTTTCCTGAAAATAGAATTACAAATTTCCCAATTTGCGGCGAATGCGGGTCGATGCGGGTCGGATCTTTTTTGGAGCATAAAGTAGACGCTTTGGGCTATCTTTTCACGCAAAAACAAAAGTGACACAAAGTGATACATTCCAACTAAAAGACCTTTGTTTCTATCAATCTCATTATTTTTTGATTAAAATTTACTGTACGGAGTAAGGCTAGGATTAAAAACTATGTATCCTGATATATAAAGGCTTTAAATAGTTATTCTTACCTTCTGGAACGCCCTCTATGTTTTGTTTCCCAAGTTGGAGAAATATAAACAACTTTAAAACCACTTAGCTTCATTGGTGTAAAACACAGATTTTAATCGTAAATTGGTAAAAGTGCTGCGCGCTCTGGCGGATTGTGGGCGAACCACTCAACGTGGAAAGCTCAAATTGTACAGGATGATGTAAAAAACTATACAGAATGCACCAATACCATTGGTTTTGACCATAGATTTAATTTAACTTTTGGACTTTTGAGCATGAATTCGGGTCAAATACCCCATAGTGCGCCGTCAGTGTTTACTGTTTATTTGTTTATGAAGTCAGCTGTGATGAAAGACGGCCGTGATTATTTGAATGTGCCGCGCTAATTTCGCGAAATATCGTGCACGTGGTGGAAAGATACAGGGGTGAATAGTGTCTAGTGTTTTTCACAATTTGTGAGTTTATTTATGAATTTGGGTGTTTACTGATGCTGCCATTGTTATTTTTACAGCGTTTTACATAAGAATTGATACTCTATAACGCTCTAGCCGAAGTGTGCTACAGACCCATTGAGGAGTCCCAAACTATAATTGTAGCTTTCTCTCTGACCAACCACTTTTCTCAGCATAGAAAGCTGCGATTAGATGGAACTACCCTATTGTGACCCACTCATTCGACCCCCATCTTGGAATTTACTAAACACACTTTTTGATTTTGCGAGTCAAAGTCGGAAATGCCTGATGCTAATAGTGTGATTTTCACACAATTTTACTCAGAAATTGACCTCTATGAAGCTGTAGCAAACGTTTTCAACAGATTCATTGATCAGATTTTTATGAACAAATGAATGTATATTTTAAAGTATCAAAGATTGCGTGGACGTAAAACGCCTAGACGAATTTGTATCCGGACAGAAAGTCGTTGACGAAATGTCCTATAACCGAATTAAAGCCGTAATATTTAAAATTCATTTTGTCATAAGCTTTGTAAGTGCAAGTGAGGCAGATGGACACAGTATGACTTGTACTTCTTCGCACTCACTAAGTACATGGCGAAATAAATTTTCAATATTACGGCCAATTTTGAAAATTTAGAACTCGAAAAATTAAAACAAAAAAAAATCACAAGGACCAATGTTCTTGGTTTTTCCGTTATTTCTTTGGTTTCAGTTTAAAAACCTAAAAACTTGATACTCCTAAAATGCGACTAGAGCAAGCATTCGAAATGGAAGTGATATCCTTGAGTATATGGAATACGCAATAGACCCATTCACAGCGATCTTAAGTGTTTATATCAAAAAAGAGCCCCACCCCCTCTTTGGTGAGTAATGATTTTTGTAATCCAGGATCGAGGCCAGTCTATTTTCTCTGTATTTCCTTCAAAAATATGGGGTCAAGCAGATGAAAATTTGATATACTTTCAGGTTTAAAAAAAAAAAAAAAAAAAAAAAAAAAAAAAAAAAATGGGAGAAAAAAAACACGAAATCAACATCGAAATCAATTCGGAGAAAATAGAATTCGATTTTTTCGCACCACTTCTTCAAATAATTAACATTTCTGCATTTCATTTCAATTTCTCGAGCATCTCCGAAGAAAATCTTGCTTCCGATTAACATATGAGTGCTTCGGAAGCTGAAAATTGATCAACGAATAAAATTTTGGTCAAGTTTTTGATCAAGAGCCGTCTGTGCTCAGTAGCTTATGTTGTACAAATAATGGTTTGCAACTTTGTTGTATTCTAGTGACTTCGAAGATATTTCTTTCTCTTTTCGAAACCATTTGGTTTCGAATGGAAGGTGCATATAATCTCTGATGAACGGTATTAATTCCATTCAACCACAGACCGTAGGCATAGGGCACATTACTTATACTTACGTTTGAAAAATCAATCGAACGTACCACGCCTCCGATATATATCGCAGAGCTATGCGCTTAACCACAGTTCCGATTGGGCGGTTATTAGAAACAAACACTTCTTTTTTCATGCTATTTGACGATTGAAACAAACTCACTCTCAAAGTTCGTGGTCAAGCTGTTTTCGCCAACAACTCAGATGGATCAGGAAAACCGCAATAAAGTCTACAGTTTTCCGATACTTCACTTTCTTCAAATCCCAACTCCTTCTCAGCGGATCGATTAATCGATTTAACCTAATGAGCCGCAACTGCCGATTCAAGAGAGAAGTAAATATGAGAGCGTCTAACCACCTTGAACAGTGAAAAAATGAAACGACTTCGTCGGAGAGAAATTGGTTTCCCTATTTTCTGAGCTCTTTCTGACCTAGTTCTTATGGGCTTGTTGAGCTTATAATCAAGCAACTTAGGAAAAAAGTCATTCATAAATTGAGTTGAATTCCAACGAGAACATAATTTCCATAGTTCCATAATTCCAAATTTCCATAATTTGCACCATTATATCTGTCACCACATAAATAAGGGTGCTTCACAAAATCAGCGGCAAAGACACCCTGGTAAAAATGACGACTATAACCGTTCCAAAAACGACTATAAACATAGTTGGCCAACTATGGATTATAGTTGGCCAACTATAGATTATAGTCGGCAACTATGTTTATAGTCGTTTTTGGAATAGTCGTATAGTCGTCATTTTTACCAGGGCAGAAAAGAAAAAAATTAAAACGTAAATTTGTCGTTGTTCGTTTGAACGATTAACGTCATTAGAATTAGATATCCAGTGAAATTTATTAACCTTCATAGCACCAGAAGAAAGGATCACATATGACCCCAAGTGTGTTTTTTGATGAAAGTGGACAAAAAATCGACTTAATCTCTGCGGCTTCACTCTTCAGTTTAGCCTTCCCGCAAGGAAGGGTTTAAGAAACACTCACACTGATTTTCGGAACAGAGGAAAAAAAATCAGATCAAAGCTACAGCCATTTTAGTTGCTAATTGTCTAATATTAATCGCTATAGAAAGAAAATGGAATTTTTTTATAAAAATCTACTTATACCTGCTCGTACTAAGTGTAAGCTGTAAGAGGTATAAACATACACGGAAAAAAAAGATTAGTGAAATGAACCATACGATAGCTGATTTTGGCACCTGCTAGATGTTATGGTAAATTTGACCAAAAGTATGGTACATATACCGATACTTTGAGTAAATTCGACATGCAATCAGGTAACATCACCTAGTACCTAGTCAAAACATAGTATACTTTTGGTTAACATTGCCATAACATCTAGCAGGTGCCAAAATCAGCTATCGTATGGTTAATTTCACCGTAGTTTTTTTCCGTGTATCAGCAATAAAAATTCCGAAAAAAGGTTAAAAAAAAAAAAAAAAACATAAATCGGCCAAAAATAATTTGGGGTCAAATTTGACCCCCCCCCCCTCTTTAAGGTGCTTATTTAAGTCCCGAAAACAACTAGATGCAATTTACAACTGCAAGAGTGGGCCTATCTCCGAAATTGGGACACTTGCAAGAAACCCAAAAGCACATTTGTTCTCAGCTCACCAAGTTCTTTCATTTTCTAAATAAACAAACACAAAATTTGAAATTTGCGACTGTCCCATTATTAATCCAAAAATTAAAGGACCAAAAAGAATAGAGTAAAACCTAGATTGTTACTTATCTGTGTTAAGCCACTGACTTCTATTGCCGTATAATGTCTGATATCTATGAGGATTCTGTGAGAGGAACTAATACGTGGAAACAATACTGAAAATACGGCAATGTTGGAAAAAAGGATTACACGAAAGAAGCTTTCAGGGACAAAGGTAAAAAGAAAAAGCAAATTAAAAATGCTGCTGGTGTGATAAAATATGAAAAGCTCCCTTCACCTTGCAGCCACTACTACAAAAAAATTTCGCTGAATAATTAAAGAATCGAAAATCAGGCTCATGCGGAAAAATGTCCTGTCTTCCTAGCTATGAGCAAGTCAACGGAATTACATAATTCCAATGGGCGGTATCATAGTCATGTCTTATAGCGATAATACTTTAATACTTCGATGTTTGATGAGAGGGGGTCTCATCACGTCATAAAAAATATTTTAAATTTCGCGATCCAATAACACTCGGCGCCTATGTTGTGGCTGCCGCGCACTGTTGGACTCCAACGCTATGGTTTAATTGGTCAGCGTATATTGGGGAATGAAAAGAAGTGAAGAGAGACAACCCTTACAAATAATATCCATCGCTAATTCTGCTGCCATTTGTCATTCATCTTCTTTAGTTCAATAACTTATTAAAACATTTACTGAAGTGTTTCTTCTCACCTAGAAGAGTTTCTTTTAAATAATAAGGTAAGATCACTTTATATGTTTTCTTACATTATTTTTAAAATTCAATTTCAATTTCTGCAATTTTCTACAATGGGGCAGTTGCCCCAAAGAAATGCCTAAAATGTTGAGTTTTTAATATAAAAAATGATAGTACCTGTTGAGCTGAGAACAATAATTGTGCCTTTGGTTTTTTCCTACGGGTCCCGGTTTTGGAGATACACAAGTGTAAAGTTGGAAAAACCATGTGCGTAGTGACGTCACTCCGCGGAATTCCCATTTGAAACAAAGTATGGAGGGGCAAAATCTCATCTCTGGAGCAATGGAACTTAATTAGAGACCAAAAACATCTTTGTTTTCAGCACAAGTACTTCAAGTACTTTTATTTTCCTTTTAAAAAACACAACATTTCAGACCCTTGCAACTATGCAACATTTTAAATTCCTGCCGTGAACTGTCTATAATTCGCACTTGGAAGTTGGAAAAGGGTCTTTTCCCCATAAGAAAGCACGTAGATTTGAACGTTCGCTCTTCAACTGCGCCAGCTATACGTCATAAGCGGAGGTTTCGCAGATCGCACCGGATTGATTGCAACCTGTGTAGTTAGAACATGATTTTACCCGAAATGACCCAAGGCTCAAGAAGGGCCTAGCATTGCTTGATTCCACCCCATTTTGCACTATCGTCGCGTGCACTATGGCAACGCTGCATTCTGTCCATTTAAACATGTAAAAAAAGGTCGAACTATCAGTGGTGCACAGTGCACTCCCTCGAATCGATATTTTGTATGAGTTTGAATGGAGAAATTTTCAACGTTGCCAGATTACACGCGACATCATCGCTCTTTGGCTCTGGATCTTTCTCCATCCATCTTTCTTCACTTATTGATTTCGATTTATTAGATTTCATTCCAGCTTCATTTTTGGTTCTCATAATTTAAGTGAAGTAATTATCAATAAGATTGGGTAATTTGTACAGCGGAGGATACTCGGTTTGATTTTTTTGACGGGAGCAATGATAGCATTTATCGGAGATTTTCCGTTCAGCTCTGTTTGATTGCCTTCCACTCGGCGCACAGTGGGAGCGAGTCAATGGGAGATGCCGGACATGGCGCGGTGGTTTTTTATAGAATCCCTTGATGGAAATATTGTATAGGGAGTACCGACACGAGCTCAACGAGTTGTGATTGGTCGTTGGTTTTAGGCTCTCACGGAGTCGAGCAGGAGTCGACGACATCGAAGGCTCCACACGAAAGGAGTCGATTCGTAGAGGAACGTATGGGAACGGACCGGAATGCCGGCAAATCCGCCAGTACACCACTGGTCCACTGTCGAACTTAACCTTTGAATGGGGCTATTGCACACTTTTGCTACAAGCGATTTAATAGTCGATTGTGGCGTACAAACCTCAAAAAATAACGATGGTGGCACTAAAAACTTCCAAAATCCACTCCTAAACTCAATAAACGCAGTTATTTGCGCGAGCGTAATGGTGGCCGAAGGCACTAACAATGGGAGATTCCTATCTTAATTTCGTCACTCTTTCTATGCTGACAAGGATGATTCACAGAGTAATTAGTCATCAGAGTGATGATCCACATCCGATGAATGTTACCGCAACACCAAGTGACACCGGTGTCAAATGAAAGTAGTCTCTTATTGGTCACTTCTTGATGGAGTTTCAGAATTGTTAGATGGGAATCTCCCATTGTTAGTGCCTTCGGCCACCATTACGCTCCCGCAAATAACTGCGTTTATTGAGTTTAGGAGTGGCTTTTGGAAGTTTTAAGTGCCGCCATCGTTATTTTTTGAGGTTTTTACGCCGTAATCGACTATTAAATCGCTTGTAGCAAAAGTGTGCAATAGCCCCATTCGTTCAGGTAGTCGACTAAATCGACTCCTGTCAAAATGCATAAAGCGTCGGGTCGGTACTCCCTATACAATATTTCCATCAAGGAACTCTAGTTTTTTAATGCGCTTATCTTTGTTACTACGTAACATAACGCAGTTTTAAATTGGTTTGAATGGTTTTATTGTAAAATTTTCCACCAGAATCACCCTTCATAATTTGTTTTTGACGCTTAAAAGATTCAAATTTTCATTTTTACTAATATATTTCATGTCCGACCCCTCCTATTGAATCTTTCCACTGTGCGGTGGGGGTGGGATGTAGGATCGAGGGTGGGGGATCTGAGGAAGAAGGAAGGGAGGCGCAGGCGGTCCATCCTCTGCGGACGAAGACGAAAGAACTTCAGTCATGTTGCCGACCTGCGCGCAGCATGAGGCGTCGCGAAGCGGTCGCGCCGACCGTTTCGTCGCCTTGCGTTGTTCCGCGCCTATACGCTACGCTCAGTAGATTGAATTACGAAATATTCCGGACATCATTTTAATGAACGAAAATCAAGTTTTATGAATAGTACTAAATGACAAGATCACGAAATACTACAGTCAGGAAACTCCCACAAAGAGCCATAGTGAATGAAAAAAAAACATTGGAATGATGGAATGGAGCTGTTGCAAACTTTTGCTACAGGCTTATTAATAGTTGAATATGGGATAATACCCTGTAAAAATAAAGATTAGCACACAAAAAAATCACGAAATCCACTCCTAAACTCACAAAATGCTTTTAAATGCGAGACCGTAATGGCGGCCGAGGCCGTGGTTTTCTTATGGCAATTGTAGGCTTCTTCTTCTTCTTGTGTGGTGTTGCGAGAACACCTCGTGTAGATGGCGCTGATTGAAAATAGGGAGCCCCGATGAAAACCGCGGCCCCGGCCGCCATTACGGTCTCGCGTTTAAAAGCATTTTGTGAGTTTAGGAGTGGATTTCGTGATTTTTTAGTGCGCTAATCGTTATTTTTACTGGGTATTACCCCATAATCAACCATTAACAAGCCTGTAGCAAAAGTTTGCAACAGCTCCATTATTGAGCCTTTTTTTATTATTATTATTATTATTATTCATTTCATTTTCTTAAATTGCTAGATAAGAGGAACTTTCATTTATAATTTTTTTTTTTTTTTTTTTTTTTTTTGTTTTGTTTTATCAAGGAATCGTGTATCAATAAAACGATTTTAGAGAAGCAAACATTTCGTGCTGTTTTAAAAGGTTTGCGCTTGGCGGGAAATTGACGATTTCGTAGTAGTATAGACTAGTATAGACTGATATAGTGGAGCGAAATATCGTATCGATTGCCGTCCGAGGCCCTCTCTGGTTCCAAACAAACTAACTCCGATTCAATGTATTTTTCCCATGAGAGCATTTTTGAACGGAGATTTAGGCTATTAAATCAAACAATTAATGCGACCTTTTTACGATTCTGAATTCTACGTCCTAGAAAACGGTCAAATTGGAATCAACTTTTAGACGTAAACGGAACTTTTACGGAAAATTTCCCAGCTGTTAAACGGAAAATTTTGGGTAAAGCCGCAAAAAAACGAAAAAACTTCAAAGTAACCTTTCATATACCTACATCGGTATTCTTATTTTTTGAAGAATATGAGAGTAATTGATGTATATACTTATAATAATGTCCCGAAATTGTTTTTGAATTCTTTTGCGGCTTCATACCGGAAAAATTTCGTTTAACTGCAGTAAAATCTCCGGTAAAAGTTTCGTTTACGTAAAAAGATTATTTCAATTCCCTCAGGAAAACTTGCGTACATAACCTTCCGTTTTCGGTCCATTTTTGCTTTTTGGGAAGCGTACAATTTGACAACGTTGCAGTCAGTCCATTTAAACCCACGGAAAAGATCGAACCATTGAGTGTTCGGTGAACACCATTCGACCTTTCACGGTAGTTTAAATGGACAGAATACAACGTTTTCAACTTGCACACAATATATGCCACTGATCCTGCAAGTTTCCTCCTCTGCCGTTTAAATGTCCATTGACCTTCATCATCAAGCACACGTTATACGAAGAATAAATCGCCTACAAAGGCGAACTTCTTATGCATTTATATCATGCTTGGAAATGTTAATGATGGTAGTAAGGAATCAATTTATGGTTAAGTTTTGGATCGTTTTCAAAGTCATCAAATCATTAAAACGGTTGATTCAATGAAAAAATTCGCATCGTACCGCTGCTGATGATTGTGACATTAAGTAAGGTACAAGCAATGTTGAGCAATCAAAATTGTTTTCTTTTTCTTTCTCTGAACAATGGTCCAGTAGGTTATAGTTATTTAGATCATTGAATTCATGCAAGTTTCCAAAATCATGTCAATTCAATTTCATTGCAAGATTATATCTTCACCAGCAGCGATTTACAACGAGGTGAACGAGGCGAGGGTGAATTGTATAATCTCATCTGCATTTAATAGGTACAAACGATAAGAATGGAAACATATCGTGGCCTATTTTTTTATAGACATGAAATTAAAACTACGGAAAGTCCGGTTATCTACATTGCGCACAGTAGATAAATCAATTGAGGCGCATGGTGGTTGCAAAAAGTGCAATATAGATTAAAACTTTTTACGATTTTCCTGCACAATTTGTGCAACATTCACTCATCTTTCTATATTCACGACTGCGACGTTTACTGAATTTTACAAATTTTACACGGAAAAATGTCTAGATCGCAAGCCTATTTATTAGAGAATATTGTAAAATGGGGCAGTTGCAAGGGTCTGAAATGTTGTGTTTTTTTATCAAGAAAATGAAAGTTCTTGATGAGCTGAGGACAAAGATGCCTTTGGTTTCTAATTAAGTCCCATTGCTTCGAAGATGAGATTTTGGCCCAAAATACATTGTTTTAAATGGGAATACCGCGTAGTGACGTCACTACACACACGATTTTTTACAACTTTACACGTGCGTATCTCCAAAACTGGGACTCTGAGGAAAAAACCAAAGGCACCATTGTTTTCAGCTCATCAAAAACTACCATTTTCTTTAGGAAAAACACAAAATTTCAGACCCTTGCAACTGCCCCATTTAGTGCATTTATTCGTTATAAACAGAGATAACTAAGCTAAAGAGATATGGCAGAACTGCTCAAAACTGTTAATCGACTCCTACGAAGTAGGCAAACTGGCATACGATCTGGTGGACATTTTTGTAAACAATTCTGAAAGTAACCGAAGTGCGTTCGGCTGCAGTTAATGACTTTTGACTAAAGTTTAGTGGTTATTTTGGTGGTTAATTTTCCCTTGACATTTTCCATCTTATCAACGTGTTCGGAAAGCAAAAAAATCAGAAAAGTGTGTGCTAGAATTTATTTCACTAACAGCAGTAATAGCAATGTTTACGAAAAATGGTCCACCAGGTGGTACGCCGTATTGTATCACGGCCTATTTGAAGGCGTTTTTTACGATTGTCGATTAACGGTTTTCTAACATGGCGGGGATAGGACTTGCCATATCTCTTTAGCTTAGTTATCTCTGGTTATAAAAAAAAAGAAAGAAAAAAAAATCGAAGATTGCAGAATCATGGAATAATAAAGGTGGTAGCAATTCCACTTTTTTAACTATACATATGGAATAAAACAATATTCATGCACATTTTACATCAACAGATAAGTCCGGTCTCCAGTTTTGCTGGAATCTTTGAATCCTAAATCGGGAACCGCATATAAGTCAAGTGAGATTTTCTTTGCTCATTGAATTCCGCAAAACAATTAAAATGGAACAACTACCGAAAAAAGATCACAACAGCTTTTACATCAAAATCACAGATTCCGCTAGAAAATTTCTCTTATTACAAGAGAATGCTTCGTTGAGCGCCTTCAATTAAAGATCTAGGCAAAAACAAGCACCACAAAGTAAAAATGTTTTTGTACGCGCTTGATTTGAATAAGCGTGCGTGGTTGACTGTTGGGTTTTAAAAAATAGTTATTGTTACCTATATACGATGTTTCCAAATTGCATGCGATGCCACTGCTAATAGTTCGACCTTTTTCGTGCGTTTCAATGGACAAAATGCAGCGTTGTCAGATTAAACGCGACGCCACTGCTCGAAACACTAAAAAGATTGACTGAAAGGATGCTCTAGAATTTGTAATTATCAACTTTAATTTCGTTTGGCTCAGGCGGATCCAGAAAATTATTCTTCTCTCTCTTAGGCCATTTGATTACATGTGTTAGAAAAGGATATTTAAGAGGGGTCGATGATCACGTGAATACTTCTGGTCTGTCCTTTTCTAACACACGCGTTTTAATCGGAGAAGAGAGAGAAAAGCAAATTCCTATGGATCCCCCAATGTTGTTCGGTCAATCCTTCGTCCAAGCTCATTGCAGGCTTATCATACATGTCAATTCTTTTAGACGTTAAATGTACTCATCTGAGTCATCTTACTTGCCTACCGTCAACAAAATCTAATTGCATAACTATATTTTGGCACTCAACTGAAGTTGTTTTTGCACCTCTATAAAACGTTTTCTCGCTTTCACGGCTCACCTCATTCACTTTATTTATTTATTTGCAAGAGGCAAAAATTGAGTCAGAATAAACATAGTATGAAGAGGAAAATGTGCGAACAGGATAAATGTTTACTCTTTCGACGACCATGGAAGCGGTCATTCTCCCTTCTATGACCCGCATCCGGTCTGACGCGCCGGTAAATTGTGTCAGTGATGGCGAATCGAGTTTTAGTCGGTTTTCCTTTAGTAACAATGAGTTTTGAGGTAATGACGGTTCCTTCACAAAAAGGATTTCTGGTCTCGAAACAGATTTTTTGGGTAGATTAATTAGTTAAAGAACATGGAGGCTCTATAGAGCCCTATTCGATTAAAGAGACAAATAAATTAATGAGCTCATAATAATGATTAAATAGTTATGAAGTGGCCTGGAAACTACGAAAATCTGTATAAGCCCCCCCCCCCCTCCATGGACATTCCAAAATGGGTCTGTTGCAAACTTTTGCAACAACGATTAAGAGTGTTTAATCTAAAGTAAAATCGCCTGATGCCCATTGGGGGCATCAGAAAGTCATAAAATGCAATAATAAACTCACAAGAGGCGTTTAATGAAATCCAAGATGGCGGAGAAGTATTGAGCAATCTGTATGTACGCACCACGAACATCCAAGGATAGCCAGTTTTGACAACCTCACTGGAGGTAGAGGTTATGTATTTGTTTACGTTGTGATTGGTTGTGATAGATATTGTGAGGTTGGCTATCCTTGGATGTTCGTGGTGCTTGCATACAAATTGCTCGATATTTCTCCGCCATCTTGGATTTCATTAAACGCCTCTTGTGAGTTTATTGTTGCATTTTATGACTTTTTGATGCCACCAATGGAATTTTCAGGCTATTTTACATTGAATTAAACTCTCTTAATCGGTGTAGCAAAAGTTTGCAATAGACCCATTGCTTGACTAGAGTGTTCTGAAACTTTAAGTGAAATAAGTATACAGATTTTCGACTTCTTTTAAATTCATGTAAGATCTATCATCTTTATCATTCCTGGGGTGTCTTTTAAATGGGCATAAATGTTCGTGCATAACTTCTCTATGCAGTGAATGCTTAGGACCTTTGGTTTCATCAACAAGAAAATAAGTGAGACCCCTAGTCATGTCATGTGACGCTTCGAATGTGTGTTGTTCAAAACGCTGACCTCCTCAATTACAGCAACGCAATCTTTTAATGAAGTGGCTTTGTCACAATAGTAATGTCACTCTAGATTTCACACACTATTCTCAGAGGAATTGCTTTGGAAGTTTGCTTTGCTATTTTAAAAGGCTGCTACAGTTGTACCTAAACTTATTTTTTTCAGTGAAACATTTTTTTTTTCTTTTTTTTTCTGCGTGTTCATGTACTTAAACGGGAAAAAAAGAGTGGCAGAATTTACCATCTGCATACAGCTGATTTTGGAGTCTGCCATCAAGTATGGTAAATTTTACCATTGAAATTTTTGGAAAATGCTACGTACCTTGTGGTGAAATGAGTCAACAGGTTATCGGGGCGCTTGCAAACTTTTGCTACAAGCGGGATTGAAGAGTTGATTCTTGCAAAAAACCAGTAAAAATGACGATAAACTGCTAAAAAATCACAAAATTCACTCTCAAAATTGGGCTTCATGGCGGGAGACGCAGGTATCATGGGAGATTCCTATCTAAATTAAGACATAACTCTGTGTTTTCGTGCAGGAAGTGACGCATTAGACAGGAATCTCCCACGATACCTGCGTTGAACCGCCATTACGATCTTTTTAAATCAATTATGTGAGTTTATCACTGAATTTTAGACTTTCTTATTGTGCTTTTCGTGATTTTCGCTGGTATTTACATACATCGGATTGCACTATTCATTTGCTCACAGAAAAAGTTTGCAAGAGCCCCATTTACCACAAGGTATGTACGCGTTGCATTTACCATATGATGGTAAAATTTACCATACTTGATAGCAGACTCCAAAATGAATCAGCTATGCAGATGATAAATGTTTGTCGATCAAAGTTCACTGAACTCTTCTGTCTTAAGGGGTGTCTCCACCTGCGAATTTAAAAGCGCGAATAAACTGATTGAGCCAATAAGCTGCCTTGAAGTCGATAGGTCGAGTCCGATGTATCAACAACAAAGAAGCTCATTGGCTCAATCAGTTTATCCGCGCTTTTAAATTCGTAGGTGGAGACATTCCTTTACGAGGAGCAAACAGCAATGAAGTTTTTTCTTTTGCTTCCTGTTTTAGTCCTTCAATTATTTTGTTTTGTTATTTATTTATTTATTTATTTATTTATTTATTTATTATTTATCTATTTATTTATTTATTTATTTATTTTTCTCTTTTGGGTGTTATCCTTACTCGCTGCGCCACTGACAAACCGGCGCGCGGCGTGGCGGTCCTCTTCGACCTATCCTCCAGCGCCATTCTACCAGTTTTTTTTTTTTTTTCGTGTAAACAAAGAAAAAAAAAGGGCTTGCCTCAAACTGTGGTTTAAAAAAAATTGTTCGGCAGACCCATTTAAATATAACATTTCTCCCCCTCAAGAGGACTTCATTTGTGAGTTCACTACGGGGCGTGCCGCTTTGCTTTCTCCGAGCTTTTGCGCTCGCAAGTTCAGTTCCGGATAATGCGCGCGCATCTCGTTTATACGCGTCGCGTCGTCACAGAATTCTCGGAGTCATCGACTCAACCGCTTTACTCGCAATCGGTATGGATCTCAATTCATGATTTCATATAAATATTTTAGATCGTATTGAAATTTGTTCGTCCTCATTCAAAGTTCATATCGCGCAAGCATTCATACTAACGCGCGCGCTCGCGCGCCAAAACCGTTAGGTGCTTTGACCTTGAACGTAAACGCGAAGAGACGCAGACGCGCTGCGGTCGCAAATAGCGCGCGAGTTAAGACTCAATCAGCGTCTGGACCTCTACGACCGCATCAGTCAGTTCCGAGAGAAGGCGGCATCATGCAGTTCTTTCGAATTGTGAGTACTTTCTCTCTCTTTACGATTTTTGCCGCTCTTTTTTCTTCGTGGTACCCTTCATTACTTCATTTGCGCCCTCCCTCCCTCCATACACTCCCCTCATCAAGCACGATTTAATTCAATGATACTCTAATTCCTCTTTTCCTTTGTGGCGAACCGCGTCAAAACTACACCAAAAATCAAGTGCAGTTTTGGGATTGGCCCTGAGCTTATCGCAATTACCTCTAATTTTTGTGTGACTCACAACACATTTTTTTTTTTTTTTTTACATAATTCCTCCTTTCATTTGTGGAGAGCCGCGTCAAAGTTCCTCGAAAAATGTGCCGTTTTGGGATCGGCTGAGCTTATCACAGTTTCCTCTATCGTAGTTTTGTGACTTAAAACATATTTTTTTGATAGTGTAAATGAATTTTGATTTAAATTCTTTAGTTTAAAGTTAAATTTCTTGGAAATGGTGCATGTTAGATACGCTGATTTCTCAACGATTGATTATGTCCTTAAATTCTAGACAAATTAATTTGAGTAAAACAAAATTATCAAATTTGACGAAATTTGGGAGAAAATGAAGAATTTCTTACTAACAACTGAAACTTTTATCAATGCACATAAAGAGTCTCAAGATCTGTTGTCTCCATCCATAATCTCCTTCGTTCAATCTTATAAATTTTAAAAACTAACGTTATTTTGCATGCTTTTCATAGTCCTGAGAAAACCGGATTGATGAGGAAAGATAACTATAGAAAGAAACCATATGTGTCAGTTTTTTTTTAATATAATTAAATATTTTTTTTTTTTTTTAAAAAAAGCTCTATAATACCTGACACGATGGGTCTCAAAATCTTCAAGTATTCTCAAAGTGTTTGTCTTTTTTATTTTATCGCTCCAATCCATTAACTAAAGTATATAGATTAACTGTATTTAGTATTCAAACTACTTTTTAATAACTTGATCTGCGCAAAGTTTGAAGTTTTCTCAAAGAATTAAAAATTCACCCTTTCGATGAATGAATATTTGTAATCAAAGTAGCATTTACAATTCATGGAGCCACGAAAAGTGCATCTTTTAACAAAACCATGCAACAATATCTTCAGGACATTGCTGTATGGTTCTTAAGCCTAAAGATTTCCCTATTTTAAAATGTTTCGCTTAAATATTCACCAATTACCGTACCGTTCCGATGTTCGTCATTTTCAATTCTTTGACTTTATCAAACCACTCTAAAAGAATACCATGACCCATGACTAGAGCTTGGAAAATTTTACGGCAGCGAAAGAACGCGAAATCGGGTGTTTTTAGTTCTTGGTACGTGCGAAATAGACGTTTTCTTGCGATATAAACAGCGAAATTTCGCGAAGATTGCCGCGAAATTGACGATTCAACAAAATTTAGCTCGGTAGTAAGTAAAATTCGCGTCTTTTTAAAGGTGAAATGTGCCTACTATTTCTGTTTATTCTGTTTATTTTGTTTTTTGTTATTTTTTTTTGTTTTTGTTTTTTTTGGGGAGGTAAGCCTTTGTTTGTATAAACCAACATATATATGTTTACATTCGGTGAACTCACGCCAAATCCTACTCAGAGCCGTTTTCGCCATTGACGGGACTTGCACGGAAAAAAAGATTAGTAAAAATAATCATACGGATACCTGATTTTGGCACCTGCTAGATTTTATGGTAAGCTTGACCAGAAGTATGGTACATTTACCGATACTTTGAGTAAATTCGACATGCAATCAAGTAACATCACCTCGTTCCAAGTCAAAACATAGTCTACTTCTGGTTAACATTACCATAACATCTAGCAGGTGCCAAAATCAGGTATCCGTATGGTTATTTTCACCGTAGTTTTTTTTCCGTGTGTGTAGTGTATAGGTACCACCTCTGAATCATGTTAAAGAATAGGAAAGAATGTATTGTTGCTTTGCACATAAAAATCAATTTATTTAAGTTTGTTTAGATTTTTCACAAATAAGAGGGATAGTCAGAAAATCATTCAAAACGAAATTAAAAAAATTAAACATTAGTAGCAATAAAATTAAAATTATGACAAAAAATCCAGGAGCTGGTGGGCGTTTTTTTTTTTTTTTGTATTCTCTTCTTTTTTTACGGTGAATGATGCTGCAGTTTCTGGACCCAGCGCGTGGCTAATGCTCACTACTTTGTACGGATGGGTAATTTGTTACGGCGCACAATGGGACGAACATGGGCGGAGCCAGCAATGGGGCTATTGCACACTTTTGCTATAAGCTATTTAATAGTCGATTATGGCGTAAAAACCTCAAAAAATAACGATGGCGGCACTAAAAACTTCCAAAATCCACTCCTAAACTCAATAAACGCAGTTATTTGCGCGAGCGTAATGGTGGCCGAAGGCACTAACAATGGGAGATTCCCATCTAACAATTCTGAAACTCCATCAAGAAGTGACCAATAAGAGACGACTTTCATTTGACACCGGTGTCACTAGGTGTTGCGGCACCATTCATCGGATGTGGATCATCACTCTGATGACTATTTACTCTGTGAATCATCCTTGTCAACATAGAAAGAGTGACGAAATTAAGATAGGAATCTCCCATTGTTAGTGCCTTCGGCCGCCATTACGCTCGCGCAAATAACTGCGTTTATTGAGTTTAGGAGTGGATTTTGGAAGTTTTTGGTGCCGCCATCGTTATTTCTTGAGGATTTTACGCCATAATCGACTATTATATCGCTTATAGCAAAAGTGTGCAATAGTCCCATTAGGCAACTGTGGATTCTTCCCATTTGAATGTATGAGAAACAATCGATTATACATTGGGCCATGGCCCCCACAAGAATCGATTGTCTCTCAAACATTAAAATGGATAGAATCCACAGTTGTTAAATTGCTGGCTCCGCCCATGGGGACGAAAATGATCGGTTTGGCGGTCCAAAGTCAGAAAAATTGTAACACCTTTTTCAAAAGATTCTAGAGCCGATTTCAGTAAAGTAATTGGAATTTTTAGCAAATTTTTAATGTTGAAAATGAGATCATATTGAGATCTTGATTCAAAAGCTTTAAAAGAAAAAAAAATATGATTTTAATATGCTGATTTTTGCCACCACATCGATTACTACTACTCACGTGCGACGCTGGCCACCAGTAAATCACTCGATGTTCTGTGTCGTTGTTTGACACTACATCGCGACGTACTTACGTTACGGTGGTATATCTTGAAAGTACAAAACGACCCTCGGTGTTTTAAATGTCAATTTTACTATTATACACTAGCATACGCTGAGCTTGCACAACCGAACATACTATTTGTACAACTTTGTCTCATTTCCACATACGGCAGTTTTGAAGTGAACCTGCTTATTATTCCACCTTTCTATGAGCGTACACATATATTTCACTATTATTTAAATGTATACCGATTTTTGACATAAAAATCATATTTTAGTTTAAAGTTAATCTGAAGAGAAAAAAATCGTAATTAAATGCAGGATCTATAGAGCATAAATCTGCTTGCGCCTCGTTGATTGTCGAATATCATGGAAAAGTTTCTCTGAAAACTGAATTAAAAATAAGTATTGCTGTCTTACCAAAAACGAACTACCGAGACTAAACGCAAATTTTGCTGAATTAACCTTCTAGCTGCGCATTGCGGTAATGGCAAACAACTTTGAGAACTTAACAAATCTAATTTGCTAGTTGTGCCATTCAAAATGTTTGATAATGTTGCGACATTAAGTAACGTTTGCCAGTTTTAGAGATAAATATTGATATTCGTTAGCAAAAATGGTGCAATTTTGGCATATCAGATTGCTGCACGAGCAAAAAAATTTGCGATTACGATGAATATTGCAATTTTAGCGACCATTTTTACGATTTTAGGCCAGATTGTAGCAAAACTTAATATGGATCTTGCAAACTTTTGCTACAGGTGATTGAAGAGTTGATTCCTGCATAATACTGTAAAAATGATTCTGAGCACACTAAAAAATCACAAAATTCACCCTCAGAGTCGGGCTTAATTAGTGACAGAGCTACGGAGGTATCATAGGAGATCCCTATCTAATACGAGACATATCTCTGTGTTTCCATAGGAAAAATTGGTTGGATGGGCTAGGTTTAGGACAAAACAGTTCATGGGGCATGGGGCGAAAGTCTCTGAAACCAAGTCTTATGCCTTCAAGCCACGGCATGAAATTGCTTTTTGTATTCTTTAAGTGACATATTAAACAGATATCTCCCATGATACCTGCGTAACTCTGCCATTACGATCTTTCCTTTGCCGCTGAGTTCTGAGTTTATTACTGAATTCCAAACTGTCTAAGTGTGATGTACGTCTGTCACAGGTTTTTATATCAGATTTGACTATTCATTTGCTTTTAATAAAAGTTTGCAAGAGCCCCATAGCTAAAATAGCAATGCAAGTGGCACATGGTGGGTATTTCAGCAATATTTTTTTTCAGTGTTGTGCTGCTTGGCAACATTGAATCCAATGCGCAGAGGCGGAGAGGCGGAGAGGTGTTAAATTTTATAAACACATGAACCGTACTCGGGTCGCTCAGGTGCGACCGGATAATGTCCATAATGAAAACAAACGCGCAACAAGTTGTAGCATTTAGGGGGAAATAGCCACGTTAATAGACTACTGGCGCGGTTACCTCCTGCAAACAATCGCAATGAAAGAAAAAAAAATCTATTTATAAAGCAAAGTCGTGACGTCATTCATTGCGAATTCCTCTCCAATTCAGAAAAGCCGGAAAGGCCCGAGAACTTAGATGAGGTGGTTATCCGTTGAGTCAAACTATTAATTTACTTTTTCATAGATCCAGGAAACAACGTGTGAACATACTTAATTAAGAGTGTGTAAAGTCATGATCATACTCTACGAGAGATTGATTCATTTGGATGGTGTAAGGAGAAAAAAAATAAAAAAAAATAATCAAGGAATGTAGGCACGATTAAAATCTCACCTTACGTGCAACATGGTCTAATGTATACTAGAAGAAAAAGGAACTGACAAAATTAAAACGGAGGATTACAACTCCATCGAATAATTTCAATGCCGAGGAGATGAGCATATAGAAAAAATAAAATTTTTTCTTCAAATGACGCCGTCAGTTGAAAAAATACTGACATCAAATTTATTTCATAGGGAAAAGAAGGAATTCTTTTCCATTAATTTGGAACGAAAAGGTTAAAAACTTTGAAAGGAAGATCTCGAAAGAGAATCTATCGTCCAGTCACTGGCATTCCTTTGTCCATCAACTTGTTTTCCTCGTCATCAATTCCAAAGCTTTGAACTTACAAGTGGTTGTGTTGCTCCCATGCTATCATACATTGTTTTTTTTTTTTTTTTTTTGTTCTTTTATTTGTTTTTTTTGTTTTGTTTTTTGTTGTTATTTTATCTGTTTTTTTCATAGGGAAAAGAAGAGATTTTTTCCAATTAGTTTGTAACGAAAAAGTTGAAAGCTTTAAAAGGAAGATCGCAGAAGAGAATAGGCAAACGTTCAGTTGCTCGCATTGGTTTGTCGAACAACTTTTTTTCCTCGATAGTTCCAAACCTTTGAATCAATACGAATACTAGCTATGTTGCTCCCATCCTAACCGATCACTTCATGACATTTTTCTTTTTCTTCAACCAAATATAGATTGTTCAATTTTCTAGGTGGTAAAATGTATGAGAATATTCGTAAACGAAACTTTTGGATAGTTTTCCGATTAGAATACTCATTTTCCTATACTCGTTTTTCACACTTAATGTTACGCCATAAGAAAGGGCAGGAAATTTGTTTATTTTTTTTTTTTTTTCTAAAATTCCTTTTTTTTAAACTTGGGTTATTTAGTTGGATTTTAAAAAAAAAAAAAAAAAAAAAAAAAAAACAAACACACACAAATATGCTATAAAAGATTGATAGTTTACAAAATTGGAGCTGATTTGGATACAGGGTCAGATCCTCAATGAATTTGGGTACTGGCAGACTTAATTTGGAAAATATTTCAGCCCATTTTATGATTTTTATATGTAACGTGCAGGGCTGCCGTTTTACGTATAATCAATGCTATTTTTCAACTCACCAATGATTCCACCGGATGAGAAAAGATTACGCAGTTCCTATCAGTGCATGACTGTAATAAACTAATATACTTGCATCTGTAATCTTTTCTCAACTGGTGGAATCATCAGGAATAGAAAAATAGCATTGATTATACGCAAAACGGCAGCCCTGGACTAATGTGACACTATGATGGCACTATGCCTTTCAAAAGAAAGTATCGATCCTGGTAAAAAGTGTCATTTTTTGTCGGTCAGTATTGAAAAATATTGTTTTCAGTTCTTTCATAGTTAAGTACTCAGAGTTGCTATTTGAAAGCGTGCATTGAAAAGTCTAAAACTCTTAGGAAAATAATACAAAAATTTATCAAGAAAAATGTCGACGAGAGAAATTTCTTTCACAGGTCATGGTGCAATATGAAAGAATTCAAAACATTCATAACTGTGTCAGACAAAAAACTTTTTACATTATGTATCACCAGTGGTACACTATACAGTGTTGAGATAATATTGTGTAACTTCTTCATTTGTTTCTTTCTTTTATGTATTTTCCGTACCCCTATAATTTGCTCTCCCCAAATCTATCCATCTTTTTATCCATCACCTTGTCTGAAGAATAATTTTTCATTTTCAGATCTCGCTCTTAGTCTGCTCCATCTGTATACTAGCCACAGCCGGCGATAGTGCAGGATATTACAGGAGACGAAATGGACTTGCCTACGGTGAGTCAGCATTATATTAAAATCAAATTATAATTAGAGGAGCTGCAATAACGATCTGCGGCTCAGACTGACTCATACCTACTTGAGTATTATTTACAATTTATTTTCTCATTGAAGATTAATGTGCGAACTAGTTAAAGGTGCATAAAATGACTTGAAGAATTTTCTAATAAGTCAAAGAGAGCATTTTATTCTTTAACCCTTTATGGCCCAAGCCCGAGTCTACTCGTTTTTTTCCTCTAGTCTATTTCATATTGATTCAGTCTTCATTTCGGATAAATGCGATTAGCGATGAAAACATTAACGAGATACGGCACCTTCAATGCGGCGTATATGCAATTTCAACTCCCCCGAGTACGAACAGTTAACTACCTTCCCTAATTAAACGGAAGAATGGCGTCTTTTTAACTAACCTGGTCCTTAGAGGGTTAATCGGGGTTTAAAAGAAGCGGCTCCAGCCCTATTATGGCAACAATTTTTTCCCATCCATTTGAATCAATGTATAACAATCGATTGTTGGTGAAGCAGCGCTTCACTATCAAATCGATTATTTTGCATTGAATAAATGGAGGGGAAACACTGGTGCCAAAGTGCACTAGCCGCTACTCGCTCAAATTCGAATTTTACTCATGCGAAAAAGTTATATGATGACGAGTTGACGAGGGTAGTGAAGACTGGAACAAGACGGGAATGTTGAGCTTTGACGCTCTGAGCCACGAAATTGAAAAGAGTCAGAGAGAAAAAAAAAAAGAAAAAAAAATTAAAAAACAGAAAAAGTCATGCCTATAGGCTTCCATTTAGCAATACTTACATATGGGCATATTTTGCTGTGAGAACTGGGGGAAAAATGTCAGCCAAGTGTCACGTAAGTTTTTCCCCCGGAAAAACTTGCATAAAACGGTCAGATCGGAATCGTCTGTTTTACGTAAACGGAACTTTTATGGGAGGTTTTACGTAAACGGAACTTTTATGGGAGGTTTTACGTAAACGGAACCTTTATGGGAGGTTTTAAAGCGCGGTTAATGTACAGCCGCAAAAGAACGAAAGAAAACTTTGGGATAACCATAAGTATGCATCAATTACTCTCATTTTCTTCAAAATGTAAGAATAGCGATGTATATGAAAGGTTGTTTCGTAGTTTTTTCCGTTCTTTTGCAGCTTTACAGGAAAATTTCCGTTTAACCGCAGGAAAACCTTTCCCTAGAAGTTCCGTTTACGTAAAAAAGATTATTCCAATTTCACCTATTTTTTTTTTTTTTTTTTTTTTGGTCCATTTTTGCTACATGGGCCCCTCCCATCCTACTGTCGATGTTTAGAGACTTTTTGTCACAATCAGAGCTGCCGTTTTGCGTATAATTAATGACATTTTTCAATTTACTGATGATTCCACCGGTTGAGAAAAGATTACTCAATTCAGTTCAATGTATGACTGTACTGCACGAAAATACTCTGATCGGTTTTCTTTTTTCAATCAATGGAAACGCCGTTAATTTCTTAAAATATCCGCAATTTTTAATCCGCAATATATTTTTTAGAGTCATCGACGACTCCAACGGTTAAAAAAATATTACAGATACAAGTATTTTAGCGCGTTAGTCATACACTGAACTGAACTGTGTTATCTTCACTTAACCGGTGTGGAATCAGCGAAAAATTGAACAACACGCAAAACGGGAGCTCTGCTGAATGCAACATTTACAGCAGTGATGCCAGACTATGATTTAATGTAAAGGGTGTATTTTTTTGCCAAAGCTGGCAGCACTGATTTAAAGGATGGAGCTCATAGGTAATAAGGTCGGCAAAGAATAAACAAAGTATCAACTCATCAGCTTTAAAATACCACTCGAAGTCCTCATTTTTCAATGTAACTGGATGATGAGAACTGAGAAGTGAGTATGCCAAGAACTCAATTTTTCAATTGAAAAATGAGGACTGTTGCATACATACAGTTTTTTCGTGACTGATGACTTTCGTTGGTCTCTGCTCATTCCTCGCCAACTTGGCTTGTTGAATTTCGCAACTGGTGCAGAGGTTCATAAAAAATTATAAAATATTTCAAAATACTCTCGTAACCTTTTAGGATCTACGGATTTCAAATCAAATAACGCATGATGTACGTAGGGCACGGCGCGTTTATTGGTGCATTTCATTTCTGTATCTCGCGCGTCATTCTTCTTAGATACTATCGTACTGAAACAAATAATTCCAGAATAATATCTAAAACGCTCCAAAGAAAGGCCACTGAAGCTCTCCAATTGAAAATGTTATCCATCATACCGATGCCCCCCTTTAAGTCCTCTTGCCCCCTTCCGTATGTCCGAGGTATCTACAGGACAGATCATTATGTGCATAGTCTATATCATTTGATAATTTTTATAAATATAAACTGAGTCTAATATTATAAAAGCATAAATAAAGAAGAACCTAAATTAAAATAATTAATGGTAATTTAAGGAACAGGTTAAATTAATATTTAAGCGCGACTTATTGTTAGTTGAACCGAAAACAAAAAACAAAAAAATGATTCTGATTAACAAAGTATTGGCTCATTACGTATTAATGAGTCATCCAAACTATTTCTACCAAATTAAGTCGTAGCCGAATGAAACTTGGAAGGTCCCGGGTCAGTTGGCCTACAGATTTTGGGCCTGATGAATAGAGTCTACATATAATGGCCCAATGGACGCAAAATGGCTCCTCAACAAGGCAGGTTCACTCGAGGTATCACCAATGCCACTCATCCATGTATACTTACGTCGGCAGGTGTCACCCGAGTGTTTATATTTTCCGCCCTCTTTTCGCGACTTTAGTTTTTTCGCCTATCCGCGACGATTCGCAGTTCCGCCCATACTTTCATTTCCACCCATTTTTTTGCTTTCTCTGAACTAACGAAGGTAAAAATTGAGAAAGTATTGGCATAATGGCGTCGATATTTTCAAGGTCTTTTTGTTTTGATAGATGACCTCTCACCACAAAGTCAATTATGATATATGTATATGTTACGCCCCTTTGGCGAAATTGACCGTTCCACGGAATGGCCGGGTTTTTTACCTCCCGAAGCATTTGACCAATCACATAAGCTGTTAGCGGTCGTGAAATTCCGGGTGTGTCATCCTCGATTCGATTGGTGCAGGCAAATTTAGTGTTAATCAGTCGCATAGCGACCATCTTTCTTGTAAACTATGTCACTCGAGATGAAGGTAAACGCACTCGAACAACAGAAGCAAACTTTTTGAATTGCGAGTGCGCGAATAAATTTCCCCACTAATTAAATTTCACGGCCCAAAATATTATATCACTCTCTTAAAATGATTTTTAATGACGAAAACTTCAAATGATAATGGTAATGATGTTGAATCAACTGAAAGTTTACCTTTAATTTTCAGACTCCCATTTTCGTTTCGAGTCAAACCTTTTCACTCCTGTCTAAGAGTATACTCATTACCCAGATTATAGTCTGGGTGATGACCAAAAACGCATCGCCAAGCATCACATCGTATAATAGTAACGTTATTTTTAAGTGATATCTTCCAAAGGGATAAACCCTCCTTGACGTTGCAGCAAAAGTTTGTAACAGGCCCAAACATATAGGTTACTCAAGTCTGTGGCATTGTGGTTCAAAAATGATCGATTAACGTATTGCCCCCCCCTCCATTTAAAATTATACGAAATTATCGATTTATCGGGGGTTCAATTAAACCCATCGAAAAATCTATTGTTTTCTTTCATTTTATGTGGAGGAGACATCGATAGATTGCATTTCACGAGCCTGCAACCTGACTCATCATACAACAGACCAAATCACCTGCCATAGCGTAGACAAACATCGAAATAGTCTACCTCATCTAAATCGCTTTCTAACATTCGTGCAACGTTTAGAGCTATTGTTAATTTGGTTCTGTTCTTCAGAGTCGAGTCAAAGCCATTCGGCTGCTTACTATCCTCTTGAAATTATACTGAAGCTTGTTTTCAATATTCGCTCATCCGGACACTTTGAATTTGCCGCGTAAAAAGTATCCTAGGCAGTGGCGTCGCGTGCAATTTGGCAACAATGTATTCTATCCATTTAAACTCATGTAAAATATCGAATTCAGGGGGTGCATAGTGCACAAGGAAAATTCGATATATTTTAAAGTTTATATGGAGCTGTTTTCAATATTCCCCAAATGGCACTTTAAATTTGCCGCTAAAAATTCCTAGGTGTAGCTGTATTAATGGGTTGAATATCGGATATTATCCAAATGTGACATTGACAGACCATTTAAATTTACTATATTTGATTTGATTATATTTGATTTTTAATTCTTTTTTTCCCCATTTTACTTTAAATTAATGGTTGAAATCAATATAGCAAACATTTGCTACGGACCTGTTCCATAACATCGAAACTTCACCTCAATCACAAACTGCATCTTAATCAATCGATATATTTCACGGATATTATACTGACGTTGCACGGATTTTGCAATGAAAGCTCGACATTTTTTGGGCAGGAAAAACACGAAAAATGGGTCAACAATGACGAACTGGGGCAAAAATCTCTCTATTCGATTTAATACGGCTAATTAATTAAAACCATTTTACGTGTGACAGGTGCTCAAAGTGCCAATCATTGACTTCGACACAAGTTTTCAAACCTTGCGGGAATTTTGCAAGTAACGGTGGCGTGCTCGGTACGATATTTGACTTCAACCGTTGCACTTTACCGGACGTCAACATCGGAGCAGCCAAAATCATTGCGTGTGACATTATTTATGAGCAGACTGTGTGTCAGAGCTGCTGTTTTGCGTATAACTAAAATAGCATTTTTCAATTCACCGATGATTCCACCGGTTGAGTAAAAATTACACATTCCAGTTCAGTGTATGACCGTAACGCACTAAAATACTTGCATCTGTAATCTTTTCTCAACCGGTGGAGTCGTCGATGACGTTAAAAAACTTGCGGATATTTTAATAAATTAACGACGTTTCCCTCGGTTGAGAAAAGATGACAGGTCAGAGTATTTTCGTGCAGTACAGTCTTACACTGACTGAACTGAACTTTGTAATCTTTTCGCAACCGGTGGAACCATCGGTGAATTGAAAAATACCATTCATTAAACGCAAAACTGCTGTGTATACACTATAAAGACACTCTGTAGTTGATTGGTGATGACGTCCGTCGATTCATGATTACCGATTAAGTGAATCAGCACAAGAAACTGATTTGCGTCACTAACTTTCCTACGCTGGATAAAATTATATTCCGCCCAACACTTCAAATCATTCACATACCTGTATTAATCTACTTTTGGCTGATTGCTTTTTTTTAATTCTTTTTACTTCCTCACTCTAACAAAGTTAGAAAAATAGAGAAAGTATTGTGATAGCGCAAAGATTTTCAAGGTATTCATTTCGATATTTGGGCTCTCGCGACCAAGTTAATCATGATTTGTACAAACGATGTAATGGCCTCTCATCATGTCTAATACTATCCAAAAGAACATTCACCCATTAAATGTCAATATTTCTTAACCCTTTCAAATTTACAGGCTTTTATGCAGAAAAGCTCTGTAGCGTTTGCTCGTCTATCAGTCCGTACACTCACTTAATTTTTGAACCGTTATGATCCGTATGCGTCCGGATTTTGCACTAATGCTGCATTCTAGATTCTCCTGTGGGATTCTTTTTGTTTTTTGTTTTTGCTTGTTTCTTTTTAAGTTAGTTATGGAAACCTTTAAGTTAGTTTTAAGGGGGGCTCTAGGGGTTCCCCCCAGAATTTTAAAGGTGGGTCTGGGGGTTCCCCCAGCATATTAAAGGGGGGATGGGGTCTGCCCCAGAATTTTAAAGGGGGTCTACTGGTCTCCCCCAGAGCAAAAAGGTGTGAGAAAGTTTTCGTAGGGAATACCCTACAGTTTTTTTTTTTTTTTTTTTTTTTTTTTTCTAAAAGTTGATCTGACATTGTGCCTATAATGATTTTCAGGTGGAATTCCTTACGGCAGTGTCTCTGGCCAGCTTGCAGATTTCATCAGGAGCCAAGCGCGGTACCCAATAAGGTCTTTCTCGACAGAAGATTACTCGGATGACGACGAAACTGAGAGCGAAAGCAAGACCAAGAACAAAATCTCTGAATACAACGAGCTAGACACAGATCCAAGATTAACCGTCGCCAAGTTCGTCAAAGGAAAGAAGTACAAATGAGCTTGACAAACAAGCAAATAATAGGGAACAAATAATTCTTCTGCTGCAAAAAACAATCCGGAGATCTAGCTTTCCGTCAGCGCGCATCCGTCGCCCAACTGCCTGACGTCATAAGTCACGCTAGGTCATCGAAGCGAGACAGTGCGATTTTAGTAAGTGAAAACGAGTAATCAAAAAACGTCGAAAATTTTCACGGTATCGCGTCAACTTGGTGCTCGGAAGTGAACGAAGTGTAAAAATTGTGATGGTTTTTTAATCAATCAATTTTTTTTTATTTATTTTTTTATTTTTACTATCCTTGTTTATTTATTGTTTAAAGTACGCGGAAAAAATGAAATTAGTAAAGCAATTTAGTTTTGTAAAATCATTAAAATGAAGCAAATGCTAAATTTATTGGTTATTTTTGGTAAAACTGACTGAACGTATTACTAATTTTACGATTTAGATTGTAAATTTTGCTTAAGTCTTGTTAAATTTACAAATGGGATTGTAAATTCTTCAATTTGAACTGAAAATTTTAGAATTCAAAACATTCCGAATTTTGCCATTAACATGGCTGTCATTTCTAATTGCAAAAGTCACAATGTTTTGGATTGCATTTACAATCCAATTAGTAAAATTATACAGCATTTACAATCCAAAACGTAAAATTAGTTGTATGTATGGTAAATACCAAAAAATGACTGGTAAAAATGTAACGTTCGCCTCCTATTTTACAAATCTTTTTTTTTCCGTGTGTAACGCAGCTATTGTGCGGATATTTATGCGATCAATTTCAGCGCTATTGCTCATCTGAAGTGTCAAGTTTCGGTGGAGTTTGATGGAGAAATAAACCAAAGATGATTTACGCCTCAGCATTAATAAGTGGTTAAGTTTCACTAAACTCGTCCTTTGACTATTTGTTCGAGCCGGTTTCAGTTATCTCAAGTTCGCCGAACCTTGGATTAGTTGTCAGTGCAGCGAATCTTATGGTATCCATGGTGATCATCGCGCTTTTAAAAGTTCAATGGAGGACATTGCGTGGAAGGAAAAGAAGCCCACAAAACACAGGTGCTGCTCGTTCCCAAAAAATGTCGTTGAAGTCAAAATGAGATTTCCTTTGGAAGAGCATCACTGCTGTTTTATGCGAGCTCCTCTTCCGCGGCCATGTCCTCAATTATGTGTTTCGGAGCGAGGAAGTTATAATTTATTTCGATGATGATTTATAGAGTCATCGCAGAAAAACTAGTCTAAACAAGAACTAGTTCCAATGAACTTACAACGACATTCTGACTTGAGTTAGTCTCATTACACGCATCAGATATGGCTCGTAGATACTGCTGCCAAACTTTATATGCCCATAGTAGTAACTATAAACAATTTTGTGATAACAGTAAAATTACTTTGTAAGTATTATCCATAATAATGGTTCGTGTGATGTGGCAATAATGTTTTTCATCCATTTGATTCCATGTAAAATAATCGATTTGATGGTAAAGCAGAGCTTCGCCCACATCGATTATTCTACATACCTTTCAATGGAGGGAAACCATTGTTGCCAAATTGCACGACCCGCAACTGGAGCAATCCTTAAATACTCTTCACATGGTATTTTTACAAGATCAAAATTTGTCCGCTCAGAAAAATACCTTGATGAAAACCTTTCTTTGGTAATATGTTCCTACCTTAGGCAGAAATGAATGGTAAAAATGCGATACTCCATTTTTTCCAACTTTTAACTTATTTTTAAAAAAAGGCAAATTGCATTTTTTTTTTTTTATTTTTTTTTTTTTTTATTTTTTTTTTTTTAAGTACGGGAAGGGGTCTGAATCTAATTCAACTCAATCAACTCAAAATTAATAAATGCCCCCTAAGTACCTGTACTCATTCATTTCTTTTTTTGACTTTGCAAATTTCATGCGTATTGTGTTATATAGCTTCGAGCTATACATAGTTTTATTGTTTTTCATTTGCCATACTTGTAATTCTCAATCGGAGAGGCTCTTTTTCACGGTTTTTTTTTTTTTTTTTTCTTCTAAAACATAATTTGAACGAATCAAGGAAACGTTTTGGAAACAGTCTTAATACCTAATAATTTTTTTAATCACGCCGCAGGCACACACTATGACTGCATGCATCAAAATATCATCTCTTTGTGTATTTGTATAATTTATTAAGTTCTTTTTTTTTTGTCATCTGTTCACTTTAAAAAAAAAAAAAAAAAAAAAAAAAAAAAAAAAAAAAAAAAACTCATTTTTTTCCATTTATTGGACATTCGAACGACAAATTAGGTGTATGTCATCGAGAACAGTTCCTTTTCCTGAAATCTTCGTTGTTCTTTTGTATTTTCTTTCATGGTCGAAACTGGTGGACTTTCAATAACGTTGCGCATATTATTATAACAGACTGATTCAATAGTGACAGTGATACTTTTATCCTTAGCTTATCTTTTCAAATGAAAGAGCGGCCAAATATCTCTAAAGCGTTAATCCCTTATGGGCCAAGCCCGAGTCTACTCATTTTTTCCCTCTAGTCTGTTTCACATTGTTCCAGTCCTTATTCCGTATAAATGCGAATATCGATGAATAGGGTAAGGTTGCTTCGGGCGCCTTCAATTCATTGTATAGGCAATTCCATTTCCCCCGAGTACGAACAGTTAACTACCTTTCCTACATAAGCAGAGGCATGGCGTTCTTTTGAACGAACACGGCTAAGAATACTAAAGGGGCTCTTGCAAACTTTTTCTATAAGCAAATAAATAGTCCAATCTGATGGAATGACCAGTGGAAATCACAAAAATCTCTCTAAGAAAGTCTAAAATGCAGTAATAAACTCACATATCTGCTATGTCGGGAAGATCGCAATGGCGGCGCTTCAACGCAGGTATTATGGGAGATTCCTGTCTATTATGTCACTTTCTATACGGAAACATAGAGAAATCTCTCAATTTAGATAGGAATCTCCCATGATACCTGCGTCTCTCCGCCATGAAGCACGATTCTGAGAGTGAACTTCGTGATTTTTTAGTGTACTCATCGTCATTTTTACTGGTTTTTATACAAGAATCAACGCTTCTATCCCCAATAGCAAAAGTTTGCAAGATCCCCATTCCATTGTAAGAATACTAATTGTAAGAATACAAATTATTTCGGTTGAAAACAGAATGTGCTTAAAGGATTTGAAGGGGCAGGGATTTATATAACTTCAAATTATGTAGAATTAATGCTGCCAATCTTTCGAACTTTTCAATGTAACTAAGTCCACAGCTTTTGATCCTTACATTTTACAATGATTATCCTTTTTTGTGAAATCACGGCACAAAGAAATGAGGCAACAAACCCCATTCCGATGTTGAGAGGTAAAAGAAAGACGGAATGGAAAGTCTCGATACCTTCGGGACTTCGAATTTTTTTATCACACCTTTGTGTCCACGGATCCGGTTTTATGTCAGGATATCAACACCAGATTCGAAACTGAAAGCAACGTCTTTTCGAGAATATTCAAATTTTTCTTCTTTCATACGTAAAACTGCGTGATATTGCGTATAAATTTGTGGCCATCGCTTATTTGAGGATAAATTTGTCGAAGGGCGTATCCTTGAAATGTAGTTGAGCTATAACATAGTCAGTTTCAATGCCACGATTGGCGATTGTCCGATATTCAAGTGCCTTTTATAGATTATCACTGTCACTTCTTTTAGCTTTTTAAGATCACAGATTACCTCATCATTCATTAATGTTAGTGCCGATCTAATCAATTTTTCTCATGTAAATATTTTCACATATTTTCAAAATTAATTATCCTGTTTTAGATGTAATAAAATAACTGTAATCAATGATTTTTTTTTTCAAATTCAATAATTTTTCTAGCCTCTGAACGATCAAACGTCGGTACTCTCGCATTTATTAATTCTATGCAAAAGCATCGATTAAGTGGATGTTAAATTGAATCAACCCCAAAAGGTTGATTCTTTTCCATTATACACATATAAAGGGAATATCGATTACATTATGCAACCCATGAGCAACTTCCCACTACTGATATAAACACAGAAAAAAAGAAAGTATAATACGTAAAGGAGATTTTGGTGCCTTTATAAAAAGCGAGGGGGTCTCTTCCCCCTCGATACCAAAATTTGCCGTAAAAAAGGTAATTTTTTGAGTTTTTCGATAAATTTTTACCTTCGCCCCCCCCTCTCAAAAAATTCCTGAATACGCCAGTGAACAAAGCAATCGGTCAACCTAATTTTACCAAAAGTTATTATTCATTTACTAAACCCTGGACAGTGGACACTCTACAGAAGTTAACCATAGTTTGTAACAAGCAACAAAATCTCCTATGCATATCGTTATAGTATAATTGTATCGTACTTTTTTTTCTGTGAAGGCGTAGAACTATTGCTACGGCCAAATGTATCTGTATATTTCAGTCAAGCGCCAAGAATCAACACGTTGCATTGACATGGCGTAACAAGTGACATGAGAGAGCTTTCCATTATCAGTATGCGAGAGGGTGGGGTAATAATGAGTAAGTGTGTTTGTGTGTGTGTGTGTGTGACCGTCTTGCCCTCATACCTCAAACCTGTCACTGCTCCTATATAACATCTCAATAATCCAGCCAGCTGTTGGCCGGATTACATTAGCGGATGATAATGCCAAAGCTGATTTTACCCACTGACATATTCATCTGCACCGCCTCCACAGTTATATCGATCGAGCTACAATGAAAGACGATCGACAAGTATCGATTATATCAGCACGCACGCACTCTCACTCACCATCCCATCTACGTAAAGTCAATCGGGAAATATGATATTATGTAGATCATAACAAACGGAACTACCGTTAATGTCCAGTTAATCCATCGTTTCAACCTGTATTCCAATGGGTTTGTTGCGCACTTTTGATATAAAGGTCAGAGAGCTGCCGTTTTGCGGTACCGGTTGAGAAAAGATTACACTGAACCGAACTTTGTAATCTTTTCTCAACCGGTGAAATCATCGGTAATTGAAAAATGTAATTAACTATACGCAAAACGGCAGCTCTGATTAAGGCAGACATAACTGATTCTATGCAGTAAAATGTCACGAGAAAAACCGATAGAAACAACAAAAACTCAACAAACTTCCTCTTGACGGAGAAAAAGTAACAATAAGATTGAGGGTCACTGCGGAACGAATTCAAAAATGCCATTAACTGCGCAAAAGTGCCAATGGAGCTCTTGCAAGGTTTGGCTATAGACAAATGGACCATAAATTCTAGTAAAAAAAGCCTCGAAAATAACAATGAGACCATTAAAAGAGTTTATAACTCACTCTTCGCAGAGAAAACTTAACTTGAAGTTTCGGGTGACCACCCTTGCATGTATACACCAACCTCGGATTCGCACCCCAAACAAACAGCCGCCATCTTTCTTGTTGACAATCGCCGTAATTCACGTATATCAGTGTATCGCCGGTAAGAATCTGCCGAAGGGAGAACGGCTGACTGAAAAGAACATTGCGTTGCTATAATTTATTTATCTAGTCGTGTTTGTGTTGTGTGAGGACATCATATGAAAGTTTATTCTCAGATTCGCGATTGTGAACAAACAAGATGGCGGCTGTTTGTTTGGGATGCGAATCCGAGGTTGGTTCATACATGCAAGGGTGGCCACTCGAAACTTCAAGTTAAGTTTTCTCTGCGAGAAGTGAGTTTTAAACTTTTATAATGGTCTCATCCTTTTTTTTTGGCAGCATTTTACACAAGAATTGATAGACCATTATGCCTGTGGCAAAACCTTGCAAGATCTCCATTGCTCAATTGTAAAAGTCCAAGTGCGACCGATCTTATAGTGCTCTGATTAAAAAGTTGCCAGATGTACACGGCTTAAATCATGTTTTTTTTTTTTTTTTTTTTTTTTTTTTTTTCAATAAGAATCAAAAGAGGTTTTCATTCGTTGTTGGCCTAGTTCCCATTTTAATATTTTACTTATAAGATTCAAAGTGAAATTTCAGGCTTTTATTCTCAAATCTAACAACACTGTTGATCCAACGCTTTGGAAAGAGCTAAAGAAAATGTCAATAGGAATTTTTAAGAATGACTCCCTTTAAAAACTGGTCGTCATTTCATCATCGACCGGGGGCGGTGGTAGAAGGACAAAACAAACAAACAAAATAATAAAATTTGATGTAAAAGGCATTAACCAAGGGACGGTGGAGCCAATTATATCCTTCAAACAGTAATTTCAAGAAAATAGAGAAAAAATTACATGGTGATGTTGATAAACGCAAGTAAACGATCAAAGTGTTGTTGAACTGATTGTGAGTGCGTGGCTGTAGGGCACCCCACCCAAAATAACTGGTTTACTCTGCCTCTGTACAACTGGGTTGAGGGATAGAAAGAAAGATTCATGCATATAGCTGGTCTGCAAACCGAGAAAATTTATCTGCAGAGTTGAATCATGTAAACTAGGGTCCAGGTTTTTCACTTTTTCCACGTCACGGATAACAACTGAATATGCAAATTGCTTTTCCAGTTTCAGGTTTTTTACCAAAGAAAGTGTCGTTGCTTTTATCTAGTGAGATTCTTAAAAATATTGAAATTCATGTAATTCGTCTAAGAGCAGAGCTTGCTTGGGCGTTCCAAGAAACGACTGGAACGCTGAATATTTAAATCCGCAATCTTCTCAACGTTTCATGATTTCAAAGTTAAAAATGAGTGCATCGACGCAAAGCAAATTGAACACTGTGGTGGTGAGAGGGCGGAGAGAATAACTCAGTAGATTTAACAATTCTAATATGTTAAAAGTGGTGAGCGCAAAATGGTAACAAATAATTTATGAAAACGGTAGGTAAGCTATAAAATAACTAAATAATTTGGTGACCGCAAAATGCGTTAAAATTAATATTACAAAGGGGGTGTTGGATTAATAAAACAGTATTGCTAAGATTACAACACCAATTGTTAAACCAACACAACAGTTGTGACTTTCACATATACTAATTTATTTATGTAACAATCATATTTTGTTCATTCAGCACCGGTGTTTTGTTAAATTAACTTTAACATTTTGCGATCATCACTTCTCACATTAAAATTAATTGTTTTTTTCTAGAGATTTATACAAACGAATGAGCCACTCAAAAAATCAGTTCGAGAATCACCTTTAAAAAAAAAAAAAATATTTACTTTTATACCCAATAAAATGACTGAGGATTATCCGAAACTGCAGAGCTCTAACTCGCAGAATCTGGAGTTTGGAGGTCTCTGCGAACTACATTTTGAGTCGTCGTCTCTGAGAATTCTTCCAAGCCAATTTTCTTGAAAAATTTCCACTCGTGCTGCGGACAGAATCTAGTCGGGTCAACTTGTATCTGTCCGCAATGTCTCCCTTTCTTGAATAGCAGCAATTGGCTCACGCGTGGAAAAGAGGAGAGTCATGGAAACTTTACCAAGTAATGGCAAGTAGTCCTCTCAACCTGCATTTTTATATAAAAAACAAATGGTCTTGATGGAATAAATTTTCCCTCTGGAAAAAGGAGGACGTAGCCTGAGGAATTATAATACACCAATGTTCTCTTTGGTTTCATTTCTTGATCAGCTTTTGTTCTACGAGCATTTAAAGATTCGCTTTTGTAGCGAGGATGTTAATTAATTGTATTATTAGCCATCCACCAGGTAAATGTAATTTTATGATATAATTTTGTCGGTGGATTCCTTTCCTATTCTCGCGGTAGGTATGATTGAAGGAGGCATATCGATGCTCTCATCACAACAGAATCGATTTCGTGTCAAATGTATTTTTGTGACATTATCCAGCATTTCACCTTCATATTCCTAAAGTATTTGATATACATAGATTACTAAGAGTGGGAGGGGGGCAAACCCTCAATTTTCGTGCATTTTTGCTTGTTTCCAGCTCATTAATAAGACGATGGGGCTCTTTCGAACTTTTTCTCCAGGTCATTGAGGAGTTGATCCTTGGATAAAAACCTGTTAAAATGATGATGAGTGCACAAAAAAATCCCGAAATTCACTCTCAGAATTGGGCTTAGTGGCGGAACTACGCAGGTATCATGAGAGATTCCTATCTAAATTGAGATATACCTCTGTGTTTCCAAAGAGAAAATGGCATATTAGATAGGAATCTCCCATGATACCTGCGTCGAACCGCCATTACTATCTTGCCATTTGTGTAGGTTTATTACTGACTTTTAAACTTTCTCAGTATGATTGTCGTAATTTTTGCTGGTTTTTACATCAGAATGGACTATTCATTTGCTCACAGCAAAAGTTTGCAAGAGCCCCATTTGAGGCATATCTCTGATGTGTTCCTGAGAAGAAAGTGACAGATTAGACAGGTATCTCCCATGATACCTACGACCTGCGTAGCTCTACCATTACGATCTTACCGTTACAGCTGTTCTCTGAGTTTGTCACTGAATTTTAGACTCTTTTAGTGATTTTGCTGATTTTTACATCAGATTTGACTATTCATTTGCTTATAACAAAGGTTGGCAAGAGCCAAATTGCGTCGTGAAAATCAGTATTTTCCAAATTCCATTATAGGGGCCCCCTTTACCCCCTTTTATCGCCCTCTACCCCCCCCCCCCCCACTGATAGCGCCACTGACGCCGCCGCGCCAACGCGAAGGATCAAAAGCAACAACGGAAGGACATAGGCGGATACAGGGAATTGTCTTTCTCTCTCTCCTCCCATTTGAAAACGTGCGTTGGAAAAGGACAGAAGAGGGGGCCAAAGTCACGTGATGGCCCCATCTGCTATCCTTTTCTAACGCATACGTTCAAATGGAAGGAGAGAGAGAAAGGAAAGACAATTCCCTGTATGCGCCAGTGCGGAAGGATGACATTGAATTCGGACCACAACCTCATCGACTCATCGTCCATCACGTGTATCTTATCTCTCATTACTCATCACTCATCTTGAGCAATGCCAAAAGTAATGTTTACAAATAGACTCGGGCGCGGGGGGAGCGAATGAGTCAGCGGCGTGTATTCCTCTATTCCTCTATGCTCTATTCAGACGATAATAAAAACGTTCAACCAGGAAGATTGTAGACTCCGGTATCTCCAAGCCGCGTGCCGGCATCCAGGTAATTAGCGCTTATGCAATGGATAAGGAGTAAGCTCGCACGTTGGGCTTCATCATCCGAACAACAGCGGCACGGTGGTGGTGCTGCTACACCAGCAGTCAGCACAGCGGAGATATGGAGGAACAAAAGATAGTTCCGGCCATGTTGCCAAACAGAATCCCATTCATTTGTGAGAGAGCAGGGCTGCCGTTTTGCGTATAATCAATGCTATTTTCAATTCACCGATGATTCCACCGGTTGAGAAAAGATTACACAGCTCAGTTCAGTGCATGACTGTAATAAACTAAAATACTCGTATCTGTAATCTTTTCTCAACCGGTGGAGTCGTCGATGACTTTAAAAAACTTGCGAATATTTTAATTAATCAACGGAGTTTACACCGATTAAGGAAAGATTACAGATGCGAGTATTTTCGTGCATTACAGTCATACACTGAACTGAACTGTGTAATCTTTTCTCAACCGGTGGAATCATCGGTGAATAGAAAAATAGCATTGATTATACGCACCGCGGCAGCCCTGTGAGAGAGGTGAAATCAGGAATGAGGACTACTTTGGGTTATTACTTAATCCAGTCTATAGACGGGATTTTCCTGCAAGACGGAATGAAACCTACATTTTCCGATTTTTGAACCTTTTGATGCAAACACTTTGAAACAAAATAAATACAAGAGTTAAGGTGTTTGTCCAACTACCGCCCCTAGTAAAATGTTTTTGTTGATCCATCAGTTTGTTCACTGAGAAAAAGCTTTGGGCAGGGGAGCCAAAGTCTGTGGTGAATTATAGTTGCTGAGGCGTCTTTGGGCAGGGGGACTAAAATCTTTAGACAGAGCAACCGAAGTCTTTGGGCGAAGGAAACGAACTTCCAAAAACTTTGGTTCCCCTACCCAAAGCTTTTTCTCAGTGTTATAGATCGGCCATCAACGGTTCTCAACGTTTTTGTTGACTGCCAGCAGAATTCTACTATGGTTGCCAACAAAAAACTGAGAAATGGAACTATGGCCGATCAACAAACTGATGCGGGTCAGCAAAAACATTTTACAAGGGCCTGCGTTTCAAAAGCGCTACGAAGCAGCTTGGGCCATCAACCTACTTTTGAGGGGTGAGCTCAACGAAAGGCTGTGATTGGTCTGCGGTCCCGGTAACGGATACAGAGTTTGCTTGGCGAGTGCAAACCACGCGCTCATCAGTCAACAGTAGGCTAATGTCCTGTTTTATTAAAATCGTTAACTAGAGTCAGTGGCGTAGCGTGTGCAATCTTGCAACGTTGTATTGTGTCCATTTAAACCCGCGTATATAAGGAGGGATGGGAAGGTGCTCACCAAACACCCAATAGTTCGATCTTTTGAATGGGTTCAAATGGACGAACTTTGACGTTTCCAAATTGCTAGCTACGCCACTGACTATAGAGTCCCTATATGTATGCATGTTGAGAGTTAACACAAGAGAGTATAGACAATCTCTGATTGATTACCCTGATAAAAATGGTCCTTGAAAATCCTTGCCCAAATCTCCCTGCAATAAGGATTTCCGTGAAATCATAAGGATCCTCACGTAATTGCACGGAAATTCTTATAAATCCTCAAGAATTTATAAGGATTTCCGTGCAGTTACGTGAGGATCCTTATGATTTCACGGAAATCCTATGCAGGGAGATTGGGCAAGGATTTTCAAGGACCATTTTTAACAGGGTAGCGACTTTTAGGCTCAATGGGCACCACAATGGATGCATTTTGAGCATTTGTCAACAAGCTAAGAAGTCCTACGGTGATGTTTGTATAAATGATAAAAAAGTTAACTATTGTCGATGAACCTGCGTTAACTTTAATCATGATGCACCTGAAGAATGTCTATAAGGCCCAAAATAATCTTTATAAAGGCGTTTGGTAAACGCGCTCTTAAAGAAGCAGTCCAAAACAGCCCTTTAGAGCTGTATTCATGTCCGTTCCTACAACTTGTCTTCGTAAGAAAAGCTCGAAACACTTTGAGTTTGAGGGATGGAATTGAGAAATTTCTTTTCAGTAAATAAAACTAAATTGAGCGCGGCTATAATTTTAAAGAAAAGTTCTAATAAATACCTCTTTTCAAAGCTCCTCAATATTATACGTACTGTTGACCTATTAATCAACAATCGTTAATATAAAACTAATAAAATAATAAAACCAACTTTTTAGGAATAATATCTGCTTGTAATAAGAAACTCTTTTTTTAGACTTGGAGAGGACCAACTGTAAAACTGAAACACTGTATCCATGGATACATGGATAGATAGATTGTTTAAATAAATAGAGGAACACGTACATTTTATTTTATTCTT
The DNA here is from genome assembly GCA_011764245.1 of Trialeurodes vaporariorum. NCBI lineage: Eukaryota > Metazoa > Arthropoda > Insecta > Hemiptera > Aleyrodidae > Trialeurodes > Trialeurodes vaporariorum. The sequence continues at coordinate 87,788,124 of VMOF01000111.1, read as the reverse complement.
GAATTTTTAATGGTTTTACTCGCATAACTGTTACTTCAATTCTATGGATTGATTCCTGTATCAGTTTTATGTCAGATTTAATAGGGATGAAATATAATTTTAACTGTTCGGTTTTGATCTTTTCCTTAAACTTTTTTCAATCCCGTTGTATTTGTATGAGGCTTCCGTATTATTCTAAAATACACGGAAATTAAATGAGGGTTTATAGAATTTTATTTTCTGAGACGGGGGACTGACTCTATCGTGATTTTGAGGAAAACTTTAAGGTGCGTGCCTTCCGAATCTACTTTCGAACTTATTCTACTAGTATTTACGGAGATTTCTCGATAAATTGCGGTTACACAGTGGCGGCTCGTGCTATTTGGCAACAATGTCTCCGCTCCATTTGAATCTATGTTCAACAATCGATTGCTGGTGAAGCGCTGCTTCACTTCCGAATCGATTGTTTTACACACAATCAAATGTAAGGATAACAGTGTTGCCAAATCGCACGAGCCGCCACTGCGGTTACATGCACTATGTCTGCAGAAATGTTGCCAGAGCTCCTTCTTACTTTTCTATTTTCTAACGAAACTCTTCCACAGATAAAAGAACTGCATCTCACTTGCACCCAAGGTTATAGATTAAAGAGGTATGCTCATCTGACTTCGCGCCACAAAGTCAGTAGCGCGCAGTTCAAAATCCAGATCCAAGATGGCCGGGAAAAGCAGAAAACTTTGTATACTCTTTCCAGAAAACATCGGGCTCCGTCTCCACAAAAGCAGAAAATAGTCCGATGTTTTCTGGAAAGAGTATACAATGTTTTCTGCTTTTTCCGGCCATCTTGGATCTGGATTTTGAACTGCGCGCTATTGACTTTGTGGCGCGAAGTCAGATGAGCATACCTCTTTAATCTGTAACCTTGACTTGCACCCGACTTCAAAAAAACCATTAAAAAAAAAAAAAAAAACATTTCGTTACAGTAAAGAAAAAAAAATAAGAAACAAAAGGTGCAAACAACAAACAGAACTGATTACTTGACCAAACACTTCAAACTATTGGCCACGTAGTGAACTCAAGCCATTGGTTGATATATTTTAAAATAAGTTGAAGTTAAAAATAAGTCCTTTTTTGACTGGGTGCAAATGGAATGAGACAAAAGAAAAAACGACACCGTCTCGAAATACTTTATTTTAAGTTCTAACGGTTTTCACCGATTCAATTCACCGAATCGAAGCTTTCCAGTTAGCTTGATTCCATCTAGCGTTCGGTTTTTTTTTTTCATTTTTTTAAAAACTTTTTTCAGTCCGTCTGAAAAAAAAATTAACCGATGGATTCCTATCAGCCACGATAGTTTGTACTATATTGCACGTTTCCCTTATTTTCTGGTAACTTTTTTTACGCACTCTTGTGACTCATTTTCTGTGGCGAGGTCGTGAAATCTGACAATCGTGCTATTTTGCCATTTAAGCCTGTGCAAAAAGATTGATTCTAAGACAGGCGCAGCGCAGCGCCTCACCGAAGAATCGATTATTTTACATAACTTTAAATGGAGGGTATCCAATATCCATTGCTGCCATATTAAACGAGCCACCACTGCAGTCATTTCACGCAGTTAGAATATTTTTTTGTCGGCAGTAAAAAAGTGGCAGTAATGGCTCTATTGCAAACTTTTGTTACAACGATTATAGGGTGTATAATCCAATATAAAATCACCTGAAAAGTCCATTGGTGGCATCAGGAAGGCATAAAATGCAAAAATAAACTCACGAGAGGCGTTTACGAATCCAAATGGCGGAGAAATATCGAGCAATCTGTATGCATGCACCATTGCACCATGAACATCCAAGGATGGCCAACTTTGACAACCTCACTGGAGGTAGTTTCTGTGTTTGTTTACGTTGTGATTGGTTGTGATCGATATTGTGAGGTTGGCTATCCTAGGATGTTCGTGGTGCATGCATACAAATTGCTCGATATTTCTCCGCCATCTTAGATTTCAATAAACGCCTCTTGTGAGTTTATTATTGCATTTTATGACTTTCTGATGCCATCAATGGACTTTTCAGGCGATTTTACATTAGATTAAACACTCTTAATTGTTGTAGCAAAAGTTTGCAACAGACCCATTGATAAATAAGTAATCATGACTGATGGTGAGTGCTAATGAGTGAAGATACTGAGTGATGTGAGTGAACAGTGCATTGAGTATGCTATCTTAGATGATCAGTCATCGTTATAATACACTGATCGCCGTTATAAATGCAGGGTTGAGACACTGATTAAAGCGTCACCGCACAACGATCGTTGCTGTAAACTAACCATGCATATCTGACGCCGCGCAGTTGGTGAGTAGAGCTCGTTTCAGAGTGTAGGCGCACCCATCAGACCATAAAGTTTGGCGAATTTTCAATTTTCATGCCTTCAAATAAAACAAAACTTGCACCCGACTTTAAACGTTTGATTTTTAAGCTTTCCTCGGTGAAAACCCGACGCTTAAATTCATTTTTTTTTTTTTTTTTTTTTTTTTCACTGAAAAAAAAATAAATAGATTAAAAAGTACAGAACAAAATGATTTGCTAAATTAACCTATAATTTTGCTAAATTAACAACACAAATGCTAAATCAGCAATTCATTTTGTTAGCTTAACAACTCACTTTGCCCAACCAGCAAATCAAATAGTAAAAATAACAATTTTTATGCTGGAATAACAAATTAGTAAGTAAAATCAGCAATTTATTTTGCTGATATAACAAGCTGAATTGTTATATCAACTAATTGGGTCAAGTTCTGTAGTTTTTTAACTATTTAAAATTGCTAAATTGACAATGTCTATTTTGTTAAAAGAACACCATTCTGTGGTTGATTCGACAACTATTTTTGTGAACTCAACAAGTAAATTGTTAACTTAACAGAAAACCTAGGTTAGGTTAGGTTAGGATAGGTAGGTTAGGTTAATTGAGGTTAGGTTAGGTTAGATGTGGTTGACTTAGCAACTTTCAATTTTTGTTAAATCAGCAAATTTTGAATTGTTGCTTTAACAATTGATTTTTTTTTCGGTGTTACTTTGTAAAATGTGAAATAATGCTTAAAAATTCCAAAGATTATCGGTTTAGATGTTCCACACTTGTGAAACGATCTCTACGAAAGAGGACATTCCGGTCAGGCATTGATCGTTTTTATCTTGCTTAGCAATTTTTTCCGCCCCGAATAAGATTTGGTCAGGATGTGGAGAAAAGGACATGCGGAACAAATTAAACTATTTCGTGCTCAAAGGGCGTTTCCGAGGAAATGTTCGATCTTCTCGCAGCCAATGTCTTAACCTCGCTCTCTACAGACTTCGGATTAAATAATTCCTTTCAGATCATGAATAGAATGTACTCGTCAAAACGCATCAAATTTTTTAGTAGTTTGGTACAAAATTTTACGTGCACAAGAAAAATGAACAGTTTCTCAAAACTTAGGGGATTCAATTGCGAGCCCAGAAGGAAGCCATTTATAGAAACGTGCTCAAATGAAACAAAAAAACTTTTTTCGCCCTCACAAAATCGCCCCAAAAGTTTTGTATGCATTTTTCCTTGTGGTAAACCACCGGTTTTACTCACCAAACAATTACCATTATTCTTGTGACTTGCGTGGTTTCAAATCTCAATGTTCAGTTTAGTACGTCTTTAGAGATAGACCCATGCCAAGCATGCCATGCACCGAGTTTGCAGTGACGTATCATGATGAGAATGCAATCCCTTGCACTAAAAAAAAAACATATTATACACAGTGGCGGCTCATGCAATTTGGCAACCATGCATATTTATCATTTAAACCTATACAAAAGTATCGATTCCGTGGGGCTGCAATTGCTCCTCCTGAAGATCGATCAATTTATATACGTTTAAATGGAGAAATTATGTTGTTGCCACATTGCACGGAGCCGCCACTGATTATACATATTACCAGAAGCATGACAATATGTGAACCTATGTAAGAGATAGTACAATTAGCAAAAGTCTAGTGTTTGTACCATAATTCTTGAAAAAAAAAATTTATTTAGGAAATTTTTTAGGAATTTTAGGAAATTCTGGTTCTATGACCATATTCTGCGGTATTAACACCAGCATTTTCTGGTCAAAGCACTTGACTTTCTTGTCATTCACGTCATATCGTTGTGCTTCTGGTAAGATGAATAGAATCTGGTATTATGACTAAAGCTTTTTTTTTTAGTCCGCGAGGCGGTGTTTGCCCCCCCCCCTCGGATAGAAATTTTGAGCCCGCTTGATTTCACTTTCTCTTATCTCGTACCCCTCCCCTTCCCCGTTCATTACCTTTGGTCCCCTTCATTTTCACTTCAGAGGTCATGTCTAATCAGGCACTAGCAGATCCAAGACATTGTCCCGTCTCACTTTTCCGATTAGAACGATTGTGTTAGAAAAGGATAGAAGAGGGGGTGAAAACCACTTGACTGTCCCTGATCTATCGAATGCATATCAACTCTGGACTCATATAAACATGGGCAAAAAACTGATGTCACCGAAACCCACCTTGTGACCCCTCTATCGCTTCAGCTTGTTGAATGGAGTCGATTGCCCTCAAGGGTTTTAATATCTTTTACATCTGAGGCTCTTTCACTCATGCATATCAACTCTTGACTCATATAAACATGGGCAAAAAGCTGATGTCACCGAAACCCACCTTGTGACCCCTCTATCGCTTCAGCTTGTGAATGGAGTCGATCGCCCTCAAGGGTTTTAATATCTTTTACATCTGAGGCTCTTTCACTCATGCATATCAACTCTTGACTCATATAAACATGGGCAAAAAGCTGATGTCACCGAAACCCACCTTGTGACCCCTCTATCGCTTCAGCTTGTTGAATGGAGTCGATCGCCCTCAAGGGTTTTAATATCTTTTACATCTGAGGCTCTTTCACTCATGCATATCAACTCTTGACTCATATAAACATGGGCAAAAAGCTGATGTCACCGAAACCCACCTTGTGACCCCTCTACCGCTTCAGCTTGTTGAATGGAGTCGATCGCCCTCAAGGGTTTTCATATCTTTTGCATCTGCGGCTCATTCACTCTCATGCATATCAACTCTTGACTCATATAAACATGGGCAAAAAGCTGATGTCACCGAAACCCACCTTGTGACCCCTCTATCGCTTCAGCTTGGCAAATGGAGTCGATCGCCCTCAAGGGTTTTCATATCTTTTGCATCTGCGGCTCTTTCACTCTCATGCATATCAACTCTTGACTCATATAAACATGGGCAAAAAGCTGATGTCACTGAAACCCACCTTGTGACCCCTCTATCGCTTCAGCTTGTTGAATGGAGTCGATCGCCCTCAAGGGTTTTAATATCTTTTACATCTGAGGCTCTTTCACTCATGCATATCAACTCTTGACTCATATAAACATGGGCAAAAAGCTGATGTCACCGAAACCCCACTTGTGACCACTCTATCACTTCAGCTTGTTGAATGGAGTCGATCGCCCTCAAGGGTTTTCATATCTTTTGCATCTGCGGCTCTTTCACTCATGCATATCAACTCTTGACTCATATAAACATGGGCAAAAAGCTGATGTCACCGAAACCCACCTTGTGACCCCTCTATCGCTTCAGCTTGTTGAATGGAGTCGATCGCCCTCAAGGGTTTTAATATCTTTTACATCTGAGGCTCTTTCACTCATGCATATCAACTCTTGACTCATATAAACATGGGCAAAAAGCTGATGTCACCGAAACCCACCTTGTGACCCCTCTATCGCTTCAGCTTGTTGAATGGAGTCGATCGCCCTCAAGGGTTTTCATATCTTTTGCATCTTCGGCTCATTCACTCTCATGCATATCAACTCTTGACTCATATAAACATGGGCAAAAAGCTGATGTCACCGAAACCCACCTTGTGACCCCTCTATCGCTTCAGCTTGGCAAATGGAGTCGATCGCCCTCAAGGGTTTTCATATCTTTTGCATCTGCGGCTCTTTCACTCTCATGCATATCAACTCTTGACTCATATAAACATGGGCAAAAAGCTGATGTCACCGAAACCCACCTTGTGACCCCTCTATCGCTTCAGCTTGTTGAATGGAGTCGATCGCCCTCAAGGGTTTTAATATCTTTTACATCTGAGGCTCTTTCACTCATGCATATCAACTCTTGACTCATATAAACATGGGCAAAAAGCTGATGTCACCGAAACCCCACTTGTGACCACTCTATCACTTCAGCTTGTTGAATGGAGTCGATCGCCCTCAAGGGTTTTCATATCTTTTGCATCTGCGGCTCTTTCACTCATGCATATCAACTCTTGACTCATATAAACATGGACAAAAAACTGATGTCACCGAAACCCCACTTGTGACCACTCTATCACTTCAGCTTGTTGAATGGAGTCGATCGCCCTCAAGGGTTTTAATATATTTTACATCTGCGGCTCTTTCACTCTCATGCATATCAACTCTTGACTCATATCAACATGGGCAAAAAACTGATGTCACCGAAACCCCACTTGTGACCACTCTATCGCTTCAGCTTGGCAAATGGAGTCGATCGCCCTCAAGGGTTTTCATATCTTTTGCATCTGCGGCTCATTCACTATCATGCATATCAACTCTTGACTCATATAAACATGGGCAAAAAGCTGATGTCACCGAAACCCACCTTGTGACCTCTCTATCGCTTCAGCTTGTGGAATGGAGTCGATCGCCCTGAAGGGTTTTAATATGTTTTCCATCCGAGGCTCTTTCACTCATCCTTGAATAACACACGCATTTTAATGGGGAAAGAGAGAGAATGATAAATTCCTGGATCCACCATTGGAAACAGACAGCGAACGCATTTTCATGAAACGCTTTTTAAAAATTTGGCTGACTTGTTTTTCCTGTTGTTTTCGAGAGCACCTTAGACTTCCTCTTCCTTTGAACTGTGTCATTCGGTGAAAACTGGAAAGTTTGTTATTACAATGTTTTGCTTTTCTATCACTTTTTTCTCTGTTGTTTGATTATAGTTCATCGATTTCCATCGATTGACTTGCGCCTTTAAAAACCGTGCGAAGCGGCGCCTCCCCGCAATTGCTGCTTCGCTTTCCATCTAGTCGCGCTACTGCATGTTTGATGAAGGTTTGAGAGCAGAGTTGGCGTCAATTTGCAGTCGGATCGATGGAGCATCAGCAAAGTTGGGGTCAGTTTCTTGTCGGAGTAACAGATGGGGCAACATTCCAGAACAAAGGTCACAGATTTAAATATTCAGGAATCTGGGAGAGGTTACTGCGGATTGATCTTCCAGAAGACGGTGCATACGCTTGAAATTTATTTAGGGACTGTCTTGCCAAAATTTTGACAAGAAACCCTCCAAAGACACAAGTTTGTCTAGCTTTTTGATTAAGTCAAGTTGATTCAATAAGATGACAATATTTTTTTGAGACGCTGGGGTCTGAAGGGTTGGGGGGGGGAGGCGGGAGGCCGCAGCTTCTTAACTCTTTATTTCAGTTCAATTGTGCAAACTAGTTCATGTATAGCACATAACTTAATTTTAAACTCAATCATCTGCAATAAGTGCTTTCAGCAGCAACAGGAAAAATTGTAATATTTTCATCCAATGCTGGCATCATCAATGACAGCAAAATTAACCGCTGCCACAACCCTAAAAATAATTGATCGAAGGATACTTTTCATTTTTTCAAGTAAAAGATACTTTGTTTTTGTTTGTTCTTTGTTTTTTGGTTTTTTGTTTGTTTCTTTGTTTTTTTTTTTCAAATAAGAATAGTATTGACGCTTCTATTTTGAAGGATAAATGATTCTTTAATTTCAGTCTTTAAACAAAGCAAACAAATATTATTAAATTGAATTAATGAGGTAAACTATACAGTAGACAAATTAAATAAACTGACGAAAATATTTTGGAGGTTACCTTCAAAAAAGAAAATTATATGATTAAACATTTATAACCGCGAGAGTTTAGGAAAGTGAGGGAGCGAGAGCTTTGGTTTTTCGCAGGAAATACTTTATTTATTTATTTTTTATTTTATTTTTACTTCTTTTCTCAGTGAGAAAATTGAGTTGACACTGGCATATACTGGTATCGATTCTGCACATAATTCACAACATTCTCACTCACAATCAGCCAGGAAACTTTATCTCTTTTTTCAACGGTGGCGCGTGGCTGGAAGCCGAGTCTTTCCATCGGGCGACAAGGTGACACCGGTTTTATTCGGTGGTTATCTCCGATTTTGCACCAACTGGTGCTCTTTCGGGATAACCGCCCGTCGAACCGATGCTGATTTAGAAAGCCGCGAAAATCATTTCGATTTGAAATGGTAAATAATTTACTTTACGCACTTTTCTCAATAATGATTCAATTTTATTCGAGCACCACTGAAAGGCTTCCTTAGGGCTTAAATAATGACAAGAAAATAATGATGGAAACAATTTCTGTAGTATTTACTTAGTTTAGTTATTATTTGATTATTTATTTAGAGGTTCTTTTGAGCAACCATTACAATCTATCAATAACCGAACCTTATCTAACCTAACCTCACAGGAGTATTGGTTAAGTAGGAGACACAAAATTGATGATAAATTCTGTTATTTTCACTATTATACTCATTAAATCGTTATTTATTACGTTTCCGCCGTTATTTTCTTGATATTTATGGCCGAAGGAAGCCCTTTAGTGGTGCTTGAATAATTGAATATAATTAAATCATATAATTAAGAAAAGTGCGTAACGTTAATAATTACGGAATTATACCTAGATGTGCACCTAGAAATGTATATTCAGTCATTTAAAAATTGATTTAATTTGGGAAAAAAAGAAAAGAATTTACAAGCTGGGCTGGGATCGAACCCGAGACCACAGGTTTCACGAGCGAGCACTATTCCACTGCGCCAATTGAGGCAATTGGAGATGATTGTCAATCTTAACGTAAATAAGCATACCGTTCTGGCGCTGAGCAACGAGAGCCACCGATTGGTGAAAAGTCGGATATAACCGCCGAATATAACCCGATCTCACCTTGTCGCCCGATTGCAAAACTCCTGGAAGCCGCGAGGGAACTATAGAATGATACAACGACATCTATCGTGATCTCTTAGAAGCTGCAATCCAGCATAGTTCCAAGAGAGGGCTCCACTGTTTTTCGTGCCTCGCTCAATCCGCTATTTTACAACTGCTGGCTTAAGAAACCCGTGACTTGAATCCGTTTCAGCGTTATCCGACAAATAGAGGTAGAAATCAATTTTTACTCAAAAATTAATGGCAAATCTGAGATTTGTCTCCATATCTACAAATGCTGATTTACTTCCTATTAAGTAAAATGTTGTGAGAATCTTGAATTGAGCAGAGGTACAGACGTACCTAGAGTTGAATTCTCTCCTGTTTACAATTCAATCAAGCCGTGACTTCGAGGCTATTTATACCGATAAATAAAATGAATATTCAATGATGGATAGTGTTATGGCATCGTTTTAAATAATTCTATAATTAAATGCAAACTTCGCACTATCAAATGTAAGCGATTGTTTACCTCTTTTGAACAAAAATGTTAATGGATTTTTAAAGAGTTCAAATATGTCCAGCTATTTTCTTTGACGGTTCTTTAACAAGTCTGTTTTACCTACAATAATTTCTCGTGCATTTTCCGATGAACTTAGAGAATAAAAGTGATTGAAGCAACTATAAATAAGTTACTAAGCACGCTTTTCTGAGTTTTCAATTAATGTTAAACAGTGGCGTCGCGTGCCATCTGGCAACAATGCAACTGATCCATTTAACTCATTAAATATATCGAATTTTCCTAGTGCACTGTGCACCCCTGAATTCGATATTTTACATAAGTTTAAATGGATAGAATAAATTGTTGCCAAATTGCACGCGACGCCACTGATGTTAAATCTAAATCGGAAAAAGCTCTGAGATAACTTCATGGTGCTGCACTGCGACAAGTAAACTGATACCATTCGCAGGAAAGCACCATGAAACAACGGGTGTGCTCTTCCTGAAACAATAGTATTGTGATTGAATAGACTCTTATCTGAAGAGCGAACCTTTTGTTTTATAGGTCCTTTTTTGGAAATTTCCTCAATTCTTTACGCATTGACGGGACGAAAGATAAAGCAGCTAATTACACCTGAGAGGTTTGGGCTGAGTGAGTACTGCAGTGGCGCAGCTTGCGATTCGGCAAAATTGCTGTTCATTCATTTAAACCCGTTAAAAATATCGAACTATTAGGTGTTCGGAGAACACCCAATAGTTCGATATTTTTAACGGGTTTAAATGGACAAAATAAAACGTTGTCAAATTGTATGCTACGCCACTGGAATACTGATAGGTATTGGAGCAGTAATAAATTAATTTATTATTCTAATTATCATGTGACACGGCTCAAGATTTAGTCTAAATTTTTATTTATGATTTCTCTGTCAATTTATAGGACCAATTTTGTCGAAATTTGGCTCCAAAAAGTGAGTAAAAAATTACGCAGATTCTGTGAGAACGCCCCTATTAATTAATGTTTTTAGAAAAAAAAATATGAGCCTTCAAAGTCAAATTCTCAAAAAGCGACTAGTGACGCCGTCTTTTGAGCCAAAATCTCACTTCAGACAGGTGAGGAATCACCTTAAGATGATTGCAAGGTCGATTAGTTTGAAGCGTGGACCAGTAGAGTAGCGTGCAGTTTGGCAACGTTGCATGGTGTCTATTTAAACCCATGGAAAAGGTCGAACGCGAAGGTGTTCACCGAACACCCACTAGTTCGATATTTTTCATGGGTTTAAATGGACACAATACAACGTTGCCAAATTGCATGCTACCCCACTACCGTGGACACCACGTCGCGCTGCTTAAAAAGTCAACAGTTTTTTACTCATATAGATGAATTTGCGTAAAAAGAACACATTTGAGGGAACGTCAGCACGTACAAGCATTCAGGAAGATATCCTAACAATTTCTAGCTGAAACACTCAAAAATAAAGCCGAAAAAATGAAATACGAAAAAGCCCATAGGCCTGAATGAGTGTGATTGAAGCAGATAGACATATGTATTATTACTCGCACTCGCTAAGTTTATGGAGGAAATGAGTTTTGTAATTTACAGCTTTAATTCTCAACCAGCTTTGCTATTTTTGGGCTCAAAAATCCATAAAAAATTACGCAGGCGTTGTTGTTCTAGGATTTCGCATTTTTTCTTTGTTTTAAATTTAAAATGCCAAAAACATGACTTTTCCCAAAAGCGGCTAGTGGCACTATCCATCGGATGGAAATCTGGTAAAAATTCGTCTGGAATTACGTTAATGGAAAATATAGCTTTCTATATGAACACCCTGCGACAAAAAATAATCGACAGCTGGGGGAAAATTACTAAGCACCTTGGAGTGATGCTTCGAAACTTCAGGAAGGAACTACTTTTCCAAAACACTATCACAATAAGCACTGACAGAAAAATTGACGGTTAGCTTCAGGAAATGAACGTGCTTGAGGGCGGCTGAGCGGATAAAAAAGTGAATGGTGAGAAAAGTTATTTAAGTGAAGCAACACTGAGAGATTTAAATTATGGCCGTTCACTGTCAACATCTGGAATGGGACTGTAAAGTTCTTGTCCAGAGTGACAAATAATAATAATAATGCACTAATCCAATTTAGCATGAGTTCAATGTCATTTACATAACGGAGGGAATTGACGAAAACGAAAAATCGCCGTTTGCAACAGCTAAGACTGGCAGATGCCCAGATTTTTGTCCTTCTGTCTCTCCGCCCATTTGAACGACCTCCCCCCCCCCTTTCTTTGCTCTCTGGGAGCAGAGATACGCTGACAATGAGAGAAATCACTTCTTTTAAAACAAGGAAACACGTTTACTTGTGACAGTTTTCCTTGCTCGAAGTAGAGTTCTATTGCATGAAGGAGAATCACTGTCATAACAAGGAATACTTTACTTATAGCGCCAGACATTTTCCTTGGGTTAAAGGAATTTTCTCCCAGTCAATGTTTCACTGTGCAGTTTCTTTAGCACAAAGAAAATTCACCTTGGATTTAAAAAAAAAAAAAAAAAATCTCTTAGTGTGGGCGACAAAGTCTCGTAATATGCCCCCTCCCTCTATCCTTTCCTTTCGTACGAAAGTGTAAAAAAAAAAATGAGCGAATAGTAAAAGACAATTTCTTTGGTTCACCGCTGATAGATAATAATATACAATCCTGAGAACAAAAAATAATGGACTTTATTTGTACCGTCCGTCGTTTAGCGTTCATCACCCGAACCCTCGGAGCATAATTGGATTAAAAACGTAAGGTTTTATACGTAAGTTTTCCTCGGGGGGGAGGGGGGGACTTGCGTAAAACTGTCAAATTTGAATCATCTCTTTTATGTGAACGGAACTTTTACGGGAGGTTTTACTGCGTGGTTAATCAGAACTTTTCCTATAAAGCCGCAAAAGAACGAAAAAGACTTGGGGATAACCATGAGAAATACATCAATTTTACTCTCATTTTCTTTAATAAAGAAGAATACCGATGTAAATGAAAGGTTATTTCGAAGTTATTCTCGTTATTTTGCGGCTTTACCGGAAAATTCCCCTAGAACTGCAGAAGACCTTACGTATGAAAGTTCCGTTTACGTAAAAAATATGAGTCTAATTTGACTTTTTTACGCAAGTTTTCTCCCCCAGGAAAACATGCGGAAAAACTCATGTTTTCAGTCTATTTTTGCTACTTTGGGAAGATTTACGTGGGAAACGTATGAATTTTCCTGTTTCGAATTTCAAAATTAATGAATGTATGTTTGCTGTAAATCACAAAATAATGCAATCAGAATGGAAACTAAGATGGAGGACGTAGCGGTCTTTCGCATTGCTTTGCATGAGGATTGTTTTGAGCTTCTAAAGATGGTGATCTTCTAAAAATAATGCTTCAAAATGAACCGAAGTGTCTATTCTGTCTATGGTTATTTGTTTTATTGGTTGTGGTTGTTAATGTATAAGATGTTTAATCTTTATTTTTGGTAAAAAAAATAACTCTGTTTTTCTCTTTTCTTTTTTATAATTATGTTTTTTTCTGCCACTCTATAAGTAAAGTATCTCCATGTATCAATTACGAAAATAATCCTCCTTAATCCTTAATAGTCCTTTCTCCTCCTAGTCATGTGCGGCTCATTTTTTTATGCAGAAATATATTTTATTTTCTTAACTCATGCATGTAGCGAAAGGTGCAATCTGACAACGTTGCATTTGGTTCATCTAAACTCATGTAAAATATTGAAGTATTGAGGAATTACCTATTCATTTTGGATCCGGCATTTTGAAAAGGTTTAAATGGACAAAACGGTGCTCTGCGCTGCCCGCGATTGCACACTTAGCCACTGTCTTAACCGATCGTTAAAGTCTCCAAAGAAATGCATATCGTAAGTAAATGTCACCAACGAGGACTCAGAAAACAGAGTCAGGACCACGGTTAAAATCGAATTTTACACCTTTTGCGGCAGAGCATCATGTCAAATACTTAGATATTATCAATCTGTCAGATAACAATACCATTGATTGCAGTTTAAATCGTTTCAATCTCTATCAATAATACGGATTAGCTCCCAAAATGAGCTCCCTGAAACGCTCTCATTGGAATATCTAAATTCTTAATAACTGAAATCAATTTCTTTTAATGCGAGTATACTTTAATTTAGTTTTTGAATGATAGGTAGTAATACAGTTGTCAAAGTTTTTTTTTTTTTTTTTTTTTTTTAAACATGCAGTTAGTAATGCATGTTTCTTTTTGTTTTTTGGTTTTTTTTTTGTTTTTTTGTTGTTTTTTTTTATATATAGTTTCTACCGTGAGAGGCCCTTTGACATGTAAGACTTAAAATGTCTCGTTTTAAAATGTTTAGTTTAAAAAAAAAAAAAAAAACCACCCACCTATGGGACACATGTTAATATGTTTTGATGTATTTCATGATAACGAGCAAAGTAGTCATCTCCCACCAATTAACTATCATTGTTTCGCGTACAATGTGATGATGACATTTATAACCACGCAAAAATTTATTTCTTTCTTTCTAGTCGAAATTTTTGCAGCAAACATTAGATCTCCTCTTTTTCCGCAGAAGATCAAAAAAGTTGAGGCATCATCATATCCTCTATCACAGTGGAGGATCCAGAAAATTGTTGGGGGGGGGGGGGGGTTACGCCCACGCATTTTTAAATTCCAAGCGTTGCAAGATGACATTATGGGCTATTTTCTGATGAAAAAAGACAAACTTTGAGGCTTCTGGGGGAGGGGGGGGCTCCCGTGGACCCGCCACTGCTCTATCAACAAAAATATTGTTTTTTTTTTTCTTTTCTTTTCTTTTCTTAAAAAGGAGTGAAGAAAAGACGAGGGTGCATTGCACATAACATGGTGTAACCTAGAGCAGACCCAACTTCAGCCGGTACGGCGGCGGTACCCCCTTGCTACTTTTTTTGCTATCGAATTGACGATGAGGCAAGAATAGGAGCACATTAGCTTTTATGGGGGCCTAAGGTCTATCAAGTTGATCTTGATACGCTTTGAATCTAAAGGTAAATTTAACTTAGATGGTGATTAACGAGCCTGCCGTTTTAGAATTCATAAATTCACAGATGTCTCGATCGGTTTCAAAAAATGTTTCACAGCCCAGTTCAGCAGCGTGACTGTAACACACGGAAACACTATAATATGTATTGTTTTTTCAACCAATCATCGGTGAATATCATAAGTAATGGTAACCACCAGGCCAAGTCCACCCCCCCCCCATAAGAGGGTGGCGTCCGCGGACACTCATTATTCACGAAACAGCTCATTTTTGTTATCAAAATTATGGAATTTTATAGCCACTGATGTTTCCATAGGAGGATAAACACATTAAAGATCAGAGTGTGTTTTTGTAGGTTCGTTGTCCCCGCCTGTATGAATAACATTTTCGTCAGCCGATGGAATCATCGTCGAATTGTTAAAATTCGACTTAAAATTCGCAAAACGGCAGACCAGATGACTGATCTTTCATGATATGTTAGGTTCGGCCCATCGAAAGCACCTAAACATCAACGCCCTCCCCGGAACCGACTTTCCCTATAGCTCCTTCATTCAAGCTTCAATGTTCAACGAGGCGATTGAGACCCATAATCGTCAATCGCCGATACTTTTTCCATTCATGCTCATTCATGGCCAATTCGAGCGTCAACTCGATCCAATAGGGCAGTTGCAAGTGTCTGAAACTGTGTGTTTTTTATAAAGAAAATGATAGTACTTGATGAGCCGAGAACAATGGTGCCTTAAGTTTTTTCTCAAGTGTCCTGGTTTTGGAGATACACACGTGTAAAGTTACGAAAAAAGCGTGTGCGTAGTGACGTCACTACGCGGAATTCCCATTTAAAACAATGTATTCTCGGCCAAAATCTCATCTCTGGAACAATGGGACTTGATTAGAAACCAAAGGCATCCTTGTTCTCAGCGCATGAAGTACATTTAATCTCTTCATAAAAAACACGACATTTCAGACCTTTGCAACTGCCCCAATGTCGATTGAACTGATCGATTCTTTTCTTACGATCGGTCTCCTGAGGGCCGATCATTTACTTCATCGTTAAACCGATCGATAAGACTGTCTATGAGTGATGCTATTGGTCGAAAATTGTAAAACTTGGCTGTTGCTATGGTAACCATCGTTAAGAGTCTCGTTTTATAAAGGCTATTCATGAGTAACCTTTAAAACACGGACACTATAACGATGGTTACCATAGCAACAGCCAAGTTTTACAATTTTCGACCAATAGCATCACTCATAGACAGTCTTATCGATCGGTTTAACGATGAAGTAAATGATCAGCCCTCTGAACTGACAACAGTGTGTCATTGCACGAGGCGGAGTTTCCAATGAGCGGCGAAGTTGGGTTGGGACAGAGCAGAGAGACAGTTGTCAGCGTGTCGCGTCTATCTGTGCAAGCTGCGAACTAATTGTTGTCTTTTTGGCTTGTGCCGCAGGAAGTGATTGTGCAGTCACCGTCGTAGTCATCCTCAGCGTTGCCAAATAGCCCAGCTCCAATGCATGGAAAATCTAGTGATTGAAGGAATCTATTGATTTCTACTTTAGATATAGCAACGCCGATCAGCTTAAGGCATGGATTACGACAGGCATCAGCACCACAAAGCGCACTTTATACTCGTGCCCCACTACAAACTACCAACTACCCATATTCAAATGTTTAAGATGCGAAAATTATTTTCTCTCTTCGATTGCCTCACACAGCAATGGCTGCATCCAGGAATGTGTACCCCCCCCTCTCTCTCTCTCTCTCTCTCTCTCTCTCTCTCTCTCTCTCTCTCTCTCTCTCTCTCTCTCTCTCTCTTTCTTTGCCTATTTAAATGGCAGAAATACGAGTTAGAAAAGGACTGCTATATAATGGTTAAAGTCTCGTGATACATCCTCTCTCTGTCTTTTTCAAACAAGCGTAATCAAATGGAAAAAGAGAGAGAAAAGCACAATCCTGAATACACTTAGATTCCTGAAAACAAAAAGGCAATTTAATCAGTGAAAAAGGACAACTAAAATATTCAGGTGATTTCGGGTCCCAGAGACGATGAGTTCCAACCGTAGACACTGCGTTGGGATGTTTAAAAATTAGACGGTTTTCGGATGAAATTGATAAATATGAGCAAATAACCCACATTTGAGGAGCATTGGTACCTACCTGCTAGCATACTTCATGGAAATTCCCTGAAAGTTTCAATTAGTGAAAGTGAGACAAATACATAGTATCACTCGCACTTACTCACGGGCACTAAGCTTATGGAAAACTACTTTTAATATTCCGGCTTTAGTTCTGAACCAATTTTGCTCGTTTTGAGCTTAAAAAAAATGGATTTTGCATTTTTTCTTTGTTTTCAATTGTAAATGCGAAAACATGACTCTCCTCAATAGTGACTAGTGGTGCTGTCCGTCGGATTGAAATCTGCGGTAACGTTTTGTCATTCACCTTAAATTATACCAGAGAGGTATAGGTTAAGGTAAGTTTGAGTCAGACCTTAACTGTAAAGTCTCTTCAGATGATCAAATTGAATCCTCAAAGTATAACTTCCACCATCCACCATCATAGTTTGATGGCCCGCAATCCTTTGTAGATCATCGATGTCCGTAGGAAATAACCATCAATCACGGCACAGACGCAAAGTTCGTCAAAATACACAACATACATTGGAAGTTTTTACTTCAAATGTCTCTTAACGTGCGATTATTTGAAAATTATCGACGTATTTTGCGCACCGAAACCCGAACGACCACTTGATAACTGAAGATCCAATTTTATCATATCAAGATGCCTGTAGGTAAATACAGCTTTTATTATTTACATCATTCACCAAAAATTCAAGCTCAACCTACGTTTAACTTAGTGAATTGCTGACCTTGGCATGCCGTTTGAACGATTTCCTTCAATGCAACGCAATTATCTTTAGAACTGACGTAAAAAATGGACGCGCAATTCAATGATCCTTTTCTGTTGTACCTGTTTTTGCATACCCAGTCAATTGAAGGCGCTCTACAACGTTACTACATATTACTCTCAGAAATTAAATGAGCTTTTGCTGTTGATAAATTAAGATTGGAAATAAGTGAGCTGTATGAATGAGCGTTAATGTTACCGAAAGGTTCATCCTAAGATTTGTCGATCTTGCCGGTAAGATGCCTTATTATGCCTACCGCAAAACAAAAGGTGGCGCGCAGAGGCGTTTAGTTAAAAACACGCCTCTGTCATGATACAACAGAGGCATCAATCGGCATAAAATTTGACAAATTTATACCTCAAAATCGTTGGACTCAATAAAGCTGTTGCAAACTCTTGCTTCAGGCTTATTAATGGTCGATTCGGACGTAAAATCCTGCAAAAATGACGATAAGCTCACTAAATAAATCACAAAATCTACTCCCAACCAAACTCGTAAAATGCTCTCAAATGCGAGATCGTAATGGCGGCTATAGCCGCCTAAAGCTTGTGGTAATTGTATACTTCTTATTTCTGTGTGAGGTCACGAGAACACCTCGTAAGGATGGAGCTGAATGAGGTAGGGAAACCCAATGTAAAAGGCGGCAATCTCTCTGCCATTACGATCTCGCGTTAAAAAGCATTTTTTGGGGTTTTAGGTGGATTTCGTGATTTTTTATTTCCCTTTATGTAATCTTTGCCGGATTTTATAGCCAAGTCAATTTTAAATAAACCTGCTGCAAAAGTTTGCTACAGCTCCATTCTATACCCTTCTTTGAATACATTGTGTATGCTATGGGCTCGGTATCTATCAGGGATCAAATAATGTTGCAGCTTGAAGATCCTCTCCGCAGATGGTTGATGAGCGCTTACGGGAGGTTAAAACCACAGTATAATTATCTACACAGTACCTAAACTCAATGTTAGAAAAACGGCAAATGCCCCCCTGGTGGTGGATGGTTAACACTAACATCTTCCATTTGATTTGCATTAGAAGCACGGTGGCGCCCCCTGGTGGTGGATGGTAAACAACTCAATTTTCCCATTTGATTACATTGAAAAACGACATTCGCCAAAGCGCTCCTATAGAGTTTCGCTACTGTGTAGATGAGTATACTGTGGTTCAAACCTCTCGCAACTTAACTTATGTGCTCACCCTTCAACGTTTTTCGGAGGACCGTTAAGCCGCAACATTATTTGGTCCCTCTACACGTTTAAAACGAATTTTAACTCAATCAAAACTATTGACTTTGAATTTTATGTATCATCGACGAGCCCGAGCCCGCAGTTTTGGAGTTTATTTTGATCGCTCGAACTTGGCTATGTGACAGGGCACATACCCCCGTCCGTCACAACAGTGCGTCATTTCGTTCGCGCCATCAGCCGTCATTTATTGTAAACAAGTCGGCGAAATAAAATAATTACACCTCAACATTGAGTTCGTATATTCATTTGTATATATATACGACAAACGGACGTGCGACGGTGGCGCTACGACGGGCAATGGGCGATGCGACGTCTCTTCGCACAGTGAACCGAGTCAATGGGAGAGACCGGACATGGCGTGGCGACCAATTTTTCTATTCACCGATGATTCCACCGGTTGAGAAAAGATTACACAGTTCAGTTCAGTGTATGACTGTAATGAACGAAAATACTCGCATCTGTAATCTTCTTTCAACCGGTGGAGTCGTCGATGACTTTTAAAAACTTGCGGATATTTCAATTAACTAACGGCGTTTCCACCGATTGAGGAAAGATTACAGATTCGAGTATTTTCGTGCATTCTAATCATACACTGAACTGAACTGTGTAATCTTTTCTCAACCGGTGGAATCATCGGTGAATAGAAAAATAGCATTGATTATACGCAAAACGGCAGCCCTGGTGGCGACTTTAAATGCGTATATCTTTGTTAATACGCAACGTAGAAGGTTGAATATTCTTTCATTAGTTCCCAACAAAATTCCCTGCAAGAATCTTTGTATATAGTTTGTTTTCTGACTTTTTATTTTAAAATTTTAATTTATCTTACTAATTTTAATCTTTTAAATTTAAAATTAAATTAAGACTTTTTTAAGTTTATCGTGAGAAAAACATTCAAATTTGCATTTTTAGTCATAAATTCTATGTCCGTCATCTTCCATTGACTAGCTCCACTGTGCGTCGTTGGTCTTATGTTAATGAGCAATGCAACCAGCTTCACGCACGCATGACTCCCGCACTTCTTCTCTGCATATATGTACATTCGGCCATACGCACTTGGTGGCGAAGGAAGCGTGCCACGATCGCCACGCACGCAACAAACAACGCGCGTCCTAACGTCCAAACGTCGTCATTGCGGGTCGGCGTCGCCTCGTTATGAGGTCAAGTACTTTGATTGATTGAATACCACCAACCCACCTCACACAATAGTGTGCTTCTTGTAATTTTTGGAACTTTTTATTATTTTCTCCTCCTCCTCCTTCTCCTTCTCATTCTCTTTTTCCTTCTCCCTTCTCCCTTCTCCCTCTCCCTTCTCCCTTCTCCCTTCTCCCTTCTCCCTTCTCCCTTCTCCCTTCTCCCTTCTCCCTTCTCCCTTCTCCCTTCTCCCTTCTCCCTTCTCCCTTCTCCCCTTCCTCTTCCTACTCCTTCTCCTTCCCCTCCCCATCCTCATCCTCCACAACTTTTTCTAGTCTAGAAACAAACTAACCTCCCATTTTATTATAAAAGCCATTTCAAACCAGTAAAGTGGCATCGCGTGCAATCTGGCAACGCTTATTTTGGTCCATTTAACCCTTTATGAACCAAGCCCGAGTATACTCGTTTTTTTTCCTCTAGTCTATTTCATATTGATTCAGTCTTCATTTCGGATAAATGCGATTAGCGATGAAAACACTAACGAGATACGGCGCCTTCAATGCGTCGTATATGCAATTTCAACTCTCCCGAGTACGAACTGTTAACTACCTTCCCTATTTTAACGGAAGATTAGCGTCTTTTTAACTAGCGTGGTCCTTAGAGGGTTAAACGCATAAAAGAATCGAACTATTGGAGATGCACTGTGTAGTATCTCAAAGCTATATTTTGCATAGGTTAAAATGAACTAAATGCAGTGTTGCCAAACTACACGCAACGTCACTGTATGGACACTTGTAAACTTTTGCTGTGAGCAAATGAATAGTCCAATCTGATGCTAAAACCAGCGGAAATCAGGAAAACTGCTCTATAAAAGTCTAAAATTCAATCATATACTCCCAAAACTGCTATAACGGAAATGTCGTAACTGCGGTTCAACGCAGGTATCATGGGAGATTCCTGTCTAATTTGTCACTTTCTCTACGGAAACACAGAGATATATCTCAATTCAAATAGGCATCTCCCATGATACTGGCGTTTCTCCGCCATTAAACCCGATTTTGAGAATCATAGTCTTGTGATTTTTTCATTGTACTCGTCGTCATTTTTACAGGTCTTTATGCAAGAATTAACTCTTCAACATCGGAGCAAAAGTTTGCAAGGGCCCCATTTCAACTCATTATCAAAATGCGTGAGACTCTATAGTAGTCTGGTCAATCAGTCGAAACTATATTTGCATTATTCCTAAAAATCTCCTGTAAATTGAATTCATCTCAAAATGGGGCTCTTGCAAACTTTTGCTACAGGGGATTGAAGAGTTGATTCTTGCATAAAAACCTGTAAAAATGACGATGAGTACACTAAAAAATCACGAAGTTCACTCTCAGAATCGGGCTTAATGGCGAAAAGACGCAGGTATCATGGGAGATTCCTATCTAAATTGAGACATATCTCTCTGTTTCCGGAGAGGAGGTGACATAATAGACAGGAATCTCCCATGATACCTGCGTCGAAACGCCATTACCGTCTTGCTGTTATAGCAGTTATGTGAGTTTATTACTAAATTTCAGACTTTCTTAGTGTGATTTTCGAGATTTTCGCTGGTCTTTACATTAGATTGGACTATTTATTTGATTATAGCAAAAGGTTGCAAGAGCCTCATTGACTCTGGAAATTCGAAGGATTCATGAGAAATATATAGGCTAATGGGCTTTTGGGAGATAAATAGGTCTGTGTGCGTTTCTCATTCATGGAAGGTGGCAAATTAGCGCTTTGATGTATGGGAATGACCTTTAAGGGTTTATGCACCATAGTGACGCGACCAGGGCTGCCGTTTTGCGTATAATCAATGCTATTTTTCTATTCACCGATGATTCTACCGGTTGAGAAAAGATTACACGGTTCAGTTCGTGTATTACTGTAATGAACTAAAATACTCGCATCTGTAATCTTTTCTCAACCGGTGGAGTCGTCGATGACTTTAAAAAAACTTGCGGATATTTTAATTAATCAACGGAGTTTCCACCGATTAAGGAAAGATTACAGATCAGAGTATTTTCGTGCATTACAGTCATACACTGAACTGAACTGTGTAATCTTTTCTCAACCGGTGGAATTATCGGTGAATAGAAAAATAGCATTGATTATACGCAAAACGGCAGCCCTGGACGCGACGCGACGTCCGAACAAATAACTGAATCCAACCCAATGAGCGGTGGCGCGGAGTGACGATCAACTTATTACACTTTTTTCTCTCTCCTCCCCCCCCCACCCAACCATTCCCCTTTTTTCACGCTGATACCCTAAAACCGCACCCCCTCTTCCCGTTGGCAGAAACGGCTATGCGTTCCACATGCTTTGCCGTATCCGTTTTTGCTTGTTTTCTTGATTTTCTCTCGCACATTTTTTCAGTCAATTATTTTATTAATAAAATGAGGTCTAGGTTATCAGAGGACTGATGTCCACTTACAAAAGGATGTTTGTAACTTGCGGGTTCACATTATGGGATTAGGTGGTCTGCTGCACATTTTACACAGGATTTAATTCGACGCGCAAAAATCTAACGATATAAATATGTCCTTCCATCATTCCGTAAAAATTTAGTTTCAGTTTAATAAATTTACTCCGGTTTTACTTTGTTTTGTCTGCGTCATCTCTCTTCAATAATAATTTAAGAGTTTAACGCAAGAGGTTTGCATTAATTCAAACAAATTTATTGCTAATTTTATTTTTGAGATAATCAAAGTCAAAGTTCTCTGAAACAGTATTTATAATCGTATCTCAAGAAGTCCTTCAAGTTGAAAAATTACCATTATCCCTGTACACGATTATGAAAAAAGTGTCACCGTAATCTGAAACCTATATTGAACCTAGATACTGAACAATTTTTTTCTCATATGATTTCATTTACGAGTAATTTTTTTCGAATTTCCATAAGACTCCACGTAACATGTCGTTTCAAATGAGCTGAAGTAAATATCAATACAATTCTTCTGTGAGTCAACGATACGCTGAATCTGAATTTTTTCTTATCATAAATAAACTGCTTGCTCTTTCCTAGCAAAACGTGAGACAATCGCTAACTGCCTAGGGTTGCTATCTGCCTGCAACAAATAGAATACGCCCTGGTTTCGTTCTTTGCACTCCCGTGACCTCCCGTGTCCAAAAGTCTGTGAAAACTGCAAGGAAACATATGAAATAGTTCATGGTCTTCCGTGCGATTAGCATGGAGTTCCATGGTTTCATAGAATCTTGGACACGGAAGTTCATGGAACCCAAAGAGCAAAATTACTATGGCGATGAAGTAAATTAGACCTAACCTTCGAAAAGTTTAACCAGACATCTAGTAGAGTCAGTGCCGTAGGGGGGGGGGGGGGGGGGGGGGGGTACAGGGGGCCTGGACCCTCCCCCTTGACACCAAAATTTGTCCTAAAAAAGGTAATTTTTTGCGTTTCCAGACAAATTTGACCAAATTAGTATCTTTGGACCCCTCCCCCCTTGACAATTTTCGGACCTTGGCCTCCCCCTCCCCCAGAAAAATTCCTGCGGCTACGTCACTGAGTAGAGTTTACCATTCTTCTTGGTCTGGGGCCGAAATAAACCGCAAGTATAAGGTAAATTTAATAAAGCATTGTTTTTCGTGAATCCTCAGAGAAAAAACACCATGAAATGAAAACCTATCAGAGAGGCATAAAGGAAAAATGCATTAAATTCAATTGCAATAATTCGTGGGAACGTATAATGTATATGTTCAACAGATGACGGAGGAAAAGGTGAAAAAATCGTCACATTTTTCTAATGGCAACGTTGCATTGAAAAAAATACACTATTCAGCCGTAGATTTGAATTAAATACCGAGAACATTAATTATTATAGAGGGAAAGATAATATCAGCAGCACATTTTCTTGACGAGGTCTCGCAAAAAAAAAAAAACTTCGCAAAAGGGCAGCTATATCTATAGCCGACTCATCATTAAAACCGTTCAAGTACTATAAAAGGGGGAAAAAAGAAGAAAACGAGCCGGAGAAGTTGTGTCCGATAGTGCACCGTCAAACCATCGGCAGCAAACAATATTAGCGAAGACTCTATCATTATGATTTATCGATATTCGAAGTCATAATCGGCAGCATTTATCTTTGATATTGACCTGTTTGCGCAGTAAGGCGTTTGGCGCTTAATGAGTGGGAATAAGAGGGCTGCCGTTCGCGAGCGATCATTGCATGGTAACACGCTCGGCTCCTATATAGTTTTGGTTTGCGGCTTGCTTGGTGTGGCTTTTGAAAACTAATGAGGACTGCCGATAGAAGGAAAAGCAAGCCATGAGTGGATCCAGGAATAAGCTCCTTTCTCCCTCCCTCCCTCCCTCCCTCCCTCCTTCTCTCTCTCTCTCTCTCTCTCTCTCTCTGTCCTCTCTTCTCATTCTCTTCCTCTCTCTTTCTCTCTCCCTCTCCCTCTCTCTCTTCTCCTCTCTCCCTCTCTCTCTCTCTCCTCTTCTCTCTCTCTCGCTCTCTCTGTCTGTCTGCTCTCTGTCGCCCTCTCTCTCCTCTCTCGCTATCTCTCCTCTCATCTCCTCTCCCTCCTTCTGCCCTCCGCTCTCTCTCTATCTCTCTCTCTCTCCTCTCGCCCTCTCTCTCACCTCTCTCTCTTCCCTCTCCTCTTCGCTCTCTCTCTCTCTCTCTCTCTCTCTCTCTCTCTACTACTAATTTAATACAAAATAAAATAACAAACTGCTTCTACTACTAATTTAATTTATTTATTTACTTTTTTTTTTTTTTTTTTTTTTTTTTTTTTTATCAATCCATTATTTATTTATTGATTTATTTATTTATCTATTTATTTATTTATTTTTTTTTATCTCTCTGTTTACTTAGTGTTAGGTTAAATGTAAGAGAGGGCCTTGGAGCCCTAATTTTTGCCTAGTGCTTTGTGGCCTTTTTTATTTATTTTTTATTCTTATTTATTTATATTTATTTTATTTATTTTTTTATTTATTTTTTTTTCTCTCTCTCGTGGTTTAATTTTGTTTCTAAATTGTTTCTCTCTTTGTTTTCTTGTTTTGTGCGTCTGTATAACTATGTTGAACTTGAACAAAATAAAATAAAATCGATCACTCATCATCATCTCTCTCTCTCTCTCGTCTCTCTCTCTTCTCTCCTTCACCCTCTCTCTCCCTCTCTCATCTCTCCCTCTCTCTCTCTCGTCTCCTCCTCTCTCTCTCTCTCCTCTCTCTCTCTCCTCTCATCTCTCCTCTCTCTCTCTTCAGCCTTGAACGAATGTGTTAGGAAAGGATGCATGAAGGAGCCGTCAAGTGATGTTAGTTCATGTCTCCGTTTTCCTTTAACACACGCGTGTAAATTGGAGAAGTAAACAAATACAAATTCTCATACAGGGCGTTAGAGAAAGGAGCTGTTTTAACTGCCTCAAGTTTGGGTTCGAATTTTGTAAAACGCTGAAACACAGATTCCACTATTTTGAGGGGAACATCTTTTAGGGGGGTTGTCAAATTTACGGCCCCCCAGGAGGGTGGATACGAGGAGGAGTCACCGCCCCCTCCACACATTTCTCAAATGGTGACCCCTAATTTTTAGCAAATGAATTCAAAAAGCATTAAATTTTTAAGCATTTTGGCATAAACCACATGTCGATATCGTTTTTCGTGTTCGAGTTATCGAAAGTCGAAGTTCGATGTTGACCCATTTTCAAAAATTCATAACTCCCACTAAAAAAGTCGGAATTTATAATATACTATCAGCTTAAAATACTTTGCAAAACCAGTACTTTTCAGAAAAAAATACAACTGTCCAAAAGAGTTTTTGAAAACACGATTTTTAGGCCCTGAAATGTTTTTCAAAAGTGTCGAAAATTTTGAATCAGCGATTTCCTTGTATATAAGTTCCGGAATCAACCACTTTGGTTTTAAACATGTTAGTCAAGTTCATGAGCGATGAACAGCACTTAAAGGCTCAAAAAAGCTTCAAACCCCCTTTAAAAGTCACTAAGCTCAGTATAGAGAATACGGCTAAATTATTTGTAATCAGGCAACATCTTTATGTAAGGCTTTAAAAGGGTTTTGGAGACTTCTTGGGGATATCGATATGTGTTTTGCGCCGAAATGCTTAGAATTTGATGCTCTTTGAAGTTATGTAGTAAAAATTAGGGGTCACCATTTTAGAAATGTGATTTAGGGGGACGGTGACTCCCGTAACCACCCCCTGACGGCCGGGAATTTGACAACTCCCTTAAAAGATGTACCCCTCCTAATATACGAACCCGCCGTGTTTCAGCTTTTTCCAAAATTCGAACCCAAGCAGTGGCGTAGCGTGCAATATGGCAACATTGGCAACGTTGTAGTGTGTCCATTTAAACTCATGAAAAAGATCGAACTGTAAACACCTTCGCATTCGACCTTTTACATGGGTTTAAATGGACATTACAACGTTGCCATATTGCACGCTACGCCACTGAACCCAAGCTCGAGTTATTTGAGGCTGCTCCTTTTTTTAACACCCTGTAAATCCGCCCATCGAAAAATCGTGAAACACACTCAAAGAAAAATGGAATGATTGCATTCGAAAATGAGCTGCAGACGTAGAAAATTGCAATCCTTCCCTCGTGCGTATCGATAATTGGAAAGTGTTGCAAACACAAAACTTGAGAAAATATGATGGTCTGGAATTATCAGAGACTCTCATCATCAAACTTTTGTCAATTATTGTGCTCGATGAATTACGCGTTCTACAGTGCGCAGATTGAAACTGGGAAAATTGAAAGGTACTGCGAAGAGGATTTGATTTTAGATTATGCTGTGAGAATTGAGATACCATTAGATTACAGCAACATAAATGCAATAATGGTGTAATTTAGATGATCACAGAGAACCACATCACGGGCTTTGTTGGGTGAAGTTTTACTTGAGTACCCTAAGACTGTTTTTGTACATGCGTAACATTGACCAATACTTCACATTTCATCCTATTTTTGGGCGGTTATTGTGTTTTTTGAAGGGTCTAAAAATCATAAAACAAACTTTTTTTTTCGTTTAACCATTTATGATGACGAAAAGTTTTATAATCTTTTTGCCAGAATCTGAGAGTCGTGTAAGTCAAAAGGCGGTTATATTTAGGTACCAATTTGGCGATTTCCACCACTATATGTAAAAAAATGGAGCAAAAAAATTACAACACCATCCGTCACGGTCTAACCCAGAGGCGTGCGGTGGACATGAAATTAAGGCGGTAATCCGGACAGCGAGGAACATTCAGACAAAATGAATAGATTTTGAGTTATTTAGAATAACAGGGTGTTATAACAAGACTATGTGCATATAAGTATACAGATGTTAAATCTTTATTTTTAGCTCTCCTGGAAAATCGTCGGAATCTTATTACACCGGCCATTTGCGCGGCAGGCGAAGATTGAATATGCCATAGGGTTAAGGTTAGGTTAAGCATCATCCAACCTATAGCCTATCTGAAACTATTTGACCCACCTTGTGGACATTTCAATTCAGCTCTTTGGTGATGTCTAAACTAAACGGCACGAATCAAGACGATCCAACAGAGTTTATAATATTCCAAACCAGAGACGCCCTCTTTAATGGGGCAGTTGCAAGGGTCTTAAATTTTGTGTTTTTCATATAGAAAACTAAAGTACTTGATGAGCTGAGAACAATGGTGCCTTTGGTTTTTTCCTAAGTGTCTCGGTTTTGGAGATACACACGTGTAAAGTTGTAGAAAATCGTGTGTGTAGTGACGTCACTACGCGGAATTCCCATTTAAAACAATGTATTTTGGGCCAAAATCTCATCTCCGGAACAGTGGGAGTAAATTAGAAACCGAAGGCATCTTTGTTCTCAGCTCATCAAGTACTTTCATTTTCTTCATAAAAAAACCCAACATTTCAGACCCGCAACTGCCCATTTAAAATGTCGAAACTCATGAGCCTTGAGTCTACTGAGAAATCCCGAGTTCAGGGAGCGTCCCTGAATTGCACCTTTGGTCATTTATTGGTCTGTCGAAAAGTGCAAATCAGGATCGTCTCCTGAACTCAATATGAGAGGGGGGGGGGGGTGAGGTCTTAATTTTTATCCTCTTACTAACCATTGAAAATGCAAAGAAAGTAGGTGGTGGCATTCCAAAGTTTAAATGCAAATTGGATGCTGGGAGCAAATCTAGAGAGGGGTGAGGGAAAGTTTACATTGAGCTATAAGAACATATATAAAAACAATCTTTATTTCAGCAGTTGTAGTCGTGGGATCAGGCATAATTAAGCATTTCCGAGGACCAATAATTCATAATCTTTAAGAGGTCGTATTATTTGTTTGGTTCAATATAACAGAAATAGGGGCAATTGCAAGGGTCTGACAAGTTGTGTTAAAATACTTGATGCTAGTTTCGTCACTAGATCTATTTCATCTAAATTCTAGCCTTTTGATGCCTATAGCGGAGTTTACATTATAAAAATCTTAAATGGGGCAGTTGCAAGGGTCTGAATTGTTGTTTTTTATAAAGAAAATTGAAGTACTTGATGAGCTGAGAAGAAAGATGCCTTTGGTTTCTAATTAAGTTCCACGGTTCCGGAGATGAGATTTTGGCCCAAAATATACAGTGTTTTAAATGGAAATTCTGCGTAGTGACGTCACTACGCGCACACGATTTTTTACAACTTTACCAACTTTTGGTGTGTATCGCCAAAACCGGGACACTTATGAAAAACTCAAAGGCACCGTTGTTCTCTACTCATCGAGTCCTATCATTTTCCTCATAAAAACACACACAATTTCAGATCCTTGCAACTGCCCCATTACCGTTCAAAAATGCGCTTAAGAAGAAATTCATTGAAAATACATTGAAATACATTGGAATGCATTGAAATACATTGAATCAGAGTTTGTTTGGAACCAGAGGTCCTCGGACGGCAATCGATACGATACAATCGTTCTACTAAAACAACGTCTATTCAATGTTCTTTTATTTTCAAGGTGAAGCATTGAAAACCATGTGAAGCAGATTTAAATAAACTAATACGTCCGGACTTGGTGCTTAAGTTAATGTTGACGAAAAAGTGTTCCAGAACTCGTGACTTGCAAACTTCGTAAATGAGATGTGCAGGATTTTATCGAACAAAATCAATGGGCAGTATATGAGACACGAGCATTGATCACGAGTCCATAAAAAATAACGCAGTCTCTAGAGGGCAAGTATACAAAGATGTAGAAGGGTAAAAAAGAAAAAGAAAAACTCTTCATTGTCACCTGTTAACATACACTTCCATCCCGTCTCTTTTTTATGACATTACGTCACGGTTGCAACCGGCGCAAAATAATCATAAACAAACAAAACAAGCGTGTTTGTTTGGGTGCGTTTTTATGACGAACAGTGCCGCGCAGCGTCGCAGCTATCTGAGAAGATGAACTTCTTATGGCCGGTCGACCGTAAAAACTGTTGAGTAATTTCCGGATATGATCGCTCCTCTCCTCGTTTGTCACCGGATTTTCTTCTCGTCGTCAACGAGTTTTATTTTCAATTCTTCACTCTCGTATTTGTCAGCTACGTCGCATCCATTTTCATTTATAGCTCTTCTTCTTTTGTCTATTGATCTGCTGATCAGGCGCGAGAAGAATTTCCTTCCTAGGCGCGATCGCTGCGAAGATAATCGGACGTGTTCTCCATGACTTACGTTTTAACTCAGGAACTCTTCTTGAACCCAAAATCATTCATGTCAGAGCTCATCAGATTCACTGATCCATATATGCCCAACTTTATATGAAAATGTTGGGTGTTTTTTGGTGTTTTCTTCAAAAAACAACATCTTAGAGTCAAACAAAATTTTAAATTTAAAAATTGTGAAATTTTCTGGTCCAGCTAAATTATAGAAAATTGGCCTAAATTTACTGTAATTTGGTCCCCCAAAAAAACCATTATAAGTAGGTCGCTAACGACCTAATGGTCAAATACGGGCTAAGCTGGTATGCATTATGGTCTGAAATGGTCAAAAAGTGGCAAGTGGCCCAAAAGTGGCCAAAAAGTGGTCAAAAATCAGAAAGTGAATTTTGCATCAATTTATCATTTAAATACTTTTAAAACGAATTTAAATCACAGCGAACACTTTTAACGAATCATTTAAACTAAAAAATGCCTCAAAAAAGTCTTAAATTAATTAGAAGGTCGAAAACGATTATTTTTGATGACTACTTTTCACTGATTTTTGGCCAATTTTGTTTCGATCTCAGACCGTATATATGTAGTGCAATGGTGCGGTGGCTCGTGCAATTCGGCAACAGTGACGGCTCGTGCTATTTGGCAAACATTTATTTTTCCATTTGGACCTATGCAAAAGTATCGATTTCTTGGGGATTCGGTGAATCCCAGGAACATCGATTATGTTACGTAGGTTTAAATGGAGAGAATCCATTGTTGCCACATTGCACGAACCGTACTTGTTCGGCAGGCAGGCAGGCAGTTTTAGTCATAGAACTAGGCATGCATAACTAAGCATGTTCGATGACCTAGGTTAGGTTAGGTATAATCGTAATCGGTTACACATAATCTCAAAAAGGTCGCAATAATTGTTTGATTTAAAAGCCTAGTTCAATAATGCGCTTATGATAAGGAAATTACATTGAATTTGAGTTTATTTGGAGCCAGAGATCCTCGGACGAAACAGCTTTACTAAAACAGTCTGTACTGGACATTCCAGCAAAATGCTTCGCTAAGCAACTTCAATTGATGATGTAAGCAAATGCAATGCAACGCGTGGAGCTTTCTTACGCACATACTTATACATAATCGATTGTGGCAATCATAACAATTATAATTAAAATAATTATTGTTAGGTTGATAAGTTAACATGGTTATTTATCGATCAATAAATCAGGAATTCGGATAAAATTAAAAAATTAGTAACTGCATAAATTAGTAAATAAATATACGTACTTATACAATCAAAGAATAAAAAAATCTCAAAAAGACAGAAAACATGAAGTCCATACTGACCCTTTCCTCCTACCAACCAAGTCCTCGTAATTTTGCAATTAGTCATTTTCACGCTGATCTGTCAATTTTGGCGAGCTGTCCCTCCCCTGGTTACACACCTCTGACGAAACTGACAATATAATTACCTGAGAGACGCTCCAATATTAGTGCAACCATAAACAAAGCCATAAATATCGAAGAAATCCGTGAAGGGATATTATAATTCATCCATTTCGATGACTCACAATCAATCTGATTGCAGCAGCCAATTGAATGCAGTGTTGCCGTGACTAATGTATGACTCCATTTTATAATTTATTCAAAAAGGCAGTCCGTCGGATCTAGTGGCTGGTTGTGATTTTATAATTATTACGATGTACTCATCGATGTCTCCTCTCAAAATTGATCCACGCAAATGAGTTGATCCCTTTCAACTGAGGATATTTCCGGTAAAAGTGCCCATGAAACAAAAGTGCGCTCCTCAAACAAAAGTCCTATCAAATCACAACTTTTTTTTTTTTTTTTTCGGAAAAAGCGCACCCATTATTTAGGCTCTTTTTCCATAAATAGCCTCAGTTAAATCTCTAAAGAATTGAAACTTCAGCATGGGTTCAAAAGGAAGGAAAACTATGGTCGATTGTTGACGAGTTTTGATCAACTGTTGGAATTCTTTTGGTACAAGCTATACACAGTGGCGTCACGTGCTATCTGACAACAATGCGACTCATCCATTTACACTCAATAAATATATCGAATTCTCTCCTTGTGCACTGCGTGCACCCCCTGAATCCGACCTTTTACATGAGTTTAAATGGATATCAAGCTGAGTTGCCAAATTGCACGTGATGCCGCTGGTTATACATTTATTTATAGAGTAGCATAGTCTATGATGGGTAAACTAAGGAACCGATGAAGAAGGTTTATAGGTCAAAACTTTGAGATGTAGTTTTCTTCTTCTTTTTCGTTTATTTTTCTTCTTTTCAAACAACGACAACGTGACGTACTGTGAGATCGAAAATTAGTCACCGAAAATCAGTGAAAGAAGGGAGCAAAATTGATCATTTTCGACCCTCTAAGCTCAATTCAAAACTTTCCAGTAAAATTTTTAATTTTTAGGTGTAAATAAATTTTTCGATGAGTTGTTTGTGACTAAAACTGGTCTTGAAAGTTAATAAATGATACATTGATGAGAAATTTAATTTCTGAGTTGTTGCCACTGTTTGACGATCTCGAACCAGCGGCGGATCCACCGGGGGGGACGTGCCCCCCCCCCCCCCCCCAAGAAGCCTCAAATTTTGCTTTTTATCAATATAAAATAGCCCGAAATTGCTTCTACCGACGCTTCAAATTTCAAAAATTCACAGGCGTACCCCCCCCCCCGGAACAATTTTCTGGATCCGCCACTGTCTCGAACCATAGTGCGACGATACAATAGGACGCTTTCCCGGCCCTCACCAAATTGAGAGGCCCTATAGAAAAAACAAGTAAAAAACGGAGGGTTTGATCGCCCTCAGATTTTAATATTTCAATGATGTTCTTATTTACCTCCGGCGATTGAATCTTCGTTCAATGTTAGTTAAAAAAAGAACAATAACCCGGTTTAACTCATCAGAAGCACACCTAATAACGCTTTGAAATATGAGCGTTCAAGGACGAGCAGACCCTTTGTTTTATACCTGGTTTTTCTATAGATATTATGAATTACAACCATGAAAAAATTCCTAAAGAAGACAAACAAAAAAAAAAAAAAAATACACTAGTACGTAGTTTTCCTATGCTCTAGACTACTTCAATGGAAAAAAATACAACAAAATATACAAAAATTATAAAAAAATACGAAAACATAAATAGAATAAAGAATAAATAAAAATAAAATAAAAAATAAATAAAAAATAAAAAAATATAAAAATGAAATAAATGTTAAATAAATAATAAATAATAAATAATAAATCAAAAATAAATTAAAATCAAATAAACAAAAATTACAAAATTACCATTTAGCCCCAACCTAAAAATCCTATACATCGGCCCTGCGGGTGAGGTATAAACTGCCACTCTAAAAAAAAAAAAATTGCTCGTGTTTGCTCTCCCCGAAAATCCGGCAATCATGGCGAAGAGCGCATCTTCATCTGAATCGTGAGAGACTGACATTGCAATGGGAAACATCGCGCAAGGCGCTAATAAGTTACCGCCAATTCTACGAGGGACTACAACTCCACTCTCCTTTACTCTATCGACTATCGTAATCGAACAATTATTTCATTCACCCGATCGACGATGAGAATTACCGTCATAATCCTCTCTCCTCTCCTCTCCTCCAGCCTGAGATCGTCAGTTAGTTATGACTTTACAAGAAAAATCCATCCTATCTTGGTTGGTCGCAGCCTCAAAGTCTCATGAGACCCGCCTCCCTTCACCCTCTAAAACAGTGTTGCCAGATCGGGGGTA
Organism: Trialeurodes vaporariorum; assembly: GCA_011764245.1. Lineage (NCBI taxonomy): Eukaryota > Metazoa > Arthropoda > Insecta > Hemiptera > Aleyrodidae > Trialeurodes > Trialeurodes vaporariorum. Next base: position 87,754,913 of record VMOF01000111.1, on the reverse strand, counting down.
AAAAACCGTATCGTCCCCATTTAAATCGATGTAAAGCGTACGGCTATTTCACTCCAACTTGGCAACACTGCTCTAAAACACTGCGGCCAGTATTTAAAAATCTATAATTCATCCACTGCTTCCAACTGCTACAACACGACTATATCGCCGCGGCAATGGTGCCGTGCAAAAGGAAATAAAATGAGCGTGAGATTGACACGGGGTCAAGGTGACTCTGAGAAAAAAAAAAGAAAAAGAAAAGAATCCTTAAATGGATTTGAGAGAATATTTTCAAACGTGATGACAAGACAGAAAAGTTTTGGAACACTTTTCGTTCTAATGATTTATAGTCGGTTGACTATTGGTGGAAGGAATTTCGGGAGATTTTGGGGGATTTTGGGATTTGAAAGGGAGGTTGGAGAAAGTTGTACTCCCGCAGAAAAATTTCCAGGATGAGGCATTGAGCCCCGAATAAAGGCCTAGGGGTGGACACCTCCCAGTTAGAGTCCCTATATGTAGAGAGTTAAGACAAGAGAAATCATGGGCACGCATTTGGGTGCGATTTGCACATTTGTTTACATTCTGAGGCCGTTGTGTGTTTGTCCACAGAAAAGATTACAGTTCCGCTAAGTTTGAAACGATGTAATCTTTCCCTGTTTTGTGATCGACATGTATAACGCTTTTAATGATTCTTTGAGATTTATGGACATTCTTGTGGTGCATTATGATTAAAATTAACAGATTCGTGCAAATTATCTCTTTTATCTGTAAAAGACGTTGGTAAACAAAACAAAAGTGCAAAATCGCATCCAATGGGGGGCGTCCGTAGAGCCTAAAATTCATCGACCAATCAGAAGTTGACTACCCTCTTGTCTTAACTCTCACATATAGGGACTCTACTCCAGTGATTGACAGGTCTGAGGGACTCCCCTCCCTTGAAAAAAGGGCGGGGGAAAGTAATTTTTTTTTTCTGAATGATACAATTTTAACGGCGTAACAAATTATAAAAATAATTTTGATAGGTTTGCGATTGTAAATAAAGTGACAACAGATGGTAATATAGTAAGAAAAATGCATTCTCTTACCATTTCTTGAAAAAAATGAGTTGAAATTACAAAGTAAACTAAGAAAGAAGTTTGTCAACAATTACCTAGACTCCTTTTGATTCAAATTTTAAATTCTTCTGTTCCTTTCATTTTTTATCGCAAAGTTTTGATTGTTCTGAATTCCATAGGGGGGATGACCAAGTAACTTCCTTATTCCTCGATGCGGACGCCCTTGGAAGGGGGTGGGGTGAATGGGCGGGGGGGAGAGGGACATTTGCCTTTCATTGGTTTGGGCCACCCAGAATAGTAAAGGTTTTTCTAAAATTCAATATATCAGAAGATACGGACCATTATTCTACGTCCAGTGTAACCTTTAGAATTTATTTAACTGAATATTTTTCTCTCGGTAATGTTTTCAACCTTCACGTGTTGTATCATCCCATCACTATCATTTAACGGCCTTTATTCTTATAAAATTGTGAGAGAAAAATGTATTACACAGGGAGAGCAAAAATTAAAAATAATAACAATAAAAATAAGGTCATCGTTTTGCCTTCCATCCTCCCCGAACCTATATATGTTGAATTGGCACCGCCTATTACCTTTTTATTTGTGCAGAAAAGGTGTTTTTAACGAATTAGAAAAGTATTCCATTTAAAGTGAAGAGAACACACTATTGACAATAACTGGTTTGTCTGTGGAGCATTACTTGTTTTTGTAATATAATCTTTAAAAATATGCTATTTTTTTGTTTATTATTTAAAGAAACAAAAAAACAAAACAAAATGGTAAGCTGCTCCTTCTTCAGTTGCAGTCATCTGTTAACCCTTTAAGGACCAGGGGGGTGATCACGGAGGATCGGATCGTTTCGGTATCGTTATCGTTATCGTTTACATGTAACCTTATGGGTGGCTCAACTGATCGAATCGTTTTGAGCTCCTCGTAACGATTGAAACGGACGAAAGGAAGCGATGAGTCGCAAGCTGTCGTAATCTCGATCGTTTGAAGTAGGAGGAGGTGAAGAGAGGATCACCTGCGCGATCGAGTTGCGCAGAAGCAAGCCCATTTGATTTAATGCAAACGATAACGATAGCGAAACGATCCGATCCTCCGTGATTACCCCCCAGGTTACTTCAAGAGAACACCACTCCTCCGTTTCTAGAGGGAAGGTAGTTAAATGTTCGTACTCGTGGGAGTTGGAATTGCCTATACGACGAATTGAAGGCGCCCATGAAAAATATCGAAGTACTGGGTGTTCGGTGAACACCTTCACATTCGACCTTTTACATGGTTTTAAATGTGGACACGGTGCAGCATTGCCAAATTCCACGCTACGCCACTGTTAATCGAGCGAATAATCGATCGATACACTATTCCGGAGATCTTTAGTGTGGATGCAAATATAACTGAACATATTCAAGGTAGGTATAGAGAGGAGAATGGTATATTGATCTAATGATTTTTGCTGCAACTTTTTCACATTTGATTTTTTTTTTTTTTTTTAACTCTGCGGCGAATTTCAAACTATACAAAAAAATTGTTGAGGTGCAACTACAAAATTGAAACCTCAGACCCCGTCAAACTTGAAGGGAGTTAAAATATCGATGTATAAATATTAATCGCCACTCGGAAACAAACAAATGAGGATGATCTCAATACAAGATTATATTTTTTAAAAACAAGAATAAAAATAAAACCTGAAAATATCCATAATTTTGTCCCATCAATGATGAATCTTATAAACAAACATTGCAATGAGAGTGAGACAGCACTACCTATGGATGGGGGTTACGAGGGAGTGAGAGAGATAGTTTATAAGTCGCTCAAAGAACTATTTCACCAGATGATGTCATCACTAAAACCGTCTATTACCTCCGCGAAACATGAACTTTTTCTCACTTCCAGGTCACGATCACAATGATCAGGTGAGCATCAAAGTCCGACTTACTGCATTGCCACTGCGCTTTGAATACGAATATATTGCGCCGACGCACTTTGGTCTGGGTTCGTCAAAAAGTGGCCAAAAATCAGGAAGTAAATTTATGGTATATTTATTATCTATTTATCATTTATCATCTTTCAAGACCGATTTTAATCACTGAGAACACGTTTAACAAATAATTTAAGCCTAGAAATGTCACTGGAAAATTTTAAATGAAGCCTAAAATCTCGAAAACGATGATTCTTGATTACTTTTTTTCACTGATTTTTGCCCAATTTTTTTACAATCTCAAACCACAGTCCGACGAGTTGACAATACGCGGTAACCTTTCCTACGTACCTGATGTCGTCGTGTTTGATGTTGATCTCTGCAAAATGAAGGCTTCGGCTTTGATGCGTTTTCAGCGCAATTTGCCCAGGCAGATTGCATGCTGGTCATTTGCCCAGCACAAAAAAGCCCAGCTTTTTTTTATCACAAAGAATTATAGTTATTGTGAACATCAATCGTATCAAAAATTCCAAAAGCTTGTTCAAAAGCTAAAAATTTCAATTGTATTAGATTTTTTCAAATAGATTCTCTTGCAATGACGCTTCAATTATTGAAGTGGCCAGAAAGAGCAGTTGCCATTTACTATTGCATTGTGACAAAAGCTTTTAAGGACAAAAATGTGTATCGGCCCAAGTTTACGTTGGACGTTTTTGTAAAGTGGACCATGAAGAATGGAGCTGTTGCAAACTTTTGCTAAAGGCTTATTAATAGTTGATTGGGGTAAAACCCTGTGTAAATGACAAAAAGCGCACACAAAAAATCACAAAATCCACTCCCAAACTCATAAAATGCTTTCAAACGCGAGACCGCAAGGGCGGTGTTTAACGTTTAAATTTTATAGCAATTTTATTCTTCCTCTTGTGTCGTGTCGCGAGAACACCTCGTAAGGACGGAGCTTATTGAGATAGGAAAAACCAAATGTAAAAGGTAATAATCACCGTCATTACTTATACAATATACGGTCTCGCGTTTGAAAGCATTTTATGAAATTAGTAGTGGATTTCGTGATTTTGAATTGAGCTTATCGTCATTTTTATAGGGTTTTACCCCTTCATCAACTATTATAATTAGCCTGTAGCAATAGTTTGCTACAGCTCTGTTACGACAAATACAGTAACCATAGTGACGGACGAAGTCACTCCTTTAGCTCGGCCTAATGAGACGTTTTGGAGGTCCAGCTGGATAGTCTTCTTCTCTCAATCTCTGGAAAAGCAGTGACAGTTACTCGAGTGACGTAGAACGCTGCGCAGCCATTAATATCATATCCTCAAGGGTTCATCTAAACTAAAGGGAATCTAATTTCTATTCCTTGTTTATTCATACGTATTTGTGCCGAAGGAATCTATGTTTTGTTCCTTCATTCAGTTTATATCCGTGTTAAAGGAATCTATGTTTTGTTCCTTCCTTCAGTTTCTACCAGTGTTAGAGAAACCTACCTTCTGTTCCTCTCTCCATTCACTATTGGAGAATCACTATGTCAAAGGAATCGATTGGATTCCTCTTATTATCATCATTTATTTGTTCTATCATTTCATCTTATTACAAATCTGTCTCAATACAGGTAAAATATTGTATCTAGCTCTTGGTTACTCTATTCATTTCGATTATCCATAAAATTACATGTCTATGAGAAAACGCCAAAGCAAGCTCCATTGGACAAAATTGAACTTGAACTTATAATATACGTTGGACTAGATCCATTGGACAAACTATCTTGCCACCAGGAGAACGGCTGTTCGTTACAGTGCTACCGTTTTGCGTATGATAAATCGAATTTGTCAATCCATCGATGATTCTACCGGTTGAGAAAAGATTACATAGTTTAGTTCAGTGTATGACTGTAATGCACAAAAATGCCCACATCTTTAATCTTTTCTCAACCGGTGAAGTCGTCGATGACTTTAAAAAACTTGCGGATATTTTAATTAATCAACGGAGTTTCCACCGATTAAGAAAATATTACAGATCAGAATATTTTCGTGCATTTCAGTCATACATTGAATTGAACTGTGTAATCTTTTCTCAACCGGTGGTAATACCCTGTAAAAATAACGATTAGCGCACTAAAAAATCACGAAATCCACTCCTAAACTCATAAAATGCTTTTAAACGCGAGACCGTAATGGCGGCCGGGGCCGCGATTTGCATTGGGTTTTCCCTATCTTCAATCAGCGCCATCTACAGGAGGTAGTCTCGCAACACCACACAAGAAGAAGAAGAAGCACACAATTGCCATAAGAAAACCGCGGCCTCGGCCGCCATTACGGTCTCGCGTTTAAAAGCATTTTGTGAGTTTAGGAGTGGATTTCGTGATTTTTTAGTGAGCTAATCGTTATTTTTACAGGGTATTACCCCATAATCAACTATTAATAAGCCTGTAGCAAAAGTTTGCAACAGCTCCATTGAAAAAATGCGTTTAATTATACGCAAAACGGCAGCCCTGGTTCGGTAGCTTACCTTTTGATGACAAAAATCGCGCACGGGTTGACAACGCAGGTCGTGATCAAACTGGTAAGTATGAGTATGCCGATCGCGACACTGTTCACTGCATGCGCTGCATCGCCGCGCAATGGACGAAAAAACGGACACATGCAAAATAATTATTACGTGTTTGGTGGCATGATGGAAATCGGTGAATGATGAATTGATGGACGGATGGACGGACGGACGGATGGATGGATTCGACGAAAGGATGGATGGATGGTGGAAGAGTGCATGGATGGATGGATGGTGGAAGAGTGCATGGATGGATGGACTCTTCGTATGAGACCCAGGACCCTTGCCCTTGGTGGATCTTGCTGGTCGAGTCCGCGAGTCGTCGACGTGGTTTCGCATTCGCTGGCGAAAAAATCCCTCCCTTCTTCTCGTTACCGGGCATGCGCATGGCATGACATGGCAGTGGCGCACAATGGAACAAGTCAATGAGAAAGGTCAAACAAAGAATATTTAACTAAAAATGCAAATTTGAATGTCTTTACAGGCTAAAAACAAACTATAAAGGGTGATTCCTGTAGGAAATTTTACAATAAAACCGATAAAATTACTCTCAAACGTCTACGTTGCGTATTAACAAAGGTTATACGTATTTTAAAGTCGCCACACTATGTCTGTCCTCTCCCGTTGACTCGCTCCCACTGTGCGGCGGGCGCAGTGCAAGCTACGCGACAGAGAAGCGCGTCTTCAGACCGTGAAGGACACCTCTTTTTATTGGTATCCATGCTGGTTCGATTGATAAGAAGTTGTAGGAGGAGGAGGAGGATGAGAAAGAGAGAAAGAAGAAAAAAAAGTGAAGAAGCGTTCCTTACCCTCTCCTGGCGCTTGCTTTTTGGAGGTGAAGGATTTTCTTCCCTGAAAACATTATAAATAACATTTCAGTCTTCGTTAAACCATCAGTTTTCAATTCTTTCACGTTCAAAACACATCTACCCTAGTGCACAAACTGCAAACAATGGCTAGCTTTGCTAAATTTGTAAGTTTTCATTCTTTTTTTTTTTTATTTATTTATTTATTTATTGGTAAGGCTTTTTGTTCGCGAAAGTTCCTATCTACTTTATTTTTGTGAGTTAGGGTGTGTGTGCTGTGAGAAGGCTCTCTTTTCTCTTGATAATACGAAGCTCTGTGACAAATAAGTTTAAAACGTTTCAGTGAAATTTTCGAATGTCGCGTCGTTGTACAAGAACCGTTGGTGTTTTTGGACTGAAAGTGTCACGTTGAAGTTAATACTGTCGATGGTTTTTCTATGAATCGAATGGGAATCTTTACAGTGCTGCAGTGATTTTTTTTTTTTTTTTAGTTTTAATTTCAGAACCCCCCCTTCTTTTTAAACCGTCGATTTCAATCCCATCGTAGGGTCGCACTAAGGTCGCAGACCTTTAAACAAAAGTGGCCAAAATTCAGTGAAAAAAAGTAATCAAAAATTATTGTTTTCTGTATAATAAGCTTAAATTGAAACCTGCTAGTGGCATTTTCAGGTTCTAAATATTTGCTCAAAGTGTTTTCTGTGATTAAAATTGGTTTTGAAAGTTTATAAATGAGAAATTGATGCGAAATTTATTTTGTGATTCTGTCCCCTAATCGAGGAGTATCAACAGCTTCACTCGATCAGCACTGAACTATCCCTAGATAGAAATTATAATCACAAGGAACTGGTGCGCATGAAGATTTAGAAAGTCAAAGTTAGCACAAACTTTCCTTTGTGATCTTTGATTTACGCTCATAAAATAATTCTGCTTCAAATGCTAAAAAAGCCTTTTTCGATTAATTTTAAATTAGTAGACTATTTCAACTTTAAATGATCTTATTTTGCAGAGATGGCGTTCTTCAACTCCATCTTACATTATCACCTCAATTATTGACTAGTGTACTTCATCGAAACTTTAAACTATCGCATTTCATCGAGTGGTGTATGAAATGACTTTCACAGGGTGGGTTTAAAAGGGGGTATAGGAGGTCACTTGCCCTCTTCTGGCTAGTAATTACCATAAACATTTATACCAAAATTAACCCTCAAAATCCGGTGTTATTACAAACCCTTCTCACCAATTCTTTATCAATCTCAATTAATAGAATGAACTTTTCTCGTTTTGTTTGATTTGCATAGTGATTTTTTTAAAAATACATTTAAAACCATGTTAATTTGGTGGTACAGATTTGTACAGTCAGGATACAAAGGGTTAAAAAAATTGAGGACATAAAAAATTTGATCGATTTCGGTTTGGCCAAATTTTGGGTGGGGGATACACCCTTGCTTTCAACTGTCTATTTATTTTTGTTTATCAGAACGTCAAACAGTAAGTCATATTTCTGACACCCTAAAAAGTCATTTGACAATGGAAAGGTTTCTTTTTTTTTTTTTTTTTTTTTTTTTTTAATAATAAAATTCGAAAAAGTCTTTTTATCTCAATCTTTTAAACCTAGGACTTTCACACATCTACCATGCTCACAGAAAAGCACTGTCATAAGATTATTCCAGATAATACCTTCTCACATGATTTCACCCCGCATGAAAGAGAAAATCGCCTGATTTTATAATGAAATTTAAGCAAAATACAGATATTTTTTACCGTCCAAAAACCGTGAACCAAGTGACGGGAAAGTGAGCAATGGAAACGCTTTGATGCGCATCATTTGACTCAATACCTGGTTACTTCTTATTCATTTAAGGTAAAGTAAGTTGAGGTAGGTTCAAACTCGCTCGAAAGCGCTAGACCAAATCGCATGCGTTTTTAACTCATTAAATCCAACCGCGCTGATTCATCAGAAATCAACGAATTGCTTCTCCGGTGAAGGGGCACAATCTCATCTGTAAAAATGAAAGCACGGTGCTTATGCAGCGTTTTTAATGAACATAGGAAGTGTCAATTTCAGAAATTTATTTTTACTATAAATGTTTTTTGAATCACAGTGTTTGTATAAGAGAGAATAAAATTTTAGCAAAGTCTGAAATGAGAAGAGGAAATTTACATTTTTGAAAGTTAAGCAGTGGCGGCTCGTACGATTTGGCAATCATGCAATTTTTCCATTTAAACTTGGGTGAAAGAATCGATTCTCGGGGAGGCTGACACCCTTCTGGAGAATCGATTGCTTTACATTTGCTTAAATGGGAGGAGGACACTGTTGCCAAATTTCACGCGATGAAGTCAAGAGACTCATTCGTAGACTCGTATACGATTAAAAATGAAACATCCTTTAGAATGAAAATTGTGGTAGCGGACGCAAGCAGCAAACTTTCAAATTGTTTGAAAAACTAATTTGGAGAAAAACCAATGGAGACTTCAACAGCCGACGAAGAACGTAGCTCAGTGGCGACTCTGGCAATTTAGCAACCACTTGTTCCTCAATTCAAATCTATGTAAAAAAACGATTGTTGGTAAAACGCAAGCTTCATGCACTATCGAATCGATTATTTTACATGAAATCAAATGGAAGAAAAACATTGTTGCCAAATTGCAAGAGCCACCACTAGATGGCGTAGCTAAACCCGTGTCGTAGGTGAAGTGAAGATCTAAAGGTAGGCATTGGTTTATGTATAGACATCCGTGGAATTTAATAAATTTTGGTTAATAATGGGTTTTTCATAACTACGATATTGATGGGTAAGCAAATGCATCGGTGTATAATGTTGGTTTGATCGGGGTATTCAGCGTTCATAATTTACCAACATTTCTGCCGCTCTGATTCAGCAAAAAAAAAAAAATGATCAGCACTTCACTTATTGTTATTAAGTCAATCAAATAGCAGTTACCCAGATCATGCTAATTGATTTTTTACTATCTTGGTTTTTTTTTGTTAGTTTTTCTTTCTTTTTGAATGTATGTGCGATTTTCTCAAACTTGCTTTTTTTAAACTTCGAGCTTCATTTTCTTCGTGTCGCTCTCATTGGCTGATAATGTTGGTCAGTCTGGGGCTTGTTTTACACGGTTTACCGAACCCCCCGCCCCCCTAAGGATAAAACAACACCCCAATTCCGACCTTTTGAATCAAAAAAAAATTAAATAAATAACCAATGCTGAGCATTTTTTATAAGACTTTTTTGATAAAAATCTATTTTATTAAAAACATACCTAAAGCCTTTCGGTACTTTGCATCATCTTCAGAGGTGAGAAATTTAAATTATAACATCATACAAAATCATGGTGCAAAAGAAGAAGAAAAAGCAAAGCAAAGAGCAAGCCATTCAGAAGATTTATAAGTAATAAAAAGTGAAAATGGAAAGTTTAGAACAGGTCAAAAGCATTAATTAAAATCAAAGGCAGAAAATAATGCATCGAACAGTAAAAAAAAATGAATGGTCTGAATTGCTTACCCCTTTACTTCTTTTTTTTTTACTTTGCACCATTCTTATTTTTTTTTTGTGATGTAGCTTATAATTTCTTCTCTCTTCCTCACCTCTGAAGATGGCACTAAGGTCATTTTTAATAAAATAAAATTATTCTTATCAAAATGCGCAGAATATTGGCTAATTTATTTCATTTTACTTTGATACTATGCAATGCTGCTTACTGCCGCGACGTGTTCGAAGGCTTGTTAAAGACGAGCCCTTTTTCCCGGAATACTATGACACATTTTGCACAGTCTTGAGGGTCCATCATCCTGATGATCCAAATTTACTATTTATAAGAAAAAATACATACAGTTATCCAAAATCAAACTATCGATCGATTGATTTATCGATAGAATAGAAGCGGTGTGTCTAGAATCACATAAATCAGCATTCAAACGTATATATCCAAACGCGTTTTTACGTGACTTGGGCTGGTATTTCGTTGACACATCTATTATTTTATTAGTCTGTATATGATCTAACATCTCTTTTGATTTATGAAAGTCACGAACGTGATTCTACATGCATTAATTTCCGTGTCATTGGCGTTGTTCCAGGCAATTTTGGCATTTGTGGCAGTGGCCGCAGTCAGCGCCCTCCCCGCCCCCGAAACACCGGACAAAGCCCCAGCCGCAGATCCCGATGCTGAACTCGTAAAGGTCTCAAACGGCAAAATCGCTCCTTCTCAAGCCAACGATGATGGTGAAACGTTGAAGACAGCCAACTCATATGGTTTGGGATTACGGCTATCCGTACGGCGGTTATGGAGGATACCCATATGGTGGTTACCCCTATGGTGGTGGATACTACGGAGGCTATGGCGGTTATGGCAGTTACGGTGGTAAATATTCCTACTTTCACTAGAGACGTATTTTTTTTTTTTTTTTTATCTGAAAAAAAAATGTGGGGTTTTTCGGGCTCAATGTTTTGCGCACTTTTGCTATGAAACCAGAAATATGTGATTCTAATACAAAATATTACGAGGAAACTTGATGGAGAACAACAAAAAATCATAAATTTCCATCATGAATGAGAAAAAGGAACAATTAGTCGAGGCTCGCAGCAAAACGAATTTGAAACGACAGAAATGGCGCGAAACTCGCTAACGTCATTGTATAGGTTCGGTGGATCAGTCCAACTGAGATCAAATCACTGCTGTCAGCTAAACAACTATGTACTATCGACGAATTAAAGACTGTCGCGAGATTTTTACAAGCTAATAAGTAACACCTTCAAGGTTCTCGTTCGGCCACTCTTCATACTCCTCACACCTTGCAGGTGAGAGACCAGTGCGGGTGGGACGGGAAAGCCGTTGCGGATCAGTCCCTCACTCACACCCATAACTAAAAATGTGTGAAAATCTCGCGACAATCTTTAATTCGTCGATAGTACAACGGTGTCCAGTGCAAATCCTTCGAAATCCATCATCCATCGGCGCCAATAATTCGACAAGAAGCATGAATAGTCACAAACACAGTTATTTGAAGGCTTTTGTGGCAGAAGAGTAATTACGCGTTTATTAGCAGTGATTTGATTTCAGAAGGACCGCTCCGCCGGGTTTATACTAAGACGTCATAGAGTCCGAAACCTTTTCAAATAGCTCGAAATTTTCGCAACTTCTAGAGCGTTTTAGTTCACGATCCCGTGATGAAGAAAATTATAAAAAATACTATGAGTTACTTTCATTAAGCACTTCGCGGAAATTAAATAAAAAAAAAATGTGCGCAACAGACACATTCGTCGAGCAAAATTATTTCCGGCACAATTTGACACAGTAAAAAGTCGGTAAAAATCGGCAACAAAGGGCCAAAAGCCTTCGCGTACTTAAAAGATAATCTCGATTAATCGCTCACTTAGTGGTTCGCACCGTTCGCAAAACTCCAGAAAAAAATTAAAAGTAAAAAAATTGATTTCTAGGGGAGTTCTAGATTGATCTGAGGATTTTTTTTTCAGTGGAGAAGCATGAAATATGTCAATACTGCAATTGGCTCATTAAAGCCCACGAAAAATATCGAAAAGATTATAAAATCTTGTTTTTGCAATTTAAAGTATTTATTCCCAGTTTTTAGCAATATCATTTTGCAATATTAGAGAAGCGTTTTATGTATGTGTCCAGTATGTACCATGTACCCCAAAATAAAACGTTATTTTGAAAAAGGACTCGTGGTGCCATCTTACGGATCAAAAAATCCCAAACATTTACCTGAAATCACCTCAATGAAAGATGCAGTGCTGCCGTTAGTGTGTATTTGATGGCATTTTTTGATTTCACTGCGATGATTTTACCGGCTGAGAAAAGATGACACAGTTCAATTTAGTTCATGGCTGTAATGTCTAAAAATACTCGCATCTGTAGTCTTTTCTCAATCGGTGAAATCGCAGTTAAACTATTAAAATAACAGCAATTTTTTTAAAGTAATGGACAACTCCACCGGTTGAGAAAAGATTATGTATGCGAGTATTTTTGTGCATTAGTCATGCACTAGTCTAAGCAGTGTGATCTTTTCTCAGCCGGTGAGATCATTGGTGAATTGAAAAATGCCATTGAATATACACGGAACGACAGCTCTGACCCAGAATCACCTCAATGAAAGATGACAATTGCGTCAAATCAAAATCGAGCTTAAACTGAAATTTTAACCTATCCGATCCTTTTTTGTCCATAGGATACGGATACGGAGGATACCCTTACCACGGATACAGTCAATTCTATGGAGCGTATCCTTACGGATTACACGGTGGATTCTACGGTTAAGTTGCCTCTCTTCAATCGAAATAAAACTGCGTATCTCAAGTGCCTGCCAAATCCTACATTGCCGTTCAACAATGAATGTAATACCATTCGTTTTGTAAATACCCACCCTCATCCATTCAGATTTAAGTTCATGACCTTTTAATTTTTAAGAATGAAAATACCTTTTTTTTACTTTATATTTGTTTTATGATGAAATTTCAAATAATTAAAGCAACCAGTCAATTTTTAAAAAAACAAAAGATTTGCAGCTTTTCATTTTAGAGGTTTTTTTGTTTTTCCTTAGAAATCCACATTTTATAAAGATAAAATATGACTCATCTTTTATCATTTTTTTTTCTTTTCTTTTGGAGCCACATTTCAACAATATTGGTCCTAAATTGATGAAGTTATCAAGCCCTGGAATGTTGAAAAATATTAAGCTGTATGGTTGGGACGTTTTGTTATGTGCCATAGCCCAATATTTTGACAACATGTTGGTGCTGCGTTAATTCCTTAATGTAGCGACCGATATTTTTGAAATTTGGCTAAAAAAAATTGAGTAAAATATTACACAGTCCCTTTTGATACTGTTGGGGACTCTAAAATCATCAAACATCAAAAAAGTCAAGTAAATAATTCGGAATCGACAGCTCGTCAAAACGCGCCAATCAGAGGCCGCGATTGTTGCACGAGCGAAAATCTCGACTGGCGAAAGACACCCGTGAAAACGCGCCAATCAGCGCTCTCCATTCCAGATCACACTGGACTCATCCAATCATCAAATTAATTCTTCTCATAATTCATATTCTAATCAACCTAAAATTATTCCAATTATATCTACGTATTCAGAAAATTTCGTATGATTTTTTGATAAATTCATCTTATTTTAATACTCAAAACTAATTTTTAACGTCAATCACGACAAATTCAAGTCTCACCACTCAAGGTCACGTCTATTCACTCCGCGCACCAGATTTGGCGCCAAAACCGCAATCAGCAACATTCACTTTTATCAGTTGTATTTAATTCCAGCAATCATCTAAAATTCTAACAAAAATATTTTTGTATTCTCCATAATTTTATAAATTTTTTCCAAATCAATAGTTTTGACTTATTAATTAATTTCAATTAATGATTCAAAGAAAATATTCGCATCCTCTGACACACGGCATCCAGTCTACAACAGCCAATCACAGCGCTTCACTACACTTCTCCATTTTCCCGCGCTTTTCTGCGTTGCCAAATATCACCAACTAGTATAAATACCGCGGGTTTCCTAGAATTATTTGTCATTCTTGGCGCACACGCCGACCGAAGCAGCCAATCAACTCTCTGAACCTCTGGACACGGATTCATCTTTACCTGGAATTAATTGCAAGTTCTTTTCAGAACTCTTAGTCAGTGCAATTAATTACCAGTATCCCATCATCTCAATCTCAAGGCCGTGGACGAAGTAGGATTCTCCCGCCAATTCGAAGCTCTCTCTGATTGTGGCGCTATCTAGCAGCGTTTGCAAGAACTATTTCGGAAACAAATCAAGTCTATCTCTCTCACTCGTTCCATTCGAGATCTCTTGTACTGCGCTATCTACCAACAAATCCCGTAACTACGAAGCGAACGGAGCCTCTCTTTAAACACTGCGTTGTCATCGGCGTTTGTATCTAAAACAGCCGTTTTCATGGCTTCACGTATCTGAGCGTTTGCCGCTTCTTTGAAGTTGGACCTTTTTCTTCATAAATCTAAATTCCCGTCTTTTTTTATTATTACTTATATTTTTATTCTTTTCGACCACTTCCTGGTTTCCCGCAATAATCGCGGCAGCCGATGCACCTTGGCACTCGGATGACACTCTTTTTTTCATATTGTTTATTGGCCTTTCTGGTCGCACGCTGTAATGCGTAAGCCGGGTCAACTTTGACACCAGGTTCCCTAAAATCTCTAATAATAAATTAAGTAAACTTTTTGCATAAACTCGCGTCGTGTATTAATCATTTTTTTATATTTATTTAAAACTCTTTCCTTCCTTTTCCTATCAGATTGATCTATACGAGAAATCAGGGGGGATTTGAGTTAACAGTACCAATCTGACTCCTTGAACCTTTGCACTCTTTCCAAAACCTAAATTCGATAATCGATATATTATCATACAACCAAACCCACGTAATTTCAACTTCATTTTTCTACAGATTCAAATCATTCAAAGTCTTGATTCTGTCACTTTGTGACTGGTCCCTCGGAAAGCAACATTCTTTTTTTTCATTTAGATTTTTTTTATTTTTATTTTTATAACCTTCTATTCAAAGTCCGCACATTTTTGTGGTGCGTTTTCACGGGTGTCTTTCGCCAGTCGAGATTTTCGCTCGTGCAACAATCGCGGCCTCTGATTGGCGCGTTTTGACGAGCTGTCGATTCCGAATTATTTACTTGACTTTTTTGATGTTTGATGATTTTAGAGTCCCCAACAGATACCCCTTTTGATTAATGCTTTTAGAAGAAAAAAAAATGATAAACCTTTATAAAAAAAAAACTGAATTTCAAAAAGTGACGCTATTTATTGAGCCAGACTCTCACTTCAGACATATGAGAAAACACCTTAAATTCATTGAGATAAGTATGGCGGGTAGCCTACCTCTAGGAGTCGTCGGGCATCAAAACGCGGAATTGTGTCAGGGTTGCCGTTTAGTGGATCTATCTTTAATGACATCAATGGCGGGTCCAGAAATCTATCTTTCTCTCTCTTCTCCCACTTGAGCACGTGTGTTAGAAAAGGACAGGTCAGGGGCAGTCACGTGATTTTCGCCCCCTCTTCTATCCTTTTCTAACACATGGTTCTTAATGAGAGAGAGAGAGAAGGGCCATAACTTGGATCCGCTAGTGAATGACATTCTACAATCCATCGGTGATTCAATCAGTTGAAGCAAGTATTAAATGCATCAGTTTAAACGTATAACAATGGCTCATAGAAATACTTAAATCAGGAATCATTGTTTCAACCCATTAAATCACTGATAAATTAAAGAACGTCATTGAACATTGAAGATCCGCAAAACCTCAGCCCTGAATCTTATAGCCTGGTATCGATAAATTAACGAACTAATACGATCTATCGAACACCTTCGAACAATACCAAGTGGCGCCTCGCAATCAAGAAGCAAACGAACTTAGTAACTTAGTGGAAGAGTTGGTCAGCGTCAGAGGCAGTGACGCACAGTGGAGCAAGTCAATGGGAAGGGTCGGACATGAAATATGTTACTAAAAATGAAAATTTAAAATGTTTTTACAGTAAAAAAAAACAAACTATAATGGGTGATTCATAACGGAAATTTTACTGTAAAACCAATAAAATCACTTTCAAACTTTAATGTTCCGTATTAATAAAAATATACGCGTTTAAAATTGCGATGCCTTTTCCATTGACTCACTCCACTGTGCGACGGCTTCGAAAATGAATGGGTAATAAGCATCGGCGATTAAACATTAAACAAGAGAGTTGGTTCTCACAATGCGGAATGAAACAATCGAAGAGAATATTATACCCATCATATCCGCGAGCGGCGAGTTTTTCTTCAAGGCCATCATCATCGCCGCCATCTTCATTGTCGGCGTGCTTTTTTTTTTCACTTTGTTTCAATATTTACAATCGATGGTAATTGGTGGATAGCACTTATCCGTGAGAATCAATGCGGGTCGTAACCTGTAATTATGACACACTTTTTTTTTTTTTTTTTTTTTTTTTTTTTAATTTAATCATCATATTATTCTGTAAATGATCGAAAAATCTCTCACTCCACCCACCCCCTTTCACAGTCGAAGTGAATATTTACAACACGCGATAGCTTGATTCTCATCGTAATGATAAAAGAGAATGGTGATGAGATGGAAAATGAAAATGAAGAAGATTAATTTTAAATTTTTAAGAATATTAATATGAGGTTTACTAGCAGTTGCATAAGTCCTGCGTCGGCAATTCGACGCAACCCGCTTTACACGGTGACGCAACCCGAACCTTTCTTGGTCGTGAGAAAGCGGAAGAGAAGAGAGAAAAGAGTACGTTGTTCGAGTGTTGTAGGTTGCGTCGAATATGTCTGCTGAAAACTTTTCCTACAGCGTTATGGCGAAGCGTTGATAATTCCTATCTATAATTCAACGAGGTGTACGCACTGTACGCTGTACCTGTAAAGAGACTAAAAACGTGTCATAAGACCTATCCTAAAGTGTGACAGCATTTGTTTGCCTCTTTTTTTTTTTTTTTTTTTTTTTTTTTTTTTTTTTTTTTAAACATTAAATCAAAAATTGAGATTAATTTAGTGGAAATTGGTTTTAACCCTTCATCGCGCAGCGTTCCTCCTGAGGAACAATTACTTTATTACCCACTAGCAGCCAGTATAATCTAAATTTGACGTTGGGTCACTTACGACACATATAAGAGCATTGAAAAATAGTTCACAGTCCCGAAAACAGAGATCGCTCCGTAGGAGATCTCACATCAAATCATGAAAAATCAGGTCAACGGCAAAATTGTCACTTGAATCAAAAAACGTATTTTCTTTATAATGACTGTCAATTATTTTTCGGTAATCATTTTAAAATTCCTTTCAATAATTTCTTTTTTTTTTATCAAAAAAAAGCAACTTTTAATTGTAAAAGAAAATAAAAATCTCGTCTTCTTATATGCGTTACAGCATGTTAAAAAAATGGCGGAAAATTACATGTTTGAGCATATAGATCAAAAAATAACACGATGATTTTTTTTACTATTTTTCCCACTATTAGGGCGACTAGATGAATTGAAAAATTCATGTTCCGTCAAAAAAGAAAAAATTGGGCAGTGAAGGGTTAAATAAAAGTTTTAGAGTATGGTTATCTGGACAGAGAATTCTAATACAACTATCCAGATGAGAAAAGTTTGCTTGTTTCTGTTAATTGTCAGTTTCTTTATCGTGCAAATCCTTCCAAATGAGCGAAACAGTTTTACCAATTTTTGTGTCCAGATAGCCACTCTATTACACTTGCACTTTCGTTTGAAACCAATTTCAACTGTATTTGTCACAACGTTTTTTTTTAAATTTCAAAGATTAAAAAAAAAGTGAGGCAAACAAACCGAGACCGTGTGAAAACTCCCATAAGAGATGTCCATCATGACTGCCTCTATGGTGAATAAATAAAATAAATAAACGTAAATAAATATCACGTCCCTAAATCCTCTCTATTGGTATAGCTCGTTGGTGGAATCACTTCAACAAAATAACTTAGCGCCAAGCGTCACAAAACCACTAAGCCTGTCTGATACTATTTTACCCTGATTATGGACTTCATACTTCGTTTCGATTCAGCTCCTTGCTGTCTAAACGTCACAAATAAAGGCTGTTTACACAAACACAAATGTCGAAACTTCAGTCTTGATTCGCGGTTGGTAAGTGCACGGAAAAAAAAACTACGGCGAAAATAACGATACGGGGATACCTGATTTTGGCACCTGCTGGATGTTATGGTAATGTTAACCAGAGGTATACTACGTTTTGACTAGGGACTAAGTGATGTTACCTGATTGCATGTCGAATTCACTCAAAGTGTCGGTAAATGTACCATACTTCTGGTCATGTTTACCATAACATCAAGCAGGTGCCAAAATCAGGTATCCGTATGGTTATTTTCACTAATCTTTTTTTTTTTTTTTTTTTTTTTTTCGTGTGGTAGCCATGATGCGCGAATCGTCATTCATTATGTTTCGCCAAAACGGGCGATCAATTTGAATGGGTAAGATATCAATACAACAATATAGGGTGATACACTTATATTAACTTGTATTATAACGGGGTGATTCCAACGATACAAGTTCACCAAAGCTTGTAATTGAAACGACGTAAAAATGGAGTACTCGTGCTAGGGAGGTTAGTTTCTTATTATTCTAATGAAGGTTTATACTGAGGTTAGGTTGTTGAATCCATTTGACTCATTTTTTTGATAATATACAAAAGTATCGATTTTTTGGAGATCCAATGGGAAAATGAAAAAAATTATTCATTTTATAAAAGGTTTCTGGTAAAGAATCCGCGGTTTGTGCATTCTATACAGGTCATAAATCACATCTACGAAGAACAGCGCAAAAATGTGGTGATAACAACCAGATTTTACCACATTTTTTTCCATATTTATCCAAGTTATTACAACTGCTCATGCTGTCTCTTTTTTCCGATTTTTTTCCTCCATATTAACACAATTTTATTGTGAAAATCATAGGCGGACCGTATTAGGGGCTAAAAACTTACTTTTTTTGGCCGGAGGGGCTAAAAATCGGGAAAAAGCCATCACTTGAGACTTGAGAAGCAAAAGAAAAAAAAACAAAACAAAACGAAAAAACAACAAAATAATCACTTTTTAGCCCTCCCACTTTTTTTGGTCACGGTCCGCCTATGGTGAAAATCCAATAATAAAAATACCAAAGTAAAATATTTGTAATTGTATCAATAGATATCCAAAAAAGCTTGTTCTGAATGTAAAATCCTCCAAACAGCCCCCCCCCCCCCCGACCATAACAGAGCAACGCGACATTTAATTAAGCTGATTCAGGGTCGATTGAAGATTAGTTCGAGCCGTGGAAAGCATGTCACGCTGCTCAAAAAGTCAACAGTTTTTGGCTAAAATTGACAAACTTGCGCAAAAAGTACAACGAGGAACGTCGCACGTAGGAGTATTTGACCCGAAAACCTGGCCAAAAACGGAAAATTGAAAAGTCGTCCAAAAAACAAACTATTGATGGTTTTTGAGAGGTAAGTAACCGCTCTATTGCGTAATAGATGTGTCGGAACATCTACGTTTATCTACTGTTTAGAGGACAACATGGAACTGAGCGCTCGACGCACCTGCGGTTGTTCACCGCTCGAAGCGCTGTTAATAATCGGTCAACATTTTCCATCGAGGACAAGCGTTGGGGCATTCAAACATTTCAGCGATTATGGACGTTGTTTTAGATGGTATGTGCTTCATTTTGGTGGCAACAATTTCTTTTTTCGTGCATTTTTGACTCTTTTACATCTAATTTAAAATGGACATGAAAAAAATCTCCAACTTTAGGCTCTATCTTTTTAAAAATAGGCAATTTTGAATACGTTCCGGGCAAAACCGGGCACAACCAAAACAAGGGGGTTAGAGTAGACCCTTTTAGGCAACTGCTCCAACAGTCAAAAATTGCAATAAATTGCCCCTTTTTTTAAAAAACATGTTGAAGTCAAGCCTTTTTTATGAAATAAGTGTCAATAACTCGGCAAAAGAATGAGCTATCGACCTTTGGTTTGAGCCAAAATTCGTAATTTTTTACGCCTTTTCCAACCATAAACCGTGCAATAGGAGTTTTGAGCTTAAATTGGAAAATTAACCAAAATCGATTTTCAAATATTCAAGAACAAGCAAATATTTTTGGCCAGGTTTTTGGGGTAAATACTCCTACGTGCGTTGGTCGTCGGTACCTGCGAGCATACTTTAGGAAGACACCCTGAAAGTTTCAAGCTGAAATACTCAAAACTAAAACCGGAAATTATGAAATCCAAAAATTCTCATAAACCTCAATGAGTGCGAGTGAGGCAGAGGCAGATAAACATATAATCCCTTGGACTCACTCGCACTCACTAAGCTTGTGGCAAAATGAATTTCACAATTTACGGCTTTAATATTCAACCAGTTTTGCTCTTTTTGGGCTCAAAAACTCCTGTGCTGACATTCTTGGAATTTTCATTTTTTTCTTTGTTTTCAATTTAAAATACCAAAACCACGGCTTTTCCCAAAAGTGACAAGTGGCACTATCCATCGGATTTAAATCTGGAAACGTTTCTCCTGGAATCACCTCAAAGAAATTAATCAGATATTCAATAAATTCGCCTTCAATTTGGTTCGATGCAAGAAGCACTACTCGGGATAAATCTGTTACGAAAAGCGTTGCAAGGCGCAGCTGCGATTGAAGTTATATAAAAACTCGAGCCGTTCAAATTACGTACGTGGCGCCTTCAACATTTTTGACGCAAATAGCAATACACGAGAAACACGGCACATCATCGATCAAGCGCCTTCAATTACAATACCACGCTACCTGTCATACTCCCGTACTATTGTTTGTTTCCATCTAGAGCCCTATACTTCCAGGATAAACGGCTGCAAAAGTGCTCAGTAAGCTTTTATTTACTGGCTGAGTTCAGTTATGGTTGAATCACTTAGGTACATTGGTTATAGCGTTCTAGAATTCAACCATTTACTTCATCCGTGCAAAAAAGGTTACATTATCCTGTGATGTAGTATATCCATGTATACTGCGAAAAGTGCTGCTATTCATAATATTTTCTGCGTCAAGACAATAAAGGGACAAATTCTAGAACGCTACATGTATGATATGCTTCATGATTTAAATAATATTTATTAGTTATGTTTTGTTGGCTAATTGAATGTTATTTGAAACAATTTCATAACGTACTCGTACTAATAGTGAATAAATATCGCAATACGCCGATTAAAATTTTTAAAGTCGCAAATTTTTGTAACCGGATCATGAATTTAATACGTATATATATCGCAAGATTCGTTTCGAAAACCGTAACCTAGTCATGTCATTCGAAACCAGAGATGACAGACTCCCAGAGTAACAATTAAGTGACCATCTGAGTAAAATTTGCTTTATGCTGCATGGAATTCATCCCTTTAATCAATATGAATGATTGATTACAAAGCAAATATTTTTCTAACAAAGATTTATGAATCTGATATGCGAGACACTTTTTTTTTCATAATAATTTATTAAATGATTACCCGTGGTTGGAGTGAATTCCGCGCGGCTTAACTTCATGACTCAATCAATATTCTATCATGAATTAATTGTGAACTGGAAAGATAAAAAAATGTACATATTTCATTCAAAAAAAAATTGTATTTGATTTACACTCTATAGTTTTGCAAAATATCATTTGTCTAAGTTGAATCGATTAACCAATAAGATTTGATCTCTCTGAATTCTTCAATTCAATGTATTTTTAAAGGAATTACTCGCGCAAGCTTTCTGAAAGAGGAGTTGCATTTGAATTTATAGCCATCAAAGCATACATATTACATATGGTGAGTTTTATCTTATTCAGTAAAATATCGACAAAAAAAACTCGAATCAATAATAACAAAGTACTCCGATTGTTCCAATGCAGCAACACGTTATCTAATCAGTTGTTGACCTGTGGTCTTTCATTTCGTAGGTTTACCGAAAAGTGAAAGGACAGTCACCTTTCAGAAGTTCGCGATTCCATGTTGATTATCCTGCGTTACCAATATCGTTCACGCGTTTTCTTGCGAAACAATGATCGATCTACATACATATATTCGGCGCCGGCCGCGGCGCGCGTCTTAACTGAAACTTGTCTGCAGATTTTGTTTATTAGAAACCACTACTGCACTGAGGGCGGGACATGCTAAACCACTGAAATAACGCCTCATCACTGATCGATTTAAAACACCCGCCACATTGTGGGTTACAAGGGCTGGTGGCCGGTGGTCTCTGCCCTCGCCTTCCGAAAGGGTGGGGGGGGGGGGGGGGGGGGTGTGCCACCATGATAGGCGTAGCTAAATAATTTTTCTGGAGAGGGCCAACGTTTGTAGACTCTCTGGGCAGTCTGGGGGTTGCCCGGAAAATTTTGCGAATTCAGCCGCTCTCAGTCGTGATTTCCGGCTACCTCCACCGCGCAAAGCATATTTTTATGTTCCTTCGCCATAAAAACTCCTAAAATTAGAAAATCTTGAAATTTTAATTTTTGCTACTCGTGTTGAATACAATCGTAGAATATGAAATAATGCCTCAACAGTTAACGGTGTTTTTATTTCATTATTCGCTTTACAGTTTATTATTATTTTTTTTTTTTTTTTTCATTTTTTTAAATTATTACCATATTTTTTTGTTTCAACGTCGGAATTTCTGGGGGTGGCCTTTCCCCCACCAACCGGCCCCATTGAAGCTACCCCCCCCCCGTTGCAGATACCCCTGGTTGCCACCTCCGCACAATGTTATCCCCTTAACGTTATGAATAATAGCTCAAACCGCATTATTTTTTTTTATTTTTATTTTTATTTTTTATTTTTTTTTTAATCCTCGAGAGGGAAAAAATCACTATTGGATTTGTAGGGCCAGACACACGAAACATTGTCGGGTCCCGGATCTAATTTTAGAGACTCCAATGAAAATTAAATAGATCATTGGAACTAAATGAATGCCTGGGAAGTACATGATAGTTATAATCCTTACTGATTACAATCAGTCGGGATAGTTACGCTCTCGGCCACCGATTATTTAAAATCGTCGAGATTTTTGAGGGCGGTAAAAATTCAACGATTCTGAGTTTTTAAGGGTCACGTTCTTTACTTCATTCAATGTGATTCAGTGGCGGCGCGTGCAATCTGGCAACAACGTCTTCTCTCCATTTAAACCTATGTAAAACAATCGATCTTCAGGAGGTGCAATTGCACCCCCAAGATATCGATACTTTTGCATAGGATTAAATGGAAAATTTACATGGTGGGCCGATTAGTTCGAGCCGCGGATACCACTCAAAAAATCAACAGTTTAGGATAAAATTGACGAATTTGCACAAAAAACACACATTTGAGAAACGTCAGCTCCTGATGTGAGCATACTTCAGGAAGATACCCGGAAATTCAAAAATAAAGCCGGGATATATATTCGAACTACAAAAATTCCCACAAGTCTCAATGAGTGCGAGTAAGGTAGAAAGACGTAGTATCACTCAAAGTCACTAAACTTATGGTGAAATTAATTTCTATTATTAAGGCTTTAATTAACAACCAATGCTGCTCGTATTGGATTCAAAAGATCCATAAAAAATTACAAAGGGCCCGACGTTCGTGGGTTTTGCGTTTTTCTTCGTTTTCAATTTGAAATGCCAAAAACACGATATTTCTCAAAAGCGACCAGTGGCGGTGGTGGCGCTATCCATCGGGTTGAAATCTAGACAAGTTTTGCCTGGAATCCAAGGGCGGATCCAGCGATCTGGCAATCATGTATTCTTCCCATTTAAGAACGTATGAAGAAGAATCGATTCTCGAGGGGGCCATGGCCCCTTGAATGATCGATTGTTTCTCACGCATTCAAATGGGAAGAATACACAGTTGCCAGATCGCTGGATCCGCCCATGCTGGAATCACCTTCATCATCACCCAAAGCTCTTATTGGGCAGGGGCAGGACGTAAACAAAGCTCCATACGCCGCACTATGTGGTATTTGACCGGAAAAGTTGGCATAAACTGTTTTTACAGTCCTAATGACTTGGAATTTGCAATCTGGGGGTATTTTTTAACGCTGAATTCAAATTTTGCATCGGTTTTTCAAAATTCGAATATCCAAGATGGCTGCCGATAATTTTTTCGGCTAATCGGTCGGCAGCCATCTTGGATTTTCGAATTTTGAAAAACAGATGCAAAACTTGAATTCAGCGTTAAAAAGTACCCGTGAATAGTGAGTTTCAAGTCATTTGGACGGTGTTGCCAAATTTCACTCGTCGCCTCTACAACACGTGAAAACGAGAATTTCGTGCAAAAACGCAAAATTCGAACTAATTTTCCCGGAAAAGCCGCATTTTTCCGCAACTTCTGACTTCAAGGCCTATTAGTACGCACTAAGGACTACCATTTCTCATATATATACCCGCGGGATGTGGCAGGATGTTTGAACTTAAGTTCTCTTGAAAATCGGAAAATTTACGTTTTTAGCTAAAAACTTTGAAGTAGCAAAAATATATCAAATTCAATTGGATAAAATAGGCATAAACTGATTGTAAATACCTTCAGGAAGACGATCCATGTACACAAATTTTGTTCTGACTTCATTTGAAACACTTTTTTTTACTTTGATTATAGTCTCGTGCTGAGGCTAAATTTAATGGTGGTAAAACTGATTTTTCCCTTGGTGGATTCTAGGTGAATTAATCTAGTTTAGACCCCCTAAGTACAACTTTCTAATGCAAAAATCTATGTAGATTCCGAATATCACAACAGTTTTTCCCAATAGCGACTTTTTTTTTTTTTTTTTTTTTTTTTTTGAGTTTATGCCAGCTTTTTTGATCAAATACCACATAGTGCGCCGTAAGATATACTCGCCAACGGCAAGTTCACCCTTGAAAAACGCACGCACGCAGATCTAACAATAGGTCAATGCATATCCTGAATCTTTATAAGATCAACAACTTTTGAATGATACCTACGAAAGTCTTCCTCCAGTCGAACGAAAATCCTTCATACACCTAATTTTAACCTGATTGTGAGTTTGAAGCACCCTGTCACCCTCTGTCATTGCCTGAGGACTAAAATTTTCCACTTCGACTACCTTCGTGCTCGTGAACTATTGTGAAGAGATCTCCGGGTCGCGCGCATACGCTGATACAGGAATTTTTCTATCTCTCTCCCTCCCATCTGAACGCGTGCGTCAGACAAGGATGGTGTTAGGAGCTAAAGTCACGGGATGGCCTCTTCTGCTATCCTTTTTTAACATGTGTATTCAAATGGGAAGAGAGAGAGAGAAAGACAAACTCCTGTATCCGCACATGGTCGCGCGCTCCTCCGCAAATTCCCCCTGCTCCCCATTCAACCTCATTCATCTCGAGTGAGATCGTGACCACTATTGGATAATATTTTTTGTCAGAGATCCGACCACCTCGCGACGTCTGGTGTGTGGCAGTGTTGCCAGATTGGGGTTAAAAAGCCGTACGTTTTACATTGATTTAAATGGGGACGATGCGGCTTTTTACTCTCGATCTGGCAACACTGGTGTGTGGTGAGGTGAGTGGCAGAAATCTAATAATTATATGATTCGTGTCCTGAGCATCTCTTGAAAACGGTAGCTGTAACACAAACGTGAGATAAGGAGGATCTCAGGAGAGCCATGCGTAGTTGCCAGATTTGGCATTTCACATTTTACATTGATTTAAATGGGCCAGTGGCGGCTCGCGCTATTTGGCAACCATATTTTTTGCGATTTAAACTGATGCAAAAGTTTCGGTTTCTCAAAGATTTAGTGAGTCTATTTTACGTATGTTTAAATAGAGATAATCCGTTGTTGCCACATTACACGAGCCTCCTTTGAAAAGGGCGAAGCACTGGAAAAAATAATTCAGAAATTCTAATAATATCACCAGAATCCCAACGATATTATGTCAGCCGAGAAGTTTAGCGCTTTTACCTGCAGAATCCCTAGTGTTACTATCAGAATATGGTCACAGAGCCAGAATTTCCTTAAAACTATCAAGAGCTATGATACAATAACCAGAATTCTGATAACAGCGATACACATAGATCTTACCACAACTTTGTGCTTCTGAGGCTCCAGTGCAGTTCGTCCAGTATTTTTTACTTCGGAAGTTATTTTGTGCCAAATTTTATTGACCATTTTATATATTTTGTACTTATAAATATTTTTTTCCAAAGATAATGGCGTCCCATAAAGATTATATGTCCAACGTAAAAATTGGACTTTAATATTTTTTATCCAAAAAGTAATTTATCAAGTGCGTAATTTGTTTCATTCAATCATTAGATCGAGAGATCAAACTTTCAAAATGTTCAAGAATTTTGCTTCATGTGGAAGTCAGTACCCAAGTGATTAGATGATCGTGCATCCTTAAACTGCTTTTTAAGCAAATAAAAATACATTTTTGGGTGGAAATTTAACGAGCCTCTCCAAATAATTATTATCTACTTTTAGGCATTAGGATTGGACTTTCCATAATATTGCGAACAAACTTTGTCAAAAAGTCCAAGACTAGAATTGAACAAAAAACCACCGGACATAAAATTCATGAACTACAAAAACGGACCAAGAAAATCGCAGTAATGGGTCTGTTGCAAACTTTTGCTACAGCGATAAATAGTGTTTATTCCAATGTAAAGTCGCCTGAAAAGTCCATTGGTGGCATCATAAAGTCATGAAATACAATATTAAACTCACAAGAGGCGTTTATTGAAATCCAAGATGGCGGCAAAATATTGAGGAATCTGAATGTATGCACCGTGATCATCTAAGGATTGCCAACTTTGACAACCTCACTGGAGGTAGAGGTTATGTGTTTGTTTACGTTGTGATTGATAGTGATGGATATTGTGAGGTTGGCTATCCTTGAATGTTCGTCGTGCATGCATACAGATTGCTCGATATTTCTCCGCCATCTTGAATTTCATTAAACGCCTCTTGTGAGTTTATTATTGCATTTCATGGTTTTCTGATGCCACCATTGGACTTTTCAGGCGATTTTACATTAAATTGTACACTCTATAGCGCTGTAGAAAAAGTTTGCAACAGACCCATTACTTTGAATGTAAAGTATTAGATTAGACACACTGTCCAAAAACCGCTTCTGGTAATTTTTTTTCCCCCCCGAAAAGTAATTATTTGTTTTAGCACGATCTGGCAACGACGGAGAGTACACCGCGAACATGACGCAGGCAACTAGAAGCTAAGAGCTCGCTTTTTAACCACTAGAGCTCTTCTTTTAAATGTCTCAGGGTCACACGGAGTTAAAAAAAGAGCATTGTTTCGAAGCAGTGCCTTTTATAGGGGGATTAATCATGCCTAACCACGAGTATCTTACCAGTAACAATGTTTATTAGAGTAAGAGCCATAACTACTAAGTACCCAGGGCAGACCCTCTAGAAGTTCGAATGGTATGAGCTGGAAAGGGGGTTCTGATTAGGTTCAGGGGGGGGGGGCCTCACGGTGTCCTCTCCCAACAAATAATGTGTCCATACCCATGAAATCATGAAAATTAGTTTTAAAGAATTTTCAAGCAAAATTTGAAGAATAAAAACAAAAAAAAACAAAAACATATATCATCAGAAAATAATAACTAGATTTTTTTATTTATTATTCCCAAACTTCAAATAAAAAAGTAAAACATGATAACCATAAACGCACACTCTGGCGGCTTTAAAGATGGGGGCCACGGCCATTTTTTTGGTATTAAAAGAACCAATAATGAGATAATTTAGAGATTATGACTAATTTAACTTTTGCTTACTTATTAGCTCTATTTAATTACATTGTAAGCTATCGTATTTGCAAGGTAAAATATTCTAAAAATCCAACGAGTTCATCATTCTCTGTTACAGATTGTTTATTATTTGAATACGAGTTTAACCTTGGGGGCTCAAAAAGAGAGATCGACTAATATCCCCAAAATCTAGGATATAACCCCCGAGGAAATTGTTGACATTTAAGAATTTACATCGTATGTAACCTCAAACAGTCGTAAAAAGAAAATGGTTATTTCACGAAAAAGAATTCACAAAATCAAAGGAGTGAAATTTCATTTTCTAATCAATCATGATTTACCTATTATCCTAAAAGAACTCAGTTTGCGTAAAAAATTATGAATTTTGAGTTAAAAATTTGTGAAAACCTTAAAAATTTCGATTTTAGAGAACGTTTTACTCCTTAAAAATTGACCCCCTAAGAAATAACCTCAAGAACTCACTTAAACTACCGTCGTTAGGTTAATTGGAGTTCTAAATAATTGTTGAAACAAAGACTAATCTTAAAGACAATCGTTTGTGAAAATTCTCGTATTTTTGTTTTCTCTATACTTTTTATACGTACATATATGACCTGTTTTAGTATCGCAATACGATCTTCATTTTGTGATTCAGTGATACTCGCAACTACCTACTACATTTTTGTAAACAAAATCTAATTATTTTCGGCGAACTTAACAGGTCAACCGCCATCGAGACAAAGAACTCAGAACCTAAACTTAGTTCAGAAATATAATTAAACTTGGATCACTCTCTGAGGCTTTTTGCGTCGGAATTGTGAAGATGAAACACGTCGTGAATTTCTAACACCCCTGTTCCAAGTCTTCTTCCTCGAAACGCATCACCGCACAATGGTTTGTATTGTTGACTGTTCTCATGGTCAGTGGCATAGCCTGCAATTTGGCAACATTGCGGCCTGTCCATCGAAACCCATGAAAAAGATCGAACTAATGGGTGTTTGGTGAACACCTTCGCATTCGACCTTTTACATGAATTTAAATGGACACAATACATCGTTGCCACATTGCACGCTGCGCCACTGCTCATGGTATGTTCCAATATTTTCAGCCAGAGGTTACATACATTTATTTTGCATCATAACTAATCCTAATATTTAGATATATATCAGTCTTCCGGTTTTTGTATATTTGTGTTCCTGAATTTGGTATACTCACTTTAAATCAGTCTTTCTTCTCAATTACTCATTCAATTTTTTTTTTTTTTTTTTTAAAAGAAAGGTTTGCAATATCGGACAACGATTTTAATAGTTACTAATCTCTTTTATGGATATTCATGGACTTATCCCTCTTATTTACTACAAAAGGACTGTCGAACAAGTCCCCTACACTACAATCTCTAATTGCGCTCAGTTTCAAATATTTTTTTTTTCTTTCAAAACTTGTAAAGAATTCTTAATTAATGCACTTAAGAATGCACCTACTAGTGAATCTGCATTGTGCATTGTGCATTGTCATTGGTTCTCATTTTGCCATTATACCAGTGGCGTAGCTTGCAATTTGGCAACATTGCACCTAGTCCATTAAAACCTATGAAAAATATCGAACTATTGGGTGTTCGGTGAACACCCTTGTATTCGACCTTTTACTTGGGTTTAAATAGACACAAAACGACGTTGCCACATTGCACGCTACGCCACTGCATTATACAGCCATCTCAAACCAAATGCACGTTGATACCATCGGCCATTTTCCAATCATATTTGCCAATCATTTTGAAGCTTTCTGGTACTCATTTCATCTTCAAAATACACCAGAATCTGCATGAATAAGAAATTCCAATGAAAAATATTAACAAAAAACAAAAAAATCACGCATTTAAAGGAAAGTATAGGACGATTATTAGGAATGTTCAAAAATGGCAATAAACATATCGTTGGCCAACTATGGATTATGTGTACTATGGTAAGATAGTTGAACAACTACTATGGCTAAGGTCGTTTTTGGAACAGTCATATAGTTGTCGTACAGTCGTATGTGTTACCACGGAGTCATTTTGAAGGGGTTTTTTTTTTTGCATAAAATGTGATCGTATCCAAGAAAAGGGACCTCATCCTCCAAAAACCAAAATTGAGTTATTACTTATTACCTAGTGGGGCAAAATAGAGGAGATGAAGACGAACATTTTATGACCAAAAATGTACACAATTTTGCCATGAAAACGTACATGGCAAAATGGAAAATGAGGAAAGGGACCTTCACTTTTACGCATTAAAATTACATTTGGAAGATAAGGTCCATTTTTACTTTCTCGCAACTAACAAAGTAAGAAATTGAGAAAGTATTGCGATGGCGCAGCTGTCTGTCTGTCTGTCTGTATCCCAGCATAATAACTTTTGAAACAATGTTCGCATCAAAATTTTGCAGAGAAGTTGCTTTTACCATTTCCCAGAGGGTCTTCTTTTGTTCTTTCCAACATTTTAAATTGTGAGCAATAAGTTATGGAGGATAAAAGATTTCCATTGAAATCAATGGGAAACTGGGTAAAATGGGTAAACATATCATAGTAGCAAAAATACATAAGAAATAATTCTATTTAATATGGTATTAAATGGGTTTTTAACATGTATTTAAAGGGGGTTTGTCCCAATTTTCATGGTAATTTAATATAATATTTAATACGTATCAAATACAGAATGAAATATGTACTGCGAATACGTATTAAATACTTATTAAATCGATTGTGCATACAATATATATTGAATATGTATTAAATAGTTTTAAATACTTATTAAATTAAATACATTTATAAAATACAAGTATTCAATGGGGCAATTGCAAGGGTCTGAAATGTTATGTTTTTTATAAAGAAAATGATAGTATTGGATGAGCTGAAGACAGTGGTGCCTTTTGTTTTTTCATAAGTGGCACGGTTTAGGAGATACATGGGTACGTGTGAAGTTGTAAAAAATCGTGAGCGTAGTGACGTCACTACGCGGAATTCCCATTTAAAACAATGTATTTTGGGTCAAAATCTTATCTCCGGAGCAATAGGACTTAATTAGAAACCAAATGTATCTTTGTTCTCAGCTCACCAAGTACTTTAAGTAATTTTCTTTATAAAAACCACAACATTGTTGACCCTTGCAACTGCCCCATTCACGTATTTTTGCTACTAGGGATACGGAAAATTGTAATAATTCATTTGGTGAGAGAAAGTGCTCGTGGGGTATTCCCTACAGTTTATTATGATTCTGACATGGTCTCACAACAGTGCCAATTTACGCCTAAAACCCTCGGAATTTGTTCTTATAAGACCACTACAGAGCGTTAGCCGTCCAAAAAAAAAAATTATCATTTTTCGACATCTTTCGCTAAAAATCACTCTCCTGAAAAATTCACTCCGGAAAATAAGGTCCTTATTCCTGAACGCGGTCACCAATGCCAAAAGTTCAAACCAATCCAAACCTTTGTCCACATCTGAAACAGATTCTCAAAAAATTAATTTAATTTTTTTTCTTTTTTTTTTCCAATTCAATTTTTTTTTAATTGATAAGTAAGTTTTCTCAGGTTGACAGACTTGTTTTGCCCGCCACAACACCTAGCCTTAGAGGACGAAACATTTATAATCATCCCTTGTTTTTCACATTTTTTCTGCTATTTTTTGTAAATATGTATTTGAAAGAAAGAAAAAAAAAACTTTATATAACTTAAGTATCGCTTTTTTTCAACATGTTCTCTTTTGATGATGAATAAACTAAATTTCAAATTTAAAAAAAAAAAATCTCAGGTTTCAGTTTTAGACTGAAATAAATAAATCAATCCTGTATTCTAGTAATATTACCATAAGCGCATCATCGATATGTGAACTACACAAAGTCTGGTACTTTGATCAGAAAATTCTGTTGTTAATACCAGAATATGGTTACAGTACTAAAATTTCCTCAGAATTTCTTAGAACTATGGTACAAACACTAGAATTCTAGTAATTTACTATCCTTTAGATTAGTTCACGTATCATAATGCTTCTGGTAATCTTTTTTTCAGTGTAGTAGTATCCAAAAATTCCTGCTTTTCAAATCATTGAGCTTCGTTTCTTTAAGGATGGAACTGCTGCACTGTCGCGTATCCTAGGCCCGGATACAAAAACAAAAACACTAGTCTACAGGAAAAACGGAAAACAGAGGAGGAAGAAGAAGGAAAGAAGATGTACTAACAGACCTTCGTCTAGGAGCAAGGTCATGTCACTCGTGTGATCCATAAGGTAACTACTCTTCGCATCCACGCGTAAAAGTGAATGAGACGAAATATGGATCACGATATTGCAATTATTTATGACAGAGTTGTAATTTGTGACATATATATACCTCATGCAGATGCAGATTTTTTTTTAATCGTCAGTGCTCGTCGTCCACCAAACCGAATTGGGTTCTCGTTTCGAATTTGCGCGCCGGATTTTGTTTTCGTCAAGTGAATTGTCAGAGTTAGAAACCAAGGAATTAATCTCAGAATGGCGATTGGAATGACTATGGTGAGTTTTCAACAATAGCATTTAGAATAATTATATACAATAGCTTAAATTAAACTGACTCAAATAATAATTAGTTGATTGATTAATTAATTAGGTGATGACCAATTAACTATTTATTGATTAGTTGATTGATTGATTGATTGATATAGAATGATTGATGAAATAATTATATCATCGCTTGATTGATTCGTTAATAAATTCATTATTCAGATGGTTGATTAATTAAATAATCAATTAATTAATTAATTAGTAATTTTATGATTCATTCATGCATTCATTAATTCATTCATGCACTCATTCATTAATCAATGAATGTTAAAAATAATTGGTTAGGTAGATACTTTATCGCTAAAAATGGAGCTGTTGCAAACTTTTGCTACAGGATTACTAATAGTTGATTATGGGGTAATACCCTGTAAAAATAACGATTAGCGCACTAAAAAATCACGAAATCCACTCCTTAACTCACAAAATGCTTTTAAACGCGAGACCGTAATGGCGGCCGAGGCCGCGGTTTTCTTATGGCAATTGTGTGCTTCTTCTTCTTCTTGTGTGGTGTTGCGAGACTACCTCCTGTAGATGGCGCTGATTGAAGATAGGGAAACCCAATGCAAACCGCGGCCCCGGCCGCCATTACGGTCTCGCGTTTAAAAGTATTTTGTGAGTTTAGGAGTGGATTTCGTGATTTTTTAGTGCGCTAATCGTTATTTTTACAGGATATTACCCCATTATCAACTAGTAATAAGCCTGTAGCAAAAGTTTGCAACAGCTCCATTACTCTCGAAAAATTGTAAAAATAGGTTGCGGGGGGGGCAATTACTTATCTTAATTAAATAGTGAACAAAAAACAAAAAAAGGGTGCTGAAAATGTTAGTCCAAACAAAAAATAAGAACGTGAACTGAGACAGAGTGTGGTTTTCCCCCTATTCCAAGTTTTGAAAATTCTTTTTTTCTCCTCTCTTCCCACAAATAGTCAAATCGTCGAAGGGGGGGGGACCTCCATACTTCTTTGAATGGATCTGCGTTGAGAAAATCAGCAGACGTTTAGAAATGTTTATGCAATGTATTTTGGTCAAAATACGTCGATAAATAAAAGTTACAAGAACTGTAATCTTCGAAAGGTTTGCGAGAAACAACGGCTGCGCAACCTGCACTTACATCCATACAGTGCGTAAAATTTGGCTTTATGGGCGCTTTTGGTGATCACAAAACCCCTCTCCTATTGATGGATGAATTCAAATCTAGGGTTAGGGTAACAGGCCTAGCGTAATTAGATCATTGAGTAAATATAAAATTATACTGTAATGTCTCAGTTCGATCCATGGGCGGATCCAGCGATCTGGCAACCGTGTATTCTTCCCATTTGAATGCGTGAGAAACAATCGATTAGTCAAGGGGCCATGGCCCCCTCGAGAATCGATTCTTCCTCATACGTTCAAATGGGAAGAATACATTGGTTGCCATGTTGCTGGATCCGCCCCAGCGGCGGCTCGTGCAATGTGGCAACAATGGATTTCCTCCATTTAAAACTGTGTAAAATAATCGATTACTTGGTGAGGCGCAGCGCCTCACCTAGTATCGATCTTTTTGCATACGTTTAAATGGCAAAAGTGCACGGTTGCCAGATTGCACGAGCCGCCACTGATCCGCCCTTGGTTCGATCTGTTAGCCAATTAGTTTCCGAAAAATAAGCAAAGGGAACTAACCATTGAAAAGCTGAAATTCAAATTGAACCATTAACCCTTTTAACTACCAGTTTCGAAGGCAAATCAATCTTCACTCGCTCCAATTTAGTGGGTAGTTAAATAAACCTACACATCGGTGCTGATTTTGCATACACTTTTAATTGAAGGCGCTCCAAAGAAACATTGTTTTTCAAATGTTAACAATATGGAGTCGCAATTAGAGAGAATTGAAGACCGAAATAATGTGTTGCAGCTCTAGTAATTGAAACGAGTGCATCATTTAGTATCTAGTGTTTCAACGTAGTTTTTCAAACCATTTAGAGATCTGATGTAAACCTCATTCATTAACGTTAAACAAATTATAAGTATTTCAGACACTCTCTGCCAATGTAGTTTTAGAATGCATTGAGACAAACAGTTTGAAGATCGATGGTTAAATTCATGCAATCGAATCTTTATTTATTAAGACCAATAACGTGTAAATCGCACAGTGGCGAAGCGTGAAATGTGGCAACGTTCCCTTTCGCCCCTTTAAATACATTAGAAAAGTCGAAATCTGGTCATCACCGATGACCGAAGCATTCGATTCTTTCAGTAAGTTTAAATGGAAAAAGTACATCGTTGCCAAATTTCACGCCTCGCTCCTGAAATCGCAGTCAATTTATTCGAATCGCAAACTTTCTATATTGAGATTTTAACGCCAATGTAAGATACAAAACAATGAATTGATCAAATCCAGAGCTGTCTAACCAATAATAATAGTAGTATATACCGATAGTTCGTTTCAAAATTGGCGAAGATCACCGATAGTTTTTGGCGATTTTTCAATTTTCACTCCTTCAAATCAAATTGAATTTGTCTGCGACTGTGACATTTTGATTTTGATTTTAAAGCGTCTTTCAATGCTTGAATTCTCTCTCTCTCTCTCTCTCTCTCTCTCTCTCTCTCTCTCTCTCTCTCTCTCTCTCTCTCTCTCTCTCTCTCTCTCTCTCTCTCTCTCTCTCTCTCTCTCTCTCTCTCTCTCTCTCTCTCTCTCTCTCTCTCTCTCTCTCTCTCTCTCCATAGGGCAACCGGGGCAATGCCCCAGGGCTCCCCGAGCTTGGAGGGCGATGAGGGCTTTATTTTTTTTATTTTACACTTAGTGGAGATTCTCCCTCCCCACCCTCCCGGTCACCTAACATGATAATAGGGGCCCCCTGGGCCCTGGTCTCCGTAATTTGTCTTGCCCCGGGGCCCCAAGAGGTCTAATTGCGGCTCTGCTAGAGCCATACATGGACCATGCACCTGTTTTGTGAACTTGTTTGGCAAATGAAGACTTTGTGGTGGAAAAGCGGGAAGTCATATGCCATGTTGTAACTTGCTATTGAGTATTTAACCCTTCACTGCATGATTTTTTTTTTTTTTCAAGCAAATGTGGATTTTTCAATGTATTAGGTGGTCAAATACATGGGAAAAATAGTGAAAAAAATAATTTGACGGTTTTTCGGTCAAAATTCTCTTTTTTCTATTTTTTACTCGTTTTTTACAAGTGATATAACACCATAAGAAATGGCGGGAATTTTTTTTATTTATTTTTTTTTAAATTTTCAATTTTTTTTTTTTTTTTTTACTTTAATTGGATTTTTCAAAAAGCCAATGCCGGAAACTTTATAAAAATAATCAAAATGTGGTCAGTTTGGATACGGGGGCAAATTTCCCCCCTGACATGATTTCGATCACGAACCCTTCACTGCATGATGTTTTCTTTCAGCCAATTTTTTTTTTTTTTTTTTTTTTTTTTTGTGAGCTCAAAACATACCTTCTCCCGCGTTGACCCACCATGCGCCAAAGGCATATCTCAAAACCTGTATTTTATATGAGCGTTTGAAGAATTTGTTCCACCGGTGGAACTTCATGCAGTGAAGGGTTAATTAAAATAACCATTAATAACCATCCTCCAATTTCATCTTGAATGCTCAAAAAAACAAAAAATCATGACTCAACCTGCACTTTTTTAAGAACAGGAATGTATATACATCATGTACATTTGATCTCCCATGAATCGACGGTAATATGAATGCAAAGTTGAAAAATTAGAGGAGTATGGCAGCGAACTGCCCCTCCCCCATCCCCTAGACTCTTGAAATATAAGTTTTTAGGATTAGTCATCGGCGATTTAAGGTGCACAGCTGGCCATCGATGAGTTCACATGCCCTTTCAGTGGTGGCTTGAGATCAATCGATTGCAATTTTTCTCCCCTCTCATTCTCTGCAAAAGTATCAATTATTTGAGGGTCGCTGAATTCGTAATGTCACAAACCGTCGACGTCACTGCATGGTGACCAACTGTTGAATGGGTCTTTTGCGTACTTTTGCTACATCAATGTAACTCATTGTTGCTAACGTAAAATTCGGCGAAAATAACGATGCGCACATTAAAAACTTTCATAATCCACTCATTAACTCAGAAAATACCTTCCATTTCAAACAACCCGCGCTACACTAAACACTGTATCACCGACTTATAACTACATAGATGGAACCATCTTGTTTATGTAAACATGAACAGAACTTACAAGCATTTGAATGTTTCGATTAGATGCGTGCATTTCTTATATTATTTTGTAATTTTTGATAAACCAAAAAGACCAAACAGCAAATGCAGCCAATAGTTAATGTATTTAGAAGGAAATTCCATCATTTTGTAGTTACGTTTTTGTTATTGTTCACTTACGCACGGTGGTTCCGTCTATGTAGTAGTATACCGGTGCAAATATTGTCTAGTGTAGCGCGGGCTGTTTGAAATTGAAGTGATTTCCTGAGTTGATGAGTGGATTTTGAACGTTTTTAATGTGCGCATCATTATTTTCGCCGAATTTTACATAAGAATCAAGGTTCTATATTGTTGTAGCAAAAGTATGAAACAGACCATTCAGTTGCGTCACACAAAATACCGTAAATTCTAGTACATCATACGCAGTGTCACTGCGTGCAATCTAGCAACGTTGCATGTTGTTTATTTAATGTCATGAAAAAGGTCTAAATATTGGGGGGGGGGGGCTCAAATCGATATTTTACAAGGGTTTAAGTAATCTAAATACAACGTTGCCAGATTGGACGCTCTGTCACTAACCATACCTCTTCTCTTATTCATGATTTTGAAAAGTAAATAAAAGCCTGAGACCCGATTCATTTCAGATTTTCGTTTCATTGGCCATTTTCTTGGGAGTATACTCCGTGTTAGCTGATCCTTACGGTTACGACCAGGGTGGTCGAGGTGGTGACTATAGCAATCAGCAAGGTGGAGCTCATGGTGGAGGTCATGGTGGAGGTCAAGGAGGAGGTCAAGGTGGAGGCTGGGGAGGATCCGGCAACTATGGAGGCGGCCAAGGAGGCGGAATGGGCGGTTACAGAGGTGGCAGAGGGCAGTTCTCTGGGGGTGGATCATCGGGAGGCTCATTTGGCATGGGTGGTTACGGCGCTAATTCTTTCGACGACGGAAATTCTTATGGTTATGACTGGAGGATTCCCGGCGGCCAAGCACATTTTAAAGGATATCGAACAGGTAGAAGTGAGTATCTTTCTCAAATTCGCATATTGTAGCATGAAAACAAGATTGTCAAATAAATGCTTCATTAATTATAAAAGGTTTGATTTGCAAGATTCTTTACTGCATCTACATATAATACTCGTAAAATGTATACCTAATGGGTATGTTGCATACTTTTGCTACAACAAAATAGAATCTTGATTCTTGTGTAAAATTCGGCGAAAATAATGATGCGCACATTAACAATGTTCAAAATCCACTCATTAACTCAGGAAATCACTTTCAATTTCAAACAGCCCGCGCTACACTAGACACTATTTGCACCGGTATACTACCTACTACAAAGACGGAACCACAGTGCCTAATTAAACAACATCGTAACTACAAAATGATGGGATTCCCTTCTAAATATACATGAACTATTGGCTGCATTTGCTGTCTGGTATTTTCGGTTTCTCAAAGATTACAAAATAATATAAGAAAAGTACACATCTAAACAAAACATTCCAGTGTTTGTAAGTTCTGTTCATGTTTACATAAACGAGATGGTTCCATCTATGTAGTTATAAGTCGGTGACATAGTGTCTACTGTCTAGTGTAGCGCGGGTTGTTTGAAATGGAAAGTATTTTCTGAGTTAATGTGTGGATTTTGAAAGTTTTTAATGTAAGCATCGTTATTTCCGCCGAATTTTACGTTAGAAACAATGAGTTATATTGATGTAGCAAAAGTACGCAACAGACCCATTCGATGTTTTATTTTGAAATATCTCCCTTCTGACTCATCCGATTGAAAATTACGCAGGCACTGGACGTTCTTGGATTTTGAGTTTCTGTTTTTTTTTTAATTTTTTGGATTTCAATTTGAAATGTCAAAAACACGATTTTTACCCAAAAGTGACTAGTGATGCTACCCATTCCCTAGTAAAAGTTTTTCATTGGCGGCCAATACCATGTGGTCCAATTATCCATGAATTCATGGGCGACCAGTGAAATTTTCATTGGCAACCAATGAAATATGCATTGGCGACCAGTGATTTCACTGGCTGCCAATGAATTCATGGATAATTGGACCACATGGCATTGGCCGCCAATAAAAAAGTTTTACTAGGGTTGGATTGAAATCTGGAAAAGTTTCTCCTGGAAAAATCTTCATGAATGATACCAGATTCTTTTTAACGGTCAATTTGTTGTTGTTGTTTATCAGGTGGTGGTCAGTTTGGTGACTCGAACTACAGGAATGGAAGAGGGGGAATGAACTATGGCGGAGGCAGCAATTTCATGTCCCAGGGACACAGATCAAATAGCAATTACTGATGCGGTCAATGAATCTTCGGCGAGAACCATCGGATGTGTGAGACTCGAAAATTCATCAATCAACAATAAGACAGCAGTGCTTTTTGAATCGGACGCAGCAATAGCAAAAAAAAATTAGTTGTTCGGAGGATTGACGATCCCTCAAACACGCACTGAAAAATATTTTGCTTGAAAAATATTTTGCTTGAAAAATAAACAAACGGGATATACAAGTTTATTCACCTACTTTTTTTTTAATTTTTTTTTTTTTTTTTTTTTTTATCAAACTTCCTTAGTTCCTTACTCTGAATACTCTGATCATGAACGACAAAAAGAATAATTTAAAACCTTTTCTGTGATATAAACTTTAGTGAAGAAGGATTTATTACCGATCATACAGGAAAAGATTTTGAGGGGCTTGCTCACGAGGAGGCTGGCCTTCGTTCTCAGTTAACAGATACTTGGGGGAAAAAAAAAAAAAATCTAATATTTATGGAAGGGCGAAGTGAGAAATAGGCCACAGAGATAATGAGTTTCTTTTTTTCCCTTTTTTTTCTCTTCTCTTAAAATAACATACGTCAATTTTTGTCAGAAATGAAGGATTATTTCTTGGCTTAGGAAAATATGATCGGTATTACTTCCACCCAAGATTTCTAATACGTATAGAAAATGGGCGAACTCGTTCATGGTAATCTCGTATAATCGAGATGAAGAAAATAAACAGTATTTCATCTATATTTGTGTATTTATTTTACAAAAAACAGTTGTGTATCATAAAATATGAATGTGACAAATAAAAGTTTGGTTTTTTTCACAGACTAACAAAGAAATTTGATTAGACATTGAAAACCCAAACTAACAAACATGTCATGAGTTACCTACAAACGTCAAGTACTCGAGGCAGCTTGTCTAGGTTATACTAGAGCAAAAGACATGTATACCACTGGCGTAACTAGAAATGGCCTTTCTCTCACTTTGTCCATTAAAATGTGTAAGTTAGACAAGGATAGGAAAGGGGGATCAATCCCCTCTTCCTATCCTTTTTCTACCTGTACATTCAGATGAGTAAAAAGAGAGATAGAATGATTTCTAGTTACGCTACTGATGTATATGTCGCAGGCTAAAGGTCAAATCCGGCATTTGGGCAAATGCCTAGGCAAATAGAAAAGAAGCTATAAAAATCGTTGAAATTTGTAGTTTGCCTAGGCATTTGAGCAAACGCCTAGGCACTTGAACAAACGCCTAGGCACTTGCTCAAATGCCTGAAGTTTTGACCGAACGCCGAAGGCTGATTAGGCAAATAGTAAAGTAAGTCTATTTAGTGAATCTATGATGAACACGACGCGGCAACAATATGTGTGTACGAGTGTGTGTTCAGTGGTACATCGTTGTTATCATTAATGTCTTCAATACCTTTTTAACACAGTCCGTTTCATTGGAATATCGTTGTTTTCATTGCTTTCGTTGGTACCTATTCACATAGTCAGTTTCATTTGTACATCGTTGTTATCATTAATGTGGTTTATACCGAAAAACACAGTCACTTTCATTGGAATATAGTTGTTATCCTTAATTTCGTTTGTACCTATATACCTACAGTCAGTTTCATTGGTACATCGTTGTTATAATTAATGTCTTCAATACCTATAGCACAGTCCGTTTCATTGGTACATCGTTGTTATCATTAATGTGGTTGGTAGTACCTATACACACAGTCAGTTTCATTGGAATATCGTTGTTATCATTATTGTCTTTTGTACCTCACGCATGTTTGTCATTATTGTCTCATTTTTGTCGTCGGATGCTCCGTTCTGTGTAGCTACTGACATCAACATCTTTGCTCAAGATTCCACATAGGACCCATTGGACGTTTCTTGTTGTGATCCGGAAAAAAAAGTTGCCACTTTGGGTGAGATAGGTATAGTGCGTGGTCTATGTTGTCTCTGGTGCCATTGGTGTTCTTATCTCGATACGAGCCGAGGGCCGACATGTTGTTATCATTAATGTCGTCTTGAAGTTCGCAATAACGTTTATCAAATTGGCACACTCGCAGGAGTCATTAAAAATTGGTGTTCGCGGGAAGAATTAACACAACTAGAAGCGATAAAATTTGAAATATCACAGATTCCGAGAGATAAGTTAATGTTGATCCGCTAAGAAGTGGGTGCCGTTTCGCTATTTGAAGGTCAAGGCTTCATCAAGTGCAATTGCCAGTCCAGTAAAATCAATGTGCAACCAAACGAAGTTCTTGCTTCAAAAATCAGAGAAAATATTCCAGCAAGTCCCACCAACCCATCTCGTGTTCGAATAAGCAACACTGCTGCCTTCTTATTTTTTAAGGTACAAAGCTTTTTTTTTTCTTTCAAATTTTTCGGTTGTGGCTTCTTGAACTATATGTATTGAACATTGACTGCTTTTTTAAAAGTTTGACTATTTGCCTGAAAAAAACCCCCATTTGCCTTTTTGCCTAACAGGCTTTCGGCATTTACTCAAATTCCTAGGCATTTGCGTAAACCCCCTAGACATTTCGTCAAATGCCTAGGCAAATAGCCAAACAGGGTTTTTCGATGAAATTTTGCCATTTGCCTAGGCTTTTACCTAAATGCCGGCTTTGACCTTTAGCCTGCGACATATACATCGGATACATCTAATTAAAATTGATCGCATCCGTTGACCTTTCTTCTTAAATATCTTACACCCATTTCAAAAAATTGGGAAATAATAATGAAGCACATGAACGCACAGTTAATCAATTAAAAAACAAAATAAATTTAATATGCGTGTACTTAAATGTGTAAATAGATGGGTTTATGAGAGTTAACTTAAGTACTATATCTCAAAGTTATCATGCACTGGAATGTATTTTCTTGGTGCGTGATTCGCTAGAGGCAAAATTTCACTATTGTCATAAAAGGAAAGTGTTCAGCCTATACCAGTGGCGTCGCGTGTCGTCTGGCAACAGTGTAACTGCTCCATTTAAACTCATTAAATATATCGAATTTTCCTTGTGCACTGTGCACCCCTGAATTCGATATTTTACATGAGTTTAAATGGATAGAATACATTGTTGCCAAATTGCACGCGACGCCACTGGCCTATACATATTTACACTTCGTATGTTTTATGTTTGGTGTATCTAAATAAATTCATTACTCAGAGATATGTAGGTACTAAAGGGGACAAAGTTATACCTGGCCAGGATATGCAATACGCAAAGCTCAATAAACCATTAACCGCGTGTATTAGATGCGTTGCGTATTGCGTGATGCTTATTCTGGTCATATATCTTTGTCCCCTCTGCTACCTCCACCCTCCACTACCTTCAGTCTTTCGACCAAACGTTATTTTTCCTAAAGTTATAAAAATAACAGGTCTAAAAAAAAGGGATAGGAGAATGAAGGCATCCATAAAATGTCTAACCAAACTAGTCCTATATCGTGTATTTAAAGTTTCAAAATTGGGTATAAGCAATTCCGGATTTGTTTTACAAAAAAACAAAACAATATTATCAAAAAGCTATCATTTACAAGAAATCACGCGTATAATTTTCCCCGATTCTATCGATGGATTTTCAGACAAATATATTGAACATATTATAACAATTCTTGTTATTTACAATTGTAATACTTAGTAACACCTAAAACAGTGTCACCATATAGCATAACAAAAAGGAGCAAAGAACATTAAATTAAGTGATAACAGAAATCGGTCATCCAAACATTTTGTGCATATTTTGTGCAGGTTTATCCGTTTTAACCAATAGAAAAAGGAAGTAAATTTTTTATTACAATTACGCTTTCCTCTTTTTCACAATCAAGGACCAAGACTGCGTCAAAAAATACAGTTGAAAATGAAACTTTTTCAACTGAATGCTATTTTTCTGCTAGATAAGAAAATCTTGCTGTGTGGAAAACCAAAGTCACGGAAATAAATATGGCATTGATTCTTATTAATCATCTTAATCTAAAAAATGAATCGTCTTAATCACATAATGGTCGTAAAATTAAGAAGGTGTAGCGAAGAGCTGCAAATCAAACACTGTGGATATAACAATGTACTTTATAATTAAATTGCTAGGTACACGAGGTTCAGTG
Source organism: Trialeurodes vaporariorum (assembly GCA_011764245.1). Taxonomy (NCBI): domain Eukaryota; kingdom Metazoa; phylum Arthropoda; class Insecta; order Hemiptera; family Aleyrodidae; genus Trialeurodes; species Trialeurodes vaporariorum. The sequence goes on along the minus strand of VMOF01000111.1, from coordinate 87,712,196 downwards.
TTTCCGCATCCTAGCTCTCAATTTCATTTACTTGGAGCTTTGCGATCAAAAATCAGTTAGATGTTGAGCAACGAAAGTTTACGCATCTACTTTCATAATGGGGCAGTTGCAAGGGTCTGAAATATTGTGTTTGTTATAAAGAAAGTGATAGTACTTGATGAGATGAGAGCAATGGCGCCTTTTGTTTTTTCCTAAGTGTCCCGGGTTTAGAGTTACACAAGTGTAAAGTTGTAAAAAATCGTGGGCGTAGTGACGTCACTACGCGGAATTCCCATTTAAAACAATGTATTTTGGGCCAAAATCTCATCTCCGGAACAATGAGACTTCATTAGAAACCAAAGGCATCTTTCTTCTCAGCTCATGAAGTACTTCAATTTTTTTTATAAAAAACACAACAATTCAGACCCTTGCAACTCCCCCATTGAAGATTTTTATAATGTAAACTCCGCTATAGGCATCAAAAGGCTAGAATTTAGATGAAATAGATCTAGTGGCGAAGCTAGTAGGGTGACCTAAACCACCAACCACTTCGTCAAATATGTGGGGTGTGTAAACAACGAGGAGCTCTTCCAATTACATTTGTTTTTGAAACTGCTTTGAATTTTGAAGAAAAAGAAAAAAAGAAAGAAAAAAAAACTTCAAGACGTGCTCCATTATTTTGAGGACATCATTTGGTGGTAACCCCCCCCCCTTCTCCCCCTCGTCGCTCACTTGAGGGAGGGCGCAGGGAATTTGAAACCCATCTTAAACTATTTATGTTCTCCTCGAAATAACGGAGCACAGATGTCGTCAGTGTTTTTCAAAATTCGAAATAGTCACAAGTATGCTCTTCTTTTCACACCCCCCAGTAGTTGTATCGATCGCTTTATGGCTGAGCTTTAGTTATCTAGGAGTTCTGTTCCGATTATACAGGAATACAGGGCTTTTAAAAATGTCAGACCGAGACGGCTCTCGGAAAAACAACACAATTGAATTCGAGCGTATAAATTTTGCCTGGCTGCTTGAATATATATTTTCACATCATGGACGTTTCAATTTTCCGCATCATTTTTTATTTTTTTCACGAGTCACACGAATTTCTCGTAATTATCTTTCTCTCGTCAGAGACAATTTTCTTTTGTTTTTTGGTTTTTGTTTTTTTGTTTTTTTTTTTTTGTTTTTTTTGTTTTTGTTTTTTTGTTTTTTTGTTTTTTTAAGCGGGAAAAATGAATGTACATACATAAATAAATATGTACACTTTTCGTTGAATAGACAAACCTATCTGCATTCGCATTCTTAAATATATCGAGCAGAGCCACAAATCGATCTATGTATACGTTTGTACTATGACTTTCAAGAGAAATTATTCTGACTTTCAAAAGAAAGTATCCTGGTAGAAATTTTCATTCTCCCATTCCTCGACCAGTTTTAAAATTTTTGTAAGTTCAGAGTATTTCAGTGTATTTCAGAGTCTAACTCATTGGCCTTTGAAAGTATGCCTTAAAAAATCGGAAACTCTTTGGAAAAGAATGTGCAACATAGTCAAGGACCGTTTCGATGAGAGGACTTTCTTTTGAAAGTCATAGTAGATTCTGCAAAAAAGGCAATTTGTGAGGAATCAGGTTAACTTTCAACATGATCACAAGTATCCGCGTTACAATGTATAGATGAGACGAGATGTATGTACCGCCGGTAAGTACATACATCTCTTCGCATACTTAGTACACACATGTGAAATAAATTGATAAAAAAAACTCTACATTTACATCAAACAGAAGAATACTGCATGAGATCACTGATCAACCTCCTCGAATTTGACTAAAATTGCAACAAATAAATAAATGTACGAGCATGGGCGGATCCAGCAATTTGGCAACAATGAATTCATCCTATTTGAACATATAGAAACAATCGATTCATTCCTAAAGGGGCCATGGCCCTTTCACTAATCGATTGTTTCTCATGAATTCAGATGAGAATAATACAAAGTTGCCAGATTGCTGTATCCCAAGGTTATAGATTAAAGAGGTATGCTCATCTGACTTAGCGGCACAAATTCGTAGGCGCGCAGTTCAAAATCACTGCAGGCAAGATGGCCGACAAAAACAGAAAACGTATACTCTTTGCAGAAAACATTGAGTTGTTTTCTTGAGGGCATCCCAATGTTTTCTGCAAAGAGTATACGTTTTCTGCTTTTGTCGGCCATCTTGCCTGCAGTGATTTTAAACTGAGCGCCACTGAATTTGTGCCACTAAGTCAGATGAGCATACCTCTTTAATCTATAACCTTGGCTGTATCCGCCTTTGTGTGCAAGTGATTTGATTTTCAGACTGAAATCATATTCACTTTTTTAGAAGGAAATCTAATTCTGGCACCAATTTGTAATTTAAGAACTCCAAAGGAAGTTCAATGAACGAGTCAAGATCGTCAAGATCCTCGTCTAGATCGGGATCGAATTCTGGATCGTATCCATATCCAAGACCATAAACACCCAAACCATAAGGACCGGAAGCGTATGGTAAACCAGAATGAAGTAGACCGTAAGTATATCCGTAGGCGCCGTTTTTGCCGTAACTATAGTTCTTAACGTAGCTGGAGGCGTGTCCTTTTGAATAGCCGTATGACCCACTCCCGCTGTAGTAAGGACTTGAGCCGTAATTATTGTAGTTGCTATAGCTGGTGGCGGGAACGCCGCTGTAATAACCTAAAGACGGACTGATGTAGCTGGAAGTGTATCCAAGAGAACCAACGTACTTTGGGTAGTAATATCCGAGATTGGATCCATAATATCCAGAAACAAGGTTGCTGCTACTTCCGTAGCCTCCATAGCCATGAGGGTAACTGTAACCGGAAGTATAAGCATACCCGTGAGGTCCGTGAACTACTTTGGATTCATGAGCGTAGCCATCTTCTTGATTGTCTTGAAGTTAAATAAAACAAAGTTAAGTGATATGAGGAACAAATGAATTTAAGAAAGCCGAAAAAAGCAAACAAATGGAATTAAGTTGAAATAGGGCAAAAAAAAAATATTCTTTTAGAATTGAAAACGTAATTTTGTATGAAAAATAAAAACTAAATAAAAAATTAAAAATAATAAAAAAGAATGAAAAAAATTGAAAATTGTTTTAGAAAAATTCAAAAAAAAAATCCAAAAATTTAAAAAAAATCAAAAATCTTAACTTACTCTACTTCCGTTATATTTTCTCCTTGTTTGACTTCCTTTAATAAATACATATGTGCTTAAGCAATTGCAGAGGTCCTGCGTAGACGATTTGGCGCAACCCGCATCACACGTGAAAACGACGCACAACTTTCTTTATTTTCTTTTATTTTCTCAAAACAAAGAAAGGTTCGGATTATTACGTGTAAAACAGGTTCCATCGAATCCTCAACGTCCGACGTATGCACCTATGCGCACATACATATAAAAAAATGCACCTGAACACATTGTTCTTTTGAAAATAATGAGTTAATGAAATAGACTTTAAAATAAATGAAAAAAAATTATAATTGAACAAAATGGAAACAAAGAGGTCAGTAAGGAATAAATTCAAAAGTACAAAAACAAGCACATGAATAATTTGAAAAGGGAAAAATACTGTTTCGTTGATTAAACGATGATTATTTTTTTTCTGATGAAAGATAAGCAAATATCTTTTTAGAATGAATTTAGATCTTGATCAGCTAATAAGATTCATTTTTCAAGTGCCGGTGCAATATAATTACATGCTTCGTGATTTTGTTTTAAAGGATATGTATACGCATCTTACGAGGTGCTATGCAGCTGAAACGTATTCTACGATGGAAACCAAGAAGAAAAATTTACTTACGAACAACAGTGTGACTGTATCCAGTATCTGTGGACAAGACAGCCATGAAGATAGAGGTTAAGCAACCCAGCGTGATCAAACGCCTCATCTATGACAAATGTAACAAATTAAATTAAAATTAAATTGTGTCACGTATCGCAAAAAGAAGACACTTTTCGATATTGTGTAATTTACATTCATTCAAATTGGAGCTTAATAATTCGTGTATTTCACTCTGCATGTGTTCAAGTTTGCAATGAAGCTCTGTCTTACTAAAAATGACCAGTTGACATCAGTTGACTTACAAGTGTAAAATGGGCCTTTACATTCAGGACATAGACTCAATAAGTCGCCGATTGAAGATGTTGCTCAAGTGGTACGTGAAAAGGAGACTTTAACGCGGGTACAGAAAGACTGAATACATGTGAGATAAATTTACTTATACCTACGAGACCACTGATACTTCCTCTACCCTCAATTTTAAAAAATACAAAAGGATTTCCTTTTCTTGATTAAATCAAACTAAAGCATGCATACACAGATTTAGGAGGTGAAGGGATGGCCATGGTGATGGCCTGGAAATTGAAACTTTCATGATTTTTTTTTCTTTCTTTTTTCTTTATTCTTTTTTCGTGGCAAATGTCAATATCTTCAAACGATTCGCCTCTTGCTGGCTTTAACCGTGCTTCATAGCAGAGTTGGGCAAATAGAAGTGTAATCGATTGCACGATTACTGGGTAATCGGTAATCGCCAAACCTCTGGATGATTATTAAATGTGCCTAGTCTTCATAGATTTAAAGTAAACTTTACGGTTTTTTTTTTTTTTTTTTTTTTCTTTCTCAAATAGATCTAATAAATTCTTCTGCATCTACCATGATGGTTGACTTGTAAAATATCAGCCCTGATTACCGTAAAATCACCCTTCGAAAAAACGCCGGTTAAACGATTACCATACCCCATATTCCCCCAACTCTGCTTCATATCATTATTCTACATCAGCGCCAGTGGAAGAGTCTCTAATAGTGCACAGAAACACAAATAGTTTATTCAACAATTTTATGGTAAAAGTTGGGGCACTGAAAATGTTTTTTTTTGTTTTATTTTTTACAAAACGGCATGGTGAATCAACAAAATAATATTGTTAAACTGACGAAAGAGATTGTTTGACCAACAAAGTGTTTGTGAATTTTACCAAAAAAAGTTGATGAATTAACAATCTATTTTGTCAGTTTAACAACAACATTATGTCGATTCACTATTCCGTTTTGTTAAATTAACAAAATCATTTGAAGGCCCCGACTTTTAACATTAGAATTTTTAAAGCAACAATTTTTTTCAGTGTAGTTTTACTGTCTCAGGGTCAAAGAATCAAGGAGTTGCGTTGACATTTTAATGACTAAAAGCTAAACACTTTCAAAGGAAAAATACTGAAAATGTTTTCCGCGTAAACCTTTCCGAAGATTGTGAAAGATAAAAACAGTGTCATGTCATGTTACTATAGATAGAAGTGATTTTTCGATCTCCAAAAATCGTTAATGCTGTACATTAGTGGGTAAAGACAAATCCAGGGAGAAACACCCTGACCGATGTTTTTAATCTTTTTCTATTTTCCTTTTCATCCTTTCATTTACAAAGTAGTCGAAAACTCCAAAACCACCGAACTCTTCTAGAATTGACGTCCAAGCTCTGAGATGAGCATTAAAATTTGTCTGATTGATTCTCCTTAATTTCTCGCACACTTTGAATCTCAAAAATCACCTTTTCGAACACCATAAGTAAGTATCTATACCGCACCGTTAATGACGCATTTTAAAATTTAAAAAAAAAAAAAAAATACTGCGGTAGCGTTCCTTGGCCCCTTTTTTAACCCTGGCTCCTTTATTATACGTTTTCAAATGGGCGGAGAGAAAGATTCCTCAATTCGCCTTTCGACCACAGTGCACAAATCCTCGTAACTATAGAACCAACGAAATGTTCTTTCGTTGAACATTCATTACTGGTGATTGCAGGGGTCATTCCATAATCTTTCACCTCAGCGTCAGCATGGGGGGGGGTGGAAATTTTATTTTTGTTTTTTGTTTTTTATCTTCATTTTTTAAAATGCGCTTTTTATGGTGCAATATGGATACTTCTGGTTTTCAAAAGGGTGTGTTAAGATTCGAACTGCGATAGATTAAGAAAAATCAATAGAAAAATCGAGTGGTAATATTATTCAGTTATTATTCTACATTACATGGATATTCAAAGATGAAATGAAGCAAAAATAGAGAGTGAGAAAGAGGATAAGAAATTCAAGCTTTTAAAAGCGGGTCCACAGCAACGGTTACAATGGAAATCTGAGTGCTTAGAGCATAGTTCGTCAAAAAAATAAGAAATTCTCTGACGTCTTCGGACAAAAATAAACTAAAAAAAGTCTACATCATTGATTCAATTTGTCAATGGTAGCTGTAGGATTCAGTAAGACAAACGGCACATAAGCCAAATAAACCCCCCCCCCCCCCCAAAAAAAAAAAAAAAAAAAAAAAAAAAAAAAAAAAAAAAAAAAACTTAAATAAGACTACGAGGTAAAATAAATACTAGACATACTTTTGGTGTATTCCTTAAGCTCAACAAAAAAATACGTATTTTTCAAAATACAGTTGCAATCAGTGACGATGAAAACAACTTGAGTTTAATCCAAACACACGCGGATAGATTAACACTTAAAACAGATGACGTAGAAAATAAAAATCGAACGAAAAAGAACTCACGAGTTTACGGGAGCAACGCGGCGACAAAATAACTACAACTAGATGAAGAAGCGCAACTATTTATATCGGATATGAATTTCAATGAGAGGCAGTCGATATCAGTTCGGGAAAATATCGGAATCACCCACTCCAGTTTTTCCGCTGGACCAAGGTCGAGATGCTGCATTCAGATCATCAAAAGAAAACCAGCGGAAGAAGAGGTGAAAATCCCGGTCGTTGTCTACGGACAAGGTCGGACAGACAAACGGACGAACGGTCACACCAGATAAATCGAGTCAGCAATTTCCACGACTGTTATTCGAGACGCGATCGATTGACGTTCATTGATCTCAAAAAGGTATCGTGAATCGGGATGATCTGCACCTTGGCCAATGAACGGATCGTGCAGAGCTTCCGTTTTGCGTATAATGGGTCTGTTGCACACTTCGGCTAAAGCGTTTTAAAGTACCTATCAATGGGGCTATTGCACACTTTTGCTATAAGCGATGTAATAGTCGATTATGGCATAAAAACCTCAAAAAATAACGATGGCGGCACTAAAAATTTCCAAAATCCACTCCTAAACTCAATAAACGCAGTTATTTGCGCGAGCGTAATGGTGGCCGAAGGCACTAACAATGGGAGATTCCCATCTAACAATTCTGAAACTCCATCAAGAAGTGACCAATAAGAGACTACTTTCATTTGACACCGGTGTCTTTTGGTGTTGCGGTACCATTCATCGGATGTGGATCATCACTCTGATGACTAATTACTCTGTGAATCATCCTTGTCAGCATAGAAAGAGTGACGAAATTAAGATGGGAATCTCCCATTGTTAGTGCCTTCGGCCACCATTACGCTCGCGCAAATAACTGCGTTTATTGAGTTTAGGAGTGGATTTTGGAAGTTTTTAGTGCCGCCATCGTTATTTTTTGAGGTTTTTACGCCATAATCGACTATTAAATCGCTTACAGCAAAAGTGTGCAATAGCCCCATTCATGTGTAAAAAGCCGTAAAAATGACAATGGCAGCACCAGAAAACACCAAAATTTATTAATAAACTCACAGATTGCGAAAAACACTAGACATAGAGTCCCTATATATGAGTCTCGCCATACGAGGTTCCATCTCTGATTGGCTGCTGAAAAGTGAAGAAGAAGAAGGGGTCTATGAAGCCTGGAGGCGCGCCTCTTGTTTACATCTTCATGGAACTATCTTCACTGCTTCCCAGCTTTGAAGAAACTTTCGGCATTTTTAGCTTATGCTGATGAAATTTGAATTAGAAATTGATGAAAATGTGTTCAGAACAGAATAAAATTCACGCATTACTTTTAAAACAGGTGGTGAAGCTTGGGTGAAGCCAACGGGTATTGGAGGTTATGTTGACCTAACAAAGATTACTTACACACGAATACATGTATAAGTAATCTTTGGCGGGACGATCGTTGGATAAAAATGTAAACAAGAGGCGCGCCTCCAGGCTCCTGACACTTTCTTCTTCTTCACTTCTGTTCACGTGTCTTGACTCTTTCATTTATAGGGACTCTAGCATGAACTATCTAATTCTGCGGGCCGATGTTTGGAATCATTAGATAAGGCTGGCAGACTGGATAAATGAAGGACTGATGTGGTCCCTTTAAAGTGTTGATCAAAAAGAAGAGCTCTTTAACCAAGTATCCCTATGCTCCATTCGATAAGCTTTCGGCTGCTTGGAATAAGCCGATAGCTTATTGAATGTAGCTGAGGGACACTTGTTAAAAAAGCTCTTCGTTTTGATCGAATCTTTACATGGACCAGTACCAGCTCCCCCCCCCCCATTTATCCAATCTGCCAGCCTTGTCCAATGATTTCAAAGATCGGCCCGCTGCTGGTTTGTTTACCTCATTTTATTAACTTTAAATGAAAAATTGTAATTAATTCAGAGGAAATTGGTTTTGAATGAAAGTGCAAGTGTTTTAGAGTGGCTGTCTGGACACAGAATTCTAATGAAACTATCTAGGTGCAAAAAGTTGGCTTCTGTCATGTATCAGTTTCTTCATCGTGCAAATCTTTCCGAAAGGAACAGTTACATTGATTTTTGAGTCTAGATAGCCTTTCTAAAACACTTACTTTTCCGTTTTCAAGTGGATTCGTCGCAACTTTTTTTTTTTTTTTTAATGCGGTTAAAAAAATGAGGCAAACAAACCGTGCCTACGTGTGAAAATGTCCGTTAGAGATTTCAATTATGGCTGCCTGCTTGGTGTTTTAAAAGCTCGTCCCATAAATTCTCTCTATTATCTAGTAAAGCTCATTTCGTAGGCTGCAGATGACGTATACTATTATTGGTATCGAATTTCTATTTTTTTTTTTTTTTTTTTTTTTTTTTTTTTTTGATACCAACGCCAATAGTCTGCACTGTCATTTTGTTGATACGCACACATGAAATTGCCACTTACAATAGACTGTTATAGTGGAGCGATACGTCGTGTATATATATATATATATATATATTGCCGTCCGACAATGAGGACCTCTGATTTCAAACAAACTCTGATTTAATGTATTTTTTCACTGCAGCGCATTTTTGAACGGAAAGTTAGGCTATTACAAATCAAAAGCAAGTAATGCTGCTTTTTTGCGAATTTGAATTCTACATACGTCCTCAAGAATCCTTAGTTATGCCTGCGTAGAAACCGTGCGGTGTTCAGAACCAGGGTAGCTTTTAATTCCTGTCTTGTAATTCTTGTATGCACCATCATTACTTCACCATTAGGTTGTATGCTAAATTTGCTTTTTTGTAATTTTGTTTGCAGGTAAGTAAGCTGTGGAAACGCAAGTAAATTCAAGATTTTTTTTTTTTTTTTTTTTTTTTTTTTAATGTAATCAAAAGTCAAGTCGCACTCATTTTGTTCATCGCGAGTATACTCATTTACTGACAGTTTATGAAAATCTACAAGAAATCGTGTGTTGGTGTTTTCTATCGTGGCTTTTCTGCGCCCATTGCAAGTAAGAATATCAACTTCATTCATTCTTTTTAACTTCGTTGGCTCATACGCACTCGCCCATTTAGTTGTTTTTTTTCCCCCAGTCTGTTGCCCCTTGTCATTTTCTCTTTGAAGAAAAGGGGGAGAAGAAGAGAAAATCTCAAATTTCGCTTGTCTGGAGCATCAGACGGCAGATAAATAGGTCATGTCCAAGCCATACTGGAATTAAGAATTCTAACAGACGTAGTAGATAAAAGGATAAACAAATTTTAGAAAAGAGAAAAGTCTTAAATTTCGGCGAAACATGCCAATTTAAGCTTTTCAAGCAAGATCTTTGTAGATATCCTTCGACTGAAGTAGAAAGCTACTATATTTGTTAAAGAAATCTTTACGTTTGCCCTTCATCTTGAACGGTTCAAGATTATCTGAAATTAATTTTCAAATCATAACTAACTACAAGTTCACTACACAGTTCACTGAATATTATCCATTCAAGTTATGAGGTCACGGGTCGCACGGGAGAGTTGCAGAAGTGATGAGCTGAGCTGCATTGATGACTCGAGAAGGGAAAACGAGATAATCTGCATAATCGATTACTTGTTTAATTCCGGTGCAATATCCGATTAAAACAAACGAATCGTGTGATCGAAAGTAAGTAATACCGTTACGATTGATGGGTATAGTAATAATGTCAATTTGTATCATTCATTCTTGAGCAAGCGATACTGGTTGGTTTGAAATGGGATTATCCCGATCTTTGGACCCTCTAATGTGATTTTAAGAATATGCTTGGTCAACATACAGGGTCTTCAAAAAGTCTGGGAACACCCCTTTAACTTCTGGACGATTGCTTTTTTTTTTTTTTTTTTTTTTTAAACAAAAGAAAACACATTTCGCAGGTGTTCTTGTGTGATCATGGTGCACTTTTTGGCATAATGGAAATTTTCGGGGGAGGGGGGGTCCCTGGGGGGGTGCACTGGTGTCCCTCCCTCAAAAATCGGATATTTCAAATGACAACTCGAATTTTTTTTCATCTCATCACTTAAGAGGGCATAAAATGGTATGACAAACCGCAGGTCGATATTGTTTTTTGTGTTCGATCGAAGTTCAAAGTTCGATTCAGATCAATTTTCAAAAATTCATAGCTTCCTTTACAATGATCCAAATTTGAAAAACTTGGGTGAAAAATGTTCTATTAAACAAGCAATTTTCAAATACAAATATGTTGGTCCCAAAAAAGTAGTCTAAAATTGATTTATAAGCCCCCCAAAAATTTTCGATTTTCTCAAAATTCTTGATTCTCCAAACAAAAAAAACGGCACAACTATCCGAAAATGACTGAAAATTGCTGCTCTAGTCACATTGCAGCCTTTTTGATCCTTAAAAGTCCAAATTCAAAGAATTTGTGGTCCTTAAGAATAAAAGGTCGAATTAATTCTTTGATTTTATAACCTATTCCGTTCAAAAATGTGCTTATGGGGGAAATACATGGAATCAATTTTTTTTTTTTTTTTTTTTTTTTTTTTTTTTTTTTTTTTTTTTTAGATCCAAAGGTCCTCGGATGGCAATCGATACGAAACTCTACTGAAACAGTCTATCAACTTTGTAAGTGCTTCAAAAGAAAACGTGACCTGGTAAATAGACCGTGCGCGACAGCCTTCACCCGCTCATAATTGGATCATAATTTGGTGATCATTCTGTTACGCAACAAATAAATTAGAATTGACAGCTTACAAGTGATTGCTCCTCGTATATTTTGAAAGGATCTTTATCATTCTGTCACAGATTTAATTTCTATGAGCTAATTACTCAAGAGCATGGAGAGATCAGAACTCTTGACGGGAAAAAATTAATTTGTCTGCGAGAGAAATTTCATTGAACTTCAGAAAAAAAAAAAAAAAAAAGAAGCGTGATTGCCGAGTAGAATGTAAAAAACCTTTTTGTTCGTTGCAAATTAGCAAAGGCAAAGCGTGGCTTTCGGAAACGTTGCATTTTGTCCATCAAAACTAATGGAAATTATCAAACCATTAAGTGTGCGCAAACGCCCTCGAATTCGATATTTTGCTGGGGTTTAAATGGACCAAAATAAAGGCTGATCCAGCATTCTGGCAACTGTGAATTCTTCCCATTTGAATTTGTGAGAAACAATCGATTGTAGTCAAAGGACCATGACCTCCTCAAGAATTGACTGTCTCATACGTTCAAATGGGACGAATTCAATGTTGCCAAATTGCTGGATCAGCTCATGTAGACAAAACGCATTGTTGCAGAAGTGCATACTTCGTCATCGTTAAATAAGTTTAATGGTTCAATCTTACTTCCAATCAAAACTCTGGCAAAAGGTAGAGATTAGATGTTTAAGACAATTGATTTCATAAAAGTTTTCGAAGTTATGGTGAAACAATTCAATAGAACCGATCCGATCAAAAGATTGCATACAACATACTTACATAACGTCTACGCATACAGTCTTACATAAGCAAGTACAAAAGAACTGTAGACAAAAAATCAAAGTAAATAAACTCGAATTTATTTTACATGGATTCTCAGCGAGGTATCGTATTTTCATCTCTCATATCAATTTACAATCAGTAAATAAATTATTGGACGGGTGAGTTAAAAGACTCAATTTGTCCTGGGAATCAACCCCGCGGTGTAAATCAAATAAGCCATTTGCGATTTTTAAGAAATCGAGAAATCCAAAACGAGCTTCTTCGGGAAATTTAAGATTTGTTTGTTTGTTTTATTTTAATTTCAAAAATACAGGAAACTTTCATTGCTGTCATCGGCAGTGGCGTAGCGTGCAATTTGGCATCGTTGCATTGTGTCCATTGAAACACATGTAAAAGGTCGAATGCGAAGGTGTTCACCGAACACCCAAAAGTTCGATGTTTTTCAGGGGTTTAAATGGACAAAGTGCAACGTTGCCAGATAGCACGCTTCGCCACTGGTCATTGGAACCTTCTAAAAAATATGTTGTTTCCCTTTGCTAACTTGATAATATGATCCCAAGTATGTGAGTTTGTTCTATATCAACGTCAAAAGAAAGTACTTTTAGCTTAATTTTTCTGTGGGAAGTTTTCAGGTTACTTATAGCATACTTTTGAGTGTTATGTATACCTACCTACTCATAAACACGTATTATCACAAGTATACTCGAAAGTTTTGAGATGGTTCAAAATTGGCAGAAAAATTAGCGAAGGAGACTTTTGAAGAGGAGACTTTCTTTCAGCGTTGACTGTACTCATTGGATGGTTTTTCCAGTGCAAACACGAATTTTCGCTCTCGTTTCTGTCGTGCGGGTCACGGAACAAAAGTGGACCACGGTCGGACGCTGCTTGACTCGGAAATGGCGGGTTTACCATCGTTCCCATAACACAGTGGGTCTGTATACCAACGCAACGAGCAATACCTGTAGAGACTGGAGGGTCCTATCTCAAAGTGTGACAGCATGAAGCATAGACGATTTGGATTCGGTTTGTTTGCCTCATATCTTTTACCCTTAAATCAAAAAATGTAATTAACTCACTGTCGGTGGAAATTGGTTTTAAATGAAAGTGCAAGTGTTTCAGAAAGGGTGTTTGGACACATAATTCTGATACAGCTATCCAAATGAGAAAAGTTGGCTTATTTCTGCAGAGACTAAGTGCAAACTGTACACTGTACGTTGCAGTTCGTCCATTTAAATCCATGTAAAAGGTTGAATGCGAAGGTGTTCACCGAACACCCTACTGTTCGATCTTTAGCATGCCTTTAAATGGGCGAACTGCAGAGGCAGCCATGATGCAAATACCTTATGGACATTTGCCACACAAGCTCGGTTTGTTTGCCTCATATTTTTTAACCTATAAATTTAACACTCACAAAAACAAAACAAAACAAAAACAAAAAAAAGGAAGGTGTGACAATTCCATTTGAAATAGGTTTTAAACGAAAGTGCAAGTGATAGGACTTAAAACATGTAAGTATCAGCATTTCTATTCATACATAGCTCGTTGCAAAATCCTGAGGGCCGATCATTTACTTCATCGTTAAACCGATCGATAAGACTGTCTATGAGTGATGCTATTGGTCGAAAATTGTAAAACTTGGCCGTTGCTATGGTAACCATCGTTATAGTGTCCAGTTTTTAAAGGTTACTCATAAGTAGCCTTTATAAAACGAGACTCTTAACGATGGTTACCATAGCAACAGCCTTGTTTTACAATTTTCGACCAATAGCATCACTCATAGACAGTCTATTATCGATCGGTTTAACGATGAAGTAAATGATCGGCCCTCTCAGAACCAAAACAAGCTGCGGTTTCTGCTCTCTGTGAGTTGATCTCGTCAGCGCTCAGAGGCACGCGGCTTGTCTCGGCAGTCTTGACTCCCGCCTCGCGTCAAGTGGAAATTGAGAAGTCGCGCAGGACTCAACTCACCTTCGCCCTTCGCGTGGCTAGAGCTACATCATCTCATTTCCGGAGTCACCTCTCAAACGCATTTCCGTTTCCGAAATAGAGTTTCCTCAACAACGATGATAAAATCCAAAGATCTGTGAGTCTGTGACGGTGATGGCTCATTCGAATTTCGTCGACCGTCGAAACGGACTTATTCTCTCGACCTTGCCGTTACGGTGTATTACTATATACAGTGGCTTGTGGATCACGATATATCGACATTCCCTCAATAAAAAAAAAATTAGAAAGAATCTATTCTAAAATATAACTAAATTGAACAGTAGTGGCATTTCCGGGGGGCAAGGGGACAACTCCCCCCCAAGGGCCGGCCAAAAGTGAAAAAGTGATGACCTCTTTTTTTTCTTTCTTTCTTGGAGAAAAAAAAGGTTTCGAGCCAAAATTTGGTGGTCATTTGTTGGAATTTAGGGCCGTAAATATAGGATATGCAGGGCTGTAGAGTGTCTAAAATAATATTGATGAGCAAAAAAAAAAGGTCATTACATTTTTGCCCCCCCCCCCAAGCCGAACCCGAAATGACGCCCCTGAAATTGAACCTCCGATGAATCGCAATACTTACGCAATACGCATGGCTTCCAATGGGAGGAAATCGATGGTCAATTATTATTCACGAGCAGTTATACTTCGGTGGACTAAAAGTTATCAGGAATTACCTTACACGTATGCGCCTCGTTTTATCTGTTGCGCCCGACAGTTGCGCATCGTGGGAGATTATCTGAGATATGCTGCCTCCCTCTCTTTCCTATTTATATTAAAAAATTCATGATGGACTAGGCAGTGGCGGCTCGTGCGATTTGGCAACAGTGTTTTTATCCCATTTAAGTACATGGAAAACAATCGAAACTCGAGGAGGCTGCCAGCCTCCGCTTGAATCGATTTTTTACCTAAGTTTAAGTGGGAAAAATGCATGGTTGCCAAATCTCACGGGCCGCTACTGGGACTAGGCTAGATTCGAGATGGGACCGTGGGAGGATCCAGAAATCTGGCAATTATGGATTCTTCCCATTTGAACTTATGAGACACAATCGATTCTTGAGGAAGTCAAGGTCTATTAATTAATCGATCGCTTCTCATACATACAAAGTTGAAGGATCCACCGTAGCCAGACTGCCGGATCCGCCTTTGGATGTATGGATTATGGAACCCCCATAATTTGGATAGAAATGCACACTGATTCCTGCCGATTGATTGATGATCCAAATCTTGATTTGCATGTAATTCTTCACCTGAAAATAACTGAAAAAGGTGCAAAAAGAGGAGTTCTTTCTGAAACGTTCTCTGATCAAAGAATTTCAATCGACTTTGAAAAAAATACCGTTAACCCTTCTCAAAATCGTCGGCAATATCTTCCAAAGATATCTCTTAACAACGTTTTTTATTATTCGACTATTCTCTCTCTCTCTCTCTCTCTCTCTCTCTCTCTCTCTCTCTCTCTCTCTCTCTCTCTCTCTCTCTCTCTCTCTCTCTCTCTCTCTCTCTCTCTCTCTCTCTCTCTTTCTTCTCTTTTTTTAAGTAAACCCTCCATTGAATTAGTTTCTAGCAATAGCGTGTTCGTTCCATTTTAGATGCGGCAAAATCCAATGATTTTGATTCTCATTTAACAGAGTTATCAAGGTGGAACTATGAGGAAAATGGACTGGAAGGCAAACGAGGAAAACCCAACAGATGAAACAAACCCTCTTGACTGAAAACAATAACAGAGGAAAAATTAATCCCGCTTTAAACAAAATATGAAAGAAAAATGGGATTGAGTGAACAATCTAATTCGTTTCAATCGAATTGTGTATGAGCTGCGGCAAATTAAAACCGCGACTGATTAAAAAACAAAGACGCCGTCACACAGTAAGCTGTAAGCATCAATGTTTTGAACTCAAAATGATGATAAAAATAAGTTACTAACGGTCTACCGGAGAACGATGCTGTATCAAACTGGTTATAAGTGACGTACTCGTAAAATATCACAGATTTTCAATTATGTGTTATATGTGCCTCCATTCTTGGAAAAATTTAATTTAATTAAATATTTAAATAGTATCTATACAATCGGGCTCTTTTGTGTCTATTTGATGCCCGAGACTTGTTTTCTCCGCCGGACGACTTTGTGTGCTGGTCGACCACTTAATTACTTCTACCTTGATGAGACTCCACTGTCGCATAGCTCATTCAGAACCACTGGCGCAACCAGAATATCTTCCATCTCTCTCATTTCCCATTTGAATGTATGAGTAGGAAAAGGACAGAAGGAGGGGGTTTTATCCCCTTGTCCATCCTTGTCTAACATACGTTTCTTAATGGAGAAAAGAGAGAGATGAAGAAACTCTCGGTGCGCTATTGTTCAGAACAGGTGTAATCAGTATTTGACATCTAAGTGATCTGTTCCTCAGACCTAAGACCAGGTTCAAAATAATTCTCGGTTCCGCAACAGTGCTTCCCCTTCTGTAACTGTGATCAGGAACTCTCGAATTAGGATTATTATCACTGTAATATCTGACCTGTGAAACGCGTCAATTGCCCTGTCAGTGTCCTTAAATTAATCGTAACTGTTATAGAAAATTAAAAAAAAAAAAAAAATCGTGGTGGATACTCTAGTTTTTGCAAGAATCTATGCACTTGCGATCTCTCCAATATGAAAGCGAATACGCACGCAGTGACTCCGTTTACGAATAACAACGAATAAGTTATTAATGATAAAATCTGTGGGGTCAATAAATCAGAAATAAGGGTGAGCAGTCCGCACAAAATTAAATACTCGGGCGGATAGAAAAGTTAGTTAATTGAAAGTAATAATAATAAAACTTGTGGGTAATTCCACGGTAAACAAGACTTTGCGCTAACGTCAAAAAACGTCAGTAAAACTGCACCATAAAAACAACAAATGCAACAAAATGAATTAATGTCTCAGTTCAATGCGTTTCTTTCTGTAAGATCTGCAACCCCTATGACAGGCTGTAAATTTATTGAATCGTTGAAGTTACATTGAATTTTAAAAGCCAAAGCAGGTGGAATGACCTGGCAGAATGACTTTGTGCAAAACTCCTCAAAAGCAGTGTGTGATTTCAATATTCAATGTATCATTAAATTTATCGTCATATAGATTGTATACTTTTTTTCTCTTTTTTTTCGTTAGACTTGCTGAAAGAAACACTTTTGACAGAAATATTCATTCGTTCAGCTTTAAAGCTTTAATGGTTCAACTTGCATGATAATTTCCGAAAAGCAAAAAGTCCTAGTTCTATGTGGAATCACCCATATACTTACTTGCAAAAACGTTTTTCTTTCTTATTTTTTTTTTTTTTTTTTTTTTTTTTTAAGTTAGAAATTACATTTTGTACCAATATGAGCACATTTTATTTGTATTTCTTCAGTTTGCAATGCTTCTTAAAAAAAAAAAAAAAAAAAATCACGCCGACGCCAAAATGTCTAATGCCTTTGTTTCACGGACAAACAAATGCATTTAATACAAGTTATACCCGCGAGTGACGCGATTTGGGGCAGAAAGTGAACGTACATCGCACAGGGATTCATTAAAGTTGAGACTTTGAGAGAGGAAATGAAATTGATGACTGAAACGGTGAGGAGTAACGTAATCATAATTATCATTACACTGCATTATATGTTTACGTTCAAACAGTTACCTACACTTTGCAGTAGCCTCGATAATTAGTCACATTAAGCGAGTCCAGTGATATTAAACAACTGGAGCTTTATCATATTATTGTATACCTCCTACTCGTAGATGCGATTATTTGTTCGAAATGGTTCATCATATTATATACAGTATGTCCCAGAAATATTTACTTGGCAAAATTCATGCACTTAAACTTCGTTAAACAATAGGTCTGCTCGTAAGTTGTAGGTTGGTAGAATCTTCTTTTGATTTATATGAGAATTTCTAGGAGCTACGTATCCTAACGAGTAGACTCATTGTTTATCGAAATGAGATACGTATTAAAAATCTGGTAAATACTTCTGGGACATCCTGTACAGTGTACAGAGATTATGTCTCGTAAATGCGAATGTTCGGAAATGGATTTACAAGAGAATGTAAAGGACCTCTTTTTGAACCTTTCAGTCGGTTTGATTGAGCAACCCGAGTTTTTAATCTTTGTAAATATGAATTTTACCTCGGTCATTTATTTAAGTCCTTGATTCTTTGCACATGAAAACCACTTTGATTCTCCACATCGAAAATTAGTATGTGAGAGGGAATATTGCGATAACTATCTATTGCTAGTTCTATACAGGGTGTTAATTAAAATAGGTTCCACTCAAGTTATCTCGAAAACGGTTGCGAATTTAGAAAATCGCTCAAACACGTGTTCAATGATTTCGAGGGGGACACCTTTTAAAGGGGTCGCCAATTTTGGGGCCCCCTCCGGGGGGCCCCTAGGGGGGCACCACCCCCTAAATCCAATACTTCAAATGGAGACCCCCATTTTTTATTCGATAATTGAAAAGAGGACAAAATTCTAAGACTTTCAGCACAAACCGGAAGTCGATATCGTTATTAGTTTTCGATATATCGAAGTTCAAAGTTCGATATGGACCCATTTTCAAAAATTCACAACTTCCTTTTAAATTATCCAAATTTAAAAAACTTTAGGTTCAAAATGTTCTACAGAGCAAGTACTTTTCAGAAAAAAATACAAACTTTCTGGAAAATTTACCAAAAGGGGGTTTCTGAGCCCCTAAATTTTTTTGAAAATTTCGAACTTTTCAGAGGCTGTAGAAAAAAAACTACTTCAAATTTCAAAAAACGCTGAAACGTGGGTTCGCTTATTTTAAGGGGTACATCTAATCAGGGGGTCAAAAATTCTTAGGCCCCCCAGGGGGGGGCGGGAGCAGGGGTCACGGCCCCCCAAATTTGACAATTTTAAATGACGATGTCATAAAAACCTATTGTGTGATACATCATTTGAAAGCACGTCTTAAGCCAAACATTTTGGCGCAAACTGAAAGTCGATATCGTTTTTCGTTCTCGAGATATCGAAGGTCAAAGTTCGATGTTGATCAAATGTCAATAATTCGCTCGAATAATTTCGATCTCGAGAACGAAAAACGATATCGACTTCCGGTTTGCGCCAAAATGCTCGGCTTATAAAATAAGCGAACCCATGTTTCAGCGTTTTTTGAAATTTGAAGTAGTTTTTTTTCTACAGCCTCTGAAAAGTTCGAAATTTTCAAAAAAATTTAGGGGCTCAGAAACCCCCTTTTGGTAAATTTTCCAGAAAGTTTGTATTTTTTTCTGAAAAGTACTTGCTCTGTAGAACATTTTGAACCTAAAGTTTTTTAAATTTGGATAATTTAAAAGGAAGTTGTGAATTTTTGAAAATGGGTCCATATCGAACTTTGAACTTCGATATATCGAAAACTAAAAACGATATCGACTTCCGGTTTGTGCTGAAAGTCTTAGAATTTTGTCCTCTTTTCAATTATCGAATAAAAAATGGGGGTCTCCATTTGAAGTATTGGATTTAGGGGGTGGTGCCCCCCTAGGGGCGACCCCTTTAAAAGGTGTCCCCCTCGAAATCATTGAACACGTGTTTGAGCGATTTTCTAAATTCGCAACCGTTTTCGAGATAACTTGAGTGGAACCTATTTTAATTAACAACCCTGTATAATCAGTTTATGCTATGCTATCTGTGTAAAGGCCGATTCATAAAATTGGGGGATTCTGATCACGGATTAGAGGAAAAGAAGGTGATTGGTGGAGAAGGATCACATGGTTGTCTATTCAGATAGTCTATTCAAAACTCGAAACTCTGATCGGTTTGATTATACCAGGAAATCTAGAACTGCTGACAGTGAATCTAAAATATTCCGAATTTTGGATTGACTTGACAACTTTGTGACTCTCCTCTTGAGAACATCCCCATTTTTCATTCTATTTCCTGGTAAATGTGTTTCATGCAGTAGTTTCAGGACCAAAATTATCTGTGGACCTCTCTTAGAATTCCATGAAATTACATGGAAAATCTTATAGAGTCTCATAAATAGCCCACAGATATAATGGCCTACGGCATTTTGGTCATGAAACTTCACGGAACGCTTTTACCAGGGGTTCAATCTATTCATAATCCCTAAATTTCAAGAATCGGTCTGCTAGATGGTATCTTTCATGACAAGAGACCAAAAGTAAAACCGCAAGAGTCGCTAGGATTTTTTCTTAGTTCTTTTTTCTTTTCCTTTGTGGGCTGAAATAATTGGGAGCAGTGAAAGCTTACAAAAGAAATAATTTATTTTATAAATAAGACTTTACTCTTAACACAATGGCAATCAAGAATTTTTACAATGCATGCACACGCGCATGTTATCAATTTTATTATAGATCAATAATTTAACTTATTTATAAAAATATTGAAGAGAAAAAAAAACCCCTCTTACAATGATTTTATTTCTTTATTTTTGTTCTCACTATATCTAAATAATAATACAGAATTTAATTTCAGAACTGCTTGTCCTCATCGAGAAATCGTCAGTTCGCTTTTATCGTCACTAAAATAAAACTGTAGTTTCTTACCAGAATCGGTAGAATCCCAGTATAGTTGAAAACGAGATAATTCTTTGTTTTGTAAGATAAGATGAGAAATAGAACATCGTATCAAAAATCACTTGGTAGCACATTAACCTATATATAAGAAAAGCCATCAGTAAATCGTCAGTTTATGCGAGATAAAACTGATTTAGGAACCACGTGTACATAAGAAAACGAGACAAATAGGTACCTATATTGGACAACTTAAAACTTTTGAGCGGATCTTTCATGCCCCATTCTAATACACTCACAAAAAGTTATTATTGAATTTAGTTCGTTTTAAGTACGTACTTTTATCAATTCTCTAAAAAATATGCTTACATTATTATCGTTGAATGTCACTCTATGAGGAGTTCACAATTCGTTTTCTAAACACGAATGCTTGATTCGAGTCTCATTTAACAGACATTACCAGAGACGGATTCAGAAATCTGTCTTTCTTTCTCACCTCCTATATGAACCAATGTGTTGGAAAAGAACAGAGATAGGGGCTAAAAGTCACGTGATAACCCCTTTTCTATATTTTACTAACACGTGAATTCAAATGGTTGGAGAAAGAGAGAAGAAGATACAAAAAAAATCCTGGGTCTACCTCTGGGAATTAGAACAGGTGCGGGTAATTTACACGCATGTGCAGTAAACTAGCACGCGTCAATAGAGTGAGGAAGACCCGAAATCAAAACAAAAACTAAAATAAATCAAATGCAGCGTATCATTGAGAATTTTTTCATCATTACACCATGAGCATTTGTCTGTCTTTCTCTCTCCTTCCATTTGAACTTGTGTGTTAGAAAAGGATAAAGATAGGGGATAAAGTCACGAGATGCCCCCCTCCGCTATCCTTTTCTAACACATGCGTTCAAATGACCGGAGGGAGATAAAGGCAAATTCCTATGTATCCATCCATGTGTTACATACGTACAAATACAATTCGTTTAATACTCGACTCTTCAATAAATAAATTAAAATAAAAAAAAAATAAAAAAAATAAAATAAAAAAAAAAAAGATAAATAAAAATAAAAAAAATAAACAACATAAGTAACTGGTTTCATACCAACACAAATGTTGTTGGTGTCTCCAAAGTAAGTTCCTACCTGTTCAGCAGTGCTGCCAGATTCAGCGTAAAAGATACACATATTCCATATGGTTTAATCTTAAAATTAGGTATGATCTTTGCCAAATCTGGCAGCCCAGTTATACAGGAGCTGAGGGACATTTGTTTACCACTTTTTTCAGCCTTAGTTAAACAGGAAACTGAATAAATGTCTCCCTACCTTTCCTCCTCTAATCTAATCAGAGCTGCCGTTATGCGTGCAATTAATGGTATTTTTCGATTCACTGATGATTCCACCGGTTGAGAAAAGGTTACAGATCAAAGTATTTTCGGATAGTACAGTCATACACTGAACTGAACGTTGTAATCTTATCTCAACCGGTGGAATCATCGGTGATTAGAAAAATGGGTATGTTGCAAACTTTTGCTACAGCAATGACGAGTGTTAAATCTTAAGTAAAATCGCGTGAAAAGTCCATTGGTGGTATCAGAAAGTCATAAAATGCAATATTAAACTCGCAAGAGGTCGTATAACTGAAACCCAAGATGGCGGTAAAATATCGAGCAACCTGTGTGCACGCACCATGAACATCCATGATGGCCAACGTTAACAATCTCACAGCATCGGAGGTTATGAGTTTGTTTGCGTTGTGATTGGTTGTGAGGTTGGCCATCTTGAATATTCATGGTGCTTGCATACAGGTTGCTCGATATTTTGCCGCCATCTTGGATTTCAATTAAATGCCTCTTGTGAGTTTATTATTGCATTTTATGACTTGCTACCACTACCAATGGACTTTTCACGCGATTTTACATGAGATTGATTACTCTACAGCGCTGTAGCGAAAGTTTGCAACAGACCCACTTTACGCGGAACGGCAGATCTGAAGCTAATCATCGAACGTCATGAACAAGCTCTCCATCGTTCTCAGGTTCATATCAACGGCCTCACTAACGGCTGCAGAGGCCGGGAAAAATAAGTCGCGAAACTTGTTGCCGCTGGTGCTCGTCGTTGCTTGTTGTTGCGATTGTGGTGATGGTGACCGTAACCACCGCCACCACCCTGATTTTCAAAAATCGGGGGTCGAGTATAATCTAAATCGCACGCTGTGTTCTCGACAATTTTGGACGCTTGACCCGTAAAAATCCTGAAATTAACATCATTTTGATCTAGCGCGTCGTGATTAAAGACAGGGAGCCTATTCGAGATAACCCACACGTTTCCTAATTTGTCCACCTTCAAATCGGACGGATACAACATGGTTACATTGTTCTGGAATACAGTTATCGCGGTTTTCGGTGAGTATTCGTTCGGATATTTCATCGAGTTCCAGCATCCAACAGCGTTTTTATGAGGGAGAGTGAAGAAGAGGACTCCGGTTTTTTCGTCCATAGATTGAGCCCCGGATTGGCCGAAGGGTCCTCGTGAGCCGACTAGTTTGTAAGCGTAGAAATCAGTCGAGGCTGTCTCGTTCTGAATTGATTTTGTCGATACAGCGAACTCAGTGTACGCTGATAGAGAGTGGAAGAAGAGAGTCCTGTCGCGGGTTCTCTTGTCGTAGGGCGAAAGGGCCACGCCGAAGATCCCATCGTCCCATCGGAAGTTGAAGCCACCGATGAAGTAGTTTCCGGCCAATGGATCTGAGTTGAAGTATTGATGATTTATCTGCAAAAATATTCAAGTGAGGACAACGATTATTGGCCGGGCAGGTAAAAGAAAAATGGTTGTTATTGGTTCAACAAATTCATTCGATTTTGAAAATAAATCTTGTTAAAGAACATTTCTGCAAAATATTTCGACCAGCGGGCTACTTTTGTTTCCTTCCACATAAAACCGATAGACTGCCAATGATGAGTTACACTATAGACGGTTTTAGTGCGAAGTCAAAGGTTAGCCAACAACCACAACAATGCGCTCATCGGTTGCAATCGGTTTGGATAAAACCCGCGTAGCGTTCCAAACTATCTCACTCACTCTTCCGTGGCCCCCATGTATATCCATCTCTTTCTAGCTCCGAAATTCGTATACAGGGCCTTGTTTTACGACATATTATTATCAAAATCGCATTAAAATGCCTCGAGGAATTCATTTCTGCCATAAAATTTCACAAAATAGGTCTCTATATACGATTTTTGAAATTAGAGTGAGACGGCAGTACATGGGGGTCACGTGAGAGCAAGAGAGACAAACTCGCTTTGTTTGGAACGCTCATCACCGGCAGTCGCCATTACTAAAACCTTCTATTGTTCTATAATTGTAAGTTTTTACTATTGCTATGGAAACCACAGGTGAAATACCCACTTTTAACAGCTACCCATGAGTTGCCTTCATAATGATTTAGCTAACGGGGAACTTTAATATAGTTACCATGTCAACGGGCCAGTTCTACGACTAACCTCAATCATAAACAGTCTAATTGCTAGATTGCTGGTCAACATTATAAGCTGAAACTCCGAGATTAACCACAATGCAAAAGAAAGATAGATCGAATACGGGTGAAAAATATTGTGCCTTCGATTTTTTACTTCGCTCAAAGAGAATCACATGACACCAATTAAGCCATTCATTTTTCAATACCATTTCCCATTGAAACATTTTTTGCTATCGAATTCTCTTTCCTGAACTATTCTATTTGCATTTCTTACGTACAACGTAGTGTAAAACGGATAAACAATCATGAAACGTGACACCTATCCATGCAAAATATGTGTGCGCCTTCAATTGCCGGGATAGGCAAAATGAACTCCGCTGAGTACGAATATTTAACTACCCTCTAAAAAGTGAGCTAGCGTTGGTTTCTTTAAGTACCCTGCGGGTTGATCGATTGAAACCGTTGTATGAGACTATAGCTGGAGACTATAGCTAAATGTAGGGTTACGTATTATTGATCCCTCTACAATTTTTATTGAGAAAAAAAGCTCTGCAATTAGTTATCCCTTCACTACATTTGATAAGCTAAAGACTGCTTTAGATTCATGATTTAGACTATCGAATGTAGCGAGGGAAAACTTGGTTACAGAGCTTTAAACGTTTAGATAAACACTACAGGGGGGACCACTAGTAACCTCCCATCCAGTCAATATATCAGTCTTATCCAATGATTTCAAAGACCAGCCCACTGCCAGAAGTAAAAAGGTTAAACAAGCAAGCATGGCCTCTATTCTTGGAGAATATGTGTGCGCCTTCAATCAGAGGAATGGGCAAAATGAATACCGCAGAGCAGGAGTATTTAACCATTTTGCTCACAGTGTCCCATATATGAGACGACATTTTATACGGAGCCTTATGGGAATTTGAAAAAATTGACTCGCATATGAAATCATATGAGAAAAGCTCGTTCACTTTGATGGTATAGGTTTCAGATTCAGTGACACTTTTTTTCATAATTTTTGTGTGAAAGGGTTAACTAGATACCAATCAAATATGAGTGATCTACATTTAATCTCTTCAAGTTCTCTAGCAGTAAAAGGATTAAACCAGCGAGCTATATACTTGTGGAGGAGCTAATACATGTAATAAGTCCTATCCCAAAGTGTGACTACATACATGGACCATCTAATCCAGGGTTGTTTCTCACTTCCCCCCCCCCTTAAATCAAAGATTTTAATTACTTCAGTGGAAAGCGGTTTTGAAAGAAAGTGCAAGCGCTGTTAGAGTGGCTACCCGGACACAATGGAATGCAATTATCCAATTATGGAGACAATTTTGCTTGTTTCTGTCATGTGTCGGTTTATTTATCATGCAAATCCCTCCATAAGAAATAGTTATCTCGATTCTTTGTATCCAGATATCCATTTTGAATTACTTGCTCTTTCGTTCGAAAGCAATTTCAAGTGGATTTGTCAAACCCTTTAAGAAGAAAAAAAAAAATCTTAAGGTAAAGAAAGGGAGACGAACAAAGCCAAGCCCGTGTGATAATGTCCATAAACGATTTCCAACGTGGATGTGCTTTATTCGTTCTGCCTCAAAATCACGTCTCACGAATCCTCTCTACAGCGGTTTTAGTGCGAAGTCAACAGTTACTAGCCAACTATCACAACAATGCACTCATCGGTCGCAATTGGCTGTGACAAAAACTCGTGTAGAGTTCCAAACTATCTCACTCACTCTACCGTTACCCTCATGAATAGCCTTCTCTTTCTAGTTTCTTAATTCGTACCCAGGACCTTGTTTAGCGGCATATTAATATCAAAATCGCATTAAAATGCCTCAAGAATTAATTTTTGCCACACACAAGAAATGTCACAATAAATGTCTCTATGTACGATTTTTGCGATGAGAGTGAGACAGCAGTACCTACATAGGGGTTCCGTATGAGAGCAAAAGAGATAGTTTGGAACTCTCGTCGCCGGATGATTCCATCACTGAAACCGTCTATTATTAGTATACAGTGGCGTCGCGTGCCATCTGGGAACAATGCAACTGCTCCATTTAAACTCATTAAATATATCGAATTTTCCTTGTGCACTGTGCACCCCCTGAATTCGATCTTTTTCAGGAGTTTAAATGGATAGAATACATTGTTGCCAAATTGCACGCGACGCCACTGTTGGTATAGCTCATTGAGTTAACCCTTTAACTACCAGGTTACGAAGACAAATCGAATCTCATTCGCTCAAATTAAGTGGGTAGATAAATATTCCTACACTAATGTGTTGATTTTGCATCCACACTGGATTGAAGGCGCTCTAATAATCATTGTTTTTCAATTAACAGTTTGGAGTCGTAACTGCTGTGAATACAAAACTGAAATTTCGTGAGGCAGATCTATAATCGCAGAAACGAGTTTACTCGGGTGTGGTACTGAAAGGGTTAAACAAGCATATGACCTCTATCCTGGGGGGGGAAAAAATTTGCGGAGGAATAAGGAAGGCGATTCGTTAGAAATTCTGAGCTCACCTGAAAAGCTTTATCCTGTGCGAGACTGTAAACAATGAGCACTTTTCCCCATAAGTCTGGTATGTAAGCGTATGAGTTGGAGCAGTCGTTTTTGTCAGCGTCGATGATGATATTGGCGATCCAAGTTCGGCTCGGCAGGAGTGATGCCTCGATCTCCCTCTCCAAGACCAAGCGATTCGTGTTCAAGTCGAAAGCGAGGATTCGCGGCTGGAAGAGTTTCGTGAACGAGGTCTTGATGTCCGTGATCCCCAAGTCGACCATCCAAAGCCTATCGCACTCGTCGACGTTCATACGGAACGGAGAGACGATTTTCAAACCCTTGTTGTCATCTTTGAGAGACTGCGCTTCCCAGTTGGGGTACGGGATTAACTTCGGCGATTTATTTCTTGCTGAAAAATAAAATATTTTCAGTGCAGACTCACAAATCAGATTCTGTTTAAATCTACCAACTTTTTCCCCCTTCTCTATTGTATATCAGGATCTCAAATGTTCATGTACTATCAACGAATCAAAGATCGTCGCGAGATTTTCACGAGATAGTAAGTTTCGCCTTCAAGGTTTCGGTTCGGCCACTTTTCATACTCCTCACACTTTGCAGGCGAGAAGCCAGTGCTGGTGAGGCGCCAAATCAGTTGCAGATCAGTCCCACACTCACACCCATAACTAAAAATGTGTGAAAATCTCGCAACAATCTTTAATTCGTCGATAGTACATATGCATTAAAAATTAAGGGTGCAATTTAGAGATTCGAAGAGACCAGGGGTGTGCCGAGGTTTCCGGAGGGAGGAGGGGGTGGGGGCAAGATTGCAATTTTTCCGCCTCCGCCAATCACCGCCTATTATTTTTTTTTATTTTTTTTTTTGCTTGTCCACCCTAATCTTGCTACCCCCCTCCCCCGAGAATGATGCCCGGGGCAAGGGAGCCCCCCCTCGGCACGCCCCTGAGAGAAACAATGAACAGTACGAACAATGCATTAAAAACGGTTATTTGGTGGAGACGGGTCGCATGGTTGCCAAGTCTAATCAAAGTACGGAATTTAATTAATTGATTATGCGATGCTCAAGACTAATCGATAACCAATTTGATCTATTCCGTAGTTTAATTAGACTTGTCAACCATGCACGTGACAAGTATCCACACTATTTAAACGTGGGGAATTTCAATGATCAGCCTTCTAGTTACAATGCACGTGCAGTTAAAGTTGGACAGCACAAGTTAATCAGTGGCGGATCCAGGACTCTCTCTCTGCCTCTCTCTCTCTCTCTCTCTCTCTCTCTCTCTCTCTCTCTCTCTCTCTCTCTCTCTCTCTCTCCCTCCCTCCCCCATCTCCCTCTCTCTCCCTCCTTCAACACGTTAAAACACTATGTTATAAAAGGATAGGGGAAGGGATCGATCATCACGTGACTATGGTCCCCTTCTCTGTTCTTTTCTAACACCATGTGCCTTCAATTTGATAGAGAGAATTGAATTTAATTGAATTGAATTGAATTTTAATATACTGATGAACATAGAAAGAGAACAAGAACACGAGAGAGAGAGAGAGAGAGAGAGAGAGAGAGAGAGAGAGGGGGGGCGGGGAGGAGATATAAGGAAAAAAGCAATCCTCCAGCAATGTTAATTGTACAGCAACCCTATTTTATATTTTAAATTTATTTTGAAACGTTGTTAGCGTCTCAATAAGACCTGACCGAGGAGAAAACAGGTGATTTTAAGAAAGTGGCCAGGTTGGGGTTGGTAGTGGTTTTAAATCAGTGGGATGAACCGTGTTATGTAAAAACATAATAGAATGACACGCTAAGCTGTAAACTTAGTGTGAACGCAGTCGATATATTTAGAAGATAACCGTTAGCCGACATTCTATGTAGGTTACGCTATAACTGAGAGACGACGAGACAGTTATAGTTGCAGTCAGTGATGACTGATGACGCCACGATAAACAAATGTGCCAAAAATAGGCTTACATAATGGTAGAGAGCTGAGTAGTGACTGCGAGAAGAATGAAATTCAATCTGGAATACCCAGAGGGTGGATTGCGTGTCTTCGGCTTACAAATGTGAAGAATTGAACAAAAGGGAAATGGCCCAAAATCGCGCGAGGGAATAATTTATGAATTACGCGGAATGCACTATGACCTCTGTGGCGTAGCGTGCAATTTGACAACGTTGAATTGTGTTCATTAGAGCCCACTTAAAAGGTCGACTGCGAAGGTGTTCACCGAACACCCAACAGTTCGATCTTTTTCATGAGTTCAAATGGACAAATTGCAACGTTGCCAAATTGCACGCTACGCCACTGTATGACCTGCAAAAAAAAGTCGTCTCATCGAAATCGTCCTTGATAAATTTGTACTGTAACTTTCAAAAGAAAATATCCTAATCTAGAAATTTTCTTTCCTCCATTTCTTTACCAGTTTTAAAGAGTTTTGACATTTTTGGGTATTCCGGAGGTTAGCAGAATTGCCACTTGAAAATATATGTCTTAAAAAAAAATCTAAAACTCCTTGGAAAATAATGGACAGAATTATCAAGGGGGGTTTTGATCAGAGGACTTTCTTTTGAAGTTCATAGTACATGATTTTGTAAAGAGTTTTAGGTTTAGTTCTTAAGACATTCTTTTAAGTGATCATTCTGTTAAACTCCAAAATACCTGAAATCTGCAAAATTCTTTAAAATGGGTCGATAAATGGAAAAATTAAAATCTCTGCACCAGGATACTTTCTTTTGAAAGTTATAGTAATTATAAGGCCGTCAAGAATGTCAGACGACTCGGAGAGGTAAGCCAACGTTGTAATGTGTCCATTTAAACCCATGAGAAAGGTCGAATGTGAAGGTGTTCACCGAACATTCAGTAGTTCGATCCTTTCAATGGGTTTAAATGGACACATTACAACGTTGCCAAATTGGACGCTACGCCACTGCTCTGCATGCGATTTTGATTCTTTCAAAAATTTTCTCCTATGGATTTGATACAAATTTTTGCTTCAGCGTCATAGAGGATCGGTCCTCGTGTAAAACCATTTGAAAATAACGTTGAGAGTATCAAAAAATTCCAAAATTCCAAAATCCACTAACAATCTCAATATAAGCGTTTCACAAAATTACAAGATGGCGGTCGAATGGGCTGGTGACAATAGGAGAATCCCATCTAATTGCGGCCCCCGCTCCCATCCTGGGAGTCGGAGCCGTACGGTTAAAATCGAACTGTGAGTCTCTCTCGGCCTATCATGCAAAAATCGATTTAAAAGATTATAGTTTGAACTAACTAAGTATTGATTTGGGAGCTATTTTGGGAGCTGGTCCAGATGGACCGCCCTAGAGCTCCGATTGCAATATTTCAAACTGTAATCTGTATTCGCACCTGAATTCAGTTTTCGTGTTCAATTTAATCATTTTAATATACATTAATCAGGTTTATTTTACTTTAAGTTTACTAAAGCAACACATTTTAATTAAAAAATTAATAAATCCTTTTGGGAATAGTTTAGTTACATTTCAAGTAACCTGTGATTCATATAATAAAAATAATTGCAACAGTATCTATAAATTATTACTAGTCTATGCATTTTCAAAGTCATTTGTCGCAAGGGCTCAAAATTCGATTTTAATCGCCGCGCCGTGGCTCCAACTCCGAGTCCGTCCGGATAGAGTTATGCGTACTTGCTGCATACAATGTTGCGTCACCTACATATGAAGGCGCTTTAACCCTTCCTGTACCACGCCCGAGTATACATATTCGTTTTTCGTAATTCGATCTACCACTCACTAGTCCCAGTGTTTATTCATTGTGAAAACTACCCCCGAATTGTTAACATTTGCAAAATCACATTCCTTGTTGCTCCTTCAATTTGATGGATTGGCAAAACCAATACTGCGGAGTAGGAATATTTAACTACTCTCTAAATTTGAACGATTTGATTTCTTTTAACACTAGAACGCCCGGACTTATGCTCCTACCTAAAACGCCCAGCGTCCCAAAATTGGGACAATGCTGTAAAGTGCAGAATGATATTTTATATGATATCGATCAAAGTGTTATTTGGACTTATAAACTTTGTGAGACTAATTGTACGAAATTTCTACTTCGTTTTAAGCATTTTTGTTGCCTATCCAGGCAAATGAAGGGGCATTAGTTTACTTGTTTGCTATAATTTTGCTCTTTCGATCCCTAATAAAAGTATACGTAAAACATGAAACCGTGCACTTATATCTATGGCCCTACTGTATGTATGTTATGATAAATACCCCCCCCCCTTCACCCATCCCTTCCCCCTCATTTCAGCTTCCCCTTTCACGATATCTTATCGCAAAAAATGCATTTAGATCATCTCA
This sequence comes from Trialeurodes vaporariorum, assembly GCA_011764245.1. Lineage (NCBI taxonomy): Eukaryota > Metazoa > Arthropoda > Insecta > Hemiptera > Aleyrodidae > Trialeurodes > Trialeurodes vaporariorum. Next base: position 87,681,437 of record VMOF01000111.1, on the reverse strand, counting down.
CGGTAATTTTACACACAACCTAAAATGACACTAATGAGGCTCTTGCAAACTTTTGCTGTGAGCAAATGATTAATCCGTTCTGATGTAAAAACCAGCAGAAATCACAAAAATCACACCCAGATGGTCTAAAATTCAGTAATAAACTCACATAACTGCTATAACGGCAAGTTCGTTATAGCACGGCGGCTCAACGCAGATATCATGGCAGATTCCTGTCTAATTAGTCACTTTCTCTATGGAAACACAGAGATATGTCTCAATTTAGATGGGGATCTCCCATGATACCTGCGTCTCTCCGCCATTAAGCCCGATTCTGAGAGTGGAGTTTGCGATTTTTAGTGTACACATCGTCATTTTTACAGGTTTATGTGCAAGAATCAACTCTTCAATTCCGTATAGCAAAAGTTTGCAATAGTCCCACTGGTCCTCTAAGGTTCACTTTCCATTCTCAACCTTTCTATTTATAATGAAAAATAATTCTCGCAATTGCGAGGGAGAATTAGAAGAGAGGGAAACAAGATGGGGGAAAATACAAAGCTGACCTTCTTGCGATTGTTTTTTTTTTTTTTTGTTTTTTTTTCCCCCGTTTGTTTTTTTATTTGCTTTGTTTTCACAAGATTTTGGTCTACCAGTGTTAGAAACAATGAAAATCGCTTGCAAACTTTTGCTGTGAGCAAATTAATAGTCTATTATGATGTAAAAAGCAGCAAAAATCACGGAAACCACATTGAAAAAGTATAAAATTTAGTAATAATTTCACAGAACTGTGATAAAGGCAAGTTTGTAATGGCGGCTCAACGCAGGTATCATGGGAGATTCCTGTCTATATTGTCACTTTCTCTGCGGAAACACAGAGATGTATTTCAGTTTAGATATAGGACTCTCCCATGATACCTGCGTCGCTCCGCCATTCAGCCCGATTCTGAGAGTGAATTTCGTGATTATTTAGTGTACTCATCATCATTTTTACAGGTTTTTATGCAAGAATCAACTCTTCAATCTCATATAGCAAAAGTTTGCAAGAGCCCGATTATGCCTAAGAATAAATAATAAAAAGGGAAATGAGCAGACTTTTTTCTAACAGAAAATAAGAGGAATTGAAGGCGCCGGAACTAATGAGGGTAACTAGGAATTTCTTCGGGGCGGTACTCTCAAAGAAGTTCATATTATATCATTCCTGGTTTCTGAACGCTAACATCTCAGAGGCACGTAATAGTGCCAGCAAAAAATATTCTGGCTCAAGGGATCAAGGTATCTACATAAAATTAGATAAGAGAACAGTGGCTCATTCCTGATCTGTTGGAGAGGAATCGACTCCACTCGCATGCGACTCCCGGCACTGTTCTCTGATGAAAGTTACTGTTTCTGATGAGGGGAGAAGGGGAAAGTATGCTAGTTTGAGGGGGAGGGGAGGAGAGGGTGATCGGGAGGGAGCCCTCCCTTGATGTTCAAAAACTGTTTGTTTCAGCCATTTATGTTATTGAGACATTTACAAGAAGTTTAATCCTTTTCACTGGCTTGAAACCGCAAAGACAACAGTTTGTCCCAAAAATGGGACGTGGGCGTTAAAGGTAGAACCGCTTTCTTCTCTTGAAGGAAGAGGCGGATTTCGATGAAACTTGGTGGTCGGGGGGTACTCCTAAAATGATGAAAAGTCATAAAATTTCAGGGTCCTACGTCAAGCTGGAGGCTCGTGAGACATCTTTTAATTTCGATCCGTCCCAAAAATGGGACGTTGGGCGTTCTAGTGTTAAAGAGAGGATGTAAACCCTATCTTCACTAAGTTAATTTACCAAACTTTCGGTACACATTATTATTTCAAGATCAGTTGCACCTAAAGAGCTCACTTTTTCTAATAAATGTACATCTTGACAAGCTGAACAATGTTAAATAACTAAAACTAACTGTTTTTTTTTTTTTTTTTCTTTTCACATTAAAATTTCAAAACTAATTATGTTTTTTAAAAAATATCTTGAACAACAAGGTTTTTTTCTGAGATATTTTGTTTAAATTTGTTTTTTGTTTTTGTTTTTGTTTTGTTTTGTTTTTTTTCTCCACATAATCGTGCATTAAAAGTTAATAAATTCTCTAGGTGCAAAAGAACTTGAGTTATGTGTACCGAAAGTTGAAAAATTACAACTTTTCAGGAGAACAGTTTAAAGTAAGAAATTTTATCCTGCAGCTCCCCAACCCAAGAGTCTGTAAACCCCATTGTTATATTTAAAAATGATCCTTGAGACATGCTGAACAAAATTTAAAAAATCAAAAACAAAAAAAAACAAAAAACAAAAAAACAAAACAAAATCTTTCAACCTACCCTTAATAGTAACCTGGTTGTTAAAGGGTTAAATTCAAAATGACTCACTCACCGTCAAGTTTGACATAGTTGAGAGAAGCGGGTACTCCACTCGCCAGTCTCGGAACTGAAATGAAAACCTTATCCTTCCAAACTTCCACTCCCATGGGAACGCTGTTTCCTGGAATGAAGTCACCGGAATCTATTGCTGCTTTTCTTGCTCGATCATTTGGGAACTGGAAATCGAGCGCTTTCCAACTGAACACTTCGGCTAGGCCTCCTCCTCTCGAAGGGTTGGGAACTGCCGATATCTGCGTCCAGATCGTCACGAACGTGAGGCACGGAAGAAGCAAAGCCGCGAGGTGCATGGTGTCGATTCAATCTGGAACAAAGTATGTGAATGCGATAAGAGATCTGATCACAAAATGGATATTTTTCGTTTCTTCACTAAGGTAAGTGACCCAAAGGTGGCCATACCTATGCTTGGGGCCAATATGCACATAATATGAGGCATGAGAGATAAAAAAAACTAAATATGTCAATTTACTATTTAGACAGTTGGTCATCATATGTTAATTTCATTTTTTTTTTTAAATTTGCTTGTTTTTGAGGTTTTTTTTGCGTTTGAAAAAAAGTAGAGTTTTGACATCGCGCAAAACATGCACCTAAGGTGGCCACCCCTCATATTTTTGATGCACCTAAAGGTGTACACCCCCTTTTAAATTTCATTAATAAGTATTCAAATGCTATTTTATCGTTCAAAAACGGAATCTAGACTCTAGTTACACCAAAAATTATAATGATTTATGATGAATTGAAAGTCAAAGATGGACTCGATTTAAGGACTTAGCTTTTACGATTGTTTACTACCGTGAAAATTAGCTGAAGACCTACAAAAATGGACGTTGCACTGTTTCGCGCCGACTGAATCGCCCGATGCTCTTGATTTTTGGAGTGGGGGAAGCTATAGCATCCTGCTACTCAGCACTAACGCCATCTATCGTTAATTCATGTAATTAATTGAAAACAGCAAGGGTGGGCCACCTTAATAGCCGGGCCACCTTTGGGTCACCTACCTTATGAGAAAAATTCTCCTGTTAATTCAATCGGACGTCTGTTTAATACTTACTTAACCGGAATTCCTGTTGAAGTAACAGTTTTTTTTTTGTTAAAAGAACAGAAATTCCGGTTACGTAGGATTAACTGCAAGACGTCCGGTAACGGTAACAAGAAATCTTTCTCATGCGGAGTTCTTTCTTTTTTGGATGGAATAAGGAACATGATTATTTGTATGATTGCTGATCATGAGTAAGAGGCTTTGGGCCATGAAGAACAACACGTACCCAGAGCTGCCGTTTTGCGAATAATCAATAGTATTTTTCAATTCACCGATAATTTCACCGGTTGCGAAAAGATTATACACATTTCAGTTCAGTGTATGACTGTACGGCACGAAAATACTCTAATCTGTAATCTGTTCTCAGTCAGTGCAATCGCCGTAGAATTATTAAAATACCCGCAAGTTTTTTTTTTTTTTAAAATCATCGACGAATCCACCGGTTAAGGAAACATTACAGATCAGAGTATTTTCGTGCAATACAGTCATACACTGAACGGAAGTGGGTAATCTTTTCTCAACCGGTGGAGGCATCGGTGAATTAAAAAATGTCATTAATTATACGCCGAACGGCAGCACTGACACGCACTGTCGGGGACAAAAAGAATGTCCTCACTACTCCTTGGATTTTAGCTTAGGTAGGCCACCCACAACGCTTACATTCACTGAGATAAGTAATGTGGGTAGCCTATTCCCAGGAGTTGCATGACATTCTTTTTGTCCCCGACTGTACTAGAAAGAAAGAGGTGTTGCAAAAGAAAAAGTCCTCTCATCGAAATTGTTCTTAATGAACTTTTCTATTATTTTCCATCGTTTTAAATTTTTTGAGGCATAATGTTACACTATGAGACCTTGAAATACCTGAAAACCGTAAAATTTCCCTAATCGGTTGAGACATCAAATAATTTAGACCTTTATCAGGATACTTTCTTTTGGAAGCTATAGTCCCTCTCCACCAGTTACATGCACGCAGAAAGATTTGAAATTCGCTCGGATCTCGAAAAAATCCCCGCACCCCTGAAATCTTTGATGGGTATTTATCAATGGGCAAGCAAAATAGAAGTTTCTCCGAATTCTTATTGGCTCTCATTGAAAATATTCATGACTATAACAGTACCTATCTACAAGGGCCGTTCAAAAAATAATGCACATTCGGGTTTTTTGGGAGAACGAAAGCAGCTATCAAAAAGTGGTTTGTTTGTGCTCAAAGTCCTTGTAATTTCCAATAAAACAAAATCAAGTAGAGCTCTGTAGCTTAAAAATTGTTTGATATACAGGGTTTTGAAAATATCATGTTGGAACTACCCCTCCAGGATTTTCAGCAATTTTCTCCAAGAAAAAAAAAAAGACAAAAAAACTTAAACTGAAAAAATTGAATGTTTTACTTGAAAAAAATTACAAGATCTTACTGATTGTGTGGCCGGTCAGCAAGCACAGCTCACAGGTTGAAACATGCGCAGTACTCAGTACTTGCGACTTTTCTGTTCTGTTTGACGCGTGTGCGCAGTGCGAACTTCCAAATTTTTTTCGCGACGAATGCCGAGGAGAAAGAAGAGCAACGTCACGTTATTCATTATTGTTTTTACGTGGTTTATCAGTGAGGAACGCTTTTAAAGAAATGAAAGAAGTGTAGAAGACAACTGCTTATTGTTAGACCGATATTCAGACAACAACCATAAGTCGTTGGTTTAAATCCTTTTCTGAGGGTCAGGAATCAGTGAAACTTCTTCAGAAATCCGGTTTGAAAAAACGATTCTTCAGAAGTGGGCAGAAAGGCTGAGGGTTTGCGTAAAACATGATGGACAGTACTTCGAAAAAATTAAGAAAGGCAAGTTATCCGATGAAGACAACTAACTCCAGTCAATTTTAGTAAGATCTTGTAATTTTTTTCTATAAAAACACTCAATTTTTTCAATTTTAATTTTGTTTTGTTTTTGTTTTTTTTTTTTTTTTTTCTTGGAAAAAATAGCTGAAAATCCTGGAGGGAACATAAACAATAAACATTCCATTTTCAAGACCCTGTATATTAGTCAATTTTTAAGCTACAGAGTTTTATTTGGTCTTGTGTTATTGGAAATTACAAGGACTTTAAACACACACAAACCGCTTTTTGATAGCTGCTTTCGTTCTCCCAAAAAACCCGAATGAGCATTATTTTTTGAACGGCCTATGTAATAAAATCATGGGCGGTTCGTGGGTTCAAAAGTTGGAAAAATCGTGGGTCCGTGAGTTCAAAAGTGGGGGGGGGCTAGAAATGTAAGAATTGAAGCCATTTCCTGTAAAAGGACTCATGAAACAACGAACGGGTGCGCTCTTGCTGAAAAATCAGCATTTTGATTGAATAGGGATTTTGCGATTTTTTTTCTTGTTTTGTGGACCCTTTTTCCGGAAATGGCCCTGATTATTTTTTTTCTTCTTCTTTTTTAGTGCTTCTCACTTGAGGAGTCGCGACATTTTCTTCTTTTCTTTCTTTGCACCCTTTTCCAAAATAGAGGGGGCCCGAGCCCTCCACCCCCCCCCCCCCCAATGTATCCCAAAGGACCCGCCAGTGAATAAAATTATACTTCGAAAGCAAAAGAGGAAGAATAATAAGATGAATAAGAGAAATAATAACCTTGATATTTTATGGATGTATGTATATCATATAGCATCACATAAAGATCAAAATTAATACCTGACTTGAGCTACTCGGCATGGAGCCATCATCGTCAAGATCAAACAAATAAACTGATTTAATATAAATCTAAACTAATAAAATAGATTATAAAATGATGTCATCAAGGCTTCCTCTCGTTGCATCGCTTGAATATCTTTCGGCTCTCATTTGATTAAGTAAGAATTGAGCCATTCATCAGTTTCATTTCTTCATTTGTCCATTCATTCACATGTTTTCCGACACATTTCTCTCCATTGACCATTTAACTATTAACTACCACTTATCCTTAGTGGGGGGGGGGGGGGGGGGCGGCGGCGGCGGCTATAAATGAGCAGCATTTTTAATTGAAGCTGTTTCCGGGAAAAGGGCCCATGAAACAAAAGGTGCGCTCTTCGGACATGAGTCTGTATTCAATGGCAATGCTGACATTTTATAGGAAGAGCAACTACGTTGTTGATGGGTCCGGAAATGGACTCGATTCTAATGATATTGTTCCAGAACTGCAAGCATGTTTATTTTCAAATGATGGTAGTTTTTATTTTTATTTCAAAGCATTCAACATTTTTCATTTAAATTAGCCGTGAGGAAGTGGTTTTATGATGAGTCAAAACATGAAAACCAAATTTCAAGGGAAGCACGTGGAAAACCTTTGATTTTCATAAATTTTTACCCGTTTTTCGCTGAATTTTGGACGAAGTAGCGTGAAATAATCCAAAGCCCGGGGTAAGGGGAAAAGTTAAACACTCCTTTGGCCTCTAATTCCTCTTACCGGCGCCTCTGCCCCCCCCCCCCCCGTTTTAATACTGTAATACTAGTTTAATGGGCAGCTAGTTGCAAGGGTCAGAAATTTTGCATTTTTTATGAAGAAAATTATAGTATTTGATGAGCTGAGAACAATCGTGCCTTTGGTTTTCTTCCTACGTGGCCCGGTTTTAGATATACACTCGTGTGAAGTTGTAAAATAGCGTGTGCGTAGCGACGTTGATTACGCGGAAATCTCATTTAGAACAATGTATTTTGGGCCAAAATCTCATCTTCGAAACAATTGGACTTAATTAGAAACCTGAGGCATTTTTGTTCTCACCCATAGGCGGACCGTGACCAAAAAAAGTAGGGGTGGCTAAAAAGTTATAACCTTTTTTGTTCTTTTTTATTTTACTTCTCAAGTCTCAAGTGATTACTTTTTCCGATTTTTAGCCCCTCCGCCCAGAAAAAGCGGGGGGCTATTGCCTCCCCTAGCCCCTGATACGGTCCCCCTATATGTTCTCACCTCTTCAAGTTCCTACTTTCATTTTCTTTGTAAGAAACACAACATTTCAGACCCTTGCAACTGCTCTATTAATAATTTCTCCTCAAAATATACCTACAAATCGAAAAAATGAAAGATGGAAAAAAATAAGTACCTACCTATCTTTTCTAAGATTAGAGTTGTTAAAAAGATCAAATTTAATACACTCGAAAAACTTACCAGAATTTAGTCTGAAAGAAAATGGCACCGACCGTTACGAAACCGAACTTCGGTTTTAAAAATACTTATATTCTAAAAGTCAATAAACAAACAAACCCCTATGCACGAGCCCGTATTCGTCACTTGTCGAAGCGGTTAATTAGCGATCGAGTTAAGAACTGACCGGCTTTGGACAACGCGGACACTTGAACGCGATCGGAAAGGAATCTCCTCTGAGGTCACTGTTGAGAGCAAGGCCAAAGCTTCGCCATCAATCTTCACCGCGAATTTCAATCTCAACTCAAACTCTTGTTGATGAATCGGGTAAAGCTGTAATACACATATACATATATATATTTTAAGCGACATCATTAGACCCAAGATAATTAATATGAACCAGTTTGCTCCATGGTTGTCACATTTCTTAAACCAATGGCGCGATTTCCGAACTTAGTTTTGATATCCACCCCCTTTCCTACAATTTGCTTTTTTGTTTTCCTTTTTCTCATTTTCTTCAATCACAAATTTTTGCTGTATTGCATTTAGTTTACAGACTATTTTAAAGAAAAGTAATAAGAGTAATTACTATGCAGATAACTTCATGGATGTAGCGTGTATGGGGTGGGGGGGGTGGGGGAGGCTTTGAAGCCCCGCTTTTTTCAACCCCCAAAAACCCCCTCACTTTCTCCAAGCCCCAAAATCCCCCCGCCTTTTTTTTTGGTGTGAAAAAGTTGTGTTGCAACAGTATGGCTTTAATCAATAAGGCATGGTCGCTACATACCAAAAAAGGTGTCCCAAACTACGGGAATCAACAGAGGAAATTTAACTTAAAGTGGCTAAATTTCCTGGTTGAATTTTATATACGAACAAGGGAACAAGCAATAAAAAGAAGAAAAAGGTCATCACTTTTCAGGGCGACGGGAGTTGCCTGGACATTTTTTTTTTTTATGAATTAGTTTGAAATAATTTCAATCGGATGAGAAGAAAGCCGTCTTTTTTTTTTGTTCACAATCTATCTTCCACTGTGGACGAGCGGATGAAAATAGCTCCGCGGTCCACAAGTGTTCACATGCTTTTGAGCTTGTGAACGTTCGTGGACCGCAAGGCGCAAAGGAAATAATGCGAGAAGGTTTCAAGATTCAAATTAGACTAGATGCAATGAGATTCTTTCATATATGTATAAGAACAGATAATTTCATGACCGCGTTTTGTGAACAGCGAACGACTGTGAACATAAAAAAAGACGGCTGAAGTGTATTACAGAATTTCTTCGGAAATAGAAGAACATTTCTTCGGAGAACGAACATGATCATGGTCTTGCAAGTTCAATATGCTAATCGAACGACAAAGGAAGTAATGAAAATCGGTCAAGAAAATGGAGCGCCTCAAGTCATTTTGAGCATGTGACAAAAATGGGTCATATTTTTAACAATGTGTGACAAGAGAGACATCAATAATTAACATCACACGGCAATTTTTTTCTGCGAATTGAATCGGCTATTGCGAAATAATTCCAAAAACCTGCAGTTGGTCAAACTGATATATTTTATAGGCGTCATGTTGACTCCATATTGATATCATCGTGCAATGAGATTTGCCATGTCTCACGTATAAAAGGATACAATCAACGCATTTTGAAAACCACTTTGTATAAAGTGTATAGGTACCTACAGTATACACTTGTGACACATACTCTTCATACTGAAATCAATATGATGGCATATGAATAATGTGACGTTAGTGTTATTCAGCCTAGTTTTTGGAAAACTTGTATTTGCGAGTTTGCCTTTTGTCAAAGGTTATCTCAGCGATATTATCACCCTCCTCTCCCCCAGTGGCGTAGCGTGTAATTAAGCAACGTTGCAGTTCGTCCATTTAAACCTGTGAAAAATATCGAACTATTGGGTATTCGGTGAACACCTTCGCATTCGACCTTTTACATGGGTTTAAATGGACACAATACAATGTTGCCAAATTGCACACTACGCCACTGCTCTCCCCTCCTCCACCGCATATCTGTCGCTCCAGCTACTGAGTCTATTATTGCTAAGAAGAAGGAAATAAATGGAAAATTTGCTAAAGCCTCAATTTATAAGAAACCCAAAAAAACTTGGCAACATTGGATTCAGAATATGAGACCTGGCCGAGTCTCATTTATTAGAGGAAAATGGGATGGAAAATGTTTGGCACTCATCAATCAATCTTTCATTGATTAATCGTCGATTTAACGATTTATAACATGATCATCCAAAATACCTACCTGCTGCTAATAGAAGTAATATTGAGTACACTGCGATCATTATAAGGAAGTATGAGTGCAGAGAAAACTGCCGCGGACCTGCACCAAACATATTTTGGGAAAAACTAGTCCTCCTTTCGCTCCCCCCCCCCCTCCTCATGCCCTATTTTACCTAACTATACACGAATTTTATGTTGAAGGCAGTCCGCCAGATTTCTTAACGAAGAAAAGGCCGTTTTGTTCCTTCCTTCTTTTCATTTTTCCTTTCATTCCATTTTTCCTGCTTTCATTCTTTTTTCCTCTTTTCAATATCGGTAGGTACGGGTACGAAAACGTAGAGTTCCTATACAGGGTGTCCCAAAATTCATAGCGAACTTTTTTAACGCTATTTTTGGGGTAAAAATAAGACCTTTTTCATCCATACACATGAGTGAAACTCTGTGGGAACAGTGAAACACTGAGTGGGAAAACAGAGTTACGAGCAGACCTGCCTTTTTGGTGGGCTTTTAATCGCTGCCAAGGCACAGGGCGCTTAAAACGTCCCCTCTGCTCTTCCGGAGCACCGCTAACGGTATTATAAATGGGAAAACAGAGTTACGAGCAGACCTGACTTTTTGGTGGGCTTTTAATCGCTGTCAAGGCGCAGGGCTCTCATAACGTCCCCTCTGCTCTTCCGGAGCACCGCTAACGTTATTTTAAATGGGAAAACAGAGTTACAAGCAGACCTGTCTTTTTGGTGGGCTTTTAATCGCTGCCAAGGCACAGGGCTCTCAAAACGTCCCGTCTGCTCTTCCGGAGGACCGCTAACGTTATTTTAAATGGGGAAACAGAGTTACAAGCGGACCTGCATTTTTGGTGGGCTTTTAATCGCTGTCAAGGCGCAGGGCTCTTGAAACGTTCCCACTGCTCTTCCGGAGCACCACTGACGTTATTTTAATGGGAAAACAGACTTACGAGCAAACCTGTATTTTTGGTGGGCTTTTAAACGCTGCCAAGGCGCAGGGCTCTCAAAACGTCCCATCTGCTCTTCCGGGGCACCGCTTACGTTATTTTAAATGGGAAAACAGAGTTAGGAGCACACCTTTCTTTTTGGTGGGCTTTTAATCGCTGTCAAGGCGCAGGGCTCTCAAAACGTCCCGTCTGCTCTTCCGGAGCACCGCTAACGTTATTTTAAATGGGAAAACAGAGTCACGAGCAGACCTGCCTTTTTGGTGGGCTTTTAATCGCTGCCAAGGCGCAGGGCTCTTAAAACGTCCCTTCTGCTCTTCCGGAGCACCGCTAACGATATTTTAAATGGGAAAAGAGAGTTACGAGCAGACCTGTATTTTTGGTGGGCTTTTAATCGCTGCCAAGGCGCAGGGCTCTTAAAACGTCCCTTCTGCTCTTCCGGAGCACCGCTAACGTTATTTTAAATGGGAAAAAAGAGTTACGAGCAGAAACGTCTTTTTGGTGGGCTTTTAATCGCTGTCAAGGCGAAGGGCTCTCAAAACGTCCCATGTGCTCTTCCGGGGCACCGCTAACGTTATTTTAAATGGGAAAACAGAGTTACGAGCAGACCTGTCTTTTTGGTGGGCTTTTAATCGCTGCCAAGGCGCAGGGCTCTCAAAACGTCCCGTCCGCTCTTCCGGAGGACCGCTAACGTTATTTTAAATGGGAAAACAGAGTTACGAACAGACCTGTCTTTTTGGTGGGCTTTTAATCGCTGCCAAGGCGCAGGGCTCTCAAAACGTCCCGTCTGCTCTTCCGGGGCACCGCTAACGTTATTTGAAATGGGAAAACAGACTTACGAGCAGACCTGTCTTTTTAGTGGGCTGTTAATCGCTGTCAAGGCGAAGGGCTCTCAAAACGTCCCATGTGCTCTTCCGGGGCACCGCTAACGTTATTTTAAATGGGAAAACAGAGTTACGAGCAGACCTGTCTTTTTGGTGGGCTTTTAATCGCTGCCAAGGCGCAGGGCTCTCAAAACGTCCCGTCCGCTCTTCCGGAGGACCGCTAACGTTATTTTAAATGGGAAAACAGAGTTACGAACAGACCTGTCTTTTTGGTGGGCTTTTAATCGCTGCCAAGGCGCAGGGCTCTCAAAACGTCCCCTCTGCTCTTCCGGGGCACCGCTAACGTTATTTTAAATGGGAAAACAGAGTTAGGAGCACACCTTTCTTTTTGGTGGGCTTTTAATAGCTGTCAAGGCGCAGGGCTCCCAAAACGTCCCGTCTGCTCTTCCGGAGCACCGCTAACGTTATTTTAAATGGGAAAACAGAGTCACGAGCAGACCTGTCTTTTTTGTGGGCTTTTAATCGCTGCCAAGGCGCAGGGCTCTCAAAACGTCCCGTCTGCTCTTCCGGAGCACCGCTAACGTTGCCTTAAATGGGAAAAAAGAGTTACGAGCAGACCTGTCTTTTTGGTGGGCTTTTAATCGCTGTCAAGGCGCAGGGCTCTTGAAACGTTCCCTCTGCTCTTCCGGAGCACCACTGTAGTTATTTTAAATGGGAAAAAAGAGTTACGAGCAGACCTGTCTTTTTGGTGGGCTTTTAATCGCTGTCAAGGCGAAGGGCTCTCAAAACGTCCCCTCTGCTCTTCCGGAGCAGCGCTAACGTTATTTTAAATGGGAAAACAGAGTTACGAGCAGACCTGTCTTTTTGGTGGGCTTTTAATCGCTGCCAAGGCGCAGGGCTCTCAAAACGTCCCGTCTGCTCTTCCGGAGCACCGCTAACGTTATTTGAAATGGGAAAACAGAGTCACGAGCAGACCTGCCTTTTTGGTGAGCTTTTAAAGGCTACCAACGGGCAGGGCTCTTAAAACGTCCCTTCTGCTCTTCCGCAGCACCGCTAACGATATTTTAAATGGGAAAAGAGAGTTACGAGCAGACCTGTATTTTTGGTGGGCTTTTAATCGCTGCCAAGTGGCAGGGCTCTCAAAACGTCCCGTCTGCTCTTCCGGAGCACAACGAACGTTATTTTAAATGGGAAAATAGAGTTACGAGCAGACCTGTCTTTTTGGTGGGCTTTTAATAGCTGTCAAGGCGCAGGGCTCTCAAAACGTCCCGTTTGCTCTTCCGGAGCACCGCTAACGTTATTTTAAATGGGAAAACAGGGTTACGAGCAGACCTGTCTTTTTGGTGGGCTTTTAATCGCTGCCAAGGCGCAGGGCTCTCAAAACGTCCCCTCTGCTCTTCCGGGGCACCGCTAACGTTATTTTAAACGGGAAAACAGAGTTAGGAGCACAACTTTCTTTTTGGTGGGCTTTTAATCGCTGTCAAGGCGCAGGGCTCTCAAAACGTCCCGTCCGCTCTTCCGGAGCACCGCTAACGTTATTTTAAATGGGAAAACAGAGTTACGAGCAGATCTGTCTTTTTGGTGGGCTTTTAATCGCTGCCAAGGCGCAGGGCTCTCAAAACGTCCCGTCTGCTCTTCCGGAGCACCGCTAACGATATTTTAAATGGGAAAACAGAGTCACGAGCAGACCTGATTTTTTGGTGGGCTTTTAATCGCTGCCAAGGCGCAGGGCTCTTAAAACGTCCCTTCTGCTCTTCCGGAGCACCGCTAACGATATTTTAAATGGGAAAACGGAGTTACGAGCAGACCTGTATTTTTGGTGGGCTTTTAATCGCTGCCAAGGCGCAGGGCTCTTAAAACGTCCCCTCTGCTCTTCCGGGGCACCGCTAACGTTATTTTAAACGGGAAAACAGAGTTAGGAGCACAACTTTCTTTTTGGTGGGCTTTTAATCGCTGTCAAGGCGCAGGGCTCTCAAAACGTCCCGTCCGCTCTTCCGGAGCACCGCTAACGTTATTTTAAATGGGAAAACAGAGTTACGAGCAGATCTGTCTTTTTGGAGGGCTTTTAATCGCTGCCAAGGCGCAGGGCTCTCAAAACGTCCCGTCTGCTCTTCCGGAGCACCGCTAACGATATTTTAAATGGGAAAACAGAGTCACGAGCAGACCTGCCTTTTTGGTGGGCTTTTAATCGCTGCCAAGGTGCAGGGCTCTTAAAACGTCCCTTCTGCTCTTCCGGAGCACCGCTAACGATATTTTAAATGGGAAAACAGAGTTACGAGCAGACCTGTATTTTTGGTGGGCTTTTAATCGCTGCCAAGGCGCAGGGCTCTTAAAACGTCCCTTCTGCTCTTCCGGAGCACCGCTAACGTTATTTTAAATGGGAAAACAGACTTACGAGCAGACCTGTCTTTTTTGTGGGCTTTTAATCGCTGCCAAGGCGCAGGGCTCTCAAAACGTCCCGTCTGCTCTTCCGGGGCACCGCTAACGTTATTTTAAATGGGAAAAAAGAGTTACGAGCAGACCTGTCTTTTTGGTGGGCTTTTAATCGCTGTCAAGGCGAAGGGCTCTCAAAACGTCCCCTCTGCTCTTCCGGGGCACCGCTTACGTTATTTTAAATGGGAAAACAGAGTTAGGAGCAGACCTGTCTTTTTGGTGGGCTTTTAATCGCTGCCAAGGCGCAGGGCTCCTAAAACGTCCCTTCTGCTCTTCCGGGGCACCGCTAACGTTATTTTAAATGGGAAAACAGACTTACGAGCAGACCTGTCTTTTTAGTGGGCTGTTAATCGCTGCCAAGGCGTAGGGCTCTCAAAACGTCCAATGTGCTCTTCCGGGTTACCGCTAACGTTATTTTAAATGGGAAAACAGAGTTACGAGCAGACCTGTGTTTTTGGTGGGCTTTTAATCGCTGCCAAGGCGCAGGGCTCTCAAAACGTCCCCTCTGCTCTTCCGGGGCACCGCTTACGTTATTTTAAATGGGAAAAGAGAGTTAGGAGCAGACCTTTCATTTTGGTGGGCGTTTAATCGCTGTCAATGCGCAGGGCTCTTAAAACGTCCCCTCTGCTCTTCCGGCGCACTGCTGACGTTATTTTAAATGGGAAAACAGAGTTACGAGCAGACCTGTCTTTTTGGTGGGCTTTTAATTGCTGCCAAGTCGCAGGGCTCTCGAAACGTCCCGTCTGCTCTTCCGGAGCACCGCTAACGTTATTTTAAATGGGAAAAGAGAGTTACGAGCAGACCTGTCTTTTTTGTTGGCTTTTCACTCGGTATAAGACTACGTTTTCACAGTGTTTGGTAAAGTGAGCGGTGATAGTCCGGCGAAGCGAATCTTTGTAACAGATCGAATCATAGGAGATGGTCGGAAACCAATCAGCGCTGAACTACTCTAAATCACTTACTATTTGTTGAAGTGTGACAGGTGCTTTTGCGGATGAAATTTCATATGCCTTGAGTTTAAAAATGTATCTGGTGTTTATTCAATTTCAAACTGTGGAAAGTAAACGTTTTGTACTTTTATGGAAAAAGAAATACCTTGATCAGTTTTGCAACATTTTTAACTACTATTAAGGTAGTTTTTTTTTTTTTTTTTTTTTTTTTTTTTTTTTTTTTTTAATAAATAAAAAAACAACGAAACCAAAGAAGTATCGACATTTTTCAATAATTTGTTTTACCTAGTGTAACAGGAAATTTTTAACTGCAAGTCTGCAACTTTTTACAACTTTTTTTCGTAAATTTATACCGTATAAAATTTCCGAAACAAATTGCAATCACATCATTTCAAATGAAAATGTTGAAAACTTCAATTTGCAATTTGTAAAATCTAAATTTTATCTTAGTGACAAAACAATTTCTCGAAAACAGAAAGTATTAATAAACCATCCAAAAACATATCTATTTGTCGATTTAAACAAAGTAACTTTCAGGCACTCTCCGGTGTTTAAAGGAATAATGATTTTTTTATTTTTTTCTGCGGGATTTTATCCCTGCAATCAGGAGTGTCTACATCTTCACGTACACTGATACAATGCAGTGTTGCATAAGCAGGAAATGGCAGGCAGTCGGTAGTCAGTCTTCTGTTTTCTCTCCTCTGCTGGTGAGTGGTGCGTTTTGTTTGTTGCTTGGTGGCTTGCCTGCCGTTGACGTTGAGAGGTAAACAAATGATTTGGCGGTTAAAAACGCATATTTTTCCGAAACCGTCTCAGACTCACTCAACTTGGAATTTTATCAGTTTGTGTCTTTCGTTCCCAGAATTTACCTTTTGCTCAAATCATTATGACCTTATTTATCGAATTGCAGTTCTTTTGAAAGTGCGGGTTCCATCTTTAGATCTTATTTTGAAAGAATGGTTTTCTGTTAACGGCCATTCAACTTGTCCTAACGGAGGTACGTCTTGCTTGCTTTTTCCCCAATTACATTTATTTTCTGCTCTTTTACTCGTGGGTAATCACTGTCTGACTGTGTGGCAAATATATGCTTTCATTCAATGTATCACTCACTCTTTCTTTGTCAATTTTATTATTAAGTACACAATCTTGGGTACACAAGAGTGCATGCATAACAAATTGTTCTTCATCAGGTGGGCACCATGGCTCTGAAAAAATGTATTCTTATCAGATGATTTATCGAAGATGGCAGATGACAATACCATTTACAGATAGCTTGCCCAGTTTCCTGTACCTGTGAATCGATGCCAGTGTTGTGCTGAAACATAAATTCGCCCTTGCGCTCTAAAGAAGTTGTTCTGTCATCCGCAAACTTTTGTGGAACAACTTCCTCTCAGCTTGGAGCTGATTCCACTCTTTTGGACAAGACAAGACCGCGAGAATCGACCAATCTGAGTGGTTTAAACGATGTCTCGTGGCAGATTTTGAGTCATTCGAGGGACGGCGAGTCATTCGGACTAAGGTGAATGACTACCAAATTTTCATGTGACGCCGTTTAAACCATTGGGAATGATCAATCTCTGCTATCTTGTCTCGTCCGAAAGAGCAAAATCAGCAAGAGGTGTGATTTAGCCTCTTAACAATTAATTGACTTCTCGCAATAGTGCGTGTCAAACATAGCTAAAAGGAACCAACTGCTCAGGAAACCTATTGGGAGTTGGTACATTTCTACAGACAGAGAAAAGTTGGTTCCCCTAACTGTAAAAAGCCGTTTAATTGATAATTTCCTCCCGTTGAAATAAGGAAAAACTTATACTGGAATTTTCTCAAGCTGCCACTGACATTAACATTCAAGATGCAAATTGTTGATCTAGCCGAAACCCAACCTATCACACTCTTAAGTTTGTCTCTACTTCTGATTGTTTCAGCAGTTTTGACCAATTTTTTGAAATCTGAACCATCATGTCCAAACGCAAAGGGCTTGAAAAAATTGCGGCTGAATCTCCTAGCAAAGCCAAAAAGGCGAAACAGGCAGAGCAAGCAAATGACTCAGAAAGCGGATCCGAAAATGAAGACTGGGTTGACGACGAGGAAGGTACGCTAATCACAACTTTTTATTTTTTCCAATTTTAGATCTCAAACTGATTTTGAAAGTAAGAATATTTAGGGCAATCCTTGATAGTATGGTATTTTTTGGTTCTACAGCTTTTGAAAAGCATTTGGAAAGTATATAACGCAACGTGCGTTGAAGTTTTCAGAAGATCCTTTATGTTTGTACATTACCGCGATGATTTCACGAAAACCACTGCTCTGTCGAAGTCCAATCTCTTCTGGTACAATTAATGTCTCTCTTTTTTCTCTTTAGTTATGACCATGTACTGCTTTCAAGGACAATAATGCCTTTTGTTTCACAATAGCTTTCATAGTGCTCAGGGGTGCAAAATGTGCCCGATCAAGCAATCCGCGGATCGCCTGAAAGTGAGGAAATTTCTGGGAAAATGAGGAAATTTGTCCAAATTTTTTTTTTTTTATTTTTCAAATAATGGCAGGAAGGATTTCCCAGGAAAATAGTGTGAAAAATGGGCAAATATTGGTCATTTTGCAAACATACGGTGTTGAAATATTAAAATAAGCAAAAAAAAAGTCATCACTTCCAAATTTTTGTGAGGAAATTTTTTAAAATCCTGTGAGGAAAAAAGTCATGGATCGCGTGAAACTTCCGAAGTTTTGGAAAATTTTGCACCCCCGATAGTGCTGGAGCTGCGGTTTCAACTGAAAATGCATTGTTTCTAAATGGGAATTCTGTGTTGTGATGTTTTGACACTCTCACGATTTTTGGCAACTTTGCACAAGTGTAGCTCTGAAACCGGGACACCAAGGGAAAAACCAAAGGCATGTTCGTTCTCTGCTAATCAAACTCTTTCATTTTCTGTAAAAAAAAAAGCCAAATTTCAGACCCTTGCAAAAGCCCCATTCCTTAAAACTTTGGCTGTAGTTTCTGCTTAATTGTTTGGATTGTTCCGGGCAAGTTAATTAACTGCTTAAGTGATGAAGTCACAGACTATTGTTTCATAATTATTCATGTTTTGTTGGAAGTCTACTATCTTGACCCTTATCGACGACACGTAATTGAGGTGGAGTGTTTATTATATTTAGCTTTGAATTTCAGTTTTAAAGTTTTGTGAAATTTTCAATGCATAAATATCTGATCAATTAAACCCAAAGACATTATAGAAGAAGACTGGCCCCTGCTATCTCTTTGCACGGGGGAAAAGTGAAGCCGGTCTTGAGTCGGGCCGATGGGCAGGGCACTTCCCCGCGCGGGGGTATGAACCAAATTAACATTAGCTCTTATGGAGCTTCGCTCTTCAAACCTATTTTAGTCAATTATTCTTGCGAATAACCGTGTCGAGTCTCACATATGTTGTACATTATAGTATACCATACATTTAAACCGAAAATTTGGATCACTTTAAAACGTCCTTTCTTTAATAATCGAAGTTAACGATCGGTCGGTCATTGTTTACTTTAGCACCCATAACCTCTTTGCCGTACTTTCAATCGAAAATATCTAGCGGATAAATAGACCGAAACATTCGTTTAAATTCGTCAATCTCAACTTTGGCATAAGCTGCATATCATATTAGCGTACTTTTGAAAACTAACAGTAATTAACATTCTTTTGAAACAGTTTTATGTATCGGCTCCATAAGACGCAATGTTAATTTGGTTCATACCCCCGAGCGGGGAAGCCCCTGCCTGCGACAGTAACCGGCTTCAAATCTCGCCGCTAGGGGCCAGTCTTCTTCTATAATGTCTTTGATTAAACCTTACAAATTAAATTCTGCAGGTGGATTTCGCGTAGCAGGTATTTACATTCCTCCTCCTATCAAACCAGCCTGCACGTCAGAAAACACTGGTGAAGCGCGACTTATGATAACTCATATTGTGAACGAAAACTTCAAGAGTTATGCAGGGAAAGAAGTTCTCGGACCTTTCCACAAAGTAAGATCTTTTACCATTTCCTCATTCAATGTAATCCTTGCTCGTCCAATAGGAAAAATTCCTTGCAATAGAAATTAAACCAATGGGGGCCCTTTCTTTGATAACACTGAAAGGACCCCAAGCGTACCTATCGGGAACATCCTGTAGGCCAATTTTATTAACCTCTGAATTAACTTTAGGTGATTTGTCTGATTACTCGAATCCAGTGGCATGCGGTGGATATGAAATTAAAGGCAGACAATCCGCAATATGCATTACAAAAGATGAAAATTTGTAGACTTTGCTTGGAAAATCCTTTAGGTTCTATTTTTCAAGCGCCGAACTTACTATCAGTCAAATGACAGAGAAATTATCGAAAATTAGTAGGTTTACAGGGTAGTTATGAATATTTCAGAAAATCTAAGGGTATAAACAGGCCATGGGCGGATACAGGAATTTCTCTTTCTCTTTATACTCCCATTTAGATGTGTGTGTCAGAAAAGGAACAAGATAGGGGCTAAATTCATGTGATGGCTCCCTTTGCTATCCTTTTCTAACACATGTGTTCAAATGGAGAGAGAGAGAGAGAGAGAGAAAGACACATTCCTGCATCTGCCCATGAGACAGGCAGGCAGTGCCTGTCTTGCTTGCTGGCAACGCACGCCACAGCTTGATTCAAAATTTTCCACTAGTCCAATGTATTGGGTGATTTATTTATTTATTTTGCCTTTGGTACATTTGATTAATTTTGGAACCATTTACCATCAATTGGCTTCTACACTCAAGTGATAGAAACTGGAATTACACTGAAAAAAAAATTGTGTAAAATTAACCATGAAATAGTAAAAAACCGGCACAGCCTCAAGGAAATAGAAAATTGGACTATTTTTTGTTGCATTAATTTACTTCGACCGGTGTAAATTTAAACAAAAAAAATAGTAGAATTTACTATTTCCTTGGGGTTGTGCCGGTTTTTTACTATTTCATGGTTAATTTTACACAATTTTTTTTTCAGTGTATACTCTGAAGATTTGCCTGTTGGTGTATCACTATCAACTACTCTGTTTGTTGTTTTTGTTTTCGTGTTTTTATTTTCAGTCACCCAAAGTAGTGAATATCTGTTAATTTCTATTTCCTAATTCTTTTGTTGACATTTTTTTCAGAGTTTCACTTGCATCGTAGGACCAAACGGCAGTGGTAAGAGTAATGTCATCGACTCAATGTTGTTTGTATTTGGTTACCGTGCGAGCAAAATTCGTTCCAAGAAAATATCTGTTCTTCTACATAAATCCGAAAAACACAGAGATATCAAAAGTTGCACAGTTCAAGTTCATTTTCAACTAATCATTGACAAGGTTAGTACTTTCAAGCTTTTTAAACTCGATTGCTTTTATCGAGATTTCTTTCTTTTCATCAAAAAAGTACTAATGCATGTTTCTCATTGATATTGTTAAGGGTTTCCAGTTGGACTACAGTAATATGGACTACGGACAGTATGTATACTTTTTCTAGTCTACTGAATGTCTAATGAAGTGTGTCTACGAAAAAAATGTCTGTTTTGAAAAATGACCACATTCTAAAAAGTCTACATTTTTAATGTCCACCAAATAAATGCTCCCATTATATTAAGTATTTCCTCTTTTGAAATGTGTTCACTTTTTTTTTTAAAAAAAATCGTCTACAAGACAACAGTAACTACAATTTTGTAATAAATATTTGATTATGGATAGTTTGAATGATAATTATTTTAACGGTTGTCCTAGTTTTCAGGCGTGCGACAAAGTTACCAGACTATATACATCACTTGTGTAAATCGTAACTTTTCTCATCGAATTATTTAGTTTTTGATTCAGCCTTCTTCATCTTGAAGAAATTTTCTCTTTTCAATTAAATACTCAGTAGTCAGTATATTAAAAGTTGGTTTTAATTTTGCGAAGTCTACTTTAAATTAATCAGATTTCAGTGATGCTGTCTTCTTTATGATTCAAATTTACAAAGATCTTCTAAGAATGAGGGATTATAAACTAATTTATGTTATATTTTCTAATTCTGTTACAAAATTGTAGACATTGTTGTCTAGTGGACGATTTTGTAAAGTAAAGTGGACACATTTCAAAAGAGGAAATAATAAACTGGGGACATTTCTTTTGTGGACATTAAAAATGTAGACGTTTTTAGAATGTGGTCATTTTTCAAAGTAGACATTATTCTTGTAGACATTTTGTTAGTAGACCAAAAAAAGTAGACATTTTGTCCGTAGTCCATTTTAGTGTAGACCGACCTGAAACCATTGTTAAGCACAAAAAACCAATGTGATCAAATGTGATGTGAGCATCTTTCTATTGATCAAAATATGATTAAACTCTCCAAACAGCATCTGGAAATGTTATTTTGTACCTTTTTTTAACTTTCACCTAAAGTTCACTAACATCCTTGCTTGACCAAACGGTTTGAACAAGTATGAAGCGAAGTCTGTCTTTGGGGTGAAAGGCCTGAATTTTGCTGTCTATCAGTGACACACAGAGACAAAACTTGCGACGGGTGCCCACTTTTCCTGCTCAAGTTTGGTCGGAACTCATCGAAAGAACAGCCAACAGTTGCCTACTGTTGACTGATGAGCGCGTGGTTCGCATTCGCCAAGCAAAACCTGTTTCTGTTTCCGGGACCGCGGACCAATCACAGCCTGTTGTTTAGCTCACCACTCAACAGCAGGCAACTGTTTATCATTGCGGCCGGTGACTCCGAACAAAACTGGGCGCACTAAACTTGCCTCACTTTTCTTATGCGGGATGCGTAAGGTGTTACAATGGAGTCTACTATTTCTTTTCTTTTTACAGAATGAAGAAGAATTTGAAGTTGTTCCAAATTCCAAGATTGTAATTGGCAGAACAGCATTTGCAGACAACTCATCATTCTACACCCTTAATGACAAGAGAGTCCAATTCAAAGAAGTTGCCAAAGTACTTTTGCATCATGGAATCGATTTGATCCACAACCGGTTCCTCATTTTACAGGTACTTGTTCCGTGATGAAATATCCCAATGAAAGTTTGAACTCTCAGAAAATTGAACGAAACCAAAGTGAAGAAGGGAGTACAACTAGGAGTCTTGATTCAAAAATTGAACAAACTAGCTCCATGCTCTTTTGCATTTTTAATTTATTATTTTTTGTTGACTCATCCTTGGTTCAATATACCCTACTACTAGAGCTTAGAAAATTTCGCTGTTATTTTTTTCCAAATTTCAATCTCATATTTTACTGATTTTGAGGTTATTTTAGGCTGATTTCCGTGTTATTTTTCGGCGCAATTTTTGTGTTTTTGAAGTCAAATTACATCAACTTAGTGTTTCAGAGGATTGAGCAGTTCAATTCTAAATGTGTATCTTGTCTGTGTACGTAAACATAGAACCTCCCCCTGTACAAAAAAAAAAAAAAAGAAGGGGGAAGGGGGGCGTTTCACCTCAAAAAAAGATGCAATTTTTATTTGGCTACTGTGCTAAATTTTGCCAAATAGTCGATTTCACAGGAATTTCTGCAGAATATCACTGTTATTTTTCTGAGAAACAGATTTTGCTCATAAATCTGGAAAGGCCTGATTTCGCGGCTACAAAATTTTCCAAACTGTACCAATTTCATTGGGTTGATACAAGTCTATTTTTATGAACGTTCACAATAAAATTTTACTCATAACTTAACCCTTACCGGTCCTATGTCGGATATATCCGACTGCGTATAAATCCCGTTCAGGTCTAATGTCGGATATATTCGACACGAAAGTTCGATTTCTCATAGGGTCCAATGTCGCAAGATTTTTGCCCCCTCTTCTATTCTTTTCTAACACATGCATCCTAATGGGAAAAAAGAGAGACGGAAAATTTCTTGGATCCGCTAGTGTTATTTTCTTTCCAATCTATTTCTTGAGTCAAATCCTCAAATCTGTTATATATACATCTACTTTTTCTGTTGTTAGGGAGAGGTTGAACAGATTGCCATGATGAAGCCCAAAGGTCAAACACCACATGAAACCGGTATGCTTGAGTATTTGGAGGATATCATTGGTACCACCCGCTATAAAGTAAGTTGTTAAATATCCCTCAAATTTTTCATCTTGGAGGTTATTTTTTCCAGTTTTGTCTTTTTTCATTGACTTTACTAATACTACTATTTTCAAATGTAGAATTTTGTCATTAATTTTGTGTGGTGCTGTGACCTCCTTTGAAAACGGACAGGCAAGGGGTAAATGAGACTAAGTAAGTGATCAATTGAGGCATTCTTCAGTAAAACGGTGATTAATACAAAGGGTGTGCTCGTGCACAAAAATTCTGATTTAAGTGGTATTTTGTGATAACTTTGAGTATTAAATCGGATTTCACTCTGGGACTCAGAGCATTTACGAACATGCAGATTAGAAAGAAGAAAATCCAGTTTTATTAATAAAAATCTTGCACAGCAACTCATTGAAATATTCTGGAGAAAAAAACTTCAGTTGATATGGAGCACCAAGGGTGTTCGGTTCCAATACCTGAAGGTTTTGGTTGTCAGTACGGAAGTCTTCAGTTGGAACGAAATGTGAGTCATAGTATTAGTCATACTTACCGAAATCTTCGGTACTCCCAACTGAAGTTCGGTACTTACAACTGAAAACTTCGCTTACTATAACCGAACACCTTTGTGTTCCACATGAGTGTTGAGTTTTTATTCATGTATTAAATATTGAATTTTTCAGACTCCTATTGAGAAACTTGAAGAACAGGCTGAAATACTGAACAACGAAAAGACTGAAAAACAAAATAGATTACAGTTGGTGGAGAAGGAGCGGGATGCACTCGAAGAACCAATGAGAGATGCAATCAAGTTCCTAGAAACAGAGAACGAAGTGAATTTATTAAGAAACAAAATTTGGCAGAAATACATGTATGTTTCCATCTTATACAATAATTTATCCTATCACTTATCAGTTATTGTTTGTATTTGGGTTGCTCTCGCAGAGTTTAGTATGTTCCTAGTCAAAATTTTGTTGTTTAGTTTCAACACTGCAAATTTCATAGATGACACATTTTGTTGTTGAGATTCTTTAAACCCGATGCTCTGCTATCAAGGTCTATGTATTAGCTAATTCAAAAGTATTCTTAGTCAAGAATGCACGCAGAGCATAGAAGATTGCTTTGATTTCTCTAGGATTCGCCTCTTATCTGGCATTCTTGACTGCCAAAACTTTTGTGTTTGATAGTACACTTGGTCAGTTTGGCAGCATTGTAATTTTTTCGCTCCGCTTCACACAACAATGGAAGTCACCCAAGTCTGGTCCTACTTTGATTCACACTCTGGGTTACGAGCTTGAAATGTGAAATTCGACGTGAAGTTTAGCATGAAATTTCACAAGAACTGCTGTGATATTGTCAAAATTATTGAAATTTTCTTTAATCTTTCACAAAAATTTTATGAAACAAGCACACATGACTATTTATGACAGTAATTCTGTTCTTTGGGCTAGTGATAAAAAAAAAGACTTGCATATGAGAACACCAACGAGCAAAGCATCTATCTAGAGTGACATTTTAATGGATAACCTGAGTATGGAGGATTTTTAGGTTAGCCCAGATAAGATCTAATTTTCTCTGCATCATTACCATTGCATCAGTATTTCACAAAGTGATGACTGCATAGTATCTTTGTCAATATGGCTACCTAGGGTTCTGAATGTAGTGCAAGCGAAGCTTTATACTGCCAATACTCTCATTGAAGTCCGTAAGTCTTTTGGAATAGTTCTTTTCATATTTTTCATGAAATTTCATTTGAAATCTCTCAAGAAATTTCATTTGAAATCTCACAAGAAATTTCATTTGAAATCTCGCAAGAAATTTCAAATAATTATTTTTCATGAAAAATTGTAACCCTGTAAAATCACATGGCTCCTGATTTGATTTCAAAGATCACAGCGCAACTGGACTGGCCTAGTGTATGTAGACCTTGGGTTATTGTAATAATAATAACTCTTTATTCATAATAATCATAATTCAACAGTATGAGAACATGAAATTTTGTCGAAAAGCAAGTACAGTAAAGTAGGACAAATAAAGACAGGGATAATACATTCTCTTTTTATAGGAATAGAGAGCTAGAAGTCATCAATTGCGTTCAGCCATCTCTCGATTCAAATATGTTTACAATCTCTCTTAAATATATTTAATGAAGCCTCATTTTGGAGGTATTTAGGGACTTAAAAATACAATTATATCCAGTGGACAGTAATAGATGTTTAACCCATTTAGAAGATTACCGAATGTGTCTTAGTTTGACCTTATTCCTAGCGTTGTATCCATGGAAGTCACTATTAGATTTTAATAATTGCTTATTTTGAAAAAAAAAAAAAAAAAAAGAGAAACGTTCTGTAAACAAGGATGGATGGTAAAGGTAAAATTTTATGCTCAATAAATAAATTTCTGCAAGAATCCTTTTTTTCTTTTTAAAAATAGTTAATTTAATAGTTAATTTTAAAATTAGTAAAATATTGTATTGTAACCAGTACACCCTGGAAGAAAATGCAGAGCTCCTTCTGTTGGCACCACCTTGTAAACAATGGTACCAACGCCCACTCACTTTTCAAATTTTCTACGAAAATCTTGCAGTGTTTTATCTTTCCTAACTTTTTTCCTTTATTTTATCTTATTTTTTCTTCCAGATTCATTCACAAGCAAGACATTGAAAATTTAGAAAAAGAACGAAATGAAATTGAAGAAGGAATGGCAGAATTAAAGCAGAAACTTCAAGAAATCGAAGACAGCACCAAAGAAACCACAAATTTAATGAAAGTTAAGGATAAGTAAGTCATCATCTAACGTAAACCACAATTTATTATCACTATATGGTGAATCTTCAGCGTTTGGTGGCGATTTCCGCCACCAAAGCGCCATTGATTGATCAATGTTAAATTAGTAATTAACTAATTAAGTAATTAACCTTTAAGAAAACTGAGTGGTGTCAGTTACTAGATAATTGTCTGAAGAATGTTTGTGCGAAACATTTTGTCAATGACTTAAAAAATAAGGCTGAAAGTGCTTAAAGATGGAATGTTGCATTTCGATGTAAGAATCGATTTGTGATTTTCCCTTTTTTTGTTACTTCCACCCTTATTTATTGTTGATCTATTAATCAACAATCGTTAATATAAATACTAATAGAATAATAAAACCAACTTTTTAGGGATAATATCTTCTTGTAATAAGAAAGTCTTTTTTAGACATAGAGAGGACAACTGGAAACCTGAAACTGTTTCCATGGATACATGGATAGATAGATTATTTGAATAAATAGGAGAACATTTATAAAGTAATTGACATAATATTTTGCAGAGACATTCTTCAGACAAGTATCCAGTATCTGACTCACGGTTTTTTTAAAGGTACAATACTTTTGGCCAGCAATTCATTATTTATAAAACTTGAATAACAACCATACTATCCTCTGAAGGAATTTAGGGGAAATCAAGTGTAACTAGGTGTTATTTCTGTCAACTAGAGCAGGACCGTTTTGGGTATTGGGTTCTGACGAATGGTGGAGCCTGCTTCCGGGCTCCTTCAACGCGCCTTGGTGGGCGGTTGGTAAGCACACAGTTTCAACTTGTTGCTAATCAGCCGCTATCCGACGTGCATCGAAGCAGTTTGGATGCAGGCGCTACTGCTTGTCGGGGCCCAGTGCTCAAGATGGCCCTGCTCTACATATCTACCTATCTGTCATTTTGATATGAAAGACTGATGTAATATGACCTGTATGATAGCCACAAGTGGCTCGATGTACCGATTTTGTAATAAATAAATGAATAAAATCTGCACTAAATGCTGAAGGTTCTTAAGAAAGATTATTTTGTTTAATCATTTTAAACTAGTTGATTCCTTATTTTTGATTTGTGTCTCAGCTCTCTTGCCCGTATTTTATCCAAGCAATTTTTAACTTCTCAGCTTTATAAAAATTCGCAGAAAATTTATCGGATATTTGATCCTATTTTCAGAGAACTCGCCACCCTCAAAGAACAGTCTGAAATCAAGAATAAAGCTTTCCAGCAGTACAGTTTGAAAGATGTGTCCATTGCAGCAGATCTCAAGGAGACCAATAAGAAAAGAAAGAAATTGATGGAAGATAAGAAAAAAGAAGAAAACAAGGTATGATTTCACCATTTACTTTAGTGCTTGCCAAAGCAAAAGTGCTTTGCTCTTTCGCCATGGAAATGGTCACAATTTTTAGCTAATTTAAGGAACTGCCCAAGTGTGGCTCTGATCACTCTTATCAAGTTTCAAAAATACATATATGGCTAAATTAATACGTAAGTACAGTAACTGAGAAAACTCAGCTCTTTGGAGGAATAAAACGAAGTGGTTGCTGTGGCGAATTGAAGGACAAGGAGCATGCCTTAGAAGCCTTAAAAACTGTCTTTTTGCAAAAGAAAATTGCTCCAAAAATGGTTTCGATCTCTGAAGGCGTGCTCCCCCCCCCCTCCATTCCAGAACAAATGTCTAGATCCGCCTATAAACATGTACAGTTGGCGAATTAATTAATGTCAGTCTGCGTCTTTAATTTTGGCCAAGGTAGACCACCCGCAGTGCTTGAATTCATTGTGACAAGAATTGCAGGTTGCCTACCGTAGACAAAATCTAAGGAGTTAGCTGACATTATTTAATTCAAATCTTGACTGTTGGTGGATCTGAATTCTAAAGTTTGGTGAGTAGGACTAGCATTTTCTGTCGGCATCATTGCAAATTACTCTCCATGCCTCAGGCACTCAGTGTGTTTTGTTTCATATTAAGCGTGGCACATTGTTCCCCATCGAATTCAGTGTTCATGATTTTGGCACTCAGCAGGTTTTGCCTTTTAGGTCTTTAAATGTATGTTTTTACTTTTTCATTACTAACAAGGGGACCTTACGGTGAGGCCGCCTCCGATTTTGATCAAATTTTCAGGAATGGTAGTTCATGACAAAATATTAGACCCGTGTTTTTTATAGGCCTTAGTTTTGTCACAAAATATTTTCAAAGTTTTGGAAAAACTGCGACGAAATCATCGCCGAGACAGCATGCAGCCTTAAGTTGGGCAATTTCGGTCGCACCGCTCACTTGCCTTAATGGCGCGGTTGGTAGCGTCTTCGACCATCAGACTAGTGATCGCCAGTTCAAATCCGATGTACGTTATCCATTTTTTAACTTTTTAAAACACACTTTTTTTATGCAATAACTTTCACTTCTACTAATTGCTGTTTAATCGAAGCTCCAGCTTACTGCACATCACTGTAACTCCCAAAGTGGCGGAAGGGTTGATGTGTGTTTTATAAAGTTAAACAATTTTATCACTAGCATTGAGTTTGAACCGGTAACCTCCAGCCTAATGTTCAGAGGCACTATCAACCGCGCCACTACGGCAGGTGAGCGGAGAGACCGAAATTGCCCAACTTGATGCTGCATACTGTCTCGACGACGATTTCGCTGTAATTTTTCCGAAACTTTGAAAATGTTTTGCGACGAAACTAAGGCCTATTCACAAAAAGTGAGAAACACAGGCCTAATATTTTGTCATGAACTACCATCCCTGAAAATTTGATCAAGATCGGAGGCAGCGTCACCGTAAGGTCCCCTTGTAAGAGTGCAATTCAGAGACTCAACTCAAAAACCTCTTCGAGATGGCCTTGATTTGAGAATTCCTTGAGATTTCCCCCTTTTCACAGTCTAAAAGGAATGAGGAACTGCAGACTTGGATTCAACAAATGAAGTGCTTCGCAGCCACATTTCCAAGGTAGCTGATGATCTATCTTGAAATAGTGGCTCCAAAATGCCTCATTTGTTGATTCCAACTTCCTCCAAATGTAGGGGAATAAATATTGAGTTTCTTTCATTCTAGATTTACAAAAAAAAGATAAAAAAGAAACCGCTCAAGTTTTTTCGAGCCCCACAACTCAATTCGTAGAAGATGCTTATTTAATCATTTGCTTTTAATTGTTTTCTAGCTGGCCGAGCTGCTCGCTTTACCTGAGAAAAACACCAAGGAAATAGCTGAATTACAAACTCTCGCCACAAGATTGGAAGCGGAGCGTGTGAAGGAAGAAGAACAGCGGGACAAAATCTTGGCATCTCTGCGCACCGATACGAAAAGCTTACAAGATGAGAAAGATAAATTACAGGCCAAACAAATTGATTTGAAGAAAACAGCCGATGATGCTAAAGCTAGAGTAAGCTCTGATTATTTATCATTTCCCCATTAGTGCAAAATGTGCTTGATCTGATGATCGCGCAGTTGCGGTCATTGGTTTTTTCACTAAAAAAAAAATTACCATTTTTATTTATCCATTTAGGTCAGGTTTGAAGAAGTAGAAGCTTATTCAGCAATCACTCAAGTCTACATAAACCTCCCAACTCACGGTTTTAAATTTAACTATTTTTCCTTTCTTCTTTTCAGTGTGATCTAGCACAGTCTGAATACGATATCTATCTAAGCACTGAAAGAAAAGAAAAAGCTAAACTGGAACAGCTGACAACAAATCTTGAAACGACTGAAACATCATTAAAAGAGAAGAAAAAGTAAGTACATAAATTTAGAATGCTGAGTAGATTTGCTTGTACCAAAAGAATTGATTTTCAATGCTCATTTTAGGGCTATGTAAACCTTTGGAGGTTCAAACTGGTTCAAACCTTACCGCCTGTTTGGGTTCAGTTCGTACCTGACAAAAAAGTTTGAACTTTTTTTTAATGAGAAAAAAAAGGAAACGAGAGAGAGTAAAATACAAAATACCGAAGCGTCCTTCCCGGTAATTGTCAGTTATGAGATAAGACTTAAGACTCCAACACATAATTTGAAAAAGAAAAAAATATATTCAAGCTACTTTCAACTGAAAGTTGACCTTGGTCGTACTTGTGACCTTTCTTCTGGGATGAATTTTCTTATAAATCACTCCCTAAATCACATTTTCTGACCATTTTTGGCTTCTAAATGTGAAGAAACATTATAAGTTAACCTGTCAGAGGAATACTGTTCCCAATTTTTTTATACTTCGCGATTATGGACGAATTTATCGCAAATTACTCTTTTTAATTTGGCAACAAAGAAAAATTTGTTTTCACTCTAACAAAATTGTAAACAGCATTCATTTCATCGTATTTTTTCAGTACATATATTTAATCTTTCATATCTCGATAAACTTTTTCTCATGAAAAATTGCAATATTTATTGATCCCAAACTTATACAAATAAGGCATATTTCAACCCTGGCACTTTTTGCTCGGGATTGGTCTTACTTGTGGCAAAAATTACCTTGGTCGTTCTAGGGTTAAGATTCACACAGCCCTAGCTCATTCATCAAAAGTAATTGCCGGATCAGTTTGAAGATTGAACACTAAAATTGTTTTTGAAGTCCCTCAAATCATCAAATCTTATTCGAGTTCTGTGAATTCTAGTGTGTCACATTTTCAACTTGTTCAGATAAACTCACAGTTTTTGTGGCCCATAATACAGGGTTTATAGGCCAATATTGGAGTTAAGGGGATCAAATAATATCGCATGAAACATCAGGTGTCTTTTTTATTAAAAATATCCAATCCATTTGTATGCTGATTTTAAGGAAAGAACACATCAGCGGGCCGATCATTTACTTCATCGTTAAACCGATCGTTAAGACTGTGTAGGAGTGATTCTATTGGTCGCACATTGCAAAACTTAGCCGTTGCTATGGTTACCATCGTTATAGTGTCCGTTTTTTAAAGGTTACTCATGAATAGCCTTTATAAAACGTGACTCTTAACGATGGTTACTATAGCAACAGCCAAGTTTTAAAATTTTCGACCAATAGCATCACTCGTAGACAGTTTTAACGATCGGTTTAACGATAAAGTAAATGATCGGCCTGCTGATGTTTTATGTGCCCTTCTTCTAGCAAAAGTCCTCAAATTATTAAAACCATTAAATTATTCAATTTTTTTTCTGTGACCAGGCAAATCAGTGAATTACAAAACTCTCTACCAAAAGATGAAGAAACGCTTTCAAAAGCTGAAACTCAGCTTGCTCAAATTCGTCCAGAAGAGCTGAACATCTCAGCCGAGTTGAGAACAAAGAGAAATGAGGTTGATGAAAAACGTTCCACGATGCAAGCAAACAGATCTCGTGGTCGCGTCTTAGACTTTATTATGCAATTGAAGCAAGAAAATCGTGTCTCAGGAATTTTCGGCCGTTTGGTTAGTACTTATATCTTATCTAAATAAATCTTCTACTCTTGTCACCAAGTTTCTTTTAGCATTCTCTACTCATCCTTTGCTTTCTCTTTACTATTTTCATATGCATTACTAAACGTTAATTCCTCCTTTAATTTATTTTTTTTTATTTTTTTTACTATCTGTAAGCGTATGTATTGACTGCTAGACCAAGGCGCTAATTCATTTGAAAAAAAGTTTAAGGTTTTAAAAAAAAGTGGAAGTGTTCTAGAGTGGCTACCTGGACACAGAAATCGATATGATTGTTTCTTTTGAAAGGATTTGCACGATTACAAAACTGACACATGACAGAAAGAAGCCAAATTTTTGTCACCTGGGTAGTTGTATTGGAATTCTGTGTCCAGATAGCCACTCCAAAACACTTGCACTTTAATTTATAACCAATTTCCAATTAATTAATTACAATTTTTTATTTGAGGTTGAAAAAAATGAGGCAAGAAACCCAGAATCACGTTGCCCACGCTGCTTCACTTTGAGATAGGACTTAAAACATGTACTAGCCCCTCTACAGGTATAGCTTAATGGTTGCAACACTGGCTGCATCCGCCTCTGGACAACATCCTTCCTGTCCCCTCCCCTTACTGTAAGGTATCTTGGTACTTCTATAGACTGATTTAGTAGAGTGATATATTGTATCGATTGCCGTCTGAGGGCCTCCGCTTCCAAACAAACTCTGGTTCAATGTAATTTCCCCATAAGCGGATTTTTGAATGGAAACTTTGACTATTAAATCAAGAAACTAATGCAACCTTTTTATGATTATGAATTCTACATCCTCGAAAATGCTTAATTATGCTTGGTTCCTTGACTAAAACTGCCGAAATCAATAAGATATTACAGATTAAACGTTACATGTGGAGGTTAGAATTGCCCGAAATCCCGTCAATTCCACAACAACAACAATAACATTTGGGTGATTCCAACCTCCAAATGCATCGTAATATTTTGTTGATTTTGGCAGTTTTAGTCAAGGAACCAGGCATTACTAAGCATTTTCGAGGATGTAGAATTCATATTCGCAAAAAGGTCGCAATAATTGTTTAATTTATTAGCCTAAAGTTCCGTTCAAAAATGTGGTTATGGGTAAAATTCATTGAATCAGAGTTAGTTTGGAACCAGAGGCCTTCAGACGGCAATCGATACGATTTATTGCTCTACTAAAACAGTCTATTCCTATCTGTTCCCCTTTTTATTCTCAGTCCGGTTGTCTTCTTTGAAATTCAAGCTTAACGAATAAATCGTTAGGGCAGCTGGACTTCACCACTATTGCCACTACCTACTTATTTTTTTTTTCTTATCATATCTTACCCCCTTAAAATTAATTAATTAAATTTTTCAGGGTGATTTAGGGGCTATTGATGAAAAGTATGATGTCGCTGTCTCAACTGCTTGTGGAGCTTTAGATAACATTGTAATCGATACTATTGAAAATGTAAATCATTGCATTCAAGCACTGAAACAACAGAATGTGGGTCGAGCCACTTTCATGGCTCTTGAGAAAATGGAGCACCTGCGTTCCAAAATGAAATGTAACACCTCCTAGTAAGTTCACTGGTCATCATTAAGTTACTTATTAACTCCTCTTCACTTGCTGTGTTAGTTATCAATGAATAATCCAGTTTGTTTTCAACTACTAACTTAACATTATTTCCCTTATTATTTTGAAAGATCTACCACAAAATCAGACATTCTGGAATTTCTTCAGTAGAAGTTGTATAATATGGTTAGTATTGTAGATTAATAATTGAGAAAGATATGAGTGTAGATTTTGGATATTACTGTTTTGCTCCTCAAAATTTCCAAAAAATTCAATGAAAATTTAAACGGGTTTTCTTCGAGGTAGATGAAACAAGGTATGTGCAATTTGAGACATTCGCCGCCACTGGCGTCTCAATCGGTGGCGGCCGATGACGTAGGCTGGTCAACTCCCTTGTTAATCGAATGGGAGCAAT
Source organism: Trialeurodes vaporariorum (assembly GCA_011764245.1). Lineage (NCBI taxonomy): Eukaryota > Metazoa > Arthropoda > Insecta > Hemiptera > Aleyrodidae > Trialeurodes > Trialeurodes vaporariorum. The sequence goes on along the minus strand of VMOF01000111.1, from coordinate 87,648,349 downwards.
TTGGCTATGTAAGCTGGTCCACGAGTTTGCGCACTATGTTTTCTTGCAGCGACCAAACTCAACACCTAAGTGCACTTACCTTCTTTCATCCAGAGGTAGTTTCAGAAGTGTCGGCGGACCTAAACCATAATTTTTGGCGAATTTTCAACTTTAATTCCTTCTTATCAAAATCGAACTTGCCTCTGACTTTATTTTTTGGCTTTTAAAGTGTTCCTCATTGAAAAGTGAACTCTCAATTTCATTTTCATTCATTTTTATTGAGTAATATCAGAAATAATGTTGACAAATTCCAAAGATTATTGGTCTTGGTCCGCCTACACTTCTGAAACTACCTCTACCTTGGGTTTTCTTTTGGAAAAAAAAAGTGTGAAAGTTAGGAGGAAAAAAATGAATAATGCTAGTAACAAACAGTTTCTTCTAAATAATTTTGAAATTATGTTAATGTTTTTCCAGAAATAGATCACTGCAACCGTTGACTCTATCCATGACAGTTGTGGGTAGTCTTTTCTTTTGCAGGGTATTCAGCATACGATCGTGCCTAATGTGCTCTCTCCCATCCTTTGTACCCTTCTTTCCCTGAAATAAGTATATCGTTCGCGGTGAAACACCGGCATAAAAGCTAAGCCAGCAGCTAGGGCGGTAGATCTTCTATCTATCTATCTATCTATCTATCTATCTATCTATCTATGTTTTTCAAGAACTAGATGCAACAAGGGTCTGAATATCCTTCATTTTTATTCTTCCATAATTCCTCATTTTTTATAAAAAAAAAATAAAAAAAACAGCAAAGACTTCAGCAAAGTTTTGGAAAATCATGTATCGGATATTACATTCATTAAAAAGCATATTTTACGGTCTGATTCGACAACAGTTCCAATGCACCAGTCATGATTTTTCGGATTCTCTGTAAGGTCACCTTACTTCAATTTTTGCCCCCACCTTGCGAGTTGGGTACTAAAAGAGTTCCCAGCAGTGAGACCAAAAACTCAGCCGCGTATTCTAATTGGTGAGTGTTGTTTAGTGTCTGTTGTCACCCGAAAAGTTCCGAATCTCAGATTTGCTGCTGAACCTGATAGTAGAATATGCTTAAAATATTACTGTTTTACTAAAGGAAGTAAAAAGTAGACGATAGTAATTTTTTTAATTTTAATTTTTTTGTTTTTGTTTTTTAATAATCCAATTCATTTGTCTCACAAGAGCATGAAACAAAATAAAATTAACATTTTTTTATTGTAACTTATTCCGTGCACAAGAACACAAGAATCCCTGCGGTCTGTGAGGCTCAATCAAGTCATAGTTACACATATAAGTTTTATCTGTTTGCTGTTGTTCAGCATTTCGTTTTTTAACCAACCCCCTTTTTTTTTGCAGCCCTGAAAATGTACCCAGACTGTTTGATCTCATGAAGATTCCCGATGAGCGTATGAAAACTGCATTTTATTTTGGAGTCGGCGAAACTCTAGTCGCAGACAACTTAGATCAAGCCACAAGGATTGCCTATGGGCGACAGAGGTACAGAGTTGTTACTCTCAAAGGAGAAATCATTGAACCTTCAGGTAACCTTTTTATTTTTCATTGTGGTTGGTTTTACTTTAGTTTATCTGCAATATATGGTGTTTAATTCTTGAGCCTAACCTGTCGGTCAATCCTTTTTTGGACTCTCTGCGCTAAGAGCCACAGTTCAATTTCGAGGTCTAAATCTTTTCAAATTAGTCTGTTTCTTAGGAGCAGTAGCGGAGCAAGGGGGACGTCTCTTCCCCTCTCCAAAAGCCTCAAATTTTGCCTTTTTTTACTTTCTCACAACTAACAAAGTTAGAAATTGAGAAAGTATTGCAGTGGTGCAGATGTCTGTCTATATCCCAGCATAAATTTTATACCAAGGGTCCATATGCATCCAAATTTTGCCAAGAAATTGCTTTTAACACTATCCAGAGGGACTTTTTTTGATTTTTTAAACTTATAAACTTCAAGCAAGTCATAGAGGATAAAAGGTTTCCATTAAAATCAATGGGTTAACATAAAGAAAAATTGGAATGTTTCAAATATAGCTGTTTGAATGGGTCTGTTGCAAACTTTTGCTACAACGATTGAGAGTGCATAATCTATTGTAAAATCGCCTGAAAAGTCCATTGGTGGTGTCAGAAATTTATAAAATGCAGTAATAAACTCACAAGAGGCATTTAATGAAATCCAAGATGGCGGTAAAATATCAAGAAATCTGTATGTATCCACCTTTAACATCCAAGGATTGCCAACGTTGACAACCTCGCAGCTTCAGAGGTTATGTGTTTATTTACGTTCTGATTGGGTGTGATCGATATTGTGAGGTTGGCTATCCTTGGATGTTCGTGGTGCATGCATACAGGTTGCTCAATATTTGACCGCCATCTTGGATTTCATTAAACGTCTCTCGTGAGTTTCATACTGCATTTTATGACTTTCTGATGCCACCAATGGCCTTTTCACGCGATTTTACATGAGATAGAACACTGTAGCGATGTAGCAAAAGTTTGCAACAGACCCATTTTGATGAAAATTTGAAAAAAAACAAACAAAAAATATTCTGCCACCAGCCTACTGTAAAATTAACTTCTTGAAGGGGGACCTGAGAGTCTCCCCCAGAATATTATAGGAGGCTGAGGGTTTCTCCCAGAATATTAAAGGGGGGTCTTAGGGTCTCTCTTAGAGTATTCAAAGGGGTTTGGGGGGGGGGGGGGTCCCCCAGAATAATTTTAATGTGAGAAAGTTTTCGTGGAGTCTACCCTACGATTTATTTTTTTTTTTTTCAATGGGTGCGAGCTCAAAATTGCCTCCTGCGATACTTTAAATAATAAATAAATCATTATAAAAGCAGGCGTGTTAACCTTGACACACCTAAATTTAGATTGGAGGCCTCAAGAGCTTCTGTTCCAGTCTCAGCTGTTCAAATTTTTAACTCAATTCCTAAGGAGCTTAAACTTTTATTTAAAAATGAGGAGTTTGATAATTTTTTTGGACAGTTGAGACTATTTCTTGTTAACAAAGCCCTTTACAGTGTGGAGGAGTTGTGGGCTAATACTTAAAACTTAATTTAATTTTAAGAACCATCATTATTATTGTGTCTGTTTAGTTTTTTATTATTCTTTTTCCTGACGTGTATTTCAAGCTAATGGCTCTTATGTACAAAATTAAATAAATAAATAAATAAATCCCATTTGTGCCCCCCTCCCCCCAGAAAAACTATCTGCATCTGCCTTTGTGTAGGAAAGTGTGATTATTTCATTGAATTTGTTGCTTAGTTGGAAGAGGAGAGACGCTTTTAATCTCAAGGTGCCCTGGATGTGTGACACCCGTCAGTTCAAATCAATTTAAAAACGATGTAACATAATCTAAGTAACTCTGTGTGAGTTGATGACAGTTTTCTTAAAGTAATGCTTGATTTTAGGAACCATGTCTGGTGGTGGTAACTTTGTAAGCAGAGGTCGAATGGGAAGCTCCATCAATGCTGTGGAAGCTTGCTCTCCGGGAGAAATGAAGCAGCTGGAGTCAAATGTTCAAAAGCTGGAGCAGAAGTTACAAACCGTGCATCAAAAATTGTATTCACTTGAAGAAACGGTCTCGTATTTGTCACCTAGAGTCAAGGCCAACAAAACAAGTCTCAATAAATTTAATATGGAATTTGAGGTAGTACATCTAGTTTTTCCCCCATCCTATTTTCTCAAGGTTTTGTTTTTTTGTTTTTTTTTCTTTTTTTTGTACTATCAACAAGCCAAATCGAAATCCAGTCATTTTATTTCTTCATTTTTACTATTTTACCATCTTCTAGAAAGTAACGGGAAATTTTGATCTATGTATTTTTCCTCTCTGGAATGGGGCTTTTGCAAACTTTTGCTACAGGGGGCAGAAGAATTAATTCTTGCATAAAAACCTGTAAAAATGATGATGAGTACACTAAAAAATCACAAAACTCACTCTCAGAATCGGGCTTAATGGCGGAAAGACGCAGGCATCATGAGAGATTTCTATCTAATTTGAGATGTATCTCTGTTTTTCCGTTGAAAAAGTGACTAATTAGACAGAAATCTCCCATGATTCCTGTATTGAACCACCATTATGATCTTGACGTTACAGCAGTTCTCTGAGTTTATTAATAATTTTAGACTTTCTTAGTGTGACTTTTGTAATTTTTGCTGGTCTCTACGTTAGATTGGACTACATATTTATTTGCACTTCGCAAAAGTTTGCAAGAGTCTCATCGGAAGGGTAATGTAAGAAATATTTATCTGTATTTTTTTTCCCCCCAACTGATACACACACACCCTGATTATAATCCGTTTCATTTAAATAGAAGCTTGAGCTCGACTCTTTCCCCTACGAGTTTCACCCTCACTCTCGTACCTGCGATGACTCGAGGCCCGTCCCGTAGGTCGGGGATTCCGTCCGTCACAATCGACGGTCAGCTATCCAAAGGACAGTCTTTTGTGTCGGACGGAATCCCCGACCTACGGGACGGGCCTCGAGTCATCACAGGTACGAGAGTGAGGGTAAAACTCGTAGGGGAAAGAGTCGAGCTCAAGCTTCTATTTAAATGAAACGGACTATAGGTTCATTCAGGTCAATAATACAGTCTTACAATCAACAATTCCACAACCTTAAAGTGACATTTGTTTTATTTAGATGAAGGTTGAAGCTTCACAGACAGTGGCTCATCAACCTGATAAAAGGTACCCTCTAAGACAAAAGCCCTCAATTTACCCAAAAAGAGTTTGTGACATTTGCTAAAGGAACACACCGCCGAATTCGACGGTGATTCTCGTTAGTTACCGGTTTTCACTTGGTGGATAAAGTAACGAGTCGGTTGACAAACACGGTTTCTATTATGAAACCACCGGTGGATAAAAGAACGGGTTTGTTGAAAGTTGGTTGTTATAATAGTAACTGGTGGAACCATTGGTGTATATAAGAAAGCACTCATGATTGGTTTTTATAGAACACTGTTTATTTGATAAGAGATTGTTTATCCATCGTTCGTATTTTAATCCATTTTGTTTTTTCTCGTTTTTCACCAGATGTTGTCAAAGCAAGTTCCCTTACTGAAAGAACAAATTAAAAAGCAGGAGGAAGTCATAGAAGAGGTTAAATCTGATCCAAAACAAGTGAAGCATTTAGAATCAGTTGTGCAGGTACTTACCTTTTTCTTCCATTCTTATGCACTTGTCAGTAATGTCCTGCAAAATTAGTTTCACTCTATAATTGATTAATTGAGGCTGTTTCCGGAGAAAAGGCCCATGAAACTAAAGGTATGCTCTCCAGTCAAACATCTCAATGCAATCACAATGTTGATTTTTCAGGATGAGCACACTCGCTGTTTTATGCGCCCTTTTTCTGCAAATGGCCTCAATTGGAATTTATTTATTTCTAGTACATGAGCCCCTATTTAGGACTAGAATACAAGTCAATAATAACATAAAGAAAGGATAAAACAACAATGGTATTTGCACATATAGAGGATTTGCTTCTAAGCCTAGCTTAATTATACTATTTCAGCTGAAGAATAAATTGCCTTATTTAAGAAATAGTTATGAAGACCTCTTAGAAACATATCAGCTTCTTTTCTTCTGAAAAGTTCTCGGAGGGAAAGAAGGAGAACATTAAAGATATTTATTACAGCAATACTGATGTTAGCCTCAAGGATTTTAAGCCTTACAAGGGGTGGCTTAATGTAAATGTTCCGGTGAGATGGCTGAATCATTGATGGGTAAATAATTTTATTGTTCAGCGAGTATTTGAACAGGTCTAGGACATAAAGTGATGGAAGTGTGAGCAGTTTATTTTTTTTAAAGACATCCCTTCATGAATGATTGAATGGGAGATTGTAGAGAATACGTAATGATTTTTTCTGTTCAATGAATACGTCAGTCGCATGCTGGCTTGCGCCCCAAAGGATTAGACCATATCTTATGTGGGAATTCATCTAGTAATGGATTGAAGAAGATTGATTCATGTGATCCTGCACTGAAACCATTTTGCCGAAGTCAGCGGGTTTTTAAAAATTATCTAGAAAAGTGAGTGAGTTTTCAAACTGGATTTGGTTGGACAACCTACGTGTGATCTTTGGCATGCACTTTAAAACTTCATATTTTCAAATTGGATCTACTTTTCAATCCTGCAATCTGAGAAAAAAATTCTCACTAAGTCAACTTAAAGCTAAAGTTTTAAAAACTAAAAGAAGTATGTTAGGTATCCTTTCTGCAACCTAACACGTGAAACCTATAACACTTAAAGTGCGGAAGGTTTTTGCACCCATCCCTCAACCACAGGCTTTTTTGGTGTTTTTCAGTTTGTTTTTTTTAATTGCCACAAGTTAAGAAAAACTTTTTACAGAGCTAATCCTTTAAATTTTTGTACTTGCACTGAGGAAAAATATAACTTGATGTGAAAGGTCGACATTTTAATTGAAAAACTTGTTTTTTTTTAACAGAAATATTATTAACTGGAATGTATAAAATAAAACTTTGAAATAGAGAAATGAACAAAATCAAACTCTAAAAAAAGTAAAAATAATGGGTCTGTTGCATACTTTTGCTACAGCAATATAGAGCCTTGATTCTTAGGTAAAATTCGGCGAAAATAACGATGCACACATTAAAAACGTTCAAAATCCACTCATTAACTCAGGAACTTCAATTTCTAACCCCGTGCTACACTAGACACTATTTGCACCGATATACTACTACATTGACAGAACCACTGTGCATAAGTAAACAACATCGTAACTACAAAATGATGGAATTTTTTTTTTAATACGTGAAATATAAGCTGCATTTGCTGTCTGGTCTTTTCGATTTATCAAAGATTACAAAATAATATAAGAAATGTACGCATCTAAACGAAACAGTCCAATGTTTGTAAGCTCTGTTCATGTTTACATAAACGAGATGGTTCCATCTATGTAGTTATAAGTCGGTGATATAGTGTCTAGAGTAGCACGGGTTGTTTGAAATGGAAGGTATTTTCTGAGTTAATGAGTGGATTTTGGAAGTTTTAAATGTGCGCATCGTTATTTTCGCCGAATTTTACGTTAGAAACAATGAGTTATATTGATGTAGCAAAAGTATGCAACAGACCCATTATTGTGGTTTTTTCACCAGGTGTGTGGATTTTGAAATTTAATTTTCACAAGCAGAGAAACAAACAAAAAGTAAAACAAAATATGGAAAATCCGGAAACATACGACGTACATTTCCGGCACTCTAAATGTTAAGGAACGCAACAACTCAATTACTTTGTCAGCTTCAATCCTCAAAGTTTAAATTCTATGGTTATTAACTTTTCCTGCTATATTAAACAATGCCAATTTTTCCTGTAACTGTAGAAAGCGAAGAAAGAATCGGAAAAAGCCAGCGAGGCAGCTGAAGTAATTGAAAAACAGGTGAAAGAAGTTCATGCCAAAATTATGGATCTGACTGAAGGCAGAATGAAAGCGGCCAACAAGAAATTGGATGAAGTGGTGAAAAAATTGGACAAAACGAATACCCACATCAACCAGCTGAATGTTGGAATCAAAACAGCTGAAAGGTAAAATTTAGCATAATGTAATATGTAGTGGTGTTCGAGTATTGAAATTTTGGTTCGAGTCGAGTCGAGTTTTGCCTATTTTTTCGAGTTTCAAGTTGGAGTAATTGCAAAAATGCAAAACAGCACAAAAAGTTCTCTAGAGCTAAAAGACAAGAAAGAGCTGAAAATACCTATACTGGTTGTCATACCCCCATTCATTATTCATTATTGAAGGGAAGAAAAAGGACCCGAAATCGCTAATAGAAACGTGATTATGAAACAAACAAAAAACACGGAGGACAGCGATTTAGTTCAGTGTTCACCTGTTCTGGTAATGACGTAGTTGAAATGTAAACAAACTCCAATCCAGTGTTACCAACCGCGTTTTAAGCAACTGCAAACGCCATCTTGTTTTGAGCTGTGTTCCTAACCTCAATTTCGGAAGGAGTAGGTAGTGGATTTTGTTTTTCAGTGTTTCACAGACTGTGGAGTCTTCGTGAAATGAGCGGAAAGAGAAGCACGAATTCAGACGGTATAAAACAAATTTTACGAACTCCGATTTTTAACGCGCAAATATGGTCATTTTCAAATACACTCAAAAATTACTCGAATTCATTTTTCGTTAGAGTCGAGTTTTCGAGTATCTGAATACTCAAAATTCGAGTATTTTTCGAGGACTCGAACACCTTTAGTAATATGTATCATTTTGCCCTTTAAACTTAATGGAACAATCAATGAGACGTGTAAAGACTAGAGTCCCTTGAAAAAAAACTGTCAAGATAGTAAATAGTGTACTGCCGTGCTAAGCAAGAACACCATAAGTGACTTGTGCTACTTAGACTGTTTTTGCTGAGAGCCTCGGAATTCTTCTCTTTTACACCGAGCTCCCCTTCAGAAGTTTGTTATTGTTGTACTATCGACGAATTAAAGACGGTCGCGAGATTTTGACGAGCTAAGTTTCGCCTTGAAACTTGGAAATTATGATTGAACCCCCCCGTATACCGCCCAAGGGACTGTCGGGGACTTTTTTGTTTCAAATCATTTGGTTCAGTAGTTTTCAAGGGAAATGCCCTATCCGAGTATTTGGTACACTCTGTATCAAGATCTATTAATACCAGGTCACTCCATTAGGCGGACCTTTCCAAAAATCCCCCGCGTTGCGAGTGCAGTGACCGTTGTATTCTGCATAACAGCTGATTCCACCAAGTGAATCACGCAACTCGGGAGATAGATTCCCAGCAACTCGCGGAGAAATTGTGCTACAGAACGTGCCAGCCCCGCCTAGTTGCTACTGGACTGACCTGGTATTAATAGACTGGCCGCAGTGGGGTGTCTAACATCACTGCCATTCACATACGACTGGCATGGCTGTAAACATGTTAAGTGCATCTATTCATTTGTATGTCTTTCATTTTGAAATAGGAATGCCAAGAAATCTGAGGACAGGAAGGAAAATTTGGCAGCTGAAATTGAGGAGTTACAGCAGTCTATAGTGAAAATGATGGGCGAGAAAGGGAAATTGGAAGCTGAAGTAGCAGAGCTGTTGAAGGAAGTTGAAACTCTAGCTGTAAGTCAGACTCCGCAATGGGCCTCTTTTTTTTTCTTTCTCTCTCTCTCTCCCTTTCAGGCACCATGTAACATTTGTCAAGTGTTTAAAGTGCTTTTGCACCATAGGAGCAGTATTTTGAAGTTGAACTGCTAGTTCATACTTAGTTTTCATTTTTGCCAATAGAGCGCGAAATGCACGCTACATTGCTTATTTTAAACCCAGCTCCCACTATTTTAATACGAGTGGAGCGAAGTGAGGGTGCAAATTAATTCGAGCCATTTGGATTAAACCCTCTCACGGGAAGTGGTACACTTGTGTACCGTTTTATGTAACGTGGGATTCTATGGAATGAAAAAAGACCTTTTGCAAACGGTTGTGTGACCCATCGAAGTTCTTAGAAAATTGTACTCTGTTGAAGGGTCAAAAAAAATCTAAAACAAAACTCAAATCCCTAAATGCTTGCATGAAAGGATCTAGCCTTTGCAATAATATTGCATTTTTGGAGGTTAGATTAACCTCCAGACGATTGATTACTTGACATAGGTTTAAATTGAGAGCATCATTTGTTGTCCAATTTCACGACCAATTTCATAGGTCTGGAGGCCATATATTCTGTAAGAATTGAGCCATGTTGGGATCCATTTTTGATTGGTTCTCAGATTTGGGGTCTCACGGAAGTCCTAAGAGGCAAACTGCAAAAAGTGGAAAGAGTTGTGTTCACTTGCTCATTTTACACATTCTACAGGATTTTCCAGTCCTAGCATTCTAGAATTCCACGGACTATTGCACCGGTACAGAAAAGGTTTTAATGTAACCATATTTATCGGAAATGATCTCTATTCATAATGTTTTCTGCACCGGTGCTATACTCTGGAGAATTCTAGAATGCTCACCTAGCCTGACCAACACAAAAAAAGTCTGTCTGGCTACCCTGGTCCAACTAAATAATTAATATCCTGGTTCTCGAAATAATTCAATTGTATGCTTGATGGGTTTATTATTTTTTCTGATATGTATTGATTATTTTTTACTACCTTTACTTTTTCAGGAACAAATTACTGACAAAGAAGAAGAACTGAGTGAACTACAGAAAAGTCTGTCCAAAGTCTCAAAAAATTCAAATGAGTTAAAAGCTGAGAAACTTAAGGAAGATCAAAAAATTGAATCCGTGAATGCAAAAATCAAAGCTGTCAGAGATAAGATCCCCTATCTTCTGAAAGATGTAAGTCACTAACACTGTCTGCGAGTTAATAAGGACTTCTACACTCTTTTTATCTTTTAAAGTCCATGCAGCAATGCAGTAAAAAATCTACTTAGGAGAGGCTGTTGATAGTTGATACCCTGTTCCCTGATGTAGGTGTCAGGAAAGTTTTCTGATCTAGCCAAACTTCAGGGAGAACCAGAAAAGAAATTTTTCTCGTACATTTTTACTTTGTCCCATCCTTCCTGTTACACAACATGGCGGCAACAAGACACGGAGACGTTGCTTTTATGTATAGTTTATTCCACCTTTCTAGCCCAGATAATTTTGCAGTTACAGGGGGGTGATCACGGAGGATCGGATCATTTTGGTATCGTTATCGTTTACATGTAACCTTATGGGTGGCTCAACTGATCGAATTGTTTTGAGCCCCTCGTAATGATTGAAATGAAAGAAAGGAAGCGATGAGTCAGAGGCTGTCGTAATCTTAATCATTAGAAGTAGGAAGAGGTGAGGAGGGGATCATCTGAGCGATCGAGTTGCGCAGAAGCAAGCCCATTTGATTTAATGCAAACGAAGGATAACGATACCAAAACAGTCCGATCCTCCGTGATCACCCCCAGGCATTTGAAGTTTTCTTTTGCCACTTTTGCATCTTTCTCAAAACAGCTACATTTGTATTTATTTCCTCAATTTTATTTCTGAAATACTTTCAGTAAACAAAGTCCTGTTCCTTAAATTTGTTGACCTTTAATCCACTTGCAAAGTTGAGCAAATGGAGGTGGTAATCGATCACACAATAACCAAACAATCGTAATTGTAATTTTTTTGGAGGGTGATTTTATGGTAATCATGGCTAAGTTCTTACAAGTCACCCATCATACTAGTTGCAGAAGAATTAGATCTTATTGAAATGACTCTAATGATCATTTTAAATTTGTGAAGACTGCATTAAACTACTGTCCAAAGTTTGGCGATTACTTACCGATTACCCAGTAATTGTGTAATCGATTACATTCATATTTGCCCAACTCTGCCACTTGCTTAAACCCTTCGCTGCACTGTGTTCCTAATTAGGAACAAACACTTTATTACCCACCGGCAGCCAATATAATCTAAATTTTTTGTTGCTGTGCGTTGTATCACTCATGACACATATAATAGCATTGACAAATAGTGCTCAGTCCCACAAACAGAGAGCGCTACGTATGAGATCTCATGAAAGCAAATCATGAAAAATGAGTTCAAAGGGAAAATTGTCGTCTGAATCAAAACATATCTTATCATTTTAATGACTGTCAATTGTTTGTCGTCTTATCATTTTAAATTTCCTTCCATTTTTTTTTTTTTTCCTTTAACCAAAAAAAATAATTTTTTATTGAAAAAAAAAATGAAAATCCCGCCTTTTTTATACATTACAGCAAGTTAAAAGATCGGAGGAAAATGACTTATTTGAGCAAGCAGATCAAAAAATAGCACAATAATTTTTTTTCTATTTTCCCCACTATCGTGGTGACTAGATGAATTGAAAAATTCATGTTTTGTAAAAAGAAAAAAAAAAAATCTTGCAGTGAAGTGTTGACTGTTTATTTTGCATTTGTTTCAGCTCAAAAAATTATCTTTGCATGAAATACCAGACGTAGATGTCAAGAAATCAACTATTGGGCCTGAAGGTGAAGTGCAAAAAGACAAAGGAAAAGAAAAGGAAAAAGATAAAGACAAGGACAAAGAAGAAGAGGATGGGGAGAAAATGGATGAAGGGGAAGAAGAGGAAGAGAAAGCTGAAGAAGTTGAGAAAACAGAGAAAGAAAATGAGCTGAGGAAGTACACAAATGAAGAACTAGAAGTTTTCAGTGTTGATGATATACAGTACAGGTTAACACACTTGGATTCGGAACTTGCCAAAATGAAACCCAATCTGTCTGTCATAGATGACTATAAGAAAAAAGTAAGTTTCATCAACAATAACATATTAGTGATTTCAACCTCCAAATGCATAGTTTAATATGCAATATCTTGTTGATTTCGGCAATTTTAGTCCAGGAACCAGACATAATTAAGCATTTTTGAGGACGTAGAATTCATAATTGTGAAAAGGGAGCATTAATTGTTTGATTTTCCAAAGTGGCAGATTTCAAGGATCGGCTCATTGTTCATTGTTTTTTTTTTTTTTTATTTATTATTATTGGATTTAACTCCCTTTCGATTTACAATATGTAGTCTTCTTTTCAAAGCAGGAAGTACTCAAAGATGACAATGCCATTATTTATGGACCTTGAATCAATTTCGTATTTTCTCAAGACATTGTAAGTTTAAGTTTGCTTCTTACTCTACGGTCTACTTTTTGTTGGTTTTCAGACTGAAACGTATTTAAAACGCTCAAGCGAGTTGGATGAAATCAATGCCAGATGTGCAGAAATTCGCAAGTGGCACGAGGAAGTTCGAAAGCGAAGATTAACAGAATTTATGGGTGGCTACAGTATAATTACGGAGAAACTCAAAGAGATGTATCAAATGATTACTCTTGGAGGTGATGCAGAGTTGGAACTGTGTGACTCCCTCGACCCTTTCTCCGAAGGAATCTCCTTTAGGTAATAGACATTTTTGAAACTTTGGAATATTCTTACGCATTCATTTTCTTTACTTACCTGCTGGTATATCACTTTTTTTTTTTTTTCATGATAATTTATTTATGAGAAAAAAAAATCTTGAGTACCATATTATTGTGTGCTTCAGGTTTGCCCCCTGAGAATGTATTGATATTACATTTATACTGTTTCTTTGCTTTCTCTGACAAGTCATAACATATAACAGCTAAGCAAATTTTCAGTGACCATGTCATTAACCCTTTCCACTCTGGAGAATTTTTTTTTTTACTGGAGAATTTTCAATACCGTTTTTACTCCTTCATAATACGCATCAAAAACACACTTTTCGTGGCTCAGAAATCCGGTTGCGTATTATCTAAGAGGTGTGCATTATCTAAAGGTGTTAAAATTAGAGTCCTTTTCATTTGTTAACTAGTAATACCGGGATGATTTTCATGGTGTTTATTTTTTACATTTTTAGCCTCTTGAAAATCTGAGGTGCGTCTGCGTATTATCGACGGGGGCGTATTTTAGAACGGTAAATGTGGAGAGAAAATGTTTTATAAATAAAAATAAAAAATTGGAGTTACTCTAATGGATAGAGAAGTTTAGCATAAATAGAGAGTGGAGTAATATTTCATGTGAAGAAAGAGAGAGAAAAAATATATTTAGAGCACTTTACCTCCTTCAGTGCTCTAGGTACTTCCTTCTCAATTTTGAGAGTCCCTGGCAGGTCGCTGTTACTCTCCTCTTTCCTATCCTTTGTTTTGAGAATACTTTGGTTGTCTTTCCTAACCCTTCTTTGTTTATGCAGTTTAGTTGCTCGCTGTGAAATATCAATATAACAAACCACCATGTTTGGGCGGCTGGACTTTACTTCTACCACTACTAATTTTTTTTTTTAACGTACTGACTGTCGGCGGATGCATCCGACATTAGAGATTAGTGGAACGCAAATATTCAACATCCAAGTGGAAAGGGTTATTATTGGTTCTTGGAATGTTCATTCTCTCAGGATGAACTGCTAAGAAGGAAATGTTCTGTGCCTGTAACCAATGCCATTGTTTGTAAATTCTTTAATCAGTCTTATTGTTTGTAAATTACAGCGTGCGGCCCCCCAAGAAATCTTGGAAAAACATCTCAAATTTATCTGGAGGTGAAAAAACACTCTCATCTCTTGCGCTTGTGTTCGCTTTACATTACTACAAGCCTACTCCACTTTATGTTATGGATGAAATAGATGCTGCTTTGGATTTCAAAAATGTCTCCATTGTAGGACATTACATCAAAGAGCGTACAAAAAACGCTCAATTTATCATCATATCTTTGCGGTCCAACATGTTTGAACTTGCTGATACTCTAGTTGGAATTTACAAAACTTATAACTGTACAAAGTCTGTTGCTATAAATCCAAAATATTATTCTTCTAATTTAATGTCTCAAAATGTCCCCACTCAGGTAACTGTCTAAATTTTTGTTCTGTTGAGTGTTTCAAGGATTGTGAAAGAAATTAGTGTCACGATGCAGAATCAAAGTGTTTATGTTTGAAAGAACTCTAAATAACTGTATCATGTCAGATAAATCTGTCTGAACGATCTTTTCAGCTTTTCTCTTTTTCTTTTTTTTTTGTTATTTACTTGTTCTGTTGGTAGTGTTGTTTCTTGTAGAATTTGAGTGTTTTCTAACACTTGTTTTTCTTCTCATGATTGTCGTCAGCTATCCAGTCGTCAATGACTGAGGCATTTACTATACTTCTCAGATGTAAAATCAATAAATGTTTAGGCAGCCCTTTCCACTCTTGATACATTTTTTTCTTTTCAATTTTGTTGAGAATTCTTTATTTTTTAAAAAAATTAAAAATTAATAAGAAAACACTTTCTGGAGCCTTACTTACATGTCTATGTGCTTCCCCTTCCGTTACTACCTTACAACAGACTCTGATACTTGCCGTTCCTCTCTCTGTTTGATTGCGATTTCTGAAATATAAAGTGAATAAAATTATTTAAAAACTGCCAAACCTCATACGCTCTTGAATTTTTTCAATTTTTTTCTGAACCTTTCCTTTCACTATGAAGGCATTGTGCCTTTGTCACTGGAATCCCTTTCCTTATAGATCGGTTTAGTGATGACTTGGTTATGACGTCATCCGGCGATGAGCGTTCCAAACAAAGGCAAACTGTCTGTCTTGCTCTCACGTAACCCCCATGTACTGCCATCTCACACTCATTCCAAAAATCGTGTAAGTAGAGAAACATCTGTTGTGAAAGTTTTTGGCAAAAATGAATTCCTAGAGGCATTTTAATGCAATTTGGTAATATTATGTCATCAAACAAGGCCCTTTGTGAGAATTTTGAAACTTGAAAGAGACTTGTCACGGGAGAGTGAGTTAGTTTGGAAAGCTACATGAGTTTTGCCACAACCGATTGCTACCGATGAGTGTATTGTTCTGATCGTTGAGCATAGGTATGAGTACCCACTGAAGTGGCCCCGGTTTCAAAAGATACGAAAACCCTTGAGGGCGATCGACTCGATTTTCCGAGCTAAATTGATAGAGGGGTCACAAGCTGGGTTTTGCCGACATCACATTTTTGCCCTTGTTGCATAGGCAAGAGTTGCCAGTGAAGCGGCCCCAGTTTGAAAGATACGAAAATCCTTGAGGGCGATCTACTCCATTTTCCAAGCTGAATCGATACAGGGGTCACAAGCTGGGTTTTGGCGACATCACTTTTTTGCCCATGTTGCATAGGGATGAGATGCATGTGAAGTGGCCCCAGATTCAAAAGATACGAAAACGCTTGAGGGCGATCGACTCGATTTTCCAAGCTGAATCCATAGAGGGGTCACAAGCTGGGTTTTGGCGACATCACATTTTTGCGCATGTTGCATCGGCAGTGGCTTCTGGGGGGGGCGGCACGTCCCCCCCCCCAGAAGCCTCAAATTTTGCCTTTTTTCAATAGAAATCTAACTGACTTTTCAATAGAAAATAGCCCGAAATTGCTTCTACCGACGCTTCAAATTTCAAAATTTCACAGGCGTGCCCCCATCCCCCAAAAATTTTCTGGATCCGCCGCTGTTGTTGGCGAACCATTGACTTCGCTCTAAAACCGTCTATTATTCTGAATTAAGTTGTTACGTATTTATAGGTATTTCTAGAATCCCTATTTCTGAAAGAGTCTGGTCTACTACTCATATGAATGAATGTAGAAGAAGAAGGGGCCAACGTTGGTGTCCTTATACACCAACATACATGGCGCTTATGATAAGGAGGCATTTGTTATTTCTCCGAAAAAAACCAAATTAAGCTGCGAAAAATTGATCAAAAATTGAAAAATTCATCGGTCATGCTCTGAAGAAAAATGTCTCCTTGAGCTCTGTGACAGCCCATAAAGTAAGAAGTTATACCTTGTACGTCAAGACTCTTTAACCCTTTCAAACCTGAAAATAATTTTCATTCACGAACAGATTTTTGGCCATCATAGCTAATCTGGGCACAATTTTCTCGTATAAAACGATATGTAGGTATATCATATTTTCATTTTCTCCATAATAAGATTCTATGTTATTCAGGTGTAAGTACATTGAAATGTACACGAGGTACGGAAGGGTTAACACACAGGGGACTCAAGGTTGAGGTTGTTTCAGATGTTTCAGACTTGTAGGCGCACCTAGACCTAGACTCATAATCTTTGGAATTTTCCCATGTTACCTCTGTTATGATTATAGAATAAAAATAAACAAAATTTAATTCAAACACTGGCTTGTCACCAAGAAAAACTTGAAAATTAAAGTTCAAAGTAGCAGGCAAGTTTTTCGTTTTATTTGAACCAACGAAAATTGAAAATTATTGCCAAATATTTTCGGTAAGCTGCGTCTACACTTCTGTCTGAATCTTACTCTATTTCATGAGGCAGTTAAAAGTATAATAATTTCAAGAACGGTCGACATCAGCACAATGGAATTGAACAAAAAATTCACCCTGGATCTACAATAAACCTTCCTCAGGACTCATTGATCTCCTAAAATTCCATAATAGACTCCAGAACCACATTCCAGCAAATTTCGACGAAAATTGATTCTGTATTTTTCAGTCGGTCGGTTTAAGTATCTCAAGCTTTTTATAATAACTTCGTGCATAATAACATCTGACTACATCGTATGTTCGTATGTATGTGTTCGTATGCATTGTATTACTTACCCTCCGTACCCCTCCTCCCTACATGCGACATTTTATATACGTTCCTCTGATTGTCAGCTGATAAGTTCCGTTATTATGCTCGCCGATCAGAATTGAACACCAATAGGTATTGCCCTCTGACTTGACTGACGATTTATAAACGCTTTATAGTTTTGGATGAAAATTGTCCCCAGTTTCGCTTTTAGATGTGGGTTTGATTGCTTCCTTCCGTCTGTGTTCCTTTCCTTTATATTTTCTTACCTTCGGCACAAAATCGTCCAAATCCCAAAAATAGAATTATGAACAGAAACGTAAAGGCCATTTACCTGAAAGTGGAGGGAGATTAACATGGAGGATTGGAGGGAAAGTTATTCAGCAATGAATAGGAATATTGCGCATCAAATGACGTTCGCTTGAATTTTCAGTCGAAGATGATTGCCTTTTTTATGCTCTGAAATTTTTAAGTTGGTGCGAAATATGCCAGAATATTTCAAATCGCACAAACTGTCCGACGGAAACGGGAAATAATATCCCTCGCGTTTCTTCCCGTTTCATCGGGCTTCGAGATGCGTCGATTTCAGTTGATGACCTATTTTCCAAATGTAAATTTCTACCAAACACAACATAACCTGTGCTCGCAAAATGACGTTAAGCCCTGAGTAGGAATGTCAAATAATTACTGATTAGTGTCATTTAGTCCGTGAAATTTTTTGAAAATCGTGTTTTTATTTACTAAAGTGCATTTTTGTTGGATGGAAAGAAGAATTTGTCTATTCGCGTGATGTAGAACTGCGAGAGTTCGTTGTGTACGTGAAGCAAGCGTTCTTTAATCCGATTAAGCTCGTTGGTCACCATTTATAATTCTAACTTTTTGAATTGTTTTTAGAATTGATGATTCCATTTTTGACGGTTTTTGAACTTAAAGACCCATTTTTCTGTTTAATTAATCAATAAATATTTCTGTTTCGGTGCAACTCCATGATGTTCTCAGTTTTTGTGGATGGATATGGCTGATTGAAGG
Source organism: Trialeurodes vaporariorum (assembly GCA_011764245.1). Classification (NCBI taxonomy): domain Eukaryota; kingdom Metazoa; phylum Arthropoda; class Insecta; order Hemiptera; family Aleyrodidae; genus Trialeurodes; species Trialeurodes vaporariorum. Next base: position 87,630,280 of record VMOF01000111.1, on the reverse strand, counting down.
TTAGTAAGTAAACTCTCCCCTTGTTCAACTATGTACATCAAATGATGGTAACCATCTAAGGATACAGAACTTTTAAAGTTTTCCGTCCTTTTTATGGAGGAAATATCTTATCTAACTCATTTCATAAGTTTTGATTTTTCAATAAATGGAATTGGCGAAAGAGAGTTCTCAGTCACTATCGACCGCCTGGTAGCCCACTCTTTGACAGTCGCTTTCCTCTCTACCTTTTCTCTTCGTTTTCTCTTTCATTTTAAAGAATATTTTCTTTCAATGTAAGAGCTTCAATCACATTAGAACCAACATCTATAGGTTTTTCACTGCAAGTGTAGCTCTTCTAGATGCATTGATTTTCATAGCGTAAACACTCCGTAGCATCTCCTATGCCCAATGTCCTAACAGAAGATCAAAGCTGTCTCTGGGCATTTCTCACTCCAAGTTGATTTTGTTTTTAATTACTTTGATCAGATTTGCTGTATTCCTACTATGGGAATCACAATTCTCAGGTATTAAGCAGACAAATTTTAAAGGAATTTAAGGTCATTAGTCAGCTATGATATTCGAAAGCCTAAGTCGTGTGAATCTTTTGCTCAGTTGTAACTTCAGAATTCTTGTGTAAAAGTTATGTGGCTTACGACTCAAAGCCTTGAGATATACTTTTTCATTAACGAGTTGTTGTGGTTCAAAGTTGGGAGTAGGATTGAGAATTTATAGGTACCGCTCAAATACCGTCATTTAGGCTCCTCTTCTCAGTTTGTTTTTTGTTTTTGTTTCGTTTTTGTTTTGTTTTTTTTTTTTTTTTTTTTCAATAAATCTTGGGTGAGGATATAAGTTACTCTGTATTGTAGTTTATTTTTTTTTTCCATCTAATCTTCAAACTATTGTCTCTTTGTTTCTAAGATTTATTTGTTTGAGTTTGGTAGTAACATTTTTAGGTTATGCCGTTTTAGTTTGTTTTTCTGCATGCATATTTATATTTTACGTATATCCAATGCCCACATTATCTTATATAAAGTGCTCTGTACCCATGCTATAGTCTAATTCCTTCTTTAACTCTGGAATGTACCTTTCACTGAGCTGTGTCACCCATCTGGAGGTATAGATTTATTTATTTATTTATTTATTTATTTATTTATAGGATTGGAGATAAGATAGGAGATTGATAGGATTTTCTCCTGTGATTATCTCTGTGCTCCGCTATGAAAGGAATACACAACTTAAAATTCTGACTTTGACGTGTACCGGAAATAAGTTGAAATTAATTTGTTGTAGAATTCAATATCGTGTGCCTAGTGAGATACATTGCAAACCTAAGTCATCCTTGTGGTACATCTTCGATAGTTCATTCTGGCTAGTTTCGTGATGAACAGTGACCAACCTACCGTAGTCAACTAAAATAAATTAAGAACTCCCCTCATTGGTCTCTAATCATAGTTCTAACCAACTTATTTTTTAATTCTTCCTAATTAAACCCAAGGCAGAGTCTGCACAGAACTTTCTCGTTCAATATCTTGGTCCTCATCCTCATAGAGGAGGTTATGACAGTCAAGTTTAACTGAAAGTTTATCAAGACGTTTTGCTTTTGACATTAAAGTATTTTGTGCCAAGTGCTCGCAGTTGTATGCCTGAAGACGAGAGGTAAAGTGGAAACAAGTGAAGCCGTATGTTGGGTCATCATGCCTACATGACCTTTTCATGGTCTCACGGAACTTCTTTGATTTGCAGAAGTTTACTGTTTTTGGTCGACAAATTTGAAAGCAGCATTCTTATGTCGTATAATTATTTATGATCCCTTCTGTATGAATTTGAACCAAAAATGAAACCAAGGCTTCAGCTTTTCAATAGTTTTGTTTGTCTTCACAGCTACCCAATTATGCTGTGTTTTCAATCTTTGGTTAGATTTCTATTACCTACTTTACCCATTTTCAGTCGTTCTAAGTGTTGTAGACTCAACAAATTTTGCAATGTTTATCTCTCAGTTAGGTAAAAAGTCAGATAATTAACTACCAGAGTCTAATTAATGAGTGACTGTTCATTTATTTGAGTCGTTTTTCCCTCCTTTAGGTTTCAGCCTATAGGTAGGTTTTTGATTCCCTCTCCAGTAGTACTATATTTGCTCCTTAAGAAAGCTGTCATCAAGTCAGCTTCTCATCACTTCTAATAATTAGGTTCCATCTGCATGGTGATTTTGTACCCTTAAACCTATTTCTCTGTTGAGTAGCCTCTAGTGACGAGGATCACGCTTCTGAGTCTTCTGTAGCATTCTAGTTTTGTAGATGGTAAACTGCATCGGGGAAGGTCTTTGTGAATGTTTGATTTTTCTTTAAATTTGGTCGAAAACTTTAACAAAAATTGATTCTCACCTCTACCAATAATATTCTCAGCTACCAATGACTTTAAATCTTCTCTTTAAAATTTCAGCTGCTTCATGTTTACCTGATTTGTTGAAACTTGTCAAAAACCGTCTCAGTCTCGTCCAGAAGTTTAAATTTAGGTCTGCGTATAACGTACTTGTATAAATCAGAAATGGAATTTCTATCTTAGCAGGCTAAATATTTTAACAGTATTTTATTTTCCTTTCCAGATGTTCCTCCTTTCTCCTAGTTTTTTCGCTGGTGATGTGCTTTGTTAGCTGCCGACATGTCACATTTGGACGATGCGAGCAAGCATAACACAAAGGCTCCTTCTCCAAAAGCGGTAAAACTAAAACGAACTCCTCTTTCTCAATTTGTAACTATTAATATCCATGATACCTCTGTTAAAACTAATCCCGCCAAAGTAGAGTCTGTCGCAAAGAAAGATAAGGTTGGTGCGGCAGATGCACTTTCTTCGACAAAGATTTTACCCGCGAAAACCTCCATCACAAAAAATGAAAAGTCTCCAAGTGCACCAAGTAAATTGGTCAAGCCCTCTCCTCCTGCTAAATCTGCCAACGCAGATGCAAAACCCGCCAGCCCCCCCTCAGTTTCATCCTCCCTAAAATCCAAATCTATCTGTGATAATACTATTCAAAGTTCTTCACAGCAAAATATCAAGTCAACGCTTCCATCAACAGCAACCAAGAGCGATAGAGGTGACCGGTTAAAAGATCCCGTCGATTTAATTCTACAAAAACCAAACGTTTCAACGGCAGCTAGCTCAACGAAAAATGATCCTGAGGTATCTAAACTCAAGAACAAAATATGCGCCCTCAATTCGTCCTTAGCCTCTATTTGTATGCATTATGAAAGTAATTCGTCTGATTCCGGTCAGTCAGAGGATGATGATGCTGATAGCTCTGAAAATGTTCCAAAAATTTTGTCGGTTGAAAAATTATCTGAAGTTAGGAATGAAGACAAAAGCTCTGAATCGGGAAACATATCTGCATCTAAGAACAATTCAGAATTCAATGAATCACAGAAAATAGTTAAAGTTAATACCTCTCTAGTGCCTAGTGATGAAATCAGTGTATCTGACGGTTTCTCCAGTTCTTTCTCATCAGACATTGCTGATTTAGAAAGCGTAGTTGATAAGAAAATTGATGAAGCAGACTTGTCTATTTCATCAAATAATTCATCTAGTAAAGACAACCAATTCTTAGAAAAAATTAAAGACAAAAATTCCCCTGCTATTGTATCAAAGTCCAATGTAGAAATAAATCCAGTTAATAAGTCCGTATCTAGCAAATTAACTTCTAATTCTAATAGAACTGATACGCAAAATATTTTTAGTTCCCAAAAAAGTGTTGAAAGTACCAATGATAGTTGTAAGTCCGAATTCGTAGGAAAAGATATATCTGTGTCCACAAAATGTGATACACTGGCCAAAGATAGTGTCCTTAATGTAAGTTTTAGTGCAATAGAAAATTATGATGGAACAAATGCCTCAGATGTTATTCTGTCACCGATAATTCATCGTGGACTAAGTCCATCCACAAATTCTTCAATAGATCTCAAATCTCAGCAAATTAGTGAGATAGAACATAATAATGATGGCGGTTCAAAATCAAAATCGGAAAATTTTGGCCGCATAGTTTCCTCTGAAATTGCTGAAAGTAGTGGTATAATTTCTGGACTTGAGAAAAAATTTGCGGTTCAGAGTAATGAAGAGGATGTTGAGAGAAAGACTGAGGAATCACAAATACTCCTTTCAAGTGTGCACAGTCTGAGCCCAATCCAAAAAACGTCTGGAGCACCAGAAATCTTGGATGACGAAATCAAAAGGATACAGGCGGTACGAAGCTCCGTGCCCGAAATCTCAGATCATCTGAATGAGTCATCAGATATTAGTGGTGCTAAATTTACTTCCTCAGTGGAAAGTTCAACAACTACAGATAACTTCAAAAGTTCTAGTAGAACAGAGGAAAAGGCTGTTGATCCATCAATCGCCTCAGCAAGTTCAAAGAATTTGATCTCTACAGATTTCCATCGACAAAGCTCTTCAAGGTTTTATGACCATGCCTCATCAAAAGAAAACCAAAACACCAGTAAGTCAAATGTTCAATCTAGCTCTGCAGTTAACGTGGCAAAATGTTCAAAGGCAAGTGAAGAGTGCGTTAAAGTATTTTCGGAACCTAATCTAATCACTGCCTCGGCTGAAATTCCTTTCACGCATCTACCTGAGAGTGGTTACTCGTCCCTTGATATTCCAGATAGGTTGGAATCTCATGAGCCCATAATAGACGTATCTCGAGCTGTTTATTGTTCGGATGCAAAGATGTCAAAAAAAGTGAGTCAAAAGAAAACATCTCCAGAGACTAACTTGGATGAAAAAGATAAAAGTGGGCTTTTAGAATCGAAGATAACTGCGAACAGTGGGGAGAATCAAAGTGAAATAGTCCCATTAGTAAATTTTCCGTCCTCACTAGATAGTTCAAATCTTCTCTCAGATTTACAAGCAGCCGATTCGGAACCATCTGTCTTGGGATATCATGATCTACAAGGTGACAACTCCACAAAGAGCACCAGTTTATTGCAATCAACTGCTTTTACTGATACTTCATCTACAGCAAAAATTGTGAGAGACATCTCTCGTGAGGGGAAATTTGAGAGCACTCTTGATTGTGAAAAAAGTCATGGTTCTCAAGAATTAAAATCTTTTCACAGCATTTCCAAAAGTAGTGAGTCGAAACATTACGAAATGCCTATTACTGAAACCAGAAATAATATTGCTGATTTTATGAATCCATTAGAAGCTTTGTCTCAAAGCGCCCTTATCTGTGATACTGATAATTTTCTTAAACCTCCTTCATTTTCTAAAGACAGTCAATTGCTGAGAGACAAGGAAAGTAGTTACTCTAGTAATTTGAATCCCCAGGATAGTGTGAGCTCATTGAATGAATTCTCGGAACAAAACTCTAAAGACTCGGAAGGGGAAATAATTTGTTTACCCTCAGTTATCAATAATCCTGAAGAAATTGCTTCAACCATTTTTGATGCAGTTGCATTTAAGCCTCTGGAAAGTCAAGTAGGCTCTGTCGTCCATACCACCCCCGGAGGACCAAAAGCATCCACAACTAATAAAAGTATTGCGTTGCCTCCTTTTTCGAAAAAACTTAGAGGAGTTATTGAAAACGTTCACGTCATGGACAATGCCTCAAATAGCTCACTTTCTGTGTCTGTCTCTTCCAATCTTACCAATTTACACCCATTATCAAGCTGTGAAAAGGTGATCAATTTGGACGAAGCTGGCTTCAACGCAGTCTCTAAACCTGTTATTTATTCCCAGCAAGTATTTGCGCCTTTACTGCTCGACACTCTTCCTCATGATTCTGTAAGTAAAACTCTTGAACACCTGTCTTCCAAAGAGGGACTTCCTCCTGTTTCAACTCTGAACCCTAAAGTTACGGAGTTAAATTTATTTCCTGAACGTGATGCAATCATTGATTCCAGGAGCTTGTTGTCCAATCCGTCTGAGAATGTGTCGCAAAAAGTATTTGATGCTCAAGCACATCAGGATTCAGTTTCATTCCTGGATTTGAACAATATGCTCAACTCTGATCTAAATAAGTCTTTTGGTATCACTGTAGAATCCATAAACTCTCCATTTCATAAAGTGGCGGTTGAAGAATTTTCTGATCATCATGAGAATCCCTTTTTTCTAGATTTCCATACTAAGTCAACACATGAAACAGCTGTCAATGCCTTCATCCCTGAAACATCCTCCATTATTCCACCGCCTAGGGGAAACGACGAATCATCCATTGATAATGAATTGTTTGCCACTGCAAGAAGTATAGAAGCCCAATTTAGTTTTAAAGATAAAGACGACTCTGTAGATTTGATTTTGGACTCGGATATTTTAAAAGCTGATCATAACTTACAAGATTCTCAAGGTTCCTCCCTTAAAACTGATTCTGTCATCTCTACCGAGCCAAAGCCAAAACGTTCCTTTGAATCACTGAAAACTAAGATGAGTTCTAATGTGCCAAAGGCCTTCTCTTATTTTAATAAAGATTCAACTTCAGCCCGAAACAGGTCGAGATCAAATTTGTCTAAAAGAGCAGCTTTTGTCTCAAAAGTAACTGACAAAAAGGCACCAAAAGTTCAGACCAGTTCTCCTGCACCAAAAGTTCAGACCAGTTCTCCTGCACCAAAAGCACTCTCTTATTCTAAAATGGCTTCATCAATTTCTCCCCAAGCCAGTTTAAAATCAACTTTGCCAAAAAAAGTAGACCTAAAAATGGTAGATAAAAGAGTACAGAAAGTTCAGACCGGTTCACCTGCACTAGACCCTTTCTCTTTTTCTGAAATAGAAACTAAAGCTTCAGTTCAAGACAATTTAAGATCAACTTGGCCTATAAGAGCAGATTCGCTCCCCAAAATAGCTGTTAAAGAACTGAAAAAAGTTCAGACCACTTCTTCTGTACCGAAGTCATCCTCTTTATTTGAAAAAAAAATCTTAGTTTCAGCCCAAGACAATTTGAAGTCCGCTTTATCCAACAAAGTAGACTTGTTCTCCAAAATGGCTGATAAGAAGGCACAACAAGTTCAGACTAGTTCCCCTATGCCAAAGCCCTCTCCATCCTCTGAAACAAAAACCGCAGCTTTAACTCAAGGCAGTTTGGGATCAATTTTGCCAAAAAGAGAAGATTCAGCACCGAAGACGACTGATAATGAGGTACCGAAAGTCCCAGCCAGCTCCTCAGTACCAAAGCCCATTTCTTATCCTGAAGTAAAAACCACAACTTCATCTCAAGATAGCTTAAGATCATCTTTGCCTGAAAGTGTAGATTTAGCCTCTGTAACAGGTGTCTTAAAGTCTCAAGTTCAGCAACATTGCAGGAAAGAAAATCAATCTGCGTCTTCCCTTTTTTCACAAAACATCTCAGTTGCAAAAGTTGCTGAAAAAACTACAAGCTTTGTCCAAGATGTGCTGAAAATAGAAAAAACTACGAATGATTTGAATTTCAAACCTGATTCAAGTAAATCTAAAATCGGAATTGCCACCGTTTTTCGGAATCAATCATCGGAACCAGAGCCTCCTAATACATTGGAAGTAGTTGCAACGCACTCAAACTTTGTTGAGGCTGTTCATACTCCTCAAGAGGGGGACGAAATCTTGTCAGATCAAATTCAAGATGAAGATTTTACTTCTTCTGAATTGACACAAAGCAACCTTAGTGACAAAAAAATGAGTTCAAAAAAGAAAAAGTCACACTCTAAAGACAGAAAAATGAAAGAGCCAGAGTCTACTTCATATCGTGAGGGTGAAGAACCTATCGTAAGACCTGTGAAAATAAAACTAACGATTCCTAAAAGCAAAATTTCCAATTTGCATGATGAGTCCTCCAGTAGCAACCAAAGCGAGTCTTTAGAAGTGTTACAAGAATCTGAAAAAACTGTAGATTTTCTTGGAGAAAGCTCTGATGCTTCCAAACGAACTGTTTCACCTATGAAAATAACTCGTTCTATGAAAAGTTTGCAAAATGATGAAAGTTCGTGGAAAGTCGTAGATCCACCTGATGAGCCTGAGCTGAGCTCTTCCAGCGAAACATCGGTAGATATTCCAAAACTTACAATTAAACCTGTGAAAATTACACTATCACTCAAATCTGAGCAACATGACTCTAATCGGTGGAAAGTTATCGATAAAAATGATGTTCCTCAAACCTCTAGCTTGAAAACCAGCCAAGACTCAGAAAAAAGAGAGTTTGTGAAACCCTTTAAAATAACTCGCAAAAATCGAAAGAACCAGAAACAGTCAAAAGATTTTGAAAATGCGTGGAAAGTCGCAACGTTGAGTGAATGTGAAAGTGAGTGTGAAAGTGACACAGATTATTCATCTAAAAATCGTCTTGTTTTCAGAGGACTTGCATCAAAAGATAAAAGATTCAGTAAGCCCATTCCTACAGGAAATACTGTTTTGCGAGCTCATCCGAAAGTGAAGCCCTTGATTTCAAGCTCTGAGGTTGAACCCATTCCCTACTCAGAATCTTCTGAAGAAGCTGAAATAGCATCAGAGTCTTCTTTTCCAATCAAACTAAATACCCTTGAAGCTCTACCAGGAATTGATGCAGGTACGGAAGCAAAATCAGCTTCTCAAAAAACTCCTCCTACTCGTAGTTCACCGTACAAAGGTAATATTTTGATCAAAGATCAGCCAGAAGTTTGCAAGAAACAATCTGACGTCAGAACAGTGGACTCAAATGTCAGAATTGTCACTACCGATGGCTCTACTAAGAAAATTCTTTTCAAGCCTTTGACTGAAAAACCCTCGGAACAAAAAATTGCTGAAAAAAGTCTCGTAGAACTAGGGTTAATGGACAGAAATGAAACCGCAAGAATCACACGCTCTTCAAGAACTGGTGAGAAACCTGTTTCTTTTAAGCCTAAAGAAGCTCAACTTCCAAAGCAACCAAAGTCTGGTCGTCGATCCCTAAACTTACCGCTTGAGTCTTCAGTCTCAATTGATGAAACTCAAACTCTAAGTGATATCACAAACTCTCAAAGTGGTGTTTCAACTCCGCTCTCTGAAAAGGGTAGTCCTGTTTGCAGTGATACAAGTTTTACCAGCTGCAAATCAATGGTAAGTATGGAGGATATTCCAGCTGCGAAAATTGCTGATGAATCGAAAAGTCCCAGCGATCATCATACACCAAAAAGATTAGTCATTAAACCTATTAAGTTAACGAAAGATAAGAATTCTGAATCATTCACCGTTGAAAAAGAAGAAGATTCTCATTCTCATTCTTTGCAACATGCAGAGTCTTCTGACTCTGTGGAAGACATCACAGATTCAACTCCCTCCGAATCAAGAGAAAAAATTCAGTCTTATGAAGGAAGTCATTATGCTTCAGTCTCTCCAATTGCTAATCGAACAGCTCGAAAAACTCGTTCCTCCAAAAATTCAGACTTAGACGATACTCAATTGCCGATTGATGTTCTAAAACCTATAATAAGAAATTTATCTCCTGTCAGTTCAGGCCAAAATGGCAGCAAAGGTCGCTCAAAAAATCAAAATCTTGAAAATAACATTTTAACCTCTCCGATTCAAGCCGCAGAAGAAGCAGCTCATAAAAGTACCCCTCAAGTTTTGGAGAATGCTGATACAGACATCAGTACCAATAAATCTGTTCGCAAAACACGATCATCTAAATTGCCCACTAAGGATGCTGAATCCTCGCCACAACTTGAAATTTCAATTTCAGGTGAAATTTCGAGTGCCAATTCTTCGATAACACCTGCACCAAGTGGCAGAAAATCAATTAGCTCGGAGAAAACGGCAGTAGTTGAACTTAGTGAGAAATCAATTAAAATCACAGTATCGACAAATAAAAAGAAATCGATAAACAAAATCTCAGAAGATCTAACATTTAAAGTGACAACAAGTGAGCCTGATTTGAACTTACAGACTGATAGCACTATCAATGTTACTGAAAAAAGGAACTTAAATGAAGACAAACCGTCCGAGTCAAATCGAATTATCATCACAGATGCAGGAGTGCCTAAAAGAATTGTTATCAAGCCAGTTTTACCATTGATTTCAAAAGAGAAGGATGAAAAAATATTTATTTCTTCGGATGAAGACTCGACTCTCAAATCTCTTCACTTCAAAGAATTCAAACGTAAAGCTGGAAAAGTCTCAAACAGTGGAAACATCACTACTGAAAGTATATCTTCAGCTGAGTCTCAATCCTCTACTGTGAATATTTCATCAGATAATACAGAAAGTGAATTGAAAATTGAAACTCAAAGTCAAGCTGTATCTGAGGTCATTAAAGCGCCAAAAACCAAAAGTGAGGACACGTTCCCAAGTACTAACGATGCTTTGCTTACAAAAGAGGATTTGAATGAACCTGTCCGTCTGACTCGTACTGCTCTAAAAAAGTCCAAAGAACCTGATGCATGTAATGAAAACGCAGTCTCTGAGCATGCATCACCTGGAATCAAAATTTCAGCTGCGTCTTTATCTGATCCACCTAAAAAAGCAACACGTTCCTCCAAAAGTTCTGAAAGAAAAACTGCGCAAAACCTACACGCTGCAGTGCGTGACAAGATAGAGCCAAAAGTTCATAACTCTACAGAATTGGCTGAGTCGTTTGTGAAGCCAAATCTTGTTGCTCAAACTCTCGAGAATCAGGCACCTTCAGAAACCATTGTGGAAAACTTGAAAGAAAAATCTGGTACTATGAAGCTTTCTCCTCTTCCAACAGAACATGAAAAATTAAGTCCTGCTTTTAACAAAGAAACTCCCAAAAGAAAAGGGGGTAGACCTCCAAAAAAGAAAATTACTGAAACTAATCAACCTGCTGTAATATTAACTGAATCTTCACCGAAGAAGGAAAACGAAAATGAACGCTCCCAACCCAAGTCTGAAGAAAAATCAAAAAATGTGTCTACCTCTATTCGGCGCTCAAAGAGAGACAGTTTAGCACCAGATAGCACTTCAGTCACTTTTAGTCAAACAGAAGAGTCCAAAGTCTTAGAGACAGAATCCGACCCTGTTACTGCTTCCATGGTAAATGAGCCCAAAATTTCCAATAACAATGAAATTATTGAACCTAATCTTGAAAAGACTCCTCTCGTTAAAATTGTTACTGATTCTGGAGTCTCCAAAAGGATCATAATCAAGCCTTTGAAAGCTCCCTATCCTTCAACTTCAGTGCCAAAATCTGATCCCTCAATTTCTCACGTGGAAAGTAGTGGCTTCAGTCCTAAAACAGTTGTGTTGGAAACAATGGAATCTATGCTCAGCAATGAAACTCTGCAAAATATTGAAAATAAAAAGCCTCACTCAACACCTGATAAATCTGGTTTGAAAGCAAAGAAAGGCAAAACAGTTCTAACTGAAGACTCGCCTGATGACTTAGAAAATTATGGTACCCATGAGATCACATGCTCTAAAACAAAGGATTTAAATTTGGAAAATGAAGAATCCAAAATTACAATTGTAAAAGATGCTGGTGTTTGCAAAAAAATTATCATCAAACCTGTTAAAGTTAGTCCTAGTCCTGGAACAGGACTAGAACTCGATCGTTCAAGAAATGAAAGCAGAACAGGGATTTCAGAACCTTCGAGTGCAGAAGACTCTTTAAATGAATCTGATTCATCATCTAAAGTTGTACCTCAAACAGTTAGGAAATCGTCAAGAGTCAGAAGGCCCAAAAGTTTAGAATATGCAGACATCACTTGTGGCATCGCAGCTAAGGAGAAAGTAATTTCAGATGAAGACAGTAAAGTTAAGGAGACAAATGAAAGTCAAGGATCCAGTAAAAAAGCCATCATTAAATCCTCCAAAAGTGTGAACCCAGTTTCTGTTGCAGAAGAAGTCGATGTCCAAGATCTCAAGCCGCATTCAAATGAGCCTAGCTCCCTCAAAGCGGAAGAATTGCCCCCGAATGATCCAACAGTAGGTGAAAAGATTGATACCTCGCCTTGCAAAAGGTATGGAACTCGGAAGAAGATGCATATAAGCGATGGTCCTTTAACCGTCAGTCCTCATCCTCAGCAACAAGAGGTTTCAAACCCAGGCATTTCTGCTTCAAATCTGACAACAAACGTGATTCTTAAAAGTGAAAAATCATTAAAATCGTGTGATCCCAAAGAAAGCGCAATTATTGCTGCAGATTCTCTTCCCTCCATGGTAGCGAAATCCATTAGCGTGAAGCGTAAAAAACCCAAACGTGATACAACCTACATAAAACGACGGAGAAAGCCTCGCGGAAAGAAAAAAGACACCTCTATACCAGCAAATATTGGAAAGGAAATAAATCTGAAAAATTCCAACATCAAAATCAAGAATGATCCAGATAATGTGGATGGGTCTCCTTCAGGTATGAAACTGATCAGCTCTATGAGCAAAGATAAAAATTTAATTGCAGAGGTAAAAAGTGTGCAACCGCAATTTATGAGTCGAGAAGATGTATCAAATAAAATTTTGTTTTCCATCACAACGAACATTCCGTTAAACTCAAGTAACGAGTCTGAAATTAATCCTGTCGCTATCCTCTCATTGCCTGTTTCATCTGAAAGTTCCTGTCGTGCAACCAGAAAGCGGAAGAAACAGATTGCCGCCACTGAAAGTCCTACCGAATCTTCTCACCCTCAAACTTCAGAGGAAATTCACGTTCATGAAAAGTCAAGAGAAATCAAAGGTGAAAGTAAAAGCCTCAAATCAGGTGGATTAAAAATAGATGAAATCGTAAGTACTGCTACAACAGAAGATTGCAATCCTAAATCTGATGATCAAGGGCAGAGTATAGATAAAGTTTCTGCTCCGATACCGAACACCTGTAATTTAACTGAATCAGCCTTGTGTGAAAAAAATGAAGCTCATCCCATCAGCTTGTTAGAAGAAATCACTGACTTGAAATCCATTTCAAAACCTGAAGAAGAAATGATTTGTTCTACTGAAAAATGTTTTCCTGCTTCATCCCCAGTATCTTCATCTGGAAACGATCTAAAACCAAACTTTCTTTATGAAGCTTCAATTGATGTTTTGTCTCTTAATGTTAATGTCCTAAGGAAAGTGAAAAGTATCCATTATTGCAAGAATCTGAGTCGGTCCAAACTTCTGCTTCTTCTAAAATTTCCAGAGAAGTTAAGACTGAGAAATCCAGTTTGCCAACCTCGTCTAAACCTACTGTTAATCAGAAAAGCAAAACGAAGCCAAAGAGAAGACGGAAAGCTTTGAAGAAATCAAGAACCAAAAGAAACAAGAAAGAAACAACAGAAAAAATTCCACCGTTTGAGATTGCGGAAATAGCTCCGCAATCTGAAAATATTTCCATTTCTAACCTTAAGGAGTCTGGTGAAAGCACGGAAAGTCCATCTGCTGTGAAGGTCGAAGAATCAATCATGCCTATACCAGGAGAAAGATCCTCTCCTGCTAGTCCTCTTTCCAATAATTCTGTTAATGATGTCTCACAGCCAGCTCAAGATTCTGAGCTAATTGAAGATACATCTTTTAGTGCATTTGAAAAATCAGGATCCAAAAATGATGATTCCCTTGAAAAAGAAGTCAATTCTTCTTCATGGAAGGACTCTGAAGAATCCAATAGAAAACATGAAGCGCCTGTCAAAGAAAATCTCCCTTTAGGAGAAGTAAAAATAGAAATTTCTGCGCCTGCTGACGTTAATAAAAACTCGGATCATTTTAAGAAATTAGTTCCTATTCATGAAGTTTGCATTTCAGAAACTTCTCAGTCTGAGAAAACAAGTCTTAAGAAGCCTGAAGAATCAAATGAAATTGAAGCTCCCAAGGTATCAAAATCTGTTGAAATAGTAACAATTGCAGAGCTATCGGGAGCATGTGAAGCGGCAATATATTCATTGCTTGATGAAGTCAACAATGCCGAAAGTCTTGAAAAAACCAAAGGAAGTGTGCAAAAGCCAAAGCGTAAAAGAAAAGCTTGCAAGAAATTGAGAACAAGAGGAAAAAAAAAATTAAATTCTGATGAAAGTGTTGAAGAAGTGAAATCATCAAAAACAGTGAAAGAAGAGCCAATTAACGTTCCCATCATTGATTCTGAAGTGGATACTTCAGTTTTTTCCATCTCTGAAGAAAAAATAGAAGTCGACAATGAAATTGAAGCCCCTGAAATCTGTGGGTCATCCGACGAAGCTAAAATGATTAAGTCCCCTGTGAAAACTGGGGAAGAAAAACCAATTATACCTACCGTCATTGATCCCCCATCAACGTCCTCAGATATCTCCAGCACTGAAGAACAAATTTGGTCAGCAGAAACAGATATTCCCAAGGAAATCAAAGCCACTGAAATCTGCGAGTCAATGATTAAATCTCAATTAATTGAAGCGGTAACGGAAAAAGTAACTTTAGAAGTAATTAATGCTCCCATTATTGATTCCGCCGTTTTGTCCATTTCTGAAACAAATATCTCATCAGAAGATGTTCGTAATGAAACTGAAACCATTAAAATCCATGAGTCAAATGTCGAGACTCACGTGATGGAAACTGTCACAGAATCTGGAGAAGCCGAACCAATCAATGTTCCCATCGTTGTCACTGAGCCGGATACCTCAGTTTTATTCAGCTCTGAAGAAAATTTCTCATTAGAAAAAATGGAAGTCAGCAGTGAAATTGAAGCTGCTAAAATTTGTGGGTCAACTGTCGAAGCTCAAATCGTTGAAGCAGTAACAAAAACGATGGAAGAAAAACCCATTCATGCTCCCATCATTAATACTGCACCTGATACCGCAGCTTTATTCAGCTCCGAAGAAAAACTTTTATCGAAAGAAACAGTTCACAGCAGGGAAATTGAAGCCACGACCATCTGTGGGTCAACTATCGAAACACCAATTATTGAAACAGTCACAGGCATAGTGGAAGGTGAACCAAGTGAAGCTTCATCCATTTCTGAGCAAGAAATTTCCTCAGAAAAAACAGAAATCAACAGTGAAATCAAAGATTCAGAAATCTGTGAGTCATCAGTTGAAGCTGAAATAACTGAAGTCGAAACTAAAATAGAGACAGAAAAACCTATCGATGCTCCCATCATTGATTCGAAACCTAAATCACCAATTTCATCCATTATTGAAGAAAAAATGTCATCAGAAGAAACAGAAATTAGCAGTGAAATCTGTGAGTCAACAGTTAAAGTAGCTGAATCTGTGATAGAAACAGTGGAAAAAGAACCAATTAATGCTCCGATCATCGATTTTGAACCAGGCTCCTTAGTTTCATCTATTTCTGGAGGAAAAATCTCAACAGAAGAAACAGAAATTAACAGTGAAATCGAAGCTTCAAAAATCTGTGAGTCAACACTTGAATCTCAAATAACTCAAACAACTAAACCCGTTGAAATCGGTGGGTCATCTGTCGAAACACAAATTATCGAAACTCTAACAGGAACATTTGAAGGAGAACCAATCAACGCTTCCATCATTGATGCTGAAAGGGCTGCCTCAGTAACATCCAGCTCTGAAGAAAAAATCTCATTCGATGAAACAGAAATTAACAATGAAGTGAAAGCCATTGAAATCTGTGAGTCTACTGTTGAAGCTCAAAATCTTGAAACTTTGACAGAAACGTTAGTAGAAGAACCAATTAACGCTCCCATCATTACTGCTGAACCAGCTATCTCAGTTACATCCAGCGCTGAAGGAAAAATCTCAACAAACGAAATAGAAGTCAGCAATGAAACTAAAGCCATTGAGATCGGTGGGTCATCTGTCGAAACACAAATTATCGAAACTTTAACAGAAACATTTGAAGGAGAACCAATCAACGCTTCCATCATTGATGCTGAAAGTGCTGCCTCAGTTACATCCAGCTCTGAAGAAAAAATCTCATTCGATGAAATAGAAATTAACAATGAAGTGAAAGCCATTGAAATCTGTGAGTCTACTGTTGAAGCTCAAAATCTTGAAACTTTGACAGAAACGTTAGAAGAAGAACCAATTAACGCTCCCATCATTACTGCTGAAGCAGCTATCTCAGTTACATCCAGGGCTGAAGGAAAAATCTCAACAAACGAAATAGAAGTCAGCAATGAAACTAAAGCCATTGAGATCGGTGGGTCATCTGTCGAAACACAAATTATCGAAACTTTAACAGAAACATTTGAAGGAGAACCAATCAATGCTTCCATCATTGATACTGAAAGGGCTGCCTCCGTTACATCCAGCTCTGAAGAAAAAATCTCATTAGATGAAACAGAAATTAACAATGAAGTGAAAGCCATTGATGAAACAGAAATTAACAATGAAGTGAAAGCCATTGAAATCTGTGAGTCTACTGTTGAAGCTCAAAATCTTGAAACTTTGACAGAAACGTTAGAAGAAGAACCAATTAACGCTCCAATCATTACCGCTGAACCAGCTATCTCAGTTACATCCAGCGCTGAAGGAAAAATCTCAACAAACGAAATAGAAGTCAGCAATGAAACTAAAGCCGTTGAAATAGGTGGGTCATCTGTCGAAACACAAATTATCGAAACTTTAACAGAAACATTTGAAGGAGAACCAATCAACGCTTCCATCATTGATACTGAAAGGGCTGCCTCAGTTACATCCAGCTCTGAAGCAAAAATCTCATCAGAAGAAACAGAAATTAACCATGAAATTGAAGCTGCTGAAGTCTGTGAATCAAGTGTTGAAGCTCAAATGATTGAAACTGTAAAGGAAACGGTGGAAGAAGATCCAAATAATACCACCACCATTGATTCTAAACTATTAACTACTAAAGAAAAAACCTCTCCAAAAGGAATAGAACTCAACAATGAACTCAAAGCTACGGAAATCTGTGAGCCAAGCGTCGAAGCTCAATGTGTGGAAGATGTGAAAACTCCAGAGAAAATCGGTTTCGTGGAAGACGTTGGCGGTTTTGACGACTCAAAAATTGTGAAGGAAGATTGTCAGTCTTTGAGTGATACAACTGAGGCAGACAAGAAAATAGCTCCAGTGGATACCCCAATAACTAGAAAAGAATCGGAATCAGCAGAAAAAACAGGAACTGTTTCTTTCGCAGCTGAGAGCGAGTCTAGTAGGGTCGTTTCATCAGGAACAGCTGCAGAAATTCAGAAAGATTCCCTCTTGGAGAAACATTTAGAAGAACTAGAAGTGCTTAAGAAAGATCAAACTGTTATGGAGACTGTACTATTATCTGAAAATAATGATTTAAGTGACGTAAGTATCGTTGATAATCCTGACTCATTAGCAGCCGTAGACGTAGAAAAAAAGGTTGAATGTTCTGAGCCCTGTGAAATGCCTGATGTTTCAAAGGAAGTATCATCAATGGCTAGATTATCTGATTCGGTTGACATCCTAAAAGTAATACCAAACTCAACGTCAACTGGTGTGAACATAACTGGGATCAATTTTGAAGAAAGTGCTTCTCCTGCAATCGTTGGAAAGTCTGATGAAGCAGAATCGGTTGCTGGTGAGTTGGATGCAAGCCGTGAAATTGCCTCTGAAGAATCAGGAGATAAAGATGAAGTTGTTTTGTCTTTATCTGTTCTAAAAGAGGAAATTGAT
This sequence comes from Trialeurodes vaporariorum, assembly GCA_011764245.1. Classification (NCBI taxonomy): domain Eukaryota; kingdom Metazoa; phylum Arthropoda; class Insecta; order Hemiptera; family Aleyrodidae; genus Trialeurodes; species Trialeurodes vaporariorum. Next base: position 87,612,869 of record VMOF01000111.1, on the reverse strand, counting down.
TTGCCCAGTAAAGCATTGACACATGAAGTAGTTGACTCTCCAATTATTTTTCTGAGTCCTGTACGGTGCGAGTCTAATACAAAAGGAGATCCAAAAAATAGTGCCTTATTAATTTCTGATGACTCCGAAGTAGATGAGGCAAAAACGCCTAAACAGTCAGTTGCCATCCCAGCCGCAGACGTAAATGTAATTAATATTCAGATCCCTGTTGCCGAACTGCCTCACTCATCCACCAAAAATGCTGAAAACTCTGAAATTATAGATGATTCACAACAAAGTCCTAAAATTCATTCTAATATGAAGGGTGAACTTTTGGCAACTACCTCTCCTCTTGAAACTCATCAGAAAGCAGAAGAGGCAAGTTTAGAAAAAAATTTGGAAGTCTCAGAAACTATGAAAGCAGCTTTAGAACCAGACTCATCTATCAAAACAGATGGGTCACTGTCTCAAAGTACCTCTGTAGAAATCTCCAAAATATCTGATGTCTCAACCCTCCCCGAAAGTGCTACACCCCAAGAAACAATGAAAGTTGTTGGAAACATGCTGGATAGTTCTCTTGAAAGATGTGAACCAGAATCTGAAAATAGTGATGCTGCTAAAGCAAGTGAAGTGAAAGCTGAAGGAATAGACAACCAGTCTGAAAAAACTGATTTATCAAGTGTGGATAGTAGCAGATTATCTAAAAATGAGTCTTCTGATTTGATTGTCAATGATGAGATTGACTTTGAACTCTCTGCTAGTCTAGATTTCATCACTGAACCAACAACTTCAGCAACAGTCTTGGAAGAGGAAGTTCCTCTAACTAAAGAATTGACTCAGTCAGTCTCGGTAATCAAGCCTAAAAGAGGAAGACCAAGGAAAAAGAAAAATATCGTAAAAGCGTCCGAAAATTTAAAAAGAGCTCCTTCCACTTCTGTAGATTGTGCTGAAAATATACAAGTGGTTTCAGAGAGTAGCACTCCGTCGACTCAAAAATCTATCCCGCCAATTGTTGAGAAGCAATCTAAATTGCAAAAACGTCGAACACGTAGTTCAGCCGGTGATAGTCAATCTCTATCAGAAAGTGACTGCTCCGCATCCATCGCCAATCCCAAAAAAGGTAGAACCGAGGAACCGTCTGAGTCTGAAAATTCGGTCAGCGTATCCAAAATTTTAGTCCTAGAAAACAAATTTAGGTTTGGAAGGCCCCAAACTCGCAGATCCTCCGTTGACAAAGATGATGAACCTATGGTAAGCGATTCCTCAAAATGTGCGAAAGAAAAAATTTGCAGCTCTCAAGACAGTAATCAACAGTTAGCCAATAAATCCCAAATTTCTAGTAGGAAAAATTTGCATGAAGTAGAAAGACCCAGAACTCGCAAATTTTCCAATGAAAACGAAGGTGTTTCAGAAAAAGTTAGCTCTGTCTCGACTGAAGTTTTAAAAAGAGAGCGCTCACTTGACTCTATCAGTGTTGAAGTTGGTCAAAAATCTGCAGAAGGAACTGCTGTTTTGGCTCAAGAAAGCAAACCCAAAAGAGGCAGACCTAGAAAGCGGAGACCCTCTACTGAATTTCAAGAAGATTCAGGAAAGGTTGATCCGGCCTCAGTCTCAAGTGAAAGAAGTGAAGTCTTAATTGAAACAGATGTCTCTAAAGATCATCAAGATTTAGTCAAAGAACCTCTTTGTGTGGACCAAAACATATCATGCAAGAAAGGAAGACCCCAAGCGCGAGGAAAATCTATCGAAAGTGAGAATGTAACCAAAGATACTGTTTCCAATGCTCCGAACACTCGGAGACATAGAAGATCGACAGAGCCTATTGTTCTCGACATTAAATCAGCCGAAATACCCAAAGTTTCTGTGGAAGGTGATAAATCAACTCCGGAAAGACCAAGGACACGTAGCTGTACTTCTGACAACCAAGATATGTCCGACACCAGTATTTCACCGCAAGAAATCAAATCTAAGAGAGGAAGACCCAGGAAACGTTTTCTATCCATTGGAAACGAACCTTCTCCAGAAAACATTGATCCTTCTCCTGCTAACTCCCAAGTGAAAGAAAATCTATCTGAAACCAGAAGTTCGAAACGAAAACGAGCTGAAAATGAATCAGCCATTGTAGCCAATGTGAATGCTCCGAAGTTCGAAAGACCAAAAACTCGAAGATATTCTTCCGATGTTCAGAATGAACCAGAAACAGGCACTAAAGCTACTGAAAAGTCTCCTCTAATTCATGTTGACGTTCACTCATTAAAATCTAGTTGTAAATCTTCTGTTTCCGAGCAATGTCCACAGCCTGTTGAAAAATCCTCTTCACCTCCTCCAGAAGCTAAACCCAAGAGAAGAGGTAGACCTCCGAAACGAGGTCGCTTCAATACCAAAATTCAAAAATTAAATCTTGATTCCAAAGGAGACAATGTAATTTCTGAGAAATCAAGTGACCTTCCTAGCAAATCAGAGTCAGTCTCCACTAACGCCGACTCTGATGAACGTTTGACGAGGAAAGATGTCTCTGACCTCTGTAGTCCTGCCAAGCGTTTGAAGAGCCGTCAGTCCAAAGATGAGGTTCACACCGCTTCTCCAAGACAGCTTAGAATGCAACAATCCACGACAGAAGAGAAAAAATCAGAAGCAAAAATAGTAAAGTCTAATTTAAGTACTGACACTTCCTTTGTTTTGAGTGAAACAGTCCCCGAGTCTGAAATCGTTGAAGAAACAAGCAAGTCCCCTGATTCACCTGTAAGTGACATCGAAAAAGTTTCCTCCGCAAACACAGATCTAGATGTGTCGTCTGACAGTGATAGTGATACAGAGACTGCCTCCTCCTCGGAAACAGAGACAGCCTCTCCAGAAGAAAGCGGAAATTCCGATTTTGATGTCTCTTCAGACACCGATGATGATGATGATGAAGATGAAGATACCCTTGAGCAAGTTAAAAGTTGTGCCTCGGCAAACGCAACAAATCTTTTGTCACCCCCTAAAACTAAATCTGACGACTCTGCATCTTCCTCGGACAGTGAAGACGAAAATTTACTTGTTAAGTCATCGTCTTCTACTGCATCTCAAAGTGATATCAATAAAAATGTAAATAAACCATTCATTTCTAGAAGTTTAAAACCAGAATCACCGTCAAAATTAGAGTATAGCACAGGCACTAGAAATGTATCATTAGAAAAAAGTAGGAGTGGTAATAATGCAGTCCAACCATCAAAAGTAACTGTGTCTCCTCCCATAAGTGTTAGTCATAAATTGTCAGCCAATGTAAAATGGTCGCAAGAAAAGGTGTCTCGTGAAAAGAACTACCATAAATTTGGTAATATCAGCTCTGATCTAAATTTATCATCTGAAAGTGAGGAAGAAGAATCTCTGCGCACTTTTACACCATCCATCAGACCACCGACAGTCAAATCTGATAGGAGAAGTGAGTTAAATTTATCATCCGATAGTGATTTATCCTCAGATTCTGATAGTGAAAGCGAACCGTTAACTGTGACCAAGGATTCAGAGAATAGCAGCAGCAATGAAACACCAAATATTGCCAGTGATAAAACAGCAGAAACTAAGAACTCAGAAGTTACTGTTGATGAAAACAAGTCTTATGAGACATGCCCTGTCTCGAACAGTGATAATTTTGCTGTGAAACAGTCTATTGATGACTCGAAAGAGATAGTTTCTGAAAAAACCGCACCTCTTGATGATGGTGACACTTCTTGCGTTCACGATGAATTGATCAGTCCTCCAAGTGAGGAAACAGCGCAGTCTGAATCTCAACTCTACGAAACTGTATATCAAGCAGATGGTGATCTAGAACTTTCCTCTGCAGCAGAAACTTCCGGAATTGAGCTCAGTGAGGTTGAAAGAAAGTTGGCGGAGGCAAGTGAGCTAGTTTTCAAAACCAATCTGTCATCATCCCCATTTATTGATAGTATTCTATTCGACAGTTCAAGACGTAATGTAGCAAAGCACTCCAGTGAATCCATTAATGCTACCTCCACACCAGTGGCTACCACTCACCACAATTTTATTGGAACTGCTGATTACGAATTAGATAACGCTGTCCGATCAATAACATTTGATAATTCTTATGAAGACGAAACAAATTTTGCTATTTCAATGATAAACAACGATAATAGTTACAGCGTGGAAGAATATTATACCAACGAGTCAGAAATGTTGGAGTATCAAACTGCCGCTGAATTCCCCGAAGAAACCGTTTCTGAAACTGTCAATCAAAATTTAAGTAATGAGTCAGTCCCTCACATGCAGAATAATTTAGAAATTAAAGCTAGACCTGACAAACAACTTGAAGCTGAAACTCTAGCTGCCATATCAGCTATTCAACCAGAAATTGACGAGACAAATGAAGAACTCTCTGCACGTGATACGTATGTTGCAGAGTGTGTTCTTCCTCAAATAAATTCAGCTGAAACTGTTGAGGAAACTGCAACTGAAATTCAAACAAAGATTCAACCAGAAATTAAAACGGACGTCACAAAACAATCCAGCGTTATTACAGCCGTTATTCATTCGCAGTCTGAAGTAAAAACAAGCAGTCTACCAGTTGATGCTTCACCAGCAATAGAAATCTTTGGTGACACAGTCAAGAGGCATGAAGCTAAATCTATTGTTCTCCCGTCTCCTATGGAGCTGAACACCTCCTCTGATTCAGTTAAATTGCCAACGTCTGAGACACCTATCGTCAAAGCACAATCAAGTGTGACAACATCAGAAGATTGCCAAGCGGACTCTGTCAAATTTCCTTCCCAACTCCCCTCAAAAATTAAAACCAAAGGAACAGATAAGCAATCTTTGTCTGCATTACCTGTTGCTTCAACTCACTCGTTACCTCAATCTGTATTAGATATTATTGAACAAGTCGCTTCCGGCTATTCCATGATTCAAAGCGAAATTGACCCGAAAACTCTTCCTAGTAGTATAAGTTACTTTACCAATGAAACGTCTACGGCTCAAACTCAACGAACTATCATTGAAGAACCATTAAAACAGACCTCTTCAGAAATTTCTACAACCCAAACAATTATATCCAAAGTAGAAACTGATGTTGCAGAGCTCACTCAATCGAAATGTTTCAATTCCCAGACGGAAGTACTGCAAAATTCTGCAACAGAAAATATTGCTGAAAGTCCTGTAAGAATCGAAAGTACAACTTCCGGAATTAACCTTAAAAATGCAGTAGAAATCTCAACCTCTCAACTTCCACAAAACGCAATGAACATTAAAGACCAACTATCGTCTGATTGTTTTTTCTCTCAAGCTGAGGAAAATCCAAAAATGTTAGTAGAACTAAAAGATCATGAAAAGAATATCAATTGCTTGCAAATCAAGCCTGACAGTAAAGCAGTTCTTGAGCAGCCTGCTGTTGATACTATCTTAGATCAGATCCCGTCCACATCGGAAAACTCTAAATCTCCTGCTCCAAATGTCATCACCAATCATCCGTTAATTCAACCAGAAACTATGGGACAGTCCTCAGCAGAAACAATAATAAATAAGACCTCACCTCTTGGAGAAATAAAGGAAGCAGGAGAATCTTTGCATCAATCTAAAATCAATGTACAAACCACTAAAGAAAGTCCCTCAACCATATCAGCCATCCCGGACCAAACGGAAACAGAAATTTTGTCAGTTACTTCCTCCATTCAAAAATCTGATGAAATAATTAATCTGTCAAAAGTCATCGATCAACAGACTGTTGGGAACATTGACGCTGGAACTCACATACCCTCAAAAACCGAAGCAAATAAACCGGGGCAGTCTGTTGGTGAAATTTCATCAATTGAAGCTGAGGCTGTTGTTGAAATACTATCTGCTAAACAACCTGAAATAGAAGACAATTTTATTTCAGAACCTGATAAGCTAGAAATTAGGGAAGCGGCCATCTCCACTTCAAGTCCTGAAATTCAAATTCAGCCGTTAAGAGCAGAACTGCTGCCGTCTGAATCTTCAGCTGTTTCAACTGAAACTTGTAACATCATGTCAAGTAAAATCTGCGAAAAAATCAATTATTCCGCGTGATTTGCAATCAAAAATAACCTCCGAAACTAAGGTTGAAATTGTTCAACTGCCTAAAAGCGAAAACGCCTCCCTGAAGCAGCTAGAGCAGGAAGCCTGTTTCTCTGCCATTTCAGCTTCTGCAATCACTGCAACTGAAGTAGAAAAAAGCGCCAAAAACCCCCAAAATTCTGTTATTGCAACTATTATTCCTCAAGATCAACAGCAAACCACAACTGATATTTCATTTTTTCCAAGGCATAGCCAACCAAAATTATCTGAAGAGTTGTCCCCAGTAGAAAGCTCTATCTCTAGTCAAGAACTTTATGCAAAAAATAAGGAGTTGACCCTTTCAGACTCTTCATCCACTCAATCTACTTTTCAAACACTAATTGATGAAGATACTAACAAACAGCATGTCTCAGAAATGTCCTCTATTCAACCTCTATTTCCATCTAAAGTGGGCGCCATAGAACAAATCCCTGAAAATAGATCAATTTTGCCGACCAAAATTCAATCAAAATCTCAAACTGAAACCGCTACGCCTTTAGCCTCAGAACTTGTATTTTCACTAGACAGTGAAACTTCAGCTGTTAAATCTTTTGATGCTGTTCCCACACCTAAAACAAAAGAAAGTCATCGTGAACATATTAAAAATGCTGCAATCTCTGAGTCTCCACTCCCTTCTGGCACAGAGCTAGAAACCTCTGTCACTCTCGGTTCTAATGAAACTGTTGTTAAAATCACGCAAACTGAAAACATTGATTCAGAACTCAAGGATAAAACTCCAGTTAATCTTCACCCGACGGAAGCTGGACCCTCTTCTAGGAAGGTAGACTCACATCTAGAATCAGATGGAGAAATTTATCAAGCGGATGAACATAATTCTGAATTACATCCACTGACTCCTGTTATTTTGTCTTCCTTGGAAGTAACACCATCATCTTTGAAGGCAGAATCACTTTCACTGTTAGCCAATGACAAAGTCGTCCCCTCAGAATTAGAAGTGCAAAGCAGCAAAATTGACGATCTAAAAAAAAATGATGCTTTTTTCTCTTCCAAAGTAATTTCTTTAAATAATGACTCTCATCTAGAGACGGGAGTTCAAAATATGCCAATTAAGTGTTCTCTTTCTGACATAGAAACTCTAGCCGCTCCTCATTCCATTACAGTGACCCCTTCCTCTGTAAATTCTGGTGCTCTTGGAGAAATTGAAACTGAAGCTCTGGAAGCCTTACAACTACCATCGAAAATTGAGTCAGAGAAGTCTGTTACTCTCTGTTCACCAGAATCAACGCTCCCGTCTATATCAGTAAACGCTCCTTCCGAAGCAGAAATTGAAGTCATGCAGACAGAAGAAGTTCCACCCAAAATTGATTTAAAAACACCCATCATCCTTGTTTCATCAGAAACAACGCCTCAATTGGTTACACCAGTTGTTCCTTCTCTGATGGATGCTGAAGTTGTCGAGTTAAATGTAATTTCCGCTGAAGGTGGGGTAAAATCGCCTGTCATTCTTAGTTCACAAGAAGCTCCAGCGCAATCAGTCACAGTAAATGTTCCTTTAGAGTCAGAGGCTGCAGTTAATGTCACATTTGAAAACTGCCGTGAAGTAGAATTAAAAACATCTGCCATTCTCAGTCCTCCGGCGTTAGCATTTCCATCCAACTCTGCCGATACACCTTCAGAAACAGAAATTGAATTTACTGAGTCCGCAGCTATCCCTGTAGAACTTGATTTAAAAACACCTGTCATTCCTACTTTGCTAAAAGCAACGTATACATTGGTTACAGCTGATGCTCCTTCTGAAATAGATGCAAAAGTTATTGAGGTAAATAAAATGTCTGCTGAATGTGAGGTTACAACGCCTGTAATTCTTACTTCAGAAGAAACTACAGCACAATCTGTCGTTACAAATACTCCTTCAGAGTCCAAAACTGAGGTTTATGTGGTAGAAGAACATTGCCATGAAAGAGAATTAGAAACATCTGTGATTTTCAGTTCACCAGATTCAATATCTCCATCTGTCTCTGCTGATGCTCCCTCAGAGAAAGAATTTGAAAAAAGTCAGTCAGAAAGAATATCTGCCAATGTTGATTTAAAAACACCTGTCATTCCTATGTCACCCAAAGCAACTACTCCAGAAATAGACGTGGAAGTTATTGAGTCAAATAATATTTCCCCTGAGGCTGAAGTAAAGGCGCCTGTAGTTCTTCCTCCGCAAGGAGCTGAAGGGCATCTGGTTGTTGCAAATTCTCCTTCAGAAACCGACTCTGAAATAGATGAGGCAAAAATAAATTCCTGCACGCAAGAGCTAAAAGTGCCCGACGTTACCAATGCACCAGAGTCAATCATTCCATCCATCTCAGCTCATGCTCCGCCAGAAGCAGAAATTGAAGTTATTCAGTCTGGAAATATCGCTACAGAAGTCAAGTTAGAAACAACTGTGATTGATAGTTTATCGGAAGTAACACTACCATTGGTTACCGGAGTTGCTTCAACAGAAATAGATACAGCTGTCATTGAGGCAAATGAAAACATCTCCCTAGTCTTAGAAGAACCGCCTGTTACTCTCAGTTCATCGGAAGCAACACTGAAATTGGTTGCAGCACACACTCTTTCAAAAACAGAGGCTGAAGTTATTCAGTCCAAAGAAATTCTCTCTGAAGTTGAGGTAGAGTTGCCTGTCAGTTTATCAGAGGCAACGCCTCCATCAATTGCACCACATTCTTCTGCGGAAGTTGAGCTGAAAATACCGCCTACTCTCTACTCAACGGATTCAACGCTAAAATCTGTCGCAGCAGACACTCCTTCAGAAGCAGAGGCTGAAGTTATTCAGTCCCTAGAAATGCTCTCTGAAGTAGAGGTAGAGTTGCCCGTCATTATCAGTCCGTCAGAAGCAACTCTTCCATCAGTCTCTGCCAATGCTTCCCTAAAACCAGAAACTGAAGTTATTCCATCGAAAAGAACTGCAACTAGTCCTACGGGAGGAATGCCTGTCATCCCAAGTTCACCAAAAGCAAGCCTTCAATTCTTTACTGAAGGTGCTCCTTCCGTTACAGAATCTGATATTATTGAGCCACAAGAAATTCCATTTGATGTTGAGTTAGAAATGCCTGTCACCCTTGGCTCTACAGAAGTACCTCTTCATCCAATAGTAGCAGAGACTTTAACAGAAACTAGAGTTGAAGTAACCGAGATGGAAGAAAATTGCTCTAACACAGAGCTAGAAAACTCAGTGGTTCTCAGTTCATCAGAGGCAATGCCATCATCGATTGCGCATGATTCTTCTGCGGAAGTTGAAACTGTTGCTACTCTTTTAGAAGAAATTTCCTCTGAAGTTGAGCTGCGAATGCCACTCACTCTCACCTCGCTTGATTCAACGCTAAAATCCGACGTAGCAGAAACTCCTGTGGAAACAGAGGCAACGCCATTATTGATTGCACACGATTCTTCTGCGGAAGTTGAAACTGTTGCTACTCTTTTAGAAGAAATTTCCTCTGAAGTTGAGCTGCGAATGCCACTCACTCTCACCTCGCTTGATTCAACGCTAAAATCCGACGTAGCAGAAACTATTGTGGAAACAGAGGCAACACCATTATTGATTGCACATGACTCTTCAGCGGAAGTTGAAACTGTTGCTACTCTTTTAGAAGAAATTTCCTCTGAAGTTGAGCTGCGAATGCCACTCACTCTCACCTCGCTTGATTCAACGCTAAAATCCGACGTAGCAGAAACTATTGTGGAAACAGAGGCAACACCATTATTGATTGCACATGACTCTTCAGCGGAAGTTGAAACTGCTGCTACTCTTTTAGAAGAAATTTCCTCTGAAGTTGAGCTGCGAATGCCACTCCCTCTCACCTCGCTTGAATCAACACTAAAATCCGACGTAGCAGAAACTCCTGTGGAAACAGAGGCAACACCATTATTGATTGCACACGATTCTTCTGCGGAAGTTGAAACTGTTGCTACTCTTTTAGAAGAAATTTCCTCTGAAGTTGAGCTGCGAATGCCACTCCCTCTCACCTCGCTTGAATCAACACTAAAATCCGACGTAGCAGAAACTCCTGTGGAAACAGAGGCAACGCCATTATTGATTGCACACGACTCTTCTGCGGAAGTTGAAACTGTTGCTACTCTTTTAGAAGAAATTTCCTCTGAAGTTGAGCTGCGAATGCCACTCACTCTCACCTCACTTGATTCAACGCTAAAATCTGTCAAAGCAGAAGCTCCTGTGGAAACAGAGGCTGAAGCTATTCAGTTAGAAAAGGTTCTCTCTGACGTTGAGTCAGAGTTGCCTGTCATTCTCAGTCCATCTGTTTCAGTCGATGCTCCTTTGGAAGCAAAAATTAAAGTTATTCCATCAGAAAAAACTACGAACAATTTTGAGGCAGAAACACCTAGCATCCATAGGTCACCAGAAGCAACATTGATATCTTTTGCAGCAGATGCGTTTTCTAAAACAGAGTCTGAAGTGCCTCTGTCAGAGGTAATGTCCTCTGAAAATGAAACTATTCAGTCCACAAAAATTCCCTCCACTGTAGAGCTCCAAATGCTTAATGTTTCTCCGTCACAAGAAGGGAGGCTTTCATTGGGCACTAAAATTGTTATTTCAGAAGTAGAAGGTGGAGTCATTGATTCTAAAGTAACTTGCTCTGAAGTTGAGGTTTTACCATCGGTTCTTCTTAGCTCACCAGATGCAAAACTAATCTCTGTCGTAGTGGGTGAAACTTCCAAAATGGAAGCTAAAGTTATAAAATCAGTTGAAATTCCTGCTGAAACTGAGGTAGATATGCCCCTCAGTCCGAGTCCTCCAAAAAGTTTGCTTCCTCCTGTCCTTGCAGAAATGTTTCTAGGGACAGAAACAGAAATAATTCACGCGGAGAAGATAGTGACCAATGTAGAGTCAGAAACACTTAAAAATCGAAGTTCGCCAACGGAGGCTTTGCTTCCATCGGTTATTGTAGATGCCTTTTCAGAAGAAGAAACTGAGAACCTTAAGCCAAAAGAGATCCCCTCTCAAGTTCATGAAGAAACTTCTGTCAATCTCAGTTCACTAGAGGCCAAACTTCCAGCCAAAACTGCTATTGCTTCATCAGAACTAGAAGCTGGAATCATGAGCTTACTAAAAGTTCTTCCTGGAAATGAGTCGAAAATACCTGTCATTCTTTGCTCACCGAAGGCGTCAGTTGCATCCTTCTCAATAGACACTCCTTTTCAAACAGAAACGGGAGTAATGGAATCAGATAAAAATTCTTCCGAAGTCAGGTTAGAAAGCTCTATAAATCTCAGTTCACCAGAGACAACGCCTCCATCAAATGCACCGGATTCTTCTGTGGAAGTTGAAACCATTGCCACTCTATTAAAGAAATTTCCTCTGAAGTAGAGCTGCAAATGCTGCCTACTCTTTACTCAACGGATTCGATGCTAAAATCTATTATAGCAGAAGCTCCTTCAGGATCAGAGGCTGAAGTTATTCAGCCGGAAGAATTTCTGTCTGAAATTGAGTTAAAAATGCCTTTCACTCTCAGTTTACCAGAGGCAAATTTTCCATCCGTTACAATCGATGCTCCTCTAGAACCAGAAAGTGAAGTTACTCCATTGGAAAAAACTGTAACTAGCCTTGAAGCAGAAATGCCTGATATCTCAAATTCTCCAAAAGTAAGTCTTCAATCCATTTTGAGAGATGCTCCTTCAGCTTCAGAATCTGATGATACCATTAAGTCACAAGAAATTCCATCTGATATTGAGTTGAAAATGCCTGTCTTTCTTAGTTCTGTAGAGGTACCACTTCGCTCAATCCTGTCAGAAACTCTGGCAGAAACTAGTTCCGAAGTAATCGAGATGGAAGAAAATTCCTCCAATACAGAACTAGCAAACTCTTTTGTTCTTAGTTCATCAGAGGCAACGCCGCCATGGATTGCTTGCGATTCTTCATCGGAAGTTGTAGAAGTTGAAACTGTTGTTACTCTGTTAAAAGAAATCTCCTCTGAAGTTGAGCTGCTTATGCCGCCTACTCTCTACTCACCTGATTCAACGCATAAATCTGTCATAGCAGAAGCTCCTTCAATAACAGAGGTTGAAGTTATTCAGTCAAAAGAAGTTCTCTCTGAAGTTGAGTCAGAGTCATCTGTCATTCTCAGTCCACCAGAAGCAACTCTTCCATCTGTCTCAGTCGATGCTCCCGTAGAAGCAAAAATTAAAGTTATCCCTTCCGAAAGAACTGCAACCAATGTTGAGGTTGAAATATCTAACATCCCTTGTTTACCAGAAACTAGAGTTTTATCTATAAATAGGAATGTTCCTTCAGCCGCAGAATCTGATATCACTAAGTCACGAGAAATTCCTACTGATGCTGAGTCAAAAATACCTGACACTCTTAGTTCAATGGAAGTAATGATTCATTCATTTGATTCAGAGACTCCCTCAGTAACCGCGGTTGAAGTTGTGAAGCTGGAAGAAAATCTCTCTGATACAGAGTTAGAAAACTCTATCGTTCTCAGTACAACGGAGGCAACGCCTTCATTGAGTGCACTGGGTTCCTCTTCGAACGCTGAAGTTGTTGCTTTGTTGAAAGAAATCACCTCTAAAGTCGAACTAGAAATGCCATCTACTCTCTACTCACCTGATCCAACGCTAAAATCTGTTGTCGCAGAAGTTCCTTTGAAAACAGAGGCCAAAGTTATTCAGTCAGAAGAGGCTCTTTCTGATGTTGCCTTGGAGTTGCCTGTCATTCTCAGTCCACCAGAGGTAACTTGTCCATCTTTCACTGCTGAGGCTCCTCCAGAGCCAGAAATGAAAGTTATTCAGTCAAGAATAAGCAAAATTGATATTGAGGCAGAAACAACTGACATCCCAAGTATTTCAGAAAAAAGACTACCATCTGTTATAAGAGATGATCTTTCCGCAACAGAATCTGATGCTATTGAGTCGCAAGAAATTGCATCTGATATTAAGATAAAATTCCCTGTTGCTATTAGTTTACCAGAAGTACCACTCAACTCAGTCGCAGCAGAGACTTTCTCTAAAATCGAAGCAGAAGTTGTTGAGGTGGAAGAAAATTGCTCCAGTGTAGATCTAGAGAACTCTATCATTCTCAGTTTATCAGAGGCAACGCTTCCATCAATTGCCCTGGATTCTTCTATGGAAGTTGAAAGCGTTGCCACTCTGTTAGCAGAAATTTCCTCTGAAGTTGAGCTGCAAATTTCGTCTACTCTCTACTCACCTGATTCAACGCATAAATCTGTTGTAGTTAAAGCTCCGTCAGAAACAGATGCTGAAGTTATTCAGTCAGAAGAAGTTTTTTCTGATGTTAAGTCAGAGCCCACCATTCGCAGTCCTCCAGAGGCAACTTTTCCATTTATCACAGTCGATGCTCCTCTAGAACCAGAAACTGAAGTTATTCCATCAGAAAGAACGACTAGTATTGACTCGGAAATACCTAACATCCCTAGTTTATCAGAAGCAAGCCTTCAATTCATCTCTGAAAATGCTCCTTTAGCTACAGAATCTGATATTATTGAGCCACGCGAAATTCCATCTGATGTTGAGTTAGAAATACTTGCGACTCCTAGCTTACCAGAAGTACCACTTCACTCACTTGTAGCTGAAACTCCTACAGAAACTGGAGCTGAGGTTGTGGAGATAGAAGGAAGCTCTATCACTCTTTGTTCATCAGAGGCAACACCAGCATCAGTTGCGCCAGATTCTCTCTCCGAAGTAGAAATTATTGCTACTATCTTGGAAGAAATTTCCTGTGAAGTTGAGTTACAAACGCCGCTCACTCTGTATTCACCAATGGCAATGCTAAAATCTGTTGAAGCAGAAGCTGAAGTTGAGGAGTCTAAAGAAATAACCCCTGAAGTCGAGTTAGAAACGTTTGTCATTTCCACCTCACCAATTGAAGCGCATCTATCTCTTAAAGCCAAAGATCCTCTAGGAACAGAAGCTGAATTTACTAAGTCAGATGAAATCTCCTCTACAGCAGAGTCAAAAATGAATGTTGATCTAACTGCACCAGAAGTCAAAGTTGCGGAGATTGAAAAAAATTCAGCTGATTTGAAGGCGCCCATCAGTTTATGTTCAGGAGAAAAGTTGCCATTACTTATTGGGTAGAAGCGTTACCAGTTGTAAAAATTGAAGCTGTTGAATCTAGCAGCACCCTTCTTGATGAAGTACAATCCATTCCTGTCAGCAATTCTTCATATACTTTACCGCCAACTGTGGAAGTAGTTGCCTCGTCAGCAACAGAAACTACAGTCGTCCAGCCCGACTTATCTCCTTCTGATGTCGAAGTCATAACTTCAGTTGTCTTTCCTTGTATAAAAATGGAATCATCACCAATTACAGTTGATGCATGTTTAGAAACACAGTCCGAAACTATGCAATTTGAAACATCAACCAAACTTTCTGAAGCATCGGACGCGAAAACCCCGTCTCTCTACTCTAAATCAGTAGAAAATACATCAGATGTATCAACTAGCAACAGAAGTGAAAATTCAAAATTACTAACTTCAGAGACAGAAATGGAAATTGTCATCGATGAGACTGAAAGTGCTGAAAATCTACTGCACGAGACTAGCTTTGGAGTGACTCTCAATCCGTCGCCGGAATCTACGTCGATTGTGATGGTAGATGTCCCAACAAACCCAAGTTGCAAAGTCAATGTTGAGTTATCTAATGAAATGGATCCCTGTCCTACTATTACTCCTTCCGCTGCCTTCGAAACGTCTGAATTAATTGTCATTGAATCCAAATTTTCAGGGGATCATCATGAAAGTCTTGGAGAAAATTCGTCAACTGCATCATGTTTCTCCAAGGAAAAATCCATTTTAACTATAGAACACCCTACATCGCTGATTAGTTCATCCTCTAGTCTTAATGAAATTATTCCACATACTAGCTCTAGTATCAATGAAAATTCCACTCTAAACAAAACCAAGATCATACCTTTCGAAACTTGTCATGCGTCATTATCGCACAGTGAAACTTCAAATGATGACATTCCATCTGTAAAAAATGCAATTATTAAAATTGCAGCCTCTTCTCCCTCTGAATTCAATTCAATTCCCGCTCCTAAATCTGTAGAAACTTCAACCTCCTGCCTCAACAAAACACCTTCTGTAGACTCATCCCTTTGTAACGAGAACCTAATCATTACCAACTCTGTTTGTCATGATGAAGTGCAAACTTTGTCAATGGATGCAGAAAAAATTGTTGATCCTGTAGCTTCCTCTTCAACCTCCACTGAACCAATATTAACCCAAACAATAGATAAAACTTCTGATGTAAAGTCTCCATCTGTCCTAGAAATCATTGAAAGTTCATCAGTAGGCAACGTTTCTGAAAAAAATATTCAAAATACTGTTCAGATTGAATATAAGTTTTCCGTTCCTCCTTTTGTCGCAGACTCTCAGTTAGCTGTTCGCAACGATGAGATTGAAGTCTCGTCAAGCAACGAAAGCTCTATCATTGAAACTGTAGATCAAAATAGTTTAATCAAAGTGTCAACTGAAAATCCTCAGCATTGTGAAGTAAGCAAAAACAATGAGAAGACTGCTCCACCATCTTCTACCACTGAAACGAGCTCAAACAGTCTGTCAGCGTCTTTTAGTGACAGTTTAATGCGTGACAAAACTGAGACGGTTCAGACAAGTCAAAGTGACGATGTACTTTTTACCTCTAACTTACCAAGCGGTTTTGTCTGTGATTCGCAGGAAATTTCAAAGAAGACTGACATTTGTTCCCCCTTGTCAACGACTGTGAAGAATATCAAACACCTTTCTCAAAAGAAAAGTGAATCTTGTCCTCAAGAATCAATGAAACCCTATTCCAGCGCCAAAGAAGGAAACAATCCGGAAGAAAATACAACTGCAGCTGTAAGTGAATCTGTTAAAATGACTGGGGAAACATTGAAAACAGAACTGATTTCAACTGATTCCTCTGAGGTTGTCCTCCCTAATGGAAGTGAAATCTCAAATGCTGAAATAGTTTTAATGGATGAGAGTCCTGTTCTAATGCAAGATGAAGCCCTAAAGATAGAAAAACCGGCTAAGCAGATTGAGAATGAAAGTCGAGACAGTCAAAATATAGTTAAATCAGCACTGACTTCTTCGAGAGTTGTTGAGCCCACATTATTACATGATAACACGACTACTGTTGAAACAGACGAACAATTGAAAGATGTAAATCTCCCTTCAAATCAAATTTTAGAATCTCGTTCAGAACTAAAGAAGTACGAAACACCAACTGTAAAAGTTAGTAAAAGCCAATCTAATTGTGAAATGAATTCATCCGTTTCATCTATAAATGAAACAAATTTGGTTTCCATCGCATTTCAGCCAGCAGAACTAGAAGAGGATATCAAAACACCTAACACAGCAGAATCAGACAGTTTTCATCAAGAAGCTTCTGAAGATACGCAACCATCAAATTCGCAGCCAAAAGCTGAAAGTTGTTCTGATGTTCCCGAAATTCAATGCAAGACTGCAGCAGAAATTGAAACTGCAAATGAAGGTTCTACCTCACATTCCAATGCTGAACCAAAAATTTTGGAAACTCACCCCAAATGTATTCACAAAATAGAAGAAAGGTTATCAGAGGGAAACAATACATCTAACAAGAATGAAAGCTCCGAAAGAAATGAGCACTGTGATGTAAGCTTTTTAGAACTAGCAAAATCAGCAGAGCACTTGGAAGGTTCCTCAAAAACTAAAATTGACAGCTCGAAAGAGACTTTAAAATCAGACAGCGCCCAGGAAGAAATTATGACTAAAATTGATATCTCCACATGTGATGAACATAGTAAAACATCTGCTTCAGACTCGGACATTGAAAGCAGTGGTCTTGAAACAGCTAGTCATTTAGACGTTTGCACAGGTTCAGAATCTAGTGAAAATTGCGAGGAAAGCACTAGCACACCATCGCAATCACAAAAAGTGGTTGATGAAAACATCTTAAAGTTAATATCACCTTCAGCTATAGATGAGACATTATCGTTAGAAAAGAATAAAAACTGCACTACCAAGTCAGCCAATTTAGACGTAGATTGTTGCACAAGTACTTTGGTAGAAACAGAAAATGTCTGCAAATCTATCGCTGAAGATGCCCAAGCTGAAATTTGTCAAAAGTCTTTAGAACTTAGTGTTGTCAATCCTGGAGAAACTGTCAAACTGCTCACCTCTGAAAAAGGTAATGTTACTCAAGACAGTGAAACTTTAGGTTCGGTTGTCAGTTCGGATGCAACTAGCACCAAAGCATCCAGTAAAGATGATTCAGAAAATGTACCATCCCTGACTACTGAAAAGAAGAAAGCGAAGGAAATAATTCATGTTGAAAAGAAGCTCGAAGACAAGAGTGAACCTAAAGTTGAAATGTCAGCTGAGATAGGAAAAGAAGATAATCCTGCTCCAAAACCCAATGTCAGATCACCTGATGTGGAACCAGATTCCAAAGATACTCTTCTGACCTCAAAAACATCGGACAACACCAGCAAATGTGCGGCCATTATTTCTCCATCTTTAACAACCTCTGTCCCACCTAATGACCAAAATACCTCAGATGAAGAGTTCTATGAGTGTGATGCACCATTCTCAGACAATGATTCGGAAAACTCTGAAGATGAAATGTCTAAATCTATGATCACTGGGAATGAATCTGGAATGGAAAATATCGAAAAACTTTCTCCTGAGCAATTGAAAAATATCATCGGAGATGATGAATCAGAATCTTTTTCTAGATCTCAACCGGGATCAGATAAGCGCACATCTGCAGAGACACAAAGTAATTTACTGTCTTCAAATCGTAAGATTATTTCTAGGTCTGTCAAAGAATCCTCAAACTCAGTTGTCGAAATCAACTTAAGCTCAGATGAAACTTCAGTGGTCAAATCAATTGACTCAGTGCTTGAAAAGGTCGATTCTGGGTCAACTGCAGCCATTGTAGAAGAGTTTTCAGCCTCAAATAAAGTTCCGACAGCTCAACAATCTGTCTCTGATTCAGAGGAGAGTAACGCATGTGCTGGTTCAAGTAAAGATCATTCTGCTTTTGATGAATCAAAATCTGAGTCAGGAAAAAAGAAAACTCCAGCAGCGGTTAGTCGTGCCAGCTCGATGGATTGTGGAGGAAACATTAGTTCAAATAAAAATCGAGATATTGCGCCAGAATCAGGGACTGAAACCGCAGCAGCTGTCAGCCGCTCTAGTTCAATGACTAGCGAAGCAAGTGCAGGTTCAATCTCAATAGCCAGTGACCATGACGCAGATCATTCAGATACAACTGCAGTATATTCTACACCTAGAGTTAGTCGGACAAATTCGGAAGATAGCACCGGAACTAGCTCCACTTTATCAGAGTCAACAAACCTTTGTCAGTCCGATTTTGACCACCTCAAATACAAGAATAAGATTGTAGTTGATCTCAAGAATCATAAAATCATTTCAGCTGAAAGTGGAAAACTCCCTCTGAAAATCACAACCGAGGCCTATGGTCCTGGCAAGATTTTCAAACACTCAGGCTACAAAACAGGAAGTCCAGTAACAGTAGAAATAAAGCGGGAGTATGAAACTTTTGACGATTTGTCTAGTTCCAAAAGACGTGAGTCCAGCTCTGATTCAGACAATGAAATTCATTCATCTCCTTCCTCGTCAAAAAGGAGAGGCAGTGAAATCGTTGATAGGGATTGTAAGGTTTTCTTAAAATCTGTTGATCCAGAGTTAAATAAACATTTCACCATCAGTAGTACTGATAGCGCTGAGAAAAAGAAATCTGTCCAGAAACCAATTACAGAGGTTAAATCCTCAGATTCCTCTATTTTGACATCAAATAAAGTGGGGTCGAAACGGTCTTTCTCATCTAATTTATCTCAAGGGGAACCCGCGGTAAAATTGATTAAACTGCCCACTGACTCTTCTTACAGTTCTTTACATACTTTGCCGGGTCAGGATATTAATAGTTGTAATGAGGGTGAAGGGATAAGTGTAAAACCCGCTGCTGGCAATGAAAACAGTAACATCCTAAATATGGAACCAGACGCTCGACAATTTTCAGTCAATAAAGTCAGCACAGCTACTCCTATCAGTACACCTATTTGTATTGTATCTAATGAACTGCTCTCAGAAACTAGTTTTGTAGGCGTCACACCCTTGAACAGCACGCTTGAGTTAGATCTAACACCAGGATCCTCTGAGCCTGCAAAGAGGAAGCGTGGACGTCCTCGAAAAATCAGACCGGATGGAGAAATTGCACCCACTCCCACCACACCTGGTGCAGTCAAAGTTCCAGGTAATTTTTCAATTAATAGCTCATCTTATTCTTAAATTAATTTGAACAACTTGCGCTGCTGTAAATTATAGAGAGTTGTATCACCAACTGTGATGAAAAATAGCAATTTTTCGGAAATAAAATGATCGAGTATCCATGTTCTTTGATTATAGAAGGTCATCACTTAAGAAACCTGAACTTTATTTATGTAAAAATAAAAAAGCCACATCAACTTTACGTTAATTTAAATTTGACATTTTTGAATGATGGCCTCTTTAGTTCTACTAACTTGCACTGTTTTTAATTTTTTTTTCTCTTCCATAATTATTGTCTTACTTTGAACAGATATTAATATTATTCACACTGTGTTCAATCATCATCATTTTGTTAAGCTGTTTATATCAGAAGATCTCCGAAAACCGTTCTTATGAAAATTGAATTGCAAATGCTAGTATTTTCAACTTTCGTACCTATTTCAGCCATTCCGTTGAGATTCTAGTGAGCTCTAAAGCCGTGTCAAGGATCAAGGCACCAGGTCTGGATAGTAAAGATCTTCAGATAATGGAATTATCTTTGAAAGGAAAAACTAGGCACTCCCTCCCCCCATTTTATTCAGATAACTTAAATTATGCCTTGTTGCTTTTAATGTTTTTCTTTAAGTTAGTCATGTTTCACACTTTTTTAAAATGAACTTTGAAAAATAAATAGACATCATTGGGAAATGAAGCTAAGAACTTTTAAATCAGAAAGGGCGGGGCGTTCCTAAACTTTGCTGTTTTATTAACTGCAAAAAAAACACACGTTAAATGAAAAATGACCTAAAAGTCAAAGCACCGCTCTCGAGCCTTCAAATGGCCTTGCTGTTAGAGCTGGAACTCGATTTTTATGTTATTTTGTCATTTAGTGCTTTTTTTTTTTCGGTTGATAATAAAACAGTAAAGTTTCGAACTGTCCAGTTGTTTCTTATTCAAAAGTTGTTTGCTTCATTTCCCATTAATTTTTATTTATTTGACAAATTAGTAGCCAATAAAGTTGTTCCTTTTTATGAACTTTGAAATTTTCTGTCTCTAAATTTGAACGATAAAATCAAAAATTTTGTTGTGAGGGGGAAGCAACAGTTTCTGACAGTTTTTTATGTTGGTTTATTTTTTTAGTCAGGATGGATTTACATATTGCAGCTTTACTGTAAATTTGTCTGAATGCTGCAAAGACTAATCATGATCAAACTTTTTAAAAGATTTTAATTAATTGATAAACTCATAAGCGTGAGGTGCCTAAAATGATTTTTGCATGTTCAAAAACTGTGTCTTAATTACATTATTATTTTGAACAAGCAGGTACGAGAGGACGAAAGAAAAAAATCAGATTAGACGATCCGAATGATCCCCGAGCTGCTCTAGAAAGACAAAGACTACTGGAAGAGGCAAGAACACGTCATGAAGAGGCTGAAAAGAAACGCATTGCAGAAGAAGAAATGTTGCGGCGCGAAGAGGAAGAGAGAAAACAACGTGAAGAAGAAGAACGTATTATACGCGAAGAAGAGGACAAAATGCGCATGGAAGAAGAAGCGAAGAAAAAGGCGGAAGAGAAATTGAGGAAGTATGAGGCGAAGAAAAAAAGATACGCAGAGCGATACAGAGAGTTTGTGAAGAAAAAAGAAGAGAAGAAAGAAAAATCCAAGTTGAGAAATGAACTGAGGAAGCAGCAAATGAAAGAACAGAAAGAAAAGATGCAGGCTGAGAAGGAAGAAAGAGACCGTTTGAAAGCTCTAGACCCTGCTGTTTTTGAGGAAGAGGCTCAAATGGGGGACAACTTTGGTGAGTGTTCTATGGTCTAAGTATTTATCCTATGGTGTTTTAATGAATCACAGAATGAAGAATTTTTTTTTTTTTTATTTTTTTTATTTTTTTTATTTTATAATGGCAAGAAGGATTTTCCAGGATAATAGTGTAAGAAATGGGAAAATATCAGTCATTTTGCGAACACAGGGTGTTGAAATGTTAAAATAAGCAAAAAAAAAAAAAAAAAAAAAAAAATATCATTTTTGTGAGGAAATTTTTTAAAATCCTGTGAGGAAATAAGTCATGGATCGCGTGAAACTTCCGAAGTTTTGGAACATTTTGCACCCCTGGAATCTTGATCTGTTGAAAAATGCAATAATGGGGTTCTCGCGAACATTCACTAAATGGGGTTCTCGCTAATGTTTGCTAAATAGCATTGAATAGTTAATTCTTACGTAAAACCCAGTGAAAGTTATGACGAGTGCACGAAAAAATCACGAAATTCACTGACAGACTCACAAAATAACTTAAGTCAAATGACGTGCAAAGGAAGGTGAGGACATTCCTGTTCAAATCTCAGCCATTTTCAACTCAAAAAAACGGAAAAAAATGGAAAAATAATATAAAATCATTTCAAACTGTGTAGAGCCCTACTACTCTTTTACAATGTCATTGTGTAAGATTAGTGGCTCTCTCCACAGATAATTATTATAATAATTATAATTTGAAACTGTGGAGAGAGCCCCACTACTCTTACACAATGACAGTATGTTTATTGACTCTCTCCACAGTTTGAAATTATTTTTTTGTTTTTTAAAAATTTTGAGTTGAAAATAGCTGGATTTAAAGCCAAAAGGTCCTCACCAATTTTCCTTGTGTTTTCCAGCATTTTCCCGTTTTGCCTGTTTCTTTTATGTAACAAGTGAATCTATATTTGACTTTCTGTTCGCAAATCCTCTTTTGCGGACACTTTGATAAGTTTGACGAAACCTTTTTAACATTGTTTTTTATTTTATCCTGATAATGATGAAATGGGCGAAGTCTCACTTCTTTGCAGAATATTGATGAGCCAACCAAGTTTTAACCAACTACATATACTATCGATGAATTAAAGATTGTTGCAAGATTTTCGCAAGCTAAGCTGTGCCTTGAAACTGGGGGGGGGGGGGGTGGAGCCTCCCCTATACCCCCCCCCCCCCCCAAGGGACTGTCGGGGGCTTCTGAAAATATCAATGAAGAGAAATTTGGGGTCAGTTCCCCTTCTGACTGTTTTGTTTCAAATCATTTAGTTCAGCCGTTTTCCAGAAAAATGCTCTGTTCGTGTGGTCTGGTACACCCTGTACAATATTTCCATCAAGGGACTAAGTGACCACTGCCGCAGTTATTCGTTTGAGTCTGGAACTGATCTGCAACGGCTCTTCCATCTCATGCACCTGCTCTGGCCCCTCACCTGCAAGGTGTGAGGAGTATGAAGAGAGAGTGGCTGAACCGGAACCTTGAAGGTGAAACTTAGCTCATGAAAATCTCTCGACAATCTGTAATTTGTCGATAGTACATGGCTCTGTGAGTTGGTTTTTGGTTGCATAATGTTTGTGTCTTATGATTGGCTGAACAAAAATCCAAAAACAACCATGAAAATTAATAATAGATCATGCCTCTCTCAAACGGCTTACAAATCAGAAATCACGCTGTAGTTTCAATCCAATTTACTGTCTGCATACTTGTGCATTCCCTTTCTTACTTCTGTTATATCATTTTTGGGTCATTAATGTCATTGATGTTGTTTTCTACACTATTATACTTATTTATATTTTAAGTCTCGTATCCTTATTTAATCGTTTTATTTTACAGATGTTCTGAAAAAAGGTCGCCTGGAAGTCATCGACCATGAAAGGTATGTTATCTGTAAATTTCTTATTGGTTATTAACTAACTCTGTCTCTTGATACTGAAATTCACTTGAGGTGTCCAAAAAATAAGCAAAATTTTCATTCCTGCCGATGTTTCTTCCTCAAGGTGGTCCTTCAATTTGAAGATTTACTTCAAAGGAAAATTTACTTACATATTTGTAGTTGAGCCTAATCAAAGTGACGATGTACTTTTTACCTTCCAAGAGGTTTTGTTTGCAATAGACCTGTTTTGTGCAACCTCACAATAAAAATTGGATCCAAACAAATGCTGCATCTCATTCATTCTCGTCGGTTTTCCCATAAAAAACAGGATCTAAATATTCAAATGGTAATTCGTGCTAGTAAGCAATAAGTTCTCTCAGATTTTATCACATCATCGGATTCCATGTGGTCTTTCATGAGTTATGTCGGGGTGAAAAGATACTTTAAGGTTTGTAGAAGCTAATGGTGCAGTAAACTTTGAGAAAACTGGTTGTTTACTAGTATGAATTTGCATTCGAAAATGTGGATTTGATTTCTTATTGGTAAATCCACAAGAGTGAGCGAGATAGAGCATTTGTTTGGAGCCAATTTTGCTTGCGACATCATCACTAAACAGGTCTATACACCTAGGTATTTTCTGAGAAGATTGAAGCCCCCTTCCCTCCCTTGCAGGGATGCAAATCGAAACCCAAGAACCGGGAGAACCCTAATTTTTGGCGGAACCGGGACCTGAACCGGAACCTAGATCTTTGGTCATGTCAGAACCGGAACCCGAATTTAAAGTCTAAGAACCGCAAATGGAACTGGTTCCACATAGGTTCCTGAAACTCGATTCACTTTGAGCTCTTATGTTCACCGTGATCCAAAATTGTCGTTTTGCATGATTTTCATTTTTCATGAACCTTCAACCTATTTCAAAAAAAATTTTGGAAACATGCTAGGGATACATTTTGAAGTAAGTACTTTCGCCTGAACTTTATCTTCAAATTGCAAGGATCAAAACTTCTCTCATGTTATTTTCATGCGGAATAATATAAAACAATAAATCTTATTCACTGCAAAGCCCTAAAGTTTTTTTCTGCTTGAAAGCAGCACACTGGGGAAAAATAAAGAAAAAAAGAACCGGGAATCAGAACCCGGTTCTAGAACTGGAACCGGGACAGGTTCTAAATTTATCAGATGATTCAGAACTGCAACCAGAACTGGTTTTAAATTCAGGAACGGTTCGCATCCCTGCTAACTTGTCAATGATTTCAAAGAATTTCGAACAATATCTCTAACTACTATTTACAGCAACTATTGCTGGAGCATCATAGGAACAATCGATAGATCTCTATAGAAGATACAAAGTATAATTATGTAGAACTTAGAGTCACATGCAAAGACCAATATTTGGTTTATTGAAATCTCTATTTTTTCTTTGTTTTTAGCGGACAAGAATTCTCTGTAGCGCAAGTTGCGGAATACCAGTGGCCGTTAGATGATGGAGAATGGTTCATGCTTCAAGAGCATATCTCTCAGTATTTAGGTGTCAAAGCTTTCAAGAGGAAATATCCAAATCTAGAACGACGCCCTGTTAAAGATGAAGAGAAGACTTTCCTAATTGAAAATGGCTTAGTTACAACCACCACTGCTAATTTAGGTACTGCTCAAAACTGATTATTTTGTTCTACTGCATGGATGAGGGTTAACAGAGCAATTTGCTGTATATAACTGACAATTTACGAGAATTCCAAAGCAAAGGCACAAGAAGATGCCAAGTGTCTCCAAAATTGTTGTCTTCGTAAAGAAATGAAAGTAAAATCATGCTGAAAAACATTTTTGTGAAGTATTTGTGATGAAAAAAATCAGAAATGGACAAAGTTTCATGAAGTTTGAGAGTTTGTTTCAGAAGTGTAAGTGCACTTAGAACGATAATCTTTGACAAATTTTTAATTTTTATTCCTTCAAATAAAAACAAAACCTACCTGCAACTCAAACTTTTGATTTGAAAGTGTTTTTTTATGAAAAGCCAAGGCTCAAAATGCATTTTCATTCCTTTTTACCATGTAATATGAGAAAGAATGTTAGTAAATTCCAAAGATTATGGGTCCAAGTGTGCCTACTCCTCTGAAACGATCTCTTTGAGGCAATGTTTGGCAGCATAAATCAAAAATTAAAATTTTTTACTGAAACCTTTTCCGATGTAGTTAAGGAGCCCTTTTGTCTGGGTGCATCTCATATGATTACATTTGTCATACTTTTGCTCGCCACGATTTGCTGCTCAAAAAGTCAACAGTTTTTGTCTAAAATTGATGAACTTGAGCTAAAAGCACAATGTGAGGAACACCGGTACCTGCTAGTATTTGTATACGTCAGAAAGATACCCTGAAAGTTTCAAGCTGAAACACTAAAAAATAAAGCCGGGATTTTGGAAATATGAGTATTCTCTCATGCCTCAATGAGTGCGAGTAAGGCAGATGGACACAGTATCACTTGCTCTCACTAAGGTTATAGCGAAATGTATTAATTGATGGAAAATTCTGCCGATGCCAAAGTTCTTGGATTTTGCGTTTTTCTTTGTTTTCAATTTAAAGTGCCAAAAACATGACTTTTCCTAAAAGTAACTAGTGGCTCTCTATCCATTGGATTGAAACCTGGAAAATTGTGCCTAAAATCACGTTAATCTTGAGAATTAGAGTGATGTAAATCATGTGGTATATTCGTAATCAACTCTGATTGTTTTTTTTTTTTTTTTTCTCCCACAGGTTTAACAGCAGTCAAAAGTGCCGACATCCTTGAACTCATGTTTAACGATTTCAATGACAAATACGAAGAATTCAGTGAACATTTTCGCGACCAGCAAGTGAAAGAAATTTCAATGCGACAACTAGGTTAGATTTGAATCTTACGTCTCCTCTAGTTTTCAGTGTGATCTTGATCGTCACCTGTTATTAATAGTCTAGTCTGTTTATCTATCTACTATCTATTTATTTTTACTATTTCACAACTAACAAAGTTAGAAATTGAGAAAGTATTGCGATGGTGCAGATCTCTGCCTGTCTGTATCCCTGCATAACTTTTCAACCAATGGTCTTTATACATCTATATTTTGCAGTAAAGTTGCTTTTACCATTCCTCAGAGGGGCTTCTTTTTGTTTTATCGAAATTTCAAAATGTAAGCAAGGTATGGAAGGTAAAAAGTTTCTATTAAAATCAATTTCGAAAATTGGTAAACTCAGGGAAAAATTGGAATATTTAAAATATAGCTGTTTGAACTTTGATGAAAATTTGAAAAAAAACACTCTGTAACCAGCCTACTGTAAAATCAACCTTTTAAAGGGGGTCTTTGGGTCTCCTCGAGTATATTAAAGGGGGGTTTCAGGGTCTCCCCCTGAATATTGGAGGGGGGTTGAGGGTCTCCCTCAGGGGGGTCTGGGGGTTTCCCCCCGAAAATATAGGGGGATCTAGGGGTCCCCCCAGATAAAGTTTGATGTGAGAAAGTGTTCGTGGGGTATGCCCTACAGTTTATTCTTTCTATAATCTCATTCCAGTTGTTTGCTGTGAAGTACAGAAAATGTGTGCACTGCAGCAATGCTGTGGATGCTATGCTGTAAAACATTTTGCACCATGCTTGTATCATTGCTGTGGTGCCTGTATATGAGGTTGTACTTTTAAGTGGATAATGGGTCTGTTGCAAACTTTTGCTACAACGATAAAGAGTGTTTCATCAGTTGTAAAATCACCCGAAAAGTCCATTAGTGGCATCAGAAAGTCATGAAATGCGATAATAAACTCGCAAGAGACGTGTAATGAAATCCAATATGGCGGTAAAATATCGAGCAATCTGTATGCATGCACCTTTAACATCCAAGGATTGCCAACGTTGACCACCGCACAGCTTCAGAGGTTATATGTTTATTTACGTTGTGATTGGGTGTGATCGATATTGTGAGGTTGGCTATCCTTGGATGTTTGTGGTCCATGCATACAGATTGCTCAATATTTTACCGCCATCTTGGATTTCATTAAACGTCTCTCGTGAGTTCTATACTGAATTTTATGACTTTCTAATGCCACCAATGGACTTTTCACGGGGTTTTACATGAGATTGAACACTCTATAGCGCTGTAGCAAAAGTTTGCAACAGACCCATTATGTCATCAGAGACATTATACAAATAACAGAGACCACACACTAGTCATGTGTGCGGTGGCAAAATATTGTGTGACCCATCAAAATCCTTAGAACATTGTCCTCTCTCGACGGTCTAAAAAAAATCTTAAAAGAAGTCAAATCCCAAAATGCATGCATGAAAGGGTCAAAGCTCTATAATTTAATTGCTCCTAACTATAGCATTTCAGTAGTACTCAAGATTTCTGATGGCACCTTTAGTTAGAATGTTCCTTAAATCTCCAAATTAATGGTTGCATTTTTTCTCTCTTTATAGCTCTGATGAGCCAACCCACCACGGATCAAGTGACATCAATGGAAAAAGCTGTCAAAGCAGCAGCAAAATGGAACAGTCAATTCAACAAAGATCGCAATAAAAACCGAAGATCTGTTCTAGATTTACAAACACTTACGGTTCAGTATCCGCGAAGTCACCATGCAAAGCTCACACGGCCCATCCATAGAATGGGCAATTACCCTGTTGCTATTATTCCCGGCCAATTTACGGATCATTACAACAGGTAAGCTTATTTGTTGATCATAAAAAAATGCCAAAATGCAACAACTGGATTTCATGAATTTATCAACCATTAACTTGCAGTCAATTTAAAATCAGGGCTCAAGACTGTGTCTTCAGAACAGGAATCTTATCTGATATGCTTCATGGTTTTTGTGTCTCAGTCACATTCTTGAGACCCTATTGTTTTTTGGTCATTTTTTTACTTTTATTTGGCCCAGAAACTATGTTCAATGGAATTTATTACCAATACCCTTGACTTACAGCATCTTTCGACGAATAAAAAAATAGAATTGTGAAATTTTATACTTTGGACTAAAAATTTTATAGATAATTATGGCATTTGGACCCAAAAATTGTGTTGAACATTAAATTATTTGAACGTAAAATGACTGGAAATTTGTCAACTAAGACGTAAAATTACCAAAATTTGGGAATAAGCTTGACTTTTTTACCCATTTTTTTCCTTAAAACGGATGCTTCCTTTACACAGGATTTCCCGACAACAAAATTAAGACAGGAAACCGAAGATCTACCTCCTCACAGGTCAATAAGACAGCTTTTTTAACTTTGGAATAAGCAATCTAGACGAGCAAAAACAAAAAAAAGAGGGAACGCCCACTTCTCCCCCATTTTTATCTAGGGGTGAAACGATCTAGACCCCCCTTAAAATTGGTGGGGGAACCCTCAGGGTCCGTTCCGTTGTACTTTTGAGTGAAAACCCCCGTGGGTATTCTGGAGGGGAAGGGGCAAGGAGTGTCGAGCGCATGCGGGCGGAGATTCTCCCTCTACTGGCCGCGCACGTGCAGACCTTAACCTTTCCCCCCTCCAGTCGGCGGCTTCCTTTGATGTGACAGTGTGACAATTGAATCGTCGTCTGAATAGGATTGTTATCTTTTTGTTTTAATTTAATAAATGTTTCCATTTTAGAAGCTTTTTTCTTCTTTCCCATAATTTTGGCCGGTTTCCCGGGGCTATTTTTAAAAATTTCGGGGGGGGGGCTTAATTTTTAGGATTTTTTTTTCCCCTTTCTCGGCCGAAAATTCGGGTGCGGCTTAATTCGATGGCGGTTTTATTCATTATATACGGACATTGGAAGTGAAATGCTTTGACTTTTCTTCACAGTGGCCATTTTTTCTTATCGGACTTCATTTCCTTTGACATTATTTCTGGACACCTGCAGGATTACAGACAGGAAAACAGAAGAATCTACCAATCCTCACAGTCAATAAGACAGCTTTAAACTTAATGGAAAAAGCATCTAGATAACAAGACAAAATAAACTGTAGGGAACGCCCACTTTCTCCCTCCATTTTTATCTAGGGGAGACCCCCAGACCCCCCTTAAGAATTCTGGGGGAGACCCCCAGACCCCCCTTAAGTATTCTGGGGAAGACCCCCAGACCCCCCTTTAGTATTCTGGGGGAGACCCCCACGCCCTAAATTGATTTTTTAAACGATCTGAAGGGTTATTTTGCTGAACCCAGAGACAATATATAATAGAGACCACGCAGTAGCCGTGCGCGCGGTGGCTGACTTTTTTTTCGGAGCTCAACAGGAATTAACAAAGGGACAATGGACAATGACAGGGAGCATGCAGACGCACCATCCAACACGGTCCATACGTTGACTGATGCAATTTCGGTGCTTCTGTTCCACCAGGCAAAAATCTCAACGACGTTTCTCATCAGTCAACATATGGACCATGTTTGCGGTGTTCTGTTGAGACCCCAAAAAAAAAGTTGCCACCGCGCGCAAACATGGGCAAGATAGATAGTGCGTGGTCTCTATTATATATTGTCTCTGGCTGAACCATGAGGGGTAAATTTTACTGTGAGCTGGTTGTAGAATGTTTTTACAAATTTTCTTCCAAATCCAAAGATCCAATATTGAAATATTTAAATTTTTTTCTTTGTTGGCCCATTTTCCCATTGATTTTAATGAAAATCATTTTTCATCCATAACTAACCTAAAAATTAAAATTTAAAAAAAAACAAAAGAAATCCCTCTGGGGAACGTTAAAAGCAACATCTCTGCAAATTTTGGATGCATATGTTTCACGTTTTTGACTACAGATAGACTGACAGACAGACGCCACAGAAATTGTGTGCATTTACTCCTTTCTACCGCATATGGTTAATAAATATTGAGATATCATGGATGGATGTTCTTTAGGATAGTATTAGGCATGATAAAAGCCAATTCTTTCATAATTATCATGATTGACTTAGTCGCAGCGGGTCAAGTATTGAAACTAAATGCATCAAAAATCTCTGCGCCATTGCAATACTTTCTCAATTTTTCTAATTTCATTAGAGTGAGAAAGTAAAAATATCAGAATGCCAAGAGAAGCTTTTTTATCTTGATGGTGTGAAATGAACCTGGTTCATTTTGGAAGAAGCACTCCATTTTTGTGTTCTGGTGCAGTTCATTCCTGTTGACTGCTGCATGTGAATAAACCAGTGAGGTGAGACAAGCAGAAATTACAGTTTCAATGTGGTTTTTTGATACTATAAAGTAGGAAGTAGATGAAACGAAGGCTTGGTTTTATTTAATTCTTTCTGTAAGGTATCGAAATACCACTTTGAAACTTTCAAACCCGTTTTTCTCTAAAATATATATTTTCTTCAACGCCCTTCTTTTGGTAAGGTCTTAAATTTTTTTTTTTTTCTTACTTATATCAACTAGAGAGAGTGAAAAAGATGTGTCCTTGAAAGTCTAGTAAACTTGCTTGGTAATAAGGTGGATTCACCTATATTTCTTCTTCTTTGGGAACTCTCATCAAATTTCCTTGCAACTAATACAAATCATTTCTTTCTTTATTAGCTACACACCCAACGATCTCCGTTACTTACCGGTAAGCACTGTCATGTTTGGACCTCTCAAAGCGTACGAACAAGTACAACCCTCTGCTAAGACATCTGGATCTCAGTACGATTCCGACGACTCAAGCTCCGATGACTCCAGGTAAGCTCTCTTATCATGAAAGCGAATAAAAAATGAGCTCAGAAAAAACTTCCTTATAAATGGCATTTTGGCAGTTTTTAGTTTTGGAAATTTTCAGTTTCTTTCCTATAGTCTGTTTGTTCTAACTTGAGACCTGAGCGGGCGATAAACAAATTTCGGAAAATAGAGAATGGCAACACTTCAATAGGTTGTCATAGCCCTAGAGTCGAGCAGCAGCCTTGTCACCTTGACCGACTGACGAGGGTTAGCACTCCTGCGTTGCCACAGAAGGCAAATCTACCGGAATCTCCAGGTCTTACATCAGAACGAACAGACTATAATTCACCTGCCGGTAGTATATTCAAAGGTTGCGATTCAGAGATCAGAAAAAAAAATACCTCCTTAAGTTGGCCTTGAGAATTCTTGAGATTTTCTCATTCAAACTGTGTAAAAGGCAGTGGCCTAGTCAGGAATCTTTAGGGAGAGGGGGGGGGTGTCTAGGGTTTGGAAATTGTCGAAGGGGAGGTATGGAGGTCAAAATTTGGTTTCATTTCTCTTAAAATGCAAAGAATTACCTTTTTTTGGGCAAAATTTGGTGGCAATGAGGGGGAGGGGTGTCCTAGAGCCAAGGGGGGGGGGGGGGGGGGGGGACCCTTGCTAACTTTAGGTCAATGTAAAAGAGTCTCCCATTTGGTGCCATGTATAGTTTTTGCATGAAAAGCTGCAATGCTCTGGAAAGTCCAGGGATGAACCTAAAAAGTTGGCAAGAAAGTTGGCAACCCAATTACATATCCTCAAACCTTTGGCTTCTGGTATGTCAAGACGGTATTGAGTGAGCCTTATTTCTGGAAAAGTTGCCTCAATTTTTAGCTGAGAGACGGAGGTTGGCCCTGCCCACGACTCACAGCTGAATTAGAAATTATAAGATTTTATTGGACCTGGAGGGCGATTACGGAGGATCGGATCGTTATTGTTATTGTATTTGGATTGAGTACATGTTAACCTTATGGGTGGCTTCACTGATGGAGTTGCTTCAAGCCGCTCGTAATTGATTGAAACTATGAGTCGGGGGCTGTTGTAATCTCAATCGACTGAAGTAAGAAGAGGCGAGAAGAAGGTTACCTGCGCGATCGAGTTGCGCAGAAGCAAGCCCATCTGATTTAATGCATTCAATCGGATAACGAAACCTGAAACGATCCGATCCTCCATCGTAGCCTCCCAGTTTTTTTTTGCTAGTGCCTTTTTATCAACGATTCTAGTTTATTGAGTATTTCCATTAGTTTAAACGTACATCACTTGAACAAAGAACTCCACTCTGTTTCCTCTCTTATGTTTGGAAAGTGTTTTATTTTTTCCCAACGCTTGCTCATTAAGTGTGCGTTTCTTGTCTTTCCAGTGATTGTAGTAGTGACGAGTCAGACAGTTCCAGTGGAGACGCAAAAGGGATCATTCATGACGACGAACTCAGTCAAAGCACCAACGACGACTCAAGCAGAAAATCGAAAATTAAGTACAATCTACCGGAAACCAGCATTGTTCTTCATCGCACTGATTTTAGTAATTTCACCTCTAACAGCTGTAAGTATATTCAATAACTAAGTTCAAGTGGATCTGAAATGATGCTTTCGGAGAGACTCTTTGGCAAAATCATCAATGATTGCAGTAAATTACAATTGATCGAGACTTACATACTTGCTCAAACTAAAAAAAAAAAAAATTGGCCAAGGCTAGTTTTTTTGCGGAGACCAAAGGTTTTATAATTGCGATCCAAGATCAAATGATCCCCACAAAAAATTTCAAAAAATATATAATGAAAGATAAAAATTACAATAATGATAAATGTAGATTATGCCTCAAGTTTAAAGAGACTGTCACCCACATTATCTCTGGGTGTGAAAAGATAGCAGGGACAGATTATACTCACAGGCATGATCAGGTGGCAAAATAATTCATAAAAAACTCGCGAAAAATAATGATCTAATTGATAAAACTGTTCCGTACTATAATCATAACCCTAAATCAGTGCTGACCAACCCCAAATTTAAACTGTACTGGAACAGGACTATCCACACCAATAAAAAAGTAGATCATAATAGGCCAGATATAACGCTGATAGATAAAGAAAAGAAGACAGGATATATAATAGATATAGCGGCCCCAGGTACAGGCAATCTTCAGAAAAAAATTGAAGAAAAAATCAGAGCCTACACTGAATTAGGAGATGAGATGAAAAGGATACACCATCTTAAAAGTATAGTTCATGCCCCCATAATAGTCTCAGCAACAGGCGTGATCCCTAAAGAACCGTACTCAGCTTTAAACTCGATTGGTTTAAAGAAAAACACATACCTAGGATTACAGAAAGCAGCGTTATTAGGTACAAGTAGGCTAGTGAGGAAATTCATGGGTCAGCCTGAATTTCCTCGCTCTGTACTGTAACCCTTAAGGTTAAATTGCCTTTTGTTTCTCCTTTTCCTCTTTCTTCCTTTCAACCTAACTTCACTTTTGCCCCAGAAAGGCGGGGAAGTGGGTAACCCGGCCTGGAGTACTCTCGTTGAAGGCTCCAGTCTGAGATGCATAGAGCTATATACCGTAAAAAAAATAAATAAATAATAAAAAATTAATAAAGTATTAAAAAAATAAACAAATAATAAAAAAATTATTCAAAGAGAAGGACCGTAAAAAGTCAAGTCTGTTCTTACAAAACAACCGCTTTTTAACTGTAAGCTATTTTAATTTTGAAAGAATACAGTGCTGCCGTTTGTGTATATTTAATGGCATTTTTCCTCTGTTTTCCAGAACGAATCAAACATCTGAAAAAATAATGAGTCAACCAACTTAGAAGCAGCATCAATCTGGAGTCGGAAACATTCCAGCCTGATGGATTTGCAACCACTCTTTGCTTCCCTCTTTATACTTACGTTAGTCGTCTTTCATCATTCCACAATTCGCAAAGAGAGTAAAAAAGTAAAAACTTTGTCAGTTCCCTAAAATTAATCATACAAACTTGATTCAGATTAATTCTGTGATGATCCCACAAATCAAAAATGTTATTTTTACTATGTATACCATGTTTTTATTTCACTTACAGTAAATTTTAAGAGTTACATTTGTGTGTTTGCGAACACCGACCTCGTTTGACCGAAAAAAGAAGTTCAAGCTGAGAAAGTAAATTCACTTACCTGTACTACCTACTTTTTTTTTTTTTTTTTTTTTTTTTTTTTTTTTTTTATATTAATGAAGGTGATTCTTTAGTGTTTAGTGCAGGTTTCTGCCACCAGAGCGCTACTGTTTTATTAATGTCAAACTAAAGGCTGAAAGTAATTTATATTCAAGAAATCGGAGTGTCAGTTACTTGATAATCATCTGAAGAACGTTTCTGCAGATCTCGTCAATAACTTCAAAAATAAGGCTGAAAATACCAAAAAAATGAAATATCTCAAATCAATTCTTAGAAGTTGATACTTTCAGCCTTATTTTTGAAGTTATCGACGAGATATATTGCAGAGACGTTCTTCAGATGATTAGCTAGGAACTGACACTCCGTTTTCTTAAATCTAAATTACTTACGGCCTGTCATTTGACATTTCGAACGATAGCGCTCTGGTGGCAAAAATCGGCAGTAAACGCTAAAGAATCACCTTAAACTCGTAGACAGGAAAGTGGTATTATGACTACAGGATTCTTTATAAAGACAGTCAAAATAGCTATAGATTTAAAACGCAAAGCGATTATGGACTTGTAGTCAATTTAGTTGCAAGACTCAGTAATACTAACAAGCCAGAAACACATGAAAGGAAGAATCTTAAACGACTGTCCTCTGATCATATGTCACATTTCCATTCTCGAGTCCGAAAATTGAATTGGCGGCAGGCACATTAATAATCACAAGTTTTTATTTAATTCCTTGTCACCAAGCACCAATTGTAAATGGGCCTGACGAAAAGCGAACCCAGAGCAGAACCATTTTGAGTATCAGGCTCTGACAAGTAGGGGTGCCTGCTTACGAACCGCTGCATCAAAGCGCATCGTTGAGCAGTTGATTAGCAAGGAATCAAAACTGTGTGCTAATCAACCGCTCACCGATGTGTTTTAATGCAGTGCAGAAGCAGGCACTGCTACTTGTCAGAACTCAATTCTCAAAATGGTTTAGCTCAAGTCCAGTCAACGTTTCCATCGGAATGTGTGATTTTGAGTAGATTGTGATGATTTTGGAGTTTTAAACTTGAAAATTTATGTGACTGTTCTTTTAAGTCTCTTTGGTCTTACCGATGGATCTGTTAAACCAGAATACTATTCCCTTTAAAAATATGGGAAAAAATTAAAATTGACCCCCAAACCAGTGGAGATCAGTCTTCACAGAGTTCGCATCAAAATTCCTGAGCAAAAATTTTAAATTTTGAGTGATGTAGGTTCGCTAACTTTTTTTGCTCAATTAGTTGACTGGTTCACTAGAACATCCCCTTAAAAATATGTCTTTATCTATCTTTTCACAATTTTTTATTTATAAAATTAGCACTTCGACTATGTTCTGGTTTTTTATACATGCTCTTTGCATTATAAGTTTGTCTTTCAATTACTTCTTCAAAGTTTTCTCATTTCCTAGGGTACAGTAGACAAACTAAAAAATGTCATAAGTATTGCAAGTTGCCTACCTGCACCAAAATCTAAGGAGTCGACTGATATTGTTCAATTTGTTGACTGTAACTGTGTACTGATTCTCTCGAGCTCATCTCTCCCGAAGCCTTGGTTCTCATCTTGTTGTTGTCGTTGTTCAAAGATTGCGTTGTAGAGTAGAACCATTTTGATTATCAGGTTCTGGCAAGTAACAGTGCTTCTTTCCGAACTGCATCAAAATGTATCATTGAGCGCTGGTTAACGCAGAGTTTTGACTCGTTGCTAATCAACCGCTCACCGATGCGCTTTGATGTAGTTCGGAAGCAGGCACCGCTACTTGTCAGAACCCCAAACTAAAAATGGCTCTAATCTATCTTACAAAATAATTTCATGCCCAAAGTGAGAGGGAGGTAAGAGTTAAGAGAAGGGAAATTATAACATAGACGGAGCTCTTAAAAATTGGTTGCAGGTCTCATGCCAATTTTTGTAGAAACTATCAAAACTTTATTTATTCAATATTTGACTCTTTAGATTATCTTATCTTTTGTAAAGAAAAAAAAGGGCAGAGAAAGATAATTTGAAATTTGAATAACATAAAACTATTTCATCTTAATTATATATATAGTACAGGAAAATGCTGACAGTGAGTATGGTCACTCAACTTGTAGCGTTGACTAGGCTCAAAAGTTGGTTAGTAATGAGTTTAAACGTATCTCTAACCTAACTACGCGATATTTTACGCGCTTATTTTTACTAGTTAGCAATATTTGTAAATTTCTGACATCAAAATTCCTTGGATCCAAGAAATGAAGCGATCATGAGTTGAGGGAGGGGAGGGTCGTCTTTGTAAATTTTCTAACTTCACTCCCTCGTTTCTTCTCAAAAAATTATCAAGTAGAATCCTCAAACTGTTTTGGGTTGTTTCTCTTGTTTTATAGCTATTTATATGTTAAAGCTCTTAGTCTGTAGCGCATGTTGTTCTTTAAGTTGTAAATAATGTCCAGAACCTTTTCTGTAAATTTGCGCTGTCTTTCGAAGGTTAACCTCAAATTACTTTTGAATGCAAACTTGTATAGTTATTATTCTTGTGAGCTTAGTGAAATTATTTAGTAGGATTATATTTGTCTCTTTTCTGTATTAGATACTATAAACCTTAACTTTAAGCATAGGTAGATTAGAAAACTATAAAGCTTTCGGGTTTTTAATTTGTTTGTATTTTCAATTTGTAGCATTTGGTTGTAATTATTGTAAATTTGTTCATATCCTCTGTACCCTTATCGTTTCTTAGACTCTAATCCGAGGTAATAGATATTCATTGTATTATATTGGTGTCAAAAAAGATTTATATCAATTTCGGAGCATGGACAGATACAGGAATTTGTCTGTCTCTCTCTCTCTCCTCCCATTTAAATTAATTAATTAATTAATTAATTTACGTGTGTTCAAATATTTGAAATTTATGTCAATACACACGTGTTCAAATGACTGGCGAGAGGGAAAGACAAATTCTTGTATCGACCCATGTGTTTCTGTGTGTGCTTGTATTTATGTATAAAGTTAAATAATTGTGTCCTCTATATTTTTACTGATGTGAAGCAAGAAAACTGTAATCTTAATGACCATTTTTATTTTTTTACCTAAAAATAATGCCTTTACCTGTAGAATACACATAAATTTAAAAAATAATGAAAATAATTTTTTTTTTTTTTTTTTTTTTTAAGAAATTGAATGTATAACTTTCTTTGTTATGACAGAAAAAAACTGATTGGAATTCGGAACATTTAGAGCTAAGAAGGCAAAAACTATTTGAATAAGTTATTTGTAAATAATGATAAAACATCAGTTAAGTTGTTTTATCTTTTAGTTTTCTATGAATTTTTGTTTGACTTAAAAGAATCGACAATTTTATTGCCTCCCTTACTGCTTATGTCTTTGTTAGTTATTGTTTTACTCGTATTTTTCATCCTTCGTCTCAATATTTTCGCGTCTTTCCGCGAACTCACTGTCCTGTATACCAAACTGTAATACATGTAATTCCATTTAAGTAACTCTCTGAATTTGTAATTTCACTCAGTCAGAACAAAGTAAACTTTGTGCAGTAATCCTGGAAAAATACCTACCTACTTGCTTTGACTTTTTAGCCTAAGATGATTCTTCAGCGTCTAGGCCGTCTAGTGCCGATTTCTGCCATCAGGGAGCCACTGTTCGATTAATGTCAAATGACAGGCCGAAAGTATTTTTATATTTAAGAAAATGGAGTGTCAGTTACTGAATAACTTCAAAAATAAGGCTGAAAGTACCAACAAATGGAATACCGCAAACCGATTCTTGAATGGAAATGCGATTTTCTGTTTTGGTAC
Source organism: Trialeurodes vaporariorum (assembly GCA_011764245.1). Lineage (NCBI taxonomy): Eukaryota > Metazoa > Arthropoda > Insecta > Hemiptera > Aleyrodidae > Trialeurodes > Trialeurodes vaporariorum. The sequence goes on along the minus strand of VMOF01000111.1, from coordinate 87,575,349 downwards.
TTTCAGCCTAATTTTTAAAGTTATTGACAAGATTTTTTGCAGCATCATTCTTCAGATGATTGTCTAGTAACTGACACTCCGTTTTCTTAAATAGAAATTACTTTCGGCCTGTAATTTGACTTTAATCGACCGGTAGCGCTTAGGTGGAAGAAATTGGCCCAAAACAATGAAGAATCACCTATTTCCTTGTCAAGCTTGGTTATCTTACTCTTCATATTACTGGATTGCTTCCCAAGCTATTTTGTTTCTGAGAATCTTTTAGGTATCAAAACAATTTCTTTGCCAAGAGTTCTTTTTTAGATCTTTTTTATTTATTTATTTATTTTTTTTGTTAATTTTTCTTCATTTTTTCCTGCTTTTATTAATTTAGTTTTCAGGTGTAAAGGTCGGATGACCCTAATGCTTACAACTTTTTTATTTTAATTTTTTTTTTTTTAATATAATTACGTCTTATTTTTTTTTTCTTTCTTTCTTTCTTTTTTATAATCTCATTTTTCCTTTGATATTTTGTAATTATTAGGATCATTGTTTGAGTTTTACTTTGTGTTGATTTTGCTTTTATTTAAGGTGTCGGGTGTTTGTTGAAAAAAGTTACTTCTTAAGTGCACTTTTTTGGATCTGTATCCGATTGTATCAATTTTAACCTGTAAATTATTTGTAAATATCCGTTAACACTACAACAGTCATCAATATTGTCGTAATATTATCAAAAAAGTCTTCAAAAAAATTTCTGGTGACTAAAAAAAAAAATGTTTTTCCCCCCTCTTGAGTTGAATTGTTCACTCCGTGTACTGCTATCCCAACTCTCTTGAACTTTTTATTACTGCACTGGTGAGAAATAAAAGGATAATTTTTGTTACACTTCTATTTTTCCTCGGGAAGAATGTTTCAGTTGTTTCTCAAATTGTGTCAGGAGCAAAGATGGAAATTACTTTGTAAATTGATTTCAACTTCATTGCCCCCCCCCCCTAATCCCCCTTGTTTTACGAATCTACTTACTTTTTTTGATGAGTCAAATCCTTGTAACCTATTTTCTCCTTCAGTGACTGCTAATTTTTTTTTTTCTTCTTCGTAACTCAGTTTCTAAATCTCAAAGAATAATGCCTTATTGCAATTACAATTTGTAATGAAGAATGTATCTACTTAATTATTGTTTAAAATTTCTTTACTTGTGTCTCTTGCTTTTGATTCACTTTGCAATATGGTGCAAAATTCTGCGCAATCAAAGATATGCTATCACCCAACCTAGGTATGTATATAGGATACATCTAGAATGAATAGGTATGCAATTTGCTGGTACCAGAATCTCCTCCCGCCCAGACCCTCTTTCAAGGAAGCCAATTTGGTGCTGGGTACCCCTATGCCATGTTTGTTGATTGTGTATCGGTTATCTGAAGGCCCCTGATATCTAATTCTCCTCAGAGGAATTGAAAGTTTCATTATTTGTTAAAAAGAGTGGAATTTATTCACCTGTGTGCTGAGACTAAACCTCACTTGGCAATTTTCCGTGTTAAAGGCATTTATTTGTTACCTCAATTTTCTTGTAGGAGTTTCCAGTTGTGCCTCAGTGGTAGCAATATTTCTATGATCCATGAAATTCTGATCATGATTTTATCCTGTCTTCTCTTAACCTTGCGATCAGCTCGGAAAATCAGAATGACGCTCTAACCTTCGTTTTTTTTTCCATCCAATACTGCGGTATTACTCTTTGCCTTGTTCAAGTAAGTTTAGTTTTGCTACTTTCAGCAAATCATGTCTAAAATTACAGTTAGGTATCGTAAATGTTGGATGAGTTAGAACCCTTCAATTTAAAGTTGAAAAACTAATTTAAGTAAAGTAATAAACTAATTTGAACTTTAATTTTGCGAACATTGATATCATAAGACACACAATCTAAGTTCTTAAGTCTGACTTATTTTTGCATTTGCACATTTCTATGTGATCTTGCTTATTCAACAAGACCCACTCCATTCTCTGTTCTGACTGTCAGCTCGGACATTGTGACATCCAAGTCACAGGTAAACATCTAAAGATAAATTGAGATCTCTCTACCCTTGAAGAAACCTCACTAGGTTCAAGGAATTTATGTCCTTTCCTACAACAGTCACCATGTTAATCCACTGACTTGCATTATTTATTTTTTTTTTTTAAAAAAAAAATATATTTTAACTCTGATCAATTTTTAGAATACTTTGAAAAAATATCCAATTACCAATATCTATAAAATGTTTAGGGAAGAAAATCCTTGTGTTTCTCGCCCTCAATACTTGATGGTACTTACTGCAAAATGTGTCTTATAGTTTCTACATTGTGTACAAAAAAGAATAACTATGACAATGCACGAAGTATGGGCTTTCAAGATCATTTTCGCTCTAAAATCAATTGCTTTCTAGCCAGATTAAAAGTTTATCTACCTTATATCTCTTTGTGGCTCATCCAGTTGTAAGCACCAAGTCTAAAAAAATTGATACGGAAAAGTTGGATCTTTTGTCAGACTGATCGTCCTGTTCTTTGCTCCTGACCCTCTTTCTAGTTTTAGGTTTATCCATCAAGATAACTTGAATCAATACATTCTACTTTCTTTTGTCTCATTAATTTTACTTTCTTTCTAAGTAAAAAATGTATTTGTTTATTATTTTAATTTTATCATTAAATGTTACTTTTTGCTAATACTGTGTTTATTGTTTTTCCCCTAGTATATTAGAGCTCACATAATGCAGCAGAGCTGCTGTTTTGCGTGTAATTAATCGCATTTTTCAATTCACCGATGATTCCACCGGTTGAGAAAAGATTATATACAGTTCAGTTCAGTGCATGACTGTCATCAGGCATGCGAACCGGACCCTAGAACCGGGAGAACCCTTATTTTTGATGGAACCAGAACCGGAACCTGGATCTCCGGATACTTCAGAACCGGAACCCGAATTTAAAGTTGAGAACCGCAAATGGAACCGGTTCCACATTGGTTCCTGAAACTCGATTTCACTTTGAGCTCTTATGTTAGCCGTGATCAAAAATTGCCGTTTTGCATGATTTTCATTTTTCATAAACCTTACTTTTTCAAAAAGAATTTTGGAAACATGCTTGGGATACATTTTGGAGGAAGTATTTGCGCCTAAACTTTATCCTCAAATTGCAAGAATCAAAGTTTTTCTCGTGTTATTTTCATGAGGAATGATATGAATCAAGAAATCTTATTCACTGCCCAAAAACCCTAGAGTTTTCCTGCTTGAAGGCAGTACACTGGGGAAAAATAACATCGTCGAAAGTTACATCATCGAAATTTTAGCCGAAAAATATTTTTCAAGACTTTTTGTCTCGGATTTAGTTTAGAGGTGTTTATTCCGACGCGTAATCGTCCAGCGAATCGATTGAGATGGATCTCGGCTCGATCGGAGCAGCCGTTCTCGAGAAATCACATTTGTGTAGAGATTGTCCCATTCTTCCAAAATGTAGGCACCCGAAACGTAGGGGAGACCGGGGTTATCTGGATCAGCGCGGGAATCTTCGAGGGAAAAAGGGAATTTTTCATTTTGACGGTGCAGTAGGTTGGTAGTACTACTAAGTCACTTATATTTTCAGCGAGAACTGCACATACAACAACGCTGTGGCTGTCAACCAATGTCAACAATGATTGTTTATACATAAACCCCACTGAAAAAACAACAAATTGTGGATTTTTATTATTTGATGTTTGTTTACTGTGGCAAGTAGTGATTATTTTTGTGTGTCCCAGTTCATTTCCTACAGATTAGACTCAATTTGCAGGACTCTGAAGAATCTGAATGAATTCATTTTTACTTTTCTGTATTTCTCACATTTTTACACAACCTCTGAAAATTTAACCTAGTTCGGGGCTATCTGAATCAGTCTCCCCGGGGTTATCTGGATCTATGCTTTTATATATTTTTCTCATCTTTCAATTGTGTTTGGTTACTGGCGACTGGCGTGAGCGCGCGCTTGCGCGTGGTAGCTCAGAAGCGCTTACACGCTTCCAAAACGCATCCCGCGCGCTCCCCCCCATTGGCCTCTGCGCGCGCTTGCGCGTGCTAGCTCAGAAACGCTTACACAATTCCAAAACTCATCCCGCGCGCTCCCCTCGATTGGCGTGTGCGCGCGCTTGCGCGTGGCAGCTCAGAAGCGCTTACACGCTTCCAAAACGCATCCCGCGCGCTCCCCTCCATTGGCCTGTGCGCGCGCTTGCGCGTGGCAGCTCAGAAACGCTTCGAAAACGCATACCGCGCGCTCCCCTCGTATGGCGTGTGCGCGTGCTAGCTCAGAAACGCGCGCACGCTTCCAAAACACATCCCGCGCGCTCCCCTCGATTGGCGTGTGCGCGCGTGGCAGCTCAGAAGCGCTTACACGCTTCCAAAACGCATCCCGCGCGCTCCCCTCCATTGGCCTGTGTGCGCGCTTGCGCGTGCCACCTCAGAAACGCTTACACAATTCCAAAACGCATCCCGCGCGCTCCCCTCCATTGGCCTGTGCGCTCGCTTGCGCGTGCTAGCTCAGAAAGGCGCACACGCTTTCAAAACGCATCCCGCGCGCTCCCCTCGAATGGAGTGTGCGCGCGCTTGCGCTTGGCAGCTCAGAAACAATAACACGCTTCCAAACCGCATCCCGCGCGCTCCCCTCGATTGGCGTGTGCGCGCGCTTGCGCGTGGCAGCTCAGAAACGCTTCCAAAACGCATCCCGCGCGCTCCCCTCGATTGACGTGTGCGCGCGCTTGCGCGTGGCAGCTTAGAAACGCTTCCAAAACGCATCCCGCGCGCTCTTCTCGAATGGTACACGCTTCCAAAACACATCCCGCGCGCTCCCCTCGATTGGCGTGTGCGCGCGCTTGCGCATGGTAGCTCAGAAACGCTTCCAAAACGCATCCCGCGCGCTCCCCTCGAATGGCGTGTGCGCGCGCGGCAGCTCAGAAACGCTGACACGCTTCCAAAACGCATCCCGCGCGCTCCCCTCGAATGGCGTGTGCGCGCGCTTGCGCGTGGCAGCTCAGAAACGCTTACACGCATCCAAAACGCATCCCGCGCGCCATTACATGCTTGGCGTGTGTTCGAGCAGTGTTTGAGTAACTCACTATTGTGCGTACTTTTAAACTGATACAGTCTTTTCGAATTTGCAATAAAGTGGCACTTATGACTTATCAAATTGTTCGGAAAAATCTGCTGAATCGACTCGTATAAATTGTTTAGATACTGTTTTGCTTAGGTTTCGAGATAAACGCCCCGGAACGAAAATCCCGTGTTATTTTCCCTATACCCCGAGTCATTTTTGCTCCACCCGTTGCAGCCAATCAGAGGCCAGCCCGCGTTCGGATCCCTTATATCTACGTTGACCACGCAGGCCTTCCATTCAATTGCGACTCTTAAGTTGTTTACTCTTTGGGTAGAATCATCAATGACTTTAAGAAACTTGCACATATTTTAATTGATTAACGGAGATTATTTCCACCTATCGAGAAAAGATTACAGATCAGAGTAGTTTCGTGTATTTCAGTCATACATTGAACTGCACTTTGTAATCTTTTCCCAACCAGTGGAATCATCGTTGAATAGAAAAATGTCATTAATTATAAACGGCAGCTGTGTAATGTAGCCGCATTAAGCGTGGCTGTTGTGATGGCGATTTTCATTATTTTTTTTTTAATTCTATTATTTTTTTTCCTTGTGTTTTAATTCTGTTTGCATGAACCGGGACCATCTAACGCCAAAACTTGCAATTGAACAAGTTCGAAAATTGCCATTATATGACTAAAAACTCATAGTAGTCCAAAAACAGAATAAAAGTGAGCACATGTTGAGCATGCAACCAGAATTAAAACATATTGAAACATTTTTGCATGAAAAAATAACCGGAATTGCCATCGCGATGGCAAAAAATATGGCTTATTATGATTATCTGGTTCTGAGAAGTAGCAAAGCCTGCTACCGAAATGTATCAGGATGATTCTGAGAGCAGTTGGTTTGTTGAGTTTCGACTCGTTGCTAAACAACCGTTCACCAATGGTTTTGATGCATTTCAGAAGCACGTACCACAACTTATGTCATGAAAATACACAAGCTCTACCATCCATTTGAAAAGTTTCTCAGCTCAGAAAAATGATGGGCAAAGTAAAGTCATGCAGTAAAAATTATGTATGCTTCATTGAATAAACTTAAACCAAGTTAATGAACGAAGAAGTGAGAGAGAAATAAAATTAGATGTCAATTGTTGTGACGTACACAGACTAAAACAAAGGAATGCAAACTGCCAGTGGCGGCTCCTGAAATTTGGCAACAATGGATTCTCTCCATTTAAACCTATGTAAAATAATTGATGATTAGGAGATGCATTGCACCCCAAGAAATCAATTTTTTTGCACAGGTTTAAATAACAAAACACATGGTTGCCAAATTGCTCGAGCCATCACTGTAAACTGCTACCTTTACTTCCTTCTTTTATTATTGTAGTAAGAAATCCTAACGGTAGGAGTAACGTGCCAAGAATTTTTATTCTTTAAAGTAATTAAAAAATACACAAAGTAATCAAAAAATTTTAAGGAAGAAACTTAACTTCAAAATAACATTTAATCTTACAAATAACTTGAGTAATTCAAATTAATAACCTGAGAATGAATACATTAAGTTAACAAGGAACAGTGTGAACATGATTCCAGGCGAGCTAAAAAGTCTAAAAAAAAAAAATAATGAAATCTAAGACAGCAATTAGAGCCGCTATTGACATCAATTGAAATGTTGTAACATGCTTAAATTTCACCATCTGTACCACAAAAGGGTTTCCCCAGGAATCACGTTCTCTAAACACTAAGCAAAAGTCAACTTGGTTCACAATGTTTACTCTTCTATTGCTGGATCGTTCCATAATTCACGACATTCAGGACATTTTTTGGTTCGTTGATTTGCAAAAAGCATATTCAAACAATATTTATGACACAAAGATTCACAAGAACGGCATTTAACACCTTTTATGATAATATTGCTACACAACTTGCAGACATTAATTAAGTGTTCAAAATTTATCTTCAAAAAAGTAGAAAACTCTGCAACACAAAGAGCTGTCAATGCAAGTTCTTCATCAACTTTCATAACATACTTTTCTCTAGCTAATCGAAGGATCAACGCATCTACACCTGTGCTCGATATTTGCGTTTCTTGCATCAAATTGTCAATGATGTCAGTCGAAATTGTACCAGCTCTCGATTCCAGAATGAACATGATAATTTTTTTAAAAAAAACCAGTTCGCTGTCAGTAAAAGAGCTCTTGAAAGTTTCTTCTTTGAAAGTTAGGGGTATGATCACATAAAAGCGTTCATCAGTCAATTCGCAGCAAGTTTTAACAACTTTCAGGTTTATGTGTGCAAGCCTTTGATTGATGGTGCTGACTAGATCATTCGGATCTTCAGTTATTTCCATCTTCCTCAACATTTCAGAAAGGTTACACTCAGAAATCTGTCTATGACAGACGATCAACTGGGTGACATATTGTATGTCCTGGTCATTCATTTTCCTGGAAAAATGGGGAAAAAAATCTCAATGAAAAATCAAGGTGAAAGTTGATAGTTGAAACGAAAGCAGAAGCATTTTGAGTATCGGGTTATGACAAGTTGCAGTGCCTGATCCCGAAATGCAAAAACTTCTAAAACCATCTAGACTAGACATAACACCTGCAACATATAAGTTTTGTCCCCTTCTTTCTCTTCAGTTTTCCCGCCCTAAAATCTGCCTAATGTCCAGTCTAGATAGTATAATAGAAGTTTTTGCCGAAATGCATCAAAACACATCGGTGAGCAGTTGATAAATTTGGGTAAGCAACGAATCACAACTTTTTGCTAATCAACCACTCACTGATGTGTTTTGTTGCATTTCTAGAGTAGGCACTGCTACTTGTCACAACCCAATACTCAAAATGCATCTGTTAGAATAAAGCACACATCTCTAACTAATCAGAATGCAATGGTAAGTTTCAGGTCTCTCTTTAGGAATCTCATTTAGTACCCGTCTTGCTAGGTGGGAAAAATTTGCAGGATTGTGTAAACAAACCAGTGAGTTCGAAACTTCTTGGCTATAGTGCTTCAAACCTCGACTGAGAGCAGAATCATTTTGAGTATGGGATTCTGACAAGTTTCAGTGCCTGCTTTCAAACGGCATAGAAACGCATCGAAGAGCGGTTGGTTAGCGCAGAATTTCGACTCGTTGCTAATCAACTGCTCACCGATGCGCTTCGACTCACCGCTACTTGTCAGAACCAAAGATGAACCAAAATCTTATTGAGTGTCTTCTTCGCTAAAAGACATATACTGGCCTGCGGTTTGTTTAGAATCCAGAGTAGGAAAGTCGCGAGGACCAATCGCGTGATGGTCGTGGGCCAGCTGACTGGCCCTCAGGCTTACGAGTTTCTCGTTTGCCGAATCGTAAAGAAACCGTGGGCCAGTGTAAAACTTTTAGCTTGCTTTTAACAATGAAGGCACTCAACAAAATTTAACATTGGCAACATTGGCGAGATTGAGATGGCCAGTGCCATATCTGGAGTAAAGGTAATATTTCGTCAGAACTCAATACTCAACATGGTTCTGTTCTAGTACCTAACCCAACCAGATGATAAACTAAGCTTTAATAAGAGCCACTGAAAAGGGCTTGTTACTCACCAACTCTGTCGGACAGTCTTCATTGCTTGGCAAATACCTTTAATTTTAGGAGCAATGTAGTTTGAGAGTAAGATTCGCAAAATCTAAACAGCTGCCTTCCAAGGTCATAACAGAGTCGGGAAGGTATGATTAAACAAACAACAAGTAAGCCTTGAGGATTTTCGAACTTTCTTCAAGTTATCAAGCAGTTGGGATAACCGGCAAGCTTACAACTAAAGGTCGTTATAAAGTAGATGGTGTCTGACAAAGAGTCCCTGTCCATCAAAGAGTTTCGACACGTGAAGAAGAAGTCGAAGGAGGCGTCCACTCTGATTGGTTCGGTTCACCGAGGAGGCTTATACATCTCCTCGTCGGGGTGTTCCAACGGTTTTCTTATGGAGAATAACACAGAACGCCTCCTTGAGCTCCATGAGGGCCTAAAATCTAGCAGCCAATCAGAATCTATACCCCCTATGGCGAGACTCTTTGATACAAAGATATTATATACTATATAGATACTGAATGAGGCCCTACCTTGGGCGGGGAAAATGGACCTGCTAGGGGGTACACAAATTGGAAGATTCGCCGGCCATGTAGGCAGCGTGTTTTGCGATAGGCAAACATTCTCTCTCTCTCTCTCTCATGGAGAGCGAGAGAGAAAGACTCAGGTTTGCCTATGCGCAAAACAAGTTGCATACTTACAGGAATCGGGACCGTTTTATTCCCCAGCATTCGGTATCTATATAGTATATAATATCTTTGCTTTGATATACAGGGACTCTAGTCTGACAGTTATCAGATTTTGAGAGCAGGAGACACAATACTGCTTGTGTTTCCGAGTGTCAAACTTCAAGCACAGACGTGCAATTGCGACGACTATGCAAAAAATTCGGAGCTATCCGGCGCCAACTAATTTAAAACGAGCTTCAATAATGGCAAGAAGGGACAGACAGCAAACTACATCAAAAGGATCGTAGATATTGCTTCTCGAAATTTAGGAAATGGAACTCAAAAAAGTAACTAGGGCGGTAAGGGAAGAAAGTATTTCTTGCCTCCTATTACCGAAGTACTTACCAAATATGTTCGTTCGTTGTATCTTTGAGAACACTAGAACACTGAGGATGGTGTGAGAGTGTGATGAGACAATAATGAAAATCAAAAAGTAGTCACGACACGACGTTTTGAGTGTTGTTTACATTTGTTTTCATTTTTGGTTATTTTTTAGTCAACCGCGGGTTTATATCAGTGTTGCCAACTTGCGACATAATGAGAAACTTGATTTTTGGTCGAATCGGAGTTTCATCGCCTGAAAATTTTAATGTTTCTCAAACTACAGCTTCAAATTTTGAAATAATGAGGCTGTTGCAGAGCATTCCTTCCCTCCCTTCCGAGCAAAATCCAAAATCATCGCTGTTCTTTATCATCACACTTTAATTTTTTTTCGCTTGCTCGATTCGATTGCACTGCTCGTCCTTAGCGCACCTTCAAAAGCGGCTAGTTTAAAAATTTAGAAGCAGTAATATTCTCCGTCAGTACTTGTACCCAGTTTCCAGCATATTCGCAGCTTTTTAATACCTTTGTTTAATATTACAAACCCTACCTGCGCCTCTCCAAGCAATAGATGCGCAGGGAATTGGAACGCACCCCAGTTTTGACTCAGTGAAGGAGGAGTGAATTGAGTAATTGTAATTTACAGACTGAGTGGTCACCAATCTGCCCACTAATGCCCACCCTCAAAATTGAGGAGAAAATATTTAAGTTTTATTTATTTAAGTATTATTTAAGTCCCCAAAATACTAAACAATTTGCAATGGATGAAACTTTACAACAAAGCATGAAGTTCTATGTTAGAGTTGTGGGTCCCAGCTGGTCCCAGCATCCCCTTAAAATATAGTTAGTAAGAATTCTGTTAGGCCGTGCATTTTGCAAAAATAAAAATTGCCTACACTGACTTGGACCAGATGAAAGAATTCATTTTACAGAGATTTATGAAAATCCGACTTCCCATCTCTGTCATTCATTTAATAATCACAGGAATGACATAATGACACTAGAATTTCTGCCTGTACTTACCTGCACTGCTTCCCGCAAATTAAGAGGAATTACTCATTTAGAGATTGTTAAGTGCAGGCAAAACTCGACAGATAATCTTCGGAATTTTCCAAAGGGTTTTCCTCACATTGCAGGTTGGAATAGAGTGAAAATAAATTTGACAGCTTTGGCTTTCCGCTAAGAAGTGCTTTAAAATCACGATGTCAAAGTCTCGCGCAAAGTTTGTTTTGAACAGAAAGAATCTATGAAAATTGAAAATTTGCCAAAGATTATTGCTTGAGCTTTGCCTCCCACTTCAAAATTAAACTACTCTACCAGTCTACCATTATTGTAGGAAAAGTGAAATTTTAGCACATTTCATTCAATTGACACATCTTTATGTTTCCTATTTCGCAGTTTATTCTTGCAAATTATTCAAGTTGACTCCAAAAAAGTGAGAAGCCTAAGAGAAGGACTTCTAAACCATAGTTTCTCTCCTCGGTGAATCAGAATACTTCTTATAGTTTTAAATGTTGGTTGTAAAAGGAGAAAAATCTTCTCAACCATGGCTTTTTGCTATCACTTGACTCTTAATCATCCAAACCCTCTATCTCTTTTAGGTGTGACAATTTTGGGTTTTTTAAAATCAAAACTTGAGCCAATCACCAAGCAGCATGTAACAATATGCCCAACGGTTCCAGGTAATTTCGGTTGAAGAATATTATTTTTAACAAGTAATACTTGTGGAAAAAAGAGAAGATTCTTTGGTTTCCCCTAGGTTACCTATTATTATTTAATTTTCAGGCAAATAAGAAACAAAAAATTGTTAACTACGATCCTACAGCTAAAGAATCGCCTCTATAATATCCGTTAAGTACTTCAAAGTATTTTTAAGACCAACATTTTTTTCTTCAAGTTTTCAACTATCAGCAGATCCAGCCCTCGAGAAGGAGGAGGGGGGGGGGGTGCGAACTTGGGACCCCCCTTTTTCTTTATTCTCTGTATCTTTTCCCCCTTTATAGGCTGAACCTGTGGGGGGGGGTGGGGGGTGGTGTCCCCGTCGCCCCCCCCCCCTGTATCCACCAATGTTTTCAATTTAAATCCTTCCACTCAAGAATTAGAAAAACTCCTTTAAAACGATTTTAAATTGAGATTAAAGAATGATACCAATGTCTCTCATAAAATTTGATTAACTTTAGTGAAATTTAGAAATTTAATGTAACCTAACATCCTCACTCCTCACACGAGAGGATTAAATAGAAAGTAAGAATCCAAATGTTGCAAGTAATCAGAAAAAAAAGTGCAAGAGTGTTTTTGTCAAAATATAAAAGCTTTCAATAAGATTTTGGAAAAACTTAGAAACGAAGGTACGATGATGAGGGGCCGTTTTTTTTTTTTTTTTTTTTTTTTTTTTTTTTTTTTTTTTAACATTAGCAGTAGTATTAGCAACTGCGATAGCAAATCTTTCCTTTTTTTTCAACGGTATGAGAGGAAAAAAAAAAAGTTAAGAGTATGTATTAAACTTATTTATTTCTTTGCATAATATTATAAAATTATAATGTAGTCTCATTTAGATACGAATAGACATTAGTTTCATAACAATGAACAAACCAGTAATTTTTAAATTTTAAGTCGTAAAACAATACACAATAACATTAAATTTTACCGAAAGGCATTAAGTATTGCCCATTGGCGGATACAGGGAATTGTCTTTCTCTCTCTCCTCCCATTTGAACTTATGTGTTAGAAAAGGATAGCAGAGGGGGCCATCACGTGACTTTGGCCCCCTCTTCTGTCCTTTTCTAACGCACGTTTTTAAATGGGAGGAGAGAGAGAAAGACAATTCCCTGTATCCGTCCTTGGTATTGCCAAGCATTTAAAAACTACAAACACAGCATATCCTTACACAATTTAATGTCAGACACTAGCAAGGAGGAAAAAAAAAAAAATATAATAAAAATGCTCGTAACAGAATGTAAATCTTACAGGTTATGTTTGTGAGTATGCATAGGTATGAAAGTGAGAGTGTATTTGTTTACGTGAAGTTTTTCTTCTTTAAAAAAAAAAAGGAAGGAAAGAAAGTTACGATTGTGAAATAAAACTAAACATTTTCCAAAATAATACATAAATGTCTAGGTCTAGGAAAGACTAAGAGAGTAAAGAATTTTTCATCATTAAAATTACAAGGTAAACAGCAAACAAAAATAACAAGATGCAACTAAACTTTCAGTTATACCTAAATTAAACTTATGCGCATGATATTTCAAGAATGGTTGATGATGAGGGGCCAAGCATAACAAGGGACGAAGGCAGTGGGTAGATATTTCGTTTTATGCCTTTGACTTGCTAGAGGAATCAGTTGCTTTCGTAGCAACGCAAACTCTAAGGCTCTTGAACGTTACTCACTATTGAAATAACAAATAACGTTTAAAACTGTGCAAAAAGGTTCATCTGAAAATTATGCTTTATTTCCAAACAAAGAACAAAAGCAAAACAATGGTTACATGATGCCAGCATATCATTTACTGACTGGTTCTATGTTCAAGCTTTTCCGAGCTAAACATGTTTCATCATTTTTGCCTTCAGTTTCATCAAACGGCTCAACACACACACAAAAAAAAACGTCGAACTTCAGTAATGAAAATTTTGTCTTCTGAAGTTGAAGACCCTTACAGTCAATAGGTCAGTCATAATTGAATGTCACTCTTGGGAGAACAACAGCTCTTCTAGACTTGAAAAGAATCTCAACGCCAAATCCGAATCTGACTTTTCAATTCTGTTCCAACAACTAGAACATTTGGTAACGCACAGTCAATAATTCTGCATGAACAAGAGTCAACTAAAATTTTCAAGAAAAATACCAGAGGCAAAAGATTAATGAAATCTTTTAAAATAAAAGAAACACTGCTGAACCAAATTTTAAGCGGGTAAAATATCTACGAAATGACTAACTCCCTAAAATTGAAAATACATTCACATGACTTGATTTATGGGATTCAAGGTGGACCCAAAGGACGGCAGGAGAATCACAAAATCTCGGCAGTTGATTGACAAAGAAATTAGAAAACTAAACAGAGCTGCCATATTTGGTAAAGAATAAATACATTTTACAAGAAGTCTTCAAAGAAATTTACGTCAGCGGCGTAGCATACACAACAGTCTTCTATACATTTAAACCCAATGCAAAAGATCAAACTATAGGGTGCTTGGTGAACACCTTCGCATTAGACCTTTTACATGGGTTTAAATGGACGAAATACAACATTGCCACATTGCAATCTACACCATTGATTTGCATATTTTTCACCAAATCTGGTAGCACTGAAGATAAATCCTCTGACCAAGAAAAAGAGCGAGGGGAAAAGTAAAGAATTCTTCACGAAATTAATAGCTACCATCCAGTCAAAAAATCAAGAAAAAGCAATAGTTCATGGCTGATGGGGGTGGAAAACATTGTAACAGCAACAATGAGTCTAACTTTTACCTTCTTACTACAGCGATGATGATTCCTTGAGATGTCCTTGCAACTTTTCTGACGGATCAATGTAAGCTATTACATTGATGACGGTTGGATCGAGTCAATGATTGAAAAAAAACTACGACATGGACAAAAACATCATCTCAACTACGATTTCAATGAAAACTTTTTGTCGCAAATCCTATCAGCTTAGTTTAAACCTAGTTTTGTGACTTAGGCTGTAATCGTCCATGGGGTCAGCACAAGTCGATCCAATTATGCTGTGACTTTTAATGATTGATTCACAACTAAGGTAAGAATAGCATTATAAAAAAATTCTAGGTTGTTCAGTGATAATCGAAGGCGCTACATAATTTTTACCCCTAACTCGCAGGCCTCCTCACTTATCTATTCACTCTTTTGATTTTCTTTCATTGATACTCCTTTGACAGAACCGAAAGAAAGCCCAGTTGGTTCAACAGAGCACAAGATTTTCATTGGCTGCACTCATTGAAATCATCAAATCAGAGGACAGTTAAAAAAGAAAAAAAATTACCCTGAGAGGGTATGATTTTAGATGGCTCTATCACTAAAACTTTCTCTACACTTCATGCATCAATACTTTATCTAACAAAATTAGGGGGGGGGGGGGAAGAAAATCAGTGCATACAGTTTTCCCATTATTGAAAGTAAACTAAGCTTTATTTATTACAAAAACTATATTTACCTCTTGACAAAGCATACATTCATACACGTTTTACTGCAAATAGCGGTTATGAGAAATTTAAGATTAATGCTGAAAATAAAAATAAAAGAAAATTCTACACCAACAGCAATGAAACGTACGGTTGGTTTAATCTAAAGTGAGTTTTTCTTTGGCTTAGATAGTAATAATCTGGGCATAACTGTGTCATAAGTGTTCTTAAACTTCTCAACAAAAATAAATTCAGATTATGCATCAGGGGAAGATTTTAATGATGCATGTGGATTTGGAGAAGGGAACGAGCAATACAATTATCTATTTATCTAGTCTGATGGAAAACCTTTGTAACCACCATTAAGGATTTGTAGGTTAGGTTTAAGATGTAATTTTTTCCCATTTATTCCCATGTATTTCAATTTCAGAGGCGTGAACATGTTTCGATTCACTGCACAGTTTCACTAAAATACGTGGGAATGAATGGAAAAGTTACACGCTTAAACCTAATCTAAAAATCCTCCATGGTGGTTACGCAGGTTACCCATCAGACTAACACTCTAGATAAATGTATAACTCGTTGGGCAGAGGGGGAGGATAATGAACGAATATTTGAGAGGATTGAAATGGAATTATTTAAAGGTTTGAGCGGCAGAAACCAATGGAGATGATCAACAAATCTAATATAAAAAGTAAGGGATTAATGTGAAATTTTTACCGAGACACTCGCGATAAGATACTATTAAACGTGTCTTAAAAATGGCTGAGGATAGGATGTTTGAAATGGAATGAAATTGAAAGTGGGGTAGCCAATCTAGATAACTACCGTCTTTCTTCTCAGCAGGTATCAATTTGAGCAAATGACAGGGTCATGGAAAAAAAAAAGAAAAAAAAGAGAAAAAAAAAATTGAATACAATCAATAAACTAAAGATTACATAAATAATGATAAAAATATAACTAAATTTTTCCTTTATACAAATAGGTATTCTTACGATATTTTGACTACAAAAGTTGACAATACTAAAGAACATTGAACGTAGTTCAAAAAATTTGTGAGAGCCAAACTTGGAGATATATTATTAGGACCAACATTACAAGTACTGCGAAAGTTCATTGCATGGAACGTCCTCTGAGTGGAATATCTCACCAAGTGGAATTTGTTTTCAGCACCGTAAAACCTCCCATACCCTGACCGCAATTTCCGAGTGGAATTTTTTTTGGGGCAGGACCTTGGTTCCACACAACCAACTTTCACTATGCTTTGAAGGTTTCCTTACAAGTTTCTCTTTTAATTATTTAGGTGTTGATGGAAAATTGAAATCTTCCTTAACAAGCAGCACGTCTGCAGTCGTAAAGACATAAAAATCCAAGGAGAAAATCCAGCACCATTTTACTCGCTTAAAACAAGTCAGAATGCAACATGGCAACTCATCGCAGTGTATAAAACGTAAGACATGGTAAACAAGAACTGTAAGACAAGTTTTCTTCCTTGGATAAAAAGCTAAGTCATGGTCCATTTTTCCAAATTTAGCTGTACAAACGACAAAACAAATCAGGACTCAAAGAGACAGTGCATTTTATTTTATTCTTTTTTCCTATATTTTTTTTGGGCACCAAAACCTTCTGCTGAAGCTACATTCAACTTTGCACTCTACGTTCAAAATTTGAGTTTTCCCTTCAAACTGAAAGACACAGTCTCTGCTTACTGAAAAGTACTTTACAGATATTTTTACAGTTTGAGAATATTTTCAGTTGTGCTGATGACATGGAAGTTCTCATAAAATCAAATTATAAATGAAACTTCTCCAAAAGTGTTCGATTCACGTTTGAAGGAAAAATCATTTTTTGGAAACAAAATATTTTGGGAACACAAACGGAGAAATTCTAACGATCACTTAATTTGCAAAAATTTTAGACGAACAATATCTATAATTATTCAATATGACTGAATTTAGAGTGAACACCTGACGCTTTGAAAATTAGAAGAGAGGCAATAGACTGTTTTAGTGTGAAGCGAGAAATTCAAAACTGACCAATAGGATGCTGATTTCTTAATTAAAAAAAAGCATCTAGACCAATCAAAGCCCTGGATTTTAAATTTCCCGTTCATCGCTGAAACATTCTCTTCAGAGGGTTAATAATAACGATGACGAAGACATTATTTCAGTTGAGGGTTGGCAACATATTGAATTTATCACGCCTTAAGCAGAATAAAAGGAACCAAAATTTATACAAAATATAAAAAATCTCTTTACACACGACACAAAGAAACAAATTTGATACAAAAAAATTTGAGAAAGGAAATTAATTATAAAATTAAAGGTTATAAATATAATTACTGGATGCATACGCATTAAAGAGTTATACATTTAAAATTTAGGTATGACCAATAAAAGCAAAGAAAAGAAAAATGAAGAGAAAAAAAAAAAAAAAAAAACAAAGAAAAAAGACCTGAAATAACAAACTGTCTTAAAAGAACATTATAAATGGAAAGGGAGGGAGAAACCTGAACAGAGAAGTATTTAATTTGGTTAAGAAGAATTTATTGCCATGAAAAGTTGAAAAATTAACATAAAAGAGATAAATTTACAAGAGAAGAGAATCCCTAACTGAAAGCTTTAAAAATACAATGTGGGTGATAAATTGAGGCACAGCACTAAATTCTTACAACTAGAACTACAAAGAAACAAAAAATCAAACTAATAACGTTCTTATTCCACTTCGTCTTATCTAACCTGGCGCATATAACATAATTTCCATCCGAAAAAAAGAGAAAAAAAAGAAAGAAAAAGAATTAAAAAATTTTTAAAAAAATGATAGTTCATAACGTTTTGGGAGGAGAAAATAAATAAAAATTAATTAACGCGGTAATTTATGAAAGATCTGCAAACAGAAAAACAGAAAAGAAATATTAATGAGTGTTCATACCAACATGCTTTTAATTTCAGATGAATTTTGGAAATATATACTTGACATAAAATTATATCTATCTTATAGAGAGTCCCATACACCATCTCAGAATGCAAGGCGCATGAGTAAAAACTTTCATCTTTGCAGAACAGTTTGATGAAAGTACAGGTTGAATTAAAGTTTTCAGAGTTAAACATTTTAGATGCACAGTTAACATTTTTCTTGTTTATTCAAGAAAATCAAATAAGGCAAATTGAAAATTTGATGCAGGGTCCTTAGTCATGAGGATCTGTCAAAACAATGTGATGGGACACCCCAATATAATTATAATAGGGTGTAGTCTTGTTTGCCAATATTTTTCCCCCGTTTTTTTTCCTGTGATATTTTCTTGAAGCGGTCTCCTGAGGCCGCTGGATTGATGGGCAGCGGATGGAATCCATTGCGCTCCATCTGAACTGAGAGAAGCGGTTCGTTGGATCAAGGGCAGCGGATGGGGATAAAAACGGGTCTAAAGTAAGACCTCCAATAAAGCTAATGAAAACTAACCTCAACAAAGTAAATAATTAATTTCCGTCTGTTCATACCGGTGTTTTGGAGGGTATTAATAGGTTAACAGACAAACAGACATTTTTAGCATGAACACGCTGTGCTTAAGATCGTTCAGAAATTCATCGATGGACCGATGAATTTCATCAGCTTTATTGGATGCATTTCACAGGGTTATCGGTCCGGAGAATTCTAGAACGCTCTTTATCAGTCAGAAATCTTTCAAAATGTAGAGCGGTGATACCATACCTGACGAATACATCAAAAATGCTAAATCATAAGGCGAATTTTCGCGATCGAATATCATAAACAATACCAACCTAACTACATATTCGAGGAAACTCAATTGTGTTTTCGGGGCATCGATGGCATCAATTCAATTTAGAATTCACCTCCGGACTTGAATTCAAGATCGAATCGATGCCATTGATGACTGAATACACCGAAAAATTTCGAAAAACACGATCCAGTTTCGTGTCTTCCACTGTTGTCATGCATAGGTTGGCAATGGTTTTGTCGAATATCATCGAATATATTTGTCGCGAAAATTCGCCTATAATAATTTTGCGATTTCAAGTCAAGTAAAAATATTCCAGTGATTTCTTAAAACAAAGAACTTTTCAATGGTTGTTGATTTCATGGGCCTTGGAGAAACAACCAAAATTCTAATGATATTCTAGAGGAACATAAGTCAGGCAGGACTTCAAAGGGTCTGTTGCAAACTTTAGCTGCAGCATTACAGAGGGTAGTCTCTTCCAAAAAATTGCATATAAATCACATTGAAAGCATTAAAAAACACTCAAAATCTACTCATTAACCCATCAATGACGTTTCAAGAAAATCCCAGGATGTCGATCGAACGAGGGAGTCAACCCTGCATTCATGCACCAAGAGCACCAAAAGATGGCCGACAACAGCAATATATGTTGTTGATTAGAATGTGAACACTGCCGTAAACGTACATCTCATTTCCTCATAGTACCTACATTTTCTGTCATTCTGTGTGTTTTTCCTGGTAAATTTTACTTCCTCATAAATGTCTGTGATTTCTATGGTGAACGTATCATCTTTTGTGTCGATTTGCCTGAATTCTGAAAACGGAACGTCAGACAAGTACCTACTTTGCAAAATCCTGTAGGCGGCCATCTTTGCTGCTTGCAATGCATGCAAGTAGTTGCTTCGCCATCTAGAGCTTTCCTTGGACCATCTTCTGAGGGTTAATGAATGGATTTTAAGACTTCTTGATGCTTCCTGCATGATTTTTACAGGATTTTATATCAAAATCGACCCTCCCAAATGCTGCAGCAAAAGTTTTCAACAGACCCAATAGGCCACTCAGTTTGTTCTTTTTTCTCAGACTCTAAAAGAGGAGGTGTTCCTTGGCAGCGACTAGCTTCAAGCGAAAGTCATTAGTGAGTACAGTGGCTACAGGGATTGAATAATGAAATTCTCTGGTTTCTTGCCCGATTTTCTTTAGCAGTTTTCCGTAAGCTGCCCAAACTTTTTCAGCTTTCTTTTCATTTTGTAAAATGCCCTAAAATTTCAAAACTTTTCAGGTTTTCCAGGTCTGTAGCATCCCAGTAAACCGTGGCATCAAAACAGTACATCGCTCACACCTGACGAAGATCTACAAATTGAAAAGATTTTTCTTGTGAACAAAACTTTAGGCATTAGATTAGGATTTGATAGGGTCAATACTTACAACTAGGCGCAGCAGCAACTTCAAAACGTCTTTGAAGCTGATCATTTGAGAATTTGACAAATGCCTCGTACTGTTCCGATAATTTTTGATAGAGGATGCGGTCATATTCTTCTCTTATTTGTAATTCTCTATCGTGTATCATTCGCTCACATATTAAACCAACCTAAAATGAAAAGTTTTCATTAGAACAATGTATGATGCAACTACACAATCAGACTAACCTCAGATTACAAATAATTCATCATAATATACTTAAGTTGTGTTTGTTGGTAAAAAAAAAAAAAAAAAAAAAAAAAAAAAAAAAAAAGAAGAGGATTCCCTTGGCTTCTCATAAGAATTTAGTAAATGTGCAAAGACAAACGGTTCAAAAATGTAAGCAAAAATAGCAAAGTAAAGCATCATCAGAAAGGAGGACTTTTTCCCGCAAGAGCGCAAAACGTTCCCAAACATCGGAAGTTTCATATGATCAGGGATTTTATCCTCCCAGAAATCACAAAAAATTTCCTACAAACATTTGAAAAGTGATGTTTTTTGGCTTATTTTAACATTTTAACACCTAAAAAAGCGCAAAATGATTGAAACAATCAAAATTTTGAAGAAAAAAAAAATAATGTTAACGGAGCAAATTTCCTCTAAGTCACAACAATTTCTTCATTTTCCCAGAAATTTCCTTCATTTCACACAATCCACGGATTGCTAGATTGGGCACATTTTGCAACCCTGTTTTCCAGATAATCTAGTTTTGAGATGAATGCATTTGAAGTTTAAACTTGGTTTCACTGACTTCCAATTAGATGAATTAATTCAGTTTTTTCCCTTAAAACAAAACTAATTTTCTTATACAATCAACTGTCAACCTTGTATCCTTCCTAGAATTGTTTTTCTTTCCTCGTTGAAAGAAACGAGAAAAATTTCTTTCTTTCCTATTGAATAAATTAGAAAGATGAGAAACTATATTTATGAGACGTCCTGAATCAAATCGGGGCTCAACTTTGAAGCACTTGGATGGAACAGATGGAATGAGCACACGTCTGTAACTCCTGCATTATGTCATATAGAGCTCTCGCATTTTGAATGTTGGGTTGATGAATTCTGACCAGTAGCGGTGCCTGATTCCAAAACGCATAAAAATAAATCCGAAAGCTATTGGCTATTAACAAGTGGTAACTTTTTGCTAAACAACCTTTCACTGATCCATTATGATAAATTTCCGAAGCAGGCACCGCTACTTGTCACAGCCTGTCAACCCAACATTCAAAATGCGTGAGTTCTAGTAATTTAAGGCAATCAAAACCAACTACTTTCTATGGGAGCCGACAGATCCCCTCCCCTATTCACAGAAAAATGTGTATCATCAGATGAAAACTTACTTGAGAAAGGGTAAAAAGAGGTTTGTCAGGATGTGTGGTGGCATTAGCAGAGGCAAAAGCATTGGTTGGAGATCCAGGCGAATCCGTCACACAATCGTTTGATGAGTCATTACTGTTGGAGTCACTGTTTGGGTTGAAATGCAACTGTTTCCTGCGGTGCAGTCTTCGAATTTCTTCACGTACCCGTGCAGCCATTATTTCTAAAAAGAGGTAAAAAAAAATAAGATATTAAAAATATTATTCTGTTGTAGAAATAAAAATATAATAAAAGTCTATTGTGAGATGGTCACAGAGTTTAATTACATTCTGCAGACACAAAGGCGGATCCAGAAATCTGGCAACTGTGGATTCTTCTTCCCATTTGAATGTATGAAAAACAATCAATTAGTAAAAGGGCCATGATCGCCTCTAGAATCGATTGTTTCTCACGTGTTCAAATGGAATAAATGTATGGTTGCCAAATTACTGGATCCGCCCCTGAGAAGACATGCACCACTTTCAGACTCACATGAACTCCAGTGAGACTGAACTGACTGAAAACGATAAAAAAGTATTTTTTGTTCTTTGGTTTTCAATTTGCCATAATGAAATCACTCAAATTTTGAATCAATTAATCAAGTCTCCGAGAAAACATGGTTTCCTGTAAACACAGATGATTGGAAACTATGGAGGTCGAGTTAGAGGTTGCTTGGTAAAAATCAGAGTTGGGCAAATGGGACTCGAGTACTGAGGTTGAACTGCGGAGTACTTCCAGTATTCGAACTGATTCTACGAGTACATTTTGTACTCAAGATTCAGGCAGTTTTCAACCTGTTATTACAGAGTGATCGGGAACTGTTTTTTCAAAAATCAAGGGTAACCTTTGTCAACCATACTACACAGTGACTGAAAATCACTTTATTTGGAGTTAGAAAACTGTCCTCTTCCCAAGTGCAAAATGTACTCGTAGAGTCAGCTGGAGAATAAAATGTGCTCGTGGAGTCAGCTTGAATACTGGAAGTACATGACAGTTCAACCTTAGTACACTGAATACTGGAAGTACATGACAGTTCAACCTTAGTACACGAGTCCCATTTGCTCAACTCTGGTAAAAATACAACTAATCAACTCACATAGTAGAACAAAACACTTTAAAAGTCAAGCAGTCTCCGGATAAAGGGGTCAAAAAACAATGGGTGCGCTCATCCCGAGAAGTGTGCATAGTGAGTAAATGAAGGTATTTAGC
Organism: Trialeurodes vaporariorum; assembly: GCA_011764245.1. Taxonomy (NCBI): domain Eukaryota; kingdom Metazoa; phylum Arthropoda; class Insecta; order Hemiptera; family Aleyrodidae; genus Trialeurodes; species Trialeurodes vaporariorum. The sequence continues at coordinate 87,552,781 of VMOF01000111.1, read as the reverse complement.
TGAAGAGCACTCCTGTTGTTTCAAGGTAGATAGCTTAAAGCAGAATGGTTCTGTTGCAAACTTTTGCTACAGCGCTATAGAATGTTCAATATCATGTAAAATCGCGTGAAAAGTCTATTGGTGGCATCAGAAAGTCATGAAATGCGATAATTAACTCACAAGAGACGTTTAATGAAATCCAAGATGGCGGTAAAATATCGAGCAACCTGTATGCATGCACCACGAACATCCAAGGATAGCCAACCTCACAATATCGATCACACCCAATCACTAAATAAACACATAACCTCTGAAGCTGTGAGGTTGTCAACGTTGGCAATCCTTGGATATTAAAGGTGCATGCATACAGATTGCTCGATATTTTACCGCCATCTTGGATTTAATTAAACGTCTCTTGTGAGTTTATTATCGCATTTTTTGACTTTCTGATGCCACCAATGGACTTTCCGGGTGATTTTACATGCCATGAAACACTCTTTATCGTTGTAGCAAAAGTTTGCAACTGACCCATTGCAAGAGCTGACTTGTAATTTGCTAAAATAACCTCTTCCCATTATTTTTCTCAAGGTGTTCTGAAGCGAACAAATAAAACCTGGAGTTGAGTGAACCACAACAACCGAGAATTACTAGTCCATGAATAAATAAAAATTAGACTCAGGACAAAGAGCTGATGGATCGAAGAGTATTACCCAATCTCACTGGAATGGCAAGACCTAGACTGGACTGAACAATAAGGGTATTATTGACGCAATACAATCATAATAAGCTCCGTCATGATCACCCTGCTGTCTGGCCTTCCTTTGGATCCGTTTTGACAGAACACACACACCACACTGGCAATGGTTTCAGAAGAGTAGACGCAGCTTACCAATAATCTTTGGCTAATTTTCAACGTTTCATTCCTTTGAATGAAAAAAAAATTGTCTGCAACTTTGACCTTATAATTTTATACAGACTCAGTAAAAAGCCAAATTGCTTGGATTCATTTACATTTTTTCTTATAATGTAATAACAGAAATAACACTGGAAAATTCCAAAGATTATTGGTTGGGTGCATCTAAGTAATCTTATGAAACGACCTTTAGTGGCAAAGAAAAATGCAGATCTTCACTGTGATACATTATGTTCCACTGTTCCTTCGTGTTTTTATTAAAAAATCAGTCTTGTCTCACTCTGCAATCTACTTTTACGTTTTCAAGGGAGCTTCACAAAGAGATTTTTAACTTCCTCTTCATTCACTAGGGCGATTTGAGGTATCAACCACAAAAATAAATAGATCAATAGATAGATAGATAGATAGATAGATAGAATCCATCTGTCGCCCCAGCTGCAGTCTTAGCTCTTGAGCAGGTCTTTCACTGCAAAGGACACACTTCTGGGAGGCTCCTTCATACCCATTCAAGCCATTTGGTCTGACAAGGATGTCAGTGGAACTGATCATCATCCAATATCGTGTTCGTTGATGGGCACTCAACTCCCATGTAAAGACTCACTTAACTCAGAAAATTGTTAGGTCAAAGAATTCAACAAGTTTTGGGGGAAAGACAGGGTGCAAGGATAGGAAAGAGCATGGTGGACTCTGAAAATACAAAATAAATTTCTCACAAACAAAAGACCATTCTTAACTTCTTCACCAATCAACGGTTTTAGTGCGAAATCAACGGTTATCAACCACAACAAAACACTCATCGGTCACAACTCGCGTAGCGTTGCAAACTATCTCGCTCACTCTCCTGTGACCCTCATGTACCCCTATCTCTTTCTGGTTTAAAAATTTGCATACAAAGCACAAGGCAACAAGGCCTTGTTTAACAACATATTATTAACAAAATTGTATTAAAATGACTCGAGGATTTCATTTCTGCCAAAAAATTTCACTAGAGATATCTCGATGTATGATTTTTGAAATGAGAGTGCGATACCAGTACTTGGGGGCTGCGTGAGAGCCAGAGAGACAATTTGTCTTCATTTGGAACACTCGTCACCAGATGACATCATCACTAAAACAGTCTATAGGTACTAGGTGCAACGCCTTCTCTTAAACCAGACCACCTTATCAGTCTCTTTGGTTAGGCTGTTGGATTTAGATCAAATAGCCAACGACATACGAGTCCGTTACGACATACAGCTTCTCCTAAGTGTGCCCGCGCTGCAGATGCTAAAAATAAAATTAAATGATATCCACCAAGCTCAAGGTGACTGATTTCAGACCAACTACGGACTTATTGGGGAAGAAAAATAGAGAGACAGTCAAATTTAGATCACGTTTTTAGAAGACAAAGATGATAAAGAATAACGTGAAAATTATACAATTGCAACGCAGTCCTCAACGCGATGTTTTCCTCACAATAAGAAAGCTACTTACTATTGATGAAACCTTAAATTTCAAGGTTTCCTCCAACTCTTCTCAATTAACAAAGTCCATGAACAGGCTTTCCTCAGAGAAGCTGACACAATGGACATCATGTTAAAGGTTTAGGTGAGTATGGTCTTTTTACTACCAACAAGTTGACAGGAAACAAGACAGTAAAATTCTTAATTTCTATAAATCCATCAAGTGTTCCAGTAGTCATACTTGGGAAGTTACCTGATGGTTCAACGTAGTGCAAGTCATGATGTTATAATCAAGACCAGTATGGGCTTGTCAACTTATTGTGGTTAGGTTAGTTTGCCTACACAGCAAAGGAAATTTGGTAAAACCATACCGATTGAAAAAAACAAAGAAAAGAGAAACTGTACTGCCAAGAGCAGTATTTAAATAAAACACCAGCAGATATTTGAGAGGAGTGTGAGCAAATTGATACAGGCATGCTGGGATAAACTGCCAGCGCATCTGTAATACGAGCTCTGCGTTCATCAGATCTACGATCTACTAGAACTAGAGCTGTTGCTGAGCAATAAATAAGAAATTGGAGAAAAGAGGAGATGAGTTGAAAGTTTCCCTGCTCAAAAGACAGACCAAACAATAGAACAAAGAAGCTCAAGGGAGCAGTAGACAACAAAGTGTTATCTCACAGCCTAAACAAAGTTGACGAGGCTAGATTCAACGCATTCCGCAACCCCTGGTGCGCAGGGAAGGATGACTTTTCCAAAAGAAGAAAATTGCGCAGGAGTACATTATAGGTGAGATTTGCAGGCGGTTGGTTAAAGATTGGGGAAAAAATGAATTATCCTATTGAATAAGTGAGAACATAGATTCAGTGACTAATCATTGGAGGGGACCAAGTGGGAGCTTACAAACCTGGTGTCAATTTGGGGCTCACTTCGCCAAAAGGTGAGGCATTGCACTCTTTCGAAGTTGTCGGGGGCGAACTTGAGGGCGAAACACACATTGGAACGCATCTCTGCCTCTTCGTCGGACGACCGTGATTATGCACTGGATCAAAATCTAATGATCTTTTGAGTGTAGCGCAGGCCATTTTATCCTAATGACGTTCCAGAGAACTAACGAAGTTAACCAGGTTTCCACGGATCACTAGATGCGAACTAGCACACTGCACCAGACTGAAATTTAGAAATTTAACGGAAAAAGTGTGTAAGATAAAAAACAAATTAAAACGTTAGAAGATTCCGTGCAATTAGTCTCTCACTGTGCTGACAATGGTATATGACCTGACGAAAGCTAATATGGCTTCCACTGAACTAAAACTATCGAACAAGGTGATCGATAGTACTTCGATATAATGCAAGTTCTATCGAATCATATCGAACTTCGATAGGATGCTATGCGATTTAACAGCTGATCCGTTATGGAATTTATTCCACGCACTGTTGCAAGATTGTAAAATTATATATTACGAAACAATACCCTGAATTTAATAAAAGGGCTGTGTAATAAATACAGCCATGTAGTTTCGCCTAGGTTTCGCCGAAATACAACTTTAACAAAATAAAATTATTGTAATTTTACATTATATTACAAACACATCTGTTCTTAAAAACGTATTTCGCCTGTGAAACCTGCAACATTTGTATGTGTTATTTCTATTTGTTTTAAGAAGTTTCACGCGTTACGTCAGATTGTTTGAGGGACAAAATGATAACAAATATAGCTTATTTTGAATACCTATCTAAATACCTATCTAAATATCTAAATATCCGTTTCATTTTAAATTTTTAGTGTCTAAAAAATTAATTTAATTCATTCGCGCCGCTTTAGTTAAGTATAAGAAAAGAAAAGAAAAAGTAATTCACGTATATAAAAGAAAATGAATATTTTTAAATACTTTTTCTGCTCTATATTATTCCATACTTAATCAGAGAGGTCCATTGTTTTCTTCACAATATTTGTTTCGTCTGAAGCTACTATGAAATCTGAGATGAAACGTCTCTCAGAAAATTAAACTTTCATTCAAATTTGCCGCGGGAGGTTGAAGAGCCCCTCTCCCCCCCCCCCATTGAAACCTGGGGGCCCCCGCCCCCTTCTATACCCCTATATTCATTAATGAACAATTTTATTGTGGGGGGCAATCTTTCCAATCTAATAATGAATATGACGTAAATACACCTTGCCTAAATTTGGCGTAAATAATGCAGACTGGCAACAACGCTAAAAGTTGTTCACTGTTGCCAGCGAATGCCAGCATGGCTGACCCTTCTGATCGATGGGGTTGTGCAATGTGCATTGTTATTTGTACCTTGATTTGTCACTTTTACGACTGCTTACGAGTCACGATCAACATACGACTTCCAGTCTGATATTCCTACCTACTTACTTACTTACTTATCAGTAACCCTCTTATTTTATTACTTATTAACCCTTTCCAGCTAGGTGGTACAGCATATGTACCATTTTCTGGAACATGGGTTTCAATGGAATATAAATGGACATTTTGCAAAAACATGTGTGACCCATCAAACGTCTTAGAAAATTGTCCTCTTTTAAACGGTCTAAAAAAATCTCGAAAAAAGTCAAATTCCAAAATGCGTGCTGGAATTAAAGGGTTAAGTGGGTAAATATTCTATATGTACTCCAATATTTCATTTTCTGCAAAAATGTTGAACATTACTATCAAATACCTACCATTCTTCAATAAAAAATAATTTCCTATCAACACCCAACAAACTTTTATTTGGCTTTAAAAAAAAAAAAAAAAAAAAAAAAAAAAATCCACAAGCATTGACTTTGGATACCAACCATATGAAAGTTCATACTCACCTACTCTACTAACTTCCTCATAGGAAATGAGTCTTATTCTGTGCAGTACGTACTTGTCGTTTTTCATTTTTACTGTCCCACGTGCTCGGTTGAAACAAAATATCATTGTAGCTACGTTAGGACGTTAGGTACTTCCTCAAATTTCTATTGAACCACTCGCCATTAAAAATATCTTATTAGTCGGTAGGTAACTACTAAGTAGGTAAGTATATACATATTTAATGATAGTTTCTGAAAAATCCGGTCCAAAGCAGGAGAAGGCGAAGAATTTACCCCTCCTCCAGTCACAAAAGCGCATGGATCATACAGTGAAAAAATGCCCTCTTCAGAGACAATAGAGTCTGAATATTATTATGTAGTCCTGCTCAAGGACTTACCCCCAAAAAAAATACGTGAGTTCAGTCGACTCCTTTCATTTAGGTAGGTAGGCAACCTGCAATACTTATCACAATGAATTTAAAGCATTGAAGGAGCCCTACCTGAGTCAAAATCTAAGGAGTTGACTGATTATTTAAGAAAGAGTATGAGGAGTAGGTACCATTTAATTCGTCGACTGTATAAATCCCGCTTATTTTTCTGAGGTGACCCTTTTTTCAGAGACTTCAGTTTCTCGTTGAGATTAAGTATTTAAACTCATATCTAGATCAGTAGGTCCTATCAAACGCAAAAGTTTTGGCAGACAAGAATTTTCACCAAGCGAAGGAAGGAGGCATGAAATGTTACCTTGCGGTTGAACTTTTGTCTTAAAGTTTTGACTTGCATTACCAATGGAAAAAGTGGACAGAAGTCTCATATCCCATAAATTCGACCATCTGCAATTTTTTGCGACCTTTCATGCCTCCGTCTTGCTTTCAGTGAAAATTTGTGACTGCCAAAACTTTTGCGTTTGATAGTACCTACTGATCTAGATATGAGTTTAAATACTTAATCTCAACGAGAAACAAGGTAAGCCCCTGTCATAGATACAAAACCATATGCATAATAAAGCGTTGATTGGTTTCCGATCATCTAATCAAATTTGTTTGTTGATCATTCAGCGCTCACTTACAGCAAACCACTTTGAATATGAGACAAGGGCTATAGAGCCTAAGTCAAAAGTAAAGGCACAGCTCACAGGTAATCTTTGGCAAATTTTCAATACATATTCATTCCTACAAATCCAAACAAAATTTACCTAGTCCGCGTATAGGCTCGGAAAACAGTAGGATTCGCACTTTTAGAAGGAGATCTTAAAATGCTTAGTGTCAGTCAAAATAATTTGAGGCAATCACCGAAAGTCACGAAAGAGACAAGGTACTAGATTCCCCTGCCTCACTATGGGAGAGGACCTCCATGTCATTGATTGGCTGAGACCAGCTAGGCAAGCCAATCAAGCGCATGGAGGTACCTTGAGCAATGCCGAGAAGAGCCGAGTTCCTACTTTCTCCGCTCACCGCTAGAGTTGAGGTCCCCTGCACCCTTCAAAGCTTTCAGAGGTTGTTACAGAGGCTGTTTACCTGTAAAAAAATTGACTGATATCAAAGCCACTCCATAGAACTGAACTTTAAAGGGTCTAGTTTACTATAAAGAAATTTGGTTATAAACTTTGTATCAGAAGATAGCTAAAAACTCGGATGAAAAAGTCAGCTCCTCTCATTTAAATACACGTCATTTCTCTAAGGACCTTAACGAAAATTGAAAAATAACTAATGAGACTGATGTACAAGAAAATGATGAAAGCAAGATATGAAATTCAAAAATTTATTGATAAAAACATACAAAAAAATATTGATTTTCAAATTGAAAACGTTAAATTAATTAGAACAAATACTACAAGAAAGAAGGCTCATAGTAATCAAAACACAATCAAAATCATGAAAATAAGAGACAAATATACAGCCAGTGGCGTAGCGTGCAATTTGGCAACGTTGAAGTTCGTCCATTTAAACTCAGGAAAAATATCAAAGTATTGGGCGTTTGGTGAACACCTTCGCATTCGACCTTCTACATGGATTTAAATGGACAACTACAATGTTGCCAAATTGCACGCTACGCCACTGTATACAGCGCGTCTGAACTACTTCCCATGAATCTCTCACGAACAAGCAAAAGAAGAACAATAAGTTAAACTAAAGATGAGAGAAACAATTTAATGAGTTTGGAGGGTCCAAAACTAGTAAAGGAACAGACAAAAAAGGGGAAGAGAACCTGTGACATTTTTCTTCTCAAGGCACTACTGATCAAAAAATTTAACATTTATTTTAAAGTTTCTTTTTGCTCTCTTTAGGTCTTACTTCCTTTCTCTATTCCATTCTGCCCTCAACAGAACTACACACTAAGTTGGTATTCAGTCAAGTTCATATTTTTTGACGTTCCTTCTAATAATAAGCTGAAAGGATTGAGGGATGCAATAGTGTCAAAGAGAGAAAATATTTTAACACTTACAGAGCCGCACTGTTATTTCACATGCCGTTTCCTTGGAGACCAGTCAACGGTGCCCTCATACGGAAAAAAATTGAACGAAATAGTCCTAGTGCTGCTCTATACTAATACACATGTAGTACATGTACTACGACTTTCAAAAGAAAGTTCCCTGATTGAAAAGTTTATTCTTTTAAATTTCAGCAACCTTTAAACAATTTTGTGGCTTTCAAGAGTTTCAGGTGATTCCATGGCAAACTCCTGAAAATTTTAATCCGATAGATGGCGTTACATGTCGCTGGCTCCGAAAATAGCCGTTTCTTGACGGTTTTCGGCTCTTTTCTCTGAACAGACGAATAATAGGCAAAACATCGGAATGTCAGCACCTGCTTAATTTTTTGCTTAATTTTTTGAGCCATAAACAGGCCAAATTGGTTCTAAAATAAGGGCATAACTATGCAAAGAAAAAATCATGTGTAATTTGGAGTTGTATCAGTAAAGATTACAGGTTTCTGTTTCCCCTGTAATCTTTACTGATACAACTCCAAATTAAACATGATTTTTTTTTGCATAGTTATGCCCTTATTTTAGAACCAATTTGGCCTGTTTATGGCTCAAAAAATTAAGCAAAAAATTAAGCAGGTGCTGACATTCCGATGTTTTGTCTATTCTTTGTCTGTTCAGAGAAAACAGCCGAAAACCGTCAAAAAACGGCTATTTTCAGAGCCAGCGACAAGAAACGCTATCTATCGGATAAAAATCTCCGCGAGTTTGCCATAGAATCACCTTAAAGGCCATAGTACACGACGAAAAACAATTGGTAACAAATGGAAATTTTTGCAGGGACACACATGTAAAGTCTTTGGCATTGAAAATGTTAAAGAGTGATTTCGTTCATTTACTTGACAGCTTCTTTTAGGTACAGCTGAATCATGGTTCAATGCTGCCTGACCACTCGCGCAATCAGGATCTCTTCCATCTCTCTCATTTCCCATTTGAATGTTTCAGTAGGAAAAGGACAGAAAGAGGGGGTTTTATCCCCTTATCCATCCTTGTCTGACACATGTTTCTTAATGGAGAAAAGAGAGAGATGAAGGAGCTCTTGTTGCACTACTGTGCCTAACCAACTCTGCAAAAAGCTGTATGGGTACTAAAATCAACTCACTCGGCCCACTTTACAACCTTCGCACAATGCTTTTACATTAATCTGATTATACTTGATCAGAATGAGGGGGGGGGGGATACAAATTTAGTGGTGGTTCGCCGTTTTTCTTGAGTCTTTATGGTACCCTGAAAATGAAAAATTCTTACACTTGGTCTTTGTAACTGAGAAAATAGAAAAATTGAATTATGATAATTGGAAAAATGATACAACAAGCAAAGAACTTAAAAATACTGTAAACTTACAAATAAGTGAAGAAAATTAAGGCCAATTATAATGATAAATTTTAAAGGTAAATAAATATCAACTGATTTCAATGTTTTGGTGCTTAAAATGGAGATTAAAATTTAAAGTGTCAATGAACAACAGATTTTAGATTTTTTTTAATAAACAAATTATGCTACGAGCAATTTAAAATAAATACTAATCACCAAGTCACTTTGCATTTTTTTGGGTTATTTTTTATGTATGTATTTTACACTCACGAGTATTTTTATAATTTTTTTTTTTCCCCCTTCAACGCACCGTAATCTTTTAAAGCCTTCTTACAATATATTATATTACTTTAGGGTCTTTAAAGGCCCAGTAGCACCCACAGGTTCAGTAAAAGTAGTAAAGTTCCGCTACCCAAACCCATTTTTCACTATAATTATACTTCAAAACAAGTGACTGGACTGAGAATATGAAAAAAGTAAAAATCATGCTAGGAGAAAATTTGTCGCTGCTCATCCCATCTTGAGCCTCAGAGAAATCTAAAAGTGTTCTTCGAGGGGATCAAAATATTGTTATTTGAGAAGAATTCCTACCGAAAAGTTATCATGGCCCCAAAAAGTCCTTAAGAAATGTATGAGAAGTGGCCCCCTGAGGTTTCAGCATAAAAGAACAAATTTTCCCTAATTTGAACACATATGAACTTTGACCACCCGAAAAATTTTGATTTTGAAGTTTTAGCAAGCTATTTCTTCCAATTAATTTTTTCACCCGAGGACTTGTCCTCTTGAAAATGTTACTCGCCAATTCAAAATTAAAATCTAATGACATTCCGCCACATTCCGTTTATTTTCTGTTGAGATATTTGAATGTTTGATTCTTTCTTAGATGGAAAATAGTCTTTCTTAAAGATAGGTCCTTCTGTGAATCATCAGTATTTTTTCATTCATTGCAGAAAGTAAATTTTCCGCTTGAAATAAAAGACTGAGTATTTTAAACTGAATTGTTATTTTATATGAGACTTGTTATTACCTACTAAATCACCAAAGAATGATCTCTGCACATATTTAATGCTGTTGATAAAAAAAAAGAGAGAGAAAAAAAAGGATTACTTCTTGTGCGCCTAGTCTTAACTATTTAAAGCCATTTTCTAAAAAAAATAACTAGTCAAAAATAAAAACCACCCTTAGTGTAATTTCAACGCTAGTAATTATGACTAGTAATGAACTCCAGTCCAACCTGAGTTGGTTAGGTATACCTCTATTGCATAAACACAGGTTGGCAACCCTGAAATGAAAATTCTAGCAAAACTGTTGCTAACGTACTAGGTAAATTACGGAGTTCTCACATTTTTAAAATTTATTTTGTCCTCAACTTTTTTCACAGTTTCTCAAGAGGAACAGATCAACAATTTATTGGAGAGAACACGCTGAAAATTCATGCTATTGTAAAAGAACTCTCACATCCTTCCAATTTTTTCATTAAGGATTCTCTTGATTTTCTTTCAGCTTTTAAAGACGTGATCAAAACTTCCTATGTTTTTAAAGTTGCTGATGACTCAGAGGCACAAAAGATTCAGGGCAGGGCCGGATCTAGGAAGGGAGCAGAGAGTGCAAATACACCAATTGGCTCATTCCGCTTTTTTGGACGGGACGAAACGAGATGCGATAGCGGGAAGTAATTAATCCCATTGGTTGAAACGGAGTCACGTGACAGATTTGAAGTTGTTAGAGTCGTTTCAGCACAACTCGGAGTCATTTGAACGATTCAAATGACTTAAAATCTATCACGTGACGCCATTTAAACCGATGGGACTGATCGATTCCCGCTATCTTATCTCATCTCGTCCAAAAGAGCAGAATCAACTCACAAGCGGAAACTTGTAGAGGGCGACAAAATGATGGTGAACAAGCAAAAGATTAAGATGGAAAAAAATTCATCACTTTGCAAAATTTTCTGTTAGAGGGCAGCAAACTTTTAAATTCAGAGCAAAATGAAACCGTTGTCACTCATTTGAAATTTTCTTTGAGAGCAGCAATTTTTTCAACACCTCTTAGAAAACCTAGATCCAGCCCTGAATAACAGCATACTTCGAACTTGAAATGATAACTGCCTTTATTTCTGAATTTTACATTTTTCTTTTGGTTTGATGCTTGAATTTTTAATAACCTAGCAGTCTAGGTTTTAAGTCTCAAATTTTGAGAGAAAAAATTGAGAGAAACCTACGTTTCAGTATGTACATGATAATAATAATAGAAAAATGTCAATTAAAATAATAACAAGCACAAAATAACAATAAGAACATTATCAAAAATAATTAATAAATAAATTATTTGATGGTCAGTCAGTACCGCTGCAGTTGTTCTGGTCCAATGATTCTAATCTGATTTTACTGACAAAAAACAAAAAAACGGGCATTTCCTTACATCTTTGAGCCTTATTCTCGGACACCTCAGAATACAATCTATTCGGACACACAGATCCTCCCACAGATCTACAAGTCATTTTAGGGGTAACAGAGGGCAGTAAAAAGACCATTAATTTCAATGAGGGCTATGATTACCTATTAAACAAACATTGAATGCAGCAGTCTTAGATTTTTGTTTGCGAATCACAACTGGTCAGACTTGAGAGCTGTTTCACTACAGATCTACTCAGTTCACATGGTGTGGAGCAAAGGCTCGACCCAACTGGAACTTTCAACTCTGTCGCATTGTGTCATGTCATAGCCTTGCATCTTGTTAGGAGCCAGGCTTTGGAGCTAGTAACTTTTTCCAAAAAGTGGACTCAATTGAGTTTTATGATTTTTCAAATATTTTGTTGAAAAAAGTATGAAAAATCTTGTCTGACTAGAATGTAGAAAGTCGATTCAAGCTGTCTTTTGATTCAAGCAAAAAACTCCCTTTGGAATGGCAAGTAGACATTTTGTAACTGTACTCACAACAGTCAGTTCTCTCCCTAAAAATGCCAGACTCGATGATACTCGTAATCTTTCGTATAATCTTCATAGAAGAACTGCATTTTTAATATGACTAAGTTTTAGTTGTCTAGGTGCAACAGCTACTATCGAACTAAAAGTTTGGTAGTCAGAAGAGACCTGATCAGTGATCACAGTGCGTTTTTTTCTTTGCAGCAAACGCTGCGATGGTAAACGCCTTCATTTCTCGAAGTATGCAATTTCATCGCATGAATGAATTCCTGACTGCTTACACCAAAAATTGAAGGCGTCCTTGCTGAATGACAGCTACGCGGGTGAAAGTGGGTTGTGAAAACGTGAGATATACATTTCTTAAGTAATAACCCTAAAATAGGAGTTTAGGTTTTGAAAAAAATTAGGACATGAAAATATTCTGAATGGATTAGCAAGCCAATATTTTTTGCGCATCAGAATTTAAATGTTTTCACCCTTAGTTAAAAAATTGTGAATCAAGGGATGGCAGCTTCAACAAAAGGAAGACTCAAATAGATGAATTTTTGTATTAATTTAAATAGTTCACTACTTGACAGGCCATTTCCTTAATTTCAAATTGCAGAAAAATTTCCACAGCTAAGCTCAAAATTGGTTCATGATACTAACTTTAAAAACTGTTGAGCAGTTGTTCACTAATTAGTTTAATTAAAACCATGCGATAAAATTGAAAAAGAAGGGCTGCCAATGCAGATCAAACTTGTCTTTGGTTAAAAACTGACAACTCCACTGCACCATGTCTAGCAAAATTCAATTACCAATGCTATTCCCTCATTTTTCATTGATTTCTTCTCACTAGCGTTTCCTCTGAATTTTCAGGCTTCATTTCCGGTTCCAGGAGCAATCTAATCATGGCAATCAAATCCCTATGCTGAATCATGGGTTTTACCTCAGTCAATCAGAGCAAAGTGGAATTAACTGCACTGAAATTGTTTAGTCCCTATATTTTACGTTACCACGATGTCATTTGACATCAATGAGTTTTGTAGGCTGTATCACAGGGGTCCGGCTGGTGCCAAAAATCAAACTCGCGTACAGTCAAAATTTAGCCTAAAATAAACCCGATTTTGAAGGGTTAAGGCATTCCCCTGATAGTGGGCGGCAACAAGATAATTAAACCGATTTCAAAAAAGTTTGACTTTGAAATTGATTGAAATTTTGAGGATTTTTCTTAGATGCCTCTGATTTCCTGAAAAAATTGCGGTTTTCTCAGACTCTAGACATCCTGCTGCATCTACGTAAATAATTACAAGAAGAGGATAAAAGGCGCAAATGATTCATACATAAAACTAATCATTATGATCTAAGTTCCATGAACAAGAATCATAAATGTTGTGCCAAACAACAGGCTTCAATGGGTAGGGCATAAAATAATTTGGATCCCTCTTCATAATTAAGGATTTAAGGATTTAAGGATTTAAGGAATTTAAGGATTTAAGGTTTTTTTTTTGAGTAGGGTATGAGAGACTGAAAATTCTTGCTGATTGTTCTGATAAAATTATAAACTCTAATAATGAATATGTTCATGCAACTGTATTTCAAGCAACTGAAAAGGTTTTAATCTGCCTCAAACCGCGAACTACCTAAATACCAAAAGTGTGGTAGAGGAATTGCCTGCACCCTAAGACTCAAGTAAGCCCTCCTGGGGTCTCCAATTCCAATACACCTCTAAAATGGGCTGTCGTATCGGTCTGAATTTCCCTTTTTCTGTTGAAAAATGTAGTCTTAAACAAGAGAAAACATGATTGCTTTCTATTTTCTCTTCAGATGAATAAAAAGGGTGAAAATAAGAGATGAAATTTGAACCTTTTGGAAACGACCTGTTTTGGCAGGAAAGGCTAAGGTGACTCGCTATGTCATGACTTGCACAGCCAAATAAAGAAATAATGAGAACAGCAAGGTTGGCTACGGCTCTGTTGAATTCTTCCAGCATGGCAGCTAAGCGGAAATTTGTTTTATTTTTCAATTGGTACTTATACACTCTGATTAGGGTTCGTACAGATCAGTAATACAGTTTTATAATCTACAATTCTACAATCTTTAAGCAACTTTTGTTTTATTTAGACAAATTTGAGGCTTTACAGACAGTAGCTCATCAACCAATAAAAGGCACCCCCTCGTGGACAAAAGCCCTCAATTCACTCAAAAAAGGGTTTATTTTGCCTCCCTTCAAAATGTATTTTACAGCATGATGGAAGGGCGTTAAAAAGCTGAACTGAAATATTTCTAATATTTGATGATAGTACCTAAGTGAATCTTTCAGATGTTATAACGTTATGCCTGATCTTGGGGCTGTGTGAGGGAGATAGATCTTCTAGTACAATAACCTTGTTCAGAATGGCATTTGTTAAGCTTTCAAAAATAAAAAGGGAGGGAAGGGTAATTTTTTTTTTTTTTTTTTTTTTTTTTAAATATTTCTTTACAAGGATTGTTAAAAGGAAGATTAAACAATAATTGAAGTTTTTTTTTTTTTTTTTTTTTTTTATTCAATAAACAAACTATTTGCACAGAGGCTTCGAAATCGAACCCATACCCCTTTACGTGCAATTTGCTTGATTATTGTTAATCTCACTTTAAATTAAAGAGAGTTGAAAGAGCCTGAAATTTCCCTGCTGTTCAATAACATCATTTTCCTGTTCCAGCAGAAAAGCAAAAAATTACAAATTCTTGCATAAAAACTCCAATATTAAAAATGCAAAAATCAGACTTTATATGCACAAATCTGTAATTTTTTGCAGTCTCTTTAGTTTCTCGTTTCTCCACTCAAGTAGGAAAATTATGACATCAAACAGCAAATAAATTTCAATTTGACTCTTTTCAATTATATTACAGACCAGTGATATTCAAGCAAATCTTGTGTAAAGAGGGATGCGTTCGATTACTGCATAAATGCTGTGCCATAAGAATTCAATGGAACTAAAGCCTGCAACGCTAGTCTCATTCCTTCTCAGCTCGCCTATACAAATAGTGGCATAGCCAGCCACCTCAGTTAACTTAAATGTTTTCAATTTTGAGCAACTATGCACCCTTTTTCTCCACATTCCCGCTTCCAAATTCTAAAGAGAAAACATAAAGGATGAATGATATTTATTTTTGTCTATTTTCATAAAATTAATTTTAAAAAAATTGTGCAACACTTCCATTCCAGGGGCATATCAGAAAATTTTTGGTGGTGTCCATGGCTATTGTGGTGAGGGTCTTTCGCATTGTGAAAGCTTTCACACCATCACTGACAAATACAAAAGTATGAAAATAAATGATAACAACAATAGTTTAAATAAATTAGCTAAAGAATTGATCAAATGATCATTGAAGATTGGCAATGAATCAAATTAATTAAAACAATTGGGAAAAAAAGTTCAAAGCTAAAAAGCCGATGATTTGAAAGTTAACTCTAAAATAGATAATTTATAAATAAATTTAATTTATGATTATACACATATTAACAGTTTGTAACAAAGAAAAGAATATTCATAACACAATCAACAGTTTTCACAACGTTTCCCAAAATATGTTATTAACAATCTTATCATACAAGTTTACCATATGCAGAGTAAAAACTTTACAGATCAATCAACAAATGTCTTGGGAACTTGATGACGGGGGACCATTTAGATATATTCTTTTGATTAAATGACAAAAACAAATAAAAAAACAAAAAAAACAAATAGTTTAAAAATCAATAGAAGGGTAAAACACCCAGAGCTCACAATCAAAGATGAGAAAATGAACGTACAATTTTTCTCCTGCCTTTTCCGTCAAAAGTGTCATTATTTCGGTCTCCACCTTAATAATTGTTTCCAAATTTAATATTCAAGAAATGCTACAGTTCACGATACTGATGGCAATAGAAATAAATAAATAACGTGTAATTTTTTGTTGGAACTAGTATCAAGTTTAAAAGCACATGCTTTTGATCAATGATGCAATTTATCACCAAAGATAGAACGATACATTGTAATACCTAATAGAACCCTTTGACAGCAGAATACAACAATCAGAATGGAATTTTGGTTCATTTTGAAGCATTATTTTATAGTCGGCCATCTTGAATGGTTCAAAAAAATCCTCATGCAAAGTAATGCAAAAGACAGAGACAGAGATATGTCCGCCATCTTGAAAAGTCGCCAAAATAGACCGAAAAAATGTTTTCATCCAATTATATGGGAGTTTCCATAAAGATTGTATTATTCTGTGCTTTGATGATATTACGACAAGACTTCATTGATATTAAGATGATTCCAGGATCAATTAGATCGAACCGTGGACACCACATCGCGCTGCTCAATACATCAACAGTTTTTGGCTGAAATTGACAAATTTACGCTAAAAGCACACATTTGAGCAACATCAGCACCTTCAAGCATACTTCAGGCAGATACCCTGAAAGTTCCAAGCTGAAACAATCAAAAATGAAGCCGGAAATTCTGAAACACAAAAATTCCCTCAAGCCTCAACGAGTGCGAGTGAAGCAGATAGACACTCGCACTCACTCTCACTCACTAAGCTTATGGCGAAATGAATTTCATAATTTACAGCTTTAACTCTAAACCAATTTTACTCCTTATGGGCTTAAAATATCCATGAAAAATGTTTGCAGGAGCTGACGTTACTGGATTTTGCGTATTTTCTTTGGTTTCTGTTTAAAATGCCAAAGACAAGACTTTTCTCGACAGCAACTGGTGGCGCAATCTATCAGATTGAGATCAGGAAAAGTTTTGCCTAGAATCACCTTAAGTGCTTATCAACATTCTCAGATTGATTCAAATTGACTACTATACATTTCAACTGAAAGCAAGTCATTGATCATAGTAACAACTCGATAGTTAACTGTGAAATAACATATTTTGGAAAAGGTTGAAAGCAATTTCAACGAATAAATATAAATATATATTTTAATACAAACGATTTAAATGGTAAAAGTTGACAATACTGCTCGATCATTTTTTTAAACTGCATTTCTTCCCTTTCCAATTTTCTACTTTGATTAGTTTGGCATGATTCATGCTGAATTAGAAACTGTACAATAACATTACGATAAAGAGGAAAGAAAAATTTCAAGGCTAAATTTTACGATCCTTTAACTTTACTTTTTGAGAGTGGAGAAGGGAAGTCCTTGGAGAGAGAGAGTAAACTTTTCAGCTGCTGTTTCACTCTCTCTAACTTTGAATAGTGAGCTTCGAATGGAAAACTTGAGGAAGTTGACGTTTCGGACTGCATTGGTGGTAACCTATGAAGAGGAAGTAGAGGATCCCGTAGTCGAGTAAGATGCCTCTGCACATCAGCGACTTCATTCTTTAGTCTATTGTACTCATTTAAATCCAAACCTGCTTTCCTTGCATGTCTGTGAAGAGTTAATAAGTGCTGCCTATCACGTACATCAGGCATGACATATTCCTGTTGGAAAAAGAAACAAATCAATGAGTGATGGAAAAATGTACTATCGACAAATTAAGGATTGCCGCAATATTTTCAAGAGCTAAGTTTCACCTTCAAAGTTCCGGTTCGGCCACTCTTCAAACTCCTCACACCTTGCAGGTGGGGTGGGAGAGCTGTTGCAGATCAGTCCCACACTCACACGCATAACTGAGGCAGAGGTCGCTTTGGAGACCCTTGTTGGAAATATTGTACGGGACCACCCGGATAGGGCATTTGTCTCAAAAACAACGGAGCCAAATAATTTGAAACAAAACAGTCAGATAGGAAATTGACCTCAAATGTTTCATTTCTTATATTTTCAAAAGCCCCAAACAGTCCCTTGGATGATATTTTGGGGGTTTCAAACAATTATTTCAAGTTTTAAAGCGAAAATTAGTTTGTGAAAATCTGGCGACAATCTTTAATTCACTGATAGTACCATGAGTGAGCAATTTTACAAACTGAGCTAAATGCTGCTACAAAATATTTCTGATAACTCTTATCTAAATGGGGCTGTTGCAAACTATTGCTTCAGGCAATTTAAGGGTCGATTCAAATGTAAAAATTTCCAAAAATAGGGATGGTAGGTAGCACTGAAAATTTATGAAATCTACTACTGGACTCATAAAATGCTTTTAAACGCGCAACCGTAATGGCGGTGTTAGGCACTAATAATGGGATATTCCCATCTGAATTCTGTCACTCTTTCTATGCTGGGAAGAAAGACTCACACAGTAGGTAAATAGCAAAAAGCTGAGTGATTAACAGCCAATTAATGGTCCCGTGTCACCTGATTTCGGAGTCTAAGGAAAGTCATCTCTTATTGGTCGCTTCTTGCTGGAGTTACAGTAATTTTAGATGGGACTCTCCCATTATTAGTGCCCAACGCCACCATTAAACTTGCACATTTAATAGCATTTCATGGGTTCAGGAGTGGATTTTGTTAGTTTATAGTATTACCATGATTATATTTGATTCGACCCTTAAATCGCTTACAACGAAAGCGTGCAACAGCTCCATTATACAAACCAAAGACTTCTAATACTGACTGGACGTAAGGCCGATTTTATGAAGGGGAAACTAAAAGGGAAGAGTGGGACAAAACTAGTTTGTTACTCCTAGCTACGCCGCAGCCTGATTCACAATCACAGTATGTGCTAAGATTTTCGGAAATACATTGAAGTAAATGGGAAAATGACTTTTTTTTAAAAATCAATTAAAAATAGGTTCTCAAAAAAATATTTTTCCATAAAGCTTGGTATCATTTGAAAGCTCATGATATGCAGATTGCTGTTCAGGCCAGTTTTCATGTGATTTTTGATAGAGGAACCCTTCTACAGGGGCTTAAAGTTGGGTCTTGATTTTCTATAGAGTGTTTAATAAAATTGTTTTTTTCATGCAATTTTTGAATGGTTGCAGCTCAAAAAAATAAAATGTATGCAATAAATTATTGAGGCAAACAATAATTATAACTTTAATCATAACATAGATCACATGAAATTGAGTATTCACAACTACGTAGGTTGTCTCAAAGGGGTACCAAAACGGTGGAACACCCCGTAGAAATGATGAAAATTGACCCAACTTTGAGCCTCTGTAGAATCTTTACGATCAAGCAATCAGTATAAAATCCGGCCTAAACCAAAATCTGCATATCATGAGCTTTCAGATGGTGCCAAGTTTTTTGGAAAATATTTATTTTTAGTATTTTTTATTCATTTTTAAAAAACAGTCATTTTCCCATTTACTTCAGTAAATTTCCGAAAATCTTAGCACATACTGTAATCGTGGTTGCCTACCGATCGTCTTCAGTGGTCAGGCGTTATGTCCAGTCTAGATAGTATTAGAAGTCTTTCATAGGAACTATGTAGGCTAAATGCTAGTTCTAAATATTTCTGATAATTCTCATCAAAATTATCTACCAACCATGAAAACAACGATTTTTGTGCTCATCCACCCCTCTCTCTTCTGACTCGGTCTCTTCGGAATGAGTTTCTCGCAAACTTTTGCTACCGGAGTAAAGAAGGTCGACTCTGTCAAAACCTTGAGAGCATCAGATAGTTCCAAAATTATTGACTCACAAACTTAATAGATACTTTTAAACAAAATTCCAAGATGGCTGTGACATAGTAGGTCACAATGAGAGAGTCCAATCTAATTTCTCTACCTCCATGATGAATCACTTTCCCCAGCAGCCAGCCCATAGAAAGCTATGATTAGATGGGATTCCCCATTGCTACTTGCAATATGACAGCCATCTTGGAAATTTATTGAAACAGTAAGGGTACGCAAAGCCTTGCAAGTGCTATGTTTTGGATTAGCTCTGTTTCCTAAGCATCATACTTGGCAAAACGAAACTTTTTTACAGGTTTGTTGTACCGGAGAGTAAAATATAGTTTCCAATGAGACGCTGGCTTTGCATTGCTTGTGTTTTAACTGGCAAAGAAGGGAGAACAAAAACCGTTCCCAGTGAGCTCAAAGATCGACCAATCCATATCTCAGTAATGGGACCTGTTATTTCTCTCATTCTCAGTCAATATAATAACCAGGGTTTTCAAAAAAATGGAAAAGTGACTTTCATGGTAGAGTTTTAACCGATTTTCTTATGTTTATGGTAGGAAATTAGGTTAAACCTCTGCAGTAAAATTCAATGCACTGAATCTGATCATGAAGTACACCAAATTAAAACAGAAATGTTTCAAAACTCACCTGTTTAGTGAGAACATAGTAAGCGTAACATGCCATGGCAGTGCCATAAGTAACAAAATAGGTCACAGGTTCCATGATATCCCAAGAATACTCCCACCACGTGAGCCTTGCTAGGACGCCAAACTGAACACTCATGAGCCCAAGACCAAGCCACGTTGCCAGAGTTGTCTGTTTTCCTGTGATATTTTCAAGCTGCGTTCGTTTCTGAAACGTCAAATACAAAATGATAAATTTCAAGGACTGGATATTGTTTTTAAATTGAAAGGCACATTGGTCTCCTTCACATTTTTGTTGTTTTAAATCTTTTTACTCAATTTTGGAAACTCAATATCTTTTGATGCTCTAGCATTTATTCCAGTAAACTTTTCAATACTCTGCTTTGTGCTTCAATTTCCTTTTCCCCCTACATCTTTGACTGATGAAGGAAAACACATGGTTTACAATTCACCCTCCTATAAAACGAAAAACGCTTGCACTCAAATCCGCATGGACAAAACTTACAAATACCAAAGGGTCTAAAGGTCAACTGTACACAGTTTTCACCAGAATATTTCTTGTCCCTTTTCAAAATTTTAGAAAATATTGGTAAAATAAGTATCATGGAACGTATCTTTGGCCAGACTTCTTTTCGGCGCAACAAAACCTTGTTTTAAAACCAAAACATATTATTTTCCACGTAAAAGGAAAACAGTCAAAAATAATTGTTCTTTTGGGGCAGATCTCGTAACCACTCATATTTGTTGCCCCAACAAGAAAACTTGTTGATTCAATGAAACTTTGCCCAAATAAACGTTTTCTTTGAGCCAATAGGTGTGATTTCTCTCAGTGTAATTACCAAAACAGAAATAGAAAAAGAAATACAATTTGAAAAATCAACTATGTGTACGACAGTCACAAGTATTTGAAGACGAAAAAATTGAAGACCAAAATAACTTCCAGTTAATTTTAGGTTTTTCCATCTAAGTTTTTTACCTTAATCTTTTGATCATGGAAATGGTTTACTCACCTCTTCTAAGGGGTCTAATTTAGATCGAAGATCCTCCAATCGAGATAAAAGCTGCTTTTCTGTCTTGATATGATGCTCATCCACATTTAGTGCTTCATAAAGTTGAAATATTAAACATCGTACATTTGACAGCCTTTCTAACTCCTCCTAATGAAACAAAGAATAAGTAAATATTATCCCTTGTGTGCCAAAAGTATTTTACAAAGACTTTACACCTTTTGATAACTTGTGGGGGGGGGGGGGGTGTTGAATTTTCACCCCAACTTAGAAGTATTGCTGATGGCTCATTTTTTAATATTTTTCAGCTCTGTAAAAACCACATTGTCCAGTATTCTCGGAAAAATAATAGTAAGTATGCCTATTTTTCTCATATTTGGAAAGGAAACTTCTAAAAAAGTAGTAAGTTCAAATATTCCAAAAAACTGTAACAAAGATTTCTGTGAAATCTTTGAATTTTAAAATTTATACCTCAGTAAGATAATCCCAAAAAATTACATATTTGGAAACTACATACAGGGTCTTCAAAGAGTCCGGAAATGCCCCGGACTTGAAGACGATTGATTTAAAAAAAAAAAATTGCATCATGATGCATTCATGAGCATAACTGAAATTTTCGGGAGGCCCTTCCCCCAAAGACAGAATATTTCGAATCACGACCCTATTTTTTATTACATCACTCGAAAAGGCATAAAATCTTTAAGACTTTGAGCGCAAACTGCAGGTAAATGTCGTTTTTCGTTTTCGATAGATCGAAGTTCAAAATTTGATTTAGATGAATTTTCAAAAATTCGTACCTCCCTCTACAATGTTGTAAATTTTAAAAACTTAAGGGGAAAAATGTTTTTGTAAACAAGCACTTTTTAAATAAAAATAAGCTACTCCCAGAAGCGTGGTCCGAAGTTAATTTTAGGGCCCCTCAAAAATTGTCAATTTTTTTAAAATAACTCGCAAATTTTTTGGAACTAGACCCGAAACTGGACCAAGATGATGAAATTCTCGCAACCGCAACTGCAACCGGAATGATGCTACTCAGAGCTGGGTTATGAATCGGTTCCATATCAGCTGAGTCTAATGATGCATCTTATTTGTCTTAAAATTCATATTCATAATTATAATATCCTATTATTCAAGTGTTAATAATCAAAAGTTCCTTTTTAAATGAAGATTAAAATGCGGTGTTAAAGATAACTTTTTTTCCAATCTAAAAATTGTCATTTCCTTTCAGCGAATAATCGTACCTAGGATTCCAAGGAACCAGTCAGGAACCAGAACCCGAATCTTCAGACCATTGGAGCCAGAACCTGAACTGGAACCTGAATCTTAGAATTGCTGGAACCGGAACCAGAACCTTTTCGTAAATTCAATTGGGTTCCCATCCCTGGTTTCACGAGAAAAACTGGCCTTAATAGAATCTGAATCTTGTTAGACTAATTTCAAGAGTTAACTTACCTTCGGCACTTTCTCTTGGGGTGGAGAATTAACAAGGAATTCGCGGTCATTTAAAACTAATTTAAAATCTTCTTCCATGAGAGCCTCAATAGTGTTCGACGACGCAATGCGAACACCATCTGGAAAATAGAAAATTTGAAGTTAGAAACTTTGACAATTTTTGATAATATTCTTAAAGCTAGTATCATTAACTTCAACAATCGGTCAGTGCACACGGAATGGACTTCCGATTGTACATATAGCGAACTTCGCTGATGTGATTTTTCTTATTAGTTTATTCTTGGCGCCAAAGGCGTCATTTGGGGGGGGGGGGGCAAATGCCCCCCCCCCAGGATTTGAAGTCAGGCTCAAAAACGGAAACGAAGTATATTAATGAGCAAAAAAAAAATCATCAGTCCCCCCCCCCCAGCCGGCTCTATGGCTCTAAAATTATATTGATGAGCAAAGTAAAAAAAAAATTAAAAAAATAAAAGTAATCAGATTTTTGCCCTCCCCCCTCCCCCAAGCCGAATGCGAAATGACGCTCCTGCTTGGCGCAGAAAGTATTATCGGGTACCGGTACCTACCTACCTACCTACTTCAGAATTGCTGATTTATGTTTTCTTGTTTTTTTTGTAAAATCCAAGCACTTGCAAGTAGAGCTCGTTTCAGGAGTGTAGTAGGCGCACATAGACTATAATCTTTGGCGATTTTTCAATTTTCATTCTTTCAAATCAAAACAAAACTCGCTTCTGACTATAAACTTTTGATTTTTTTAAAGCGTTCCTCACTGAAAAACCAACGTTCAAATTCATTTTCATTAATTTTCATTTTGTAACATGAGAAATAACGTTGAAAATTTTTGCCGCCCTTCACAAACCGCCTTCCATAAAAATTATGAATTTGAGGGTTTTTTTTTTTTTCTTTTTTGCTTGTTCGCCCTGATTTTGCCGCCCGAGGCAAGGGTAGCCTAATCCCCTTCCCCAGCCCGGCACGCCCCTCAGTGTTGCCAGATTGGGGTGAAAAAGCCGTACGCTTTACATTGATTTAAATGGGGACGATACGGCTTTTTACCCTCCATCTGGCAACACTGACGCCCCTATTTCCTTTCTCTCTCCATCTCTCTCTTCTTTTTTCCTCGAGAATCACGCGGCAGGATTTGATTGTAGCAGTTTTATCTACTTCCGAACCTGGGAAAATCCCAAGTCTCAATACTTAAATGACATTATTTTTCCTAATTTTTATCCTTGACCATGATTAATTCTTATTCAAAACTACTTTTTTTTTTTTTTTTTTTTATTATTATTATTATTTTTTTTTATATATATAAAAAGAGTGTGATTACCAGGCCTTGAGACAACAACTCTATCGATACCCTTGTCCTCATGCCTAAGCATTTCGATGAAGTCACCAACAGTGTTCGTTATGGGTTTAAGCGTGAACTGGCACTTCTCTCGTCTAGAAGGTAGCGGCACGACTAACTGCGGCAGACCCCGCCTGTATTGCACTTCCACTTCTGTCAAACAAAAAAAGAAGAAGAAAAACATTGAAACATTGAAAGGTTGTATTCATGTAGACCTAGTTGCAGAATACACAAAAACTCATTTCAGAAGAAAGATTTGCTGAAGATAGCAGAAGTTGGATTAAAAAAAAAAAAAAAATCAAGGCAAAGAAAGTAGATAGAGTTGGAAAGATAAAGTCACCACAGCAATTTTTATGATCCACCTTCTCGGAGCTTTCCAGAGACAAATAGAGACCCAGCACACCAAAGAGTAAACAAGAGTCGCAATTGAATGGAAGGCCTGCGTGGTCAACGTACATAAGGGATCCGAACGCGGGCTGGCCTCTGATTGGCTGCAACGGGTGGAGCAAAAATGACTCGGGGTACATATAGGGAAAATAACACGGGATTTTCGTTCCGGGGCGTTTATCTCGAAACCTAAGCAAAATAGTATCTAAACAATTTATACGAGTCGATTCAGCAGATTTTCCGAACAATTTGATAGGTCATAAGTGCCACTTTATTGCAAATTCGAAAAGACTGTTTCAGTTTAAAAGTACGCACAATAGTGTGATTACATGCTTGGCGTGTGTTTGATCAGTGTTTGAGTAACTCACTATTGTGAGTACTTTTAAACTGAAACAGTCTTTTCGAATTTGCAATAAAGTGGCTCTTATGGACCCATCAAATTGTTCGGAAAAATCTGCTGAATCGACTCGTATAAATTGTTTCGATACTATTTTGCTTAGGTTTCGAGATAAACGCCCCGGAACGAAAATCCCGTGTTATTTTCCCTATACCCCGAGTCATTTTTGCTCCACCCGTTGCAGCCAATCAGAGGCCAGCCCGCGTTCAGATCCCTTATCTACGTTGACCACGCAGGCCTTCCATTCAATTACGACTCTTGTTTACTCTTTGGACCCAGCACACCGTATGCTTCCCGTGTTAAGGGGTGTCTCCACTTGCGAATTTAAAAGCGCGAATTGACCGCTTGAGCCAATAGGCTTCTTCGTTGTCGATACATCGGACTCGACCTATCGACTTCAAGGCAGCTCATTGGCCCAATCAGTTTATTCGCGCTTTTACATTCGCAGGTGGAAGGGGTGTCTCCACCTGCGAATTTAAAAGCGCGAATAAACTGATTGAGCCAATGAGCTTCTTTGTTGTCGATACATCGAACTCGACCTATCGACTTCAAGGCAGCTCATTGGCTCAATCAGTTTATTCGCGCTTTTAAATTCGCAGGTGGAGACACCCCTTTAGAAACGTGAAGCAAGTTTAGCGGTCACAATTTTGTTCGGGAGTCACCGGCTGCAACGATAAACATTGCCTAATGTTGAATGGTGAAGCTGAACAATAGACTGTGATAGACCTGTTTAGTGTGACGCGACGTCACGAAAAAAAAAATGGTTCCAAACAAATGCTCCATCTCACTCGCTCTCGTGGGTTTTCCCATAAGAAACAGGATCCACATTTTCAAATGCAAATTTGTGCTAGTAAACAACAAGTTATCTCAGATTTTATTTCACCATCGGATTCCACGTACCCTAAAATACAAACGCGCTGCATTAACATTTTCGAAACATCACGCATTAATTTACAATCACAGTTCTACCGAAGAAAGTCCTATGTTTCGTCCTTGTCCCACTCACAGTTTCTTATGGGCACAAAATTCTAGGATATAGGCTCATCGGCACCATCACACCACGTGTTATACCTCCAACAAGCTTCGACACGAAGAGAGGTTAGGATGATTGAGTGTCATGGCGATGATACTCCCATAAGAGACCGTGAGTAAGACAAGGACGAAACATAGAACATCTTTCGGTATAACTGTGATTGTAAATTCGTTTGTGATCTTTTAGGAATTGTGTTAGAGTGAAAAGATACTTTATGGTACGTGAAATCTAATGGTGCAATAAAATTTGAGAAAACTGTTGGTGAACTAGCATGAATTTGCGTTCGAAAATTTGGATCTGATTTCTTATGGGTAAATCCACGAGAGTGAGCGAGATGAAGCACTTGTTTGGAACCAATTTTGATCGTGACGTCATCACTAAACAGGTCTATTGGTTCGCCGTCCCGGAAACGGAAACAGGTTTTGCTTGTCGAATGCAAAACACACGCTCATCAGTCAACATTAGGCAATAGTTGGCTGTTGTTCCGATGAGCTCCGACCAAAATTGAGCCCCAGAAAGTGGACACCTGTCGCAAGCTTTGTGCTGGGTCTCTATTTGTCTCTGGAGCTTTCATAGTCAAAAGAGGACATCTCAGGCCATCCTTAGAGCCCAAAATATCGAAGAAAACGCAGTAGGTTTTCCCACAACGACGCCCGAAAGGCATCACGACGCGTCACCTCAAGGCGACAATTTAATAATATTCGACTTGCACAACTTTGAACAAAAACTGAACTGAACTGAACTGCCAAGTTTATGGCCAAAGCATAGGGCGGCATAAAACTTCCCTCGCAAGGGGGGCATGTAATATCCTCAATTCAATTTACTTAACGCCAGTGACGTTATCGGTTAAGAAAATATCAAAGAATCAAAGTGTGTTCGTGCATTTGCATTACGATCACGCAGAGAACTGAACCGAACGATATGTTGGTCAACTGCGGTAGAATCATCGGTGAATTGAAAAATTTCAATAAATATCCACGAAATTTTCGGGGGGGGGGGAGGGGGTCCAATGATACTAATTTGGTAAAATTTGTCTGAAAACGCATTTTGGGGGGGGGCAAATTTTGGTGTTGAGGGGAGGGCCCAGAATCCCTGGACACCCCCCCCCCCCGGCTACACCACAGAATATCCACGAAGCGGCAACTCTGCCCAGTGGCGTAAACTTGGGATTTTTATTGGGGGGGGGGCAAACCAACTTTTGAAAGATGCACTATGGAGGGTCTGAGGGGACACCCCCCAGTGAAGGACCAGGGGTCCTTCCCCGGAAAAATTTGAAAATTCAGGCTCTCTCAGACGTTATTTTAAGCAATGTTATCGCATACAAATGCCATCAAATTTAAACAAATTAAAATAGATTTTACGTTTATTTTCTTCATTTCTCAGGCAAAAAGGGAATTTTTCAGTTTCGACTTTCAGCTTATTGATGAAGCTGATATGTCTAGGCTTTGGGAAGCTGTTCCTCACGGTTAGAAGTCATCTGGAAATTTAAAACTGCAGTAAATGTAGTGTTCCACTGAGTGGCGTAAAATTTTAGATTCTTTTTGAGGGGAGGGGGTAGCAAATAGTCCGATACTATGAGGAGTCTGGGGGGACACTTTCCAGTAATAGGGGGTCTGGGGGTATTCCCCCGGAAAAATTTGAACATTTGGGTTCTCTCACTCTCAGACTATATTTTAAGCAATTGAATCTTTCAAAAATAACCAACCGACAGAACAGAAGTTAGTAGACTCAATGTATATTTCCTTTATTTCATTGACAACAGAGGAATTTTCCACTTTAGATTTACTTTTGCAGTTTCAGGGTAAAATAGAGCCACTTATTCTTGCCATTTTTTGCTTCTCGGTTCCTGTAATTATTCCTTCCTTTCTTTATTTTTTTTTGTATTTTTCCGTCTTTTCTTTTCTCCCTCCCTCTTTTTTCCTCCTCTTTTTCATCAAATTATTGGGAGGGGGGGCGGGCAGGCAAAATGATACTTTGCCCCCCCCCTCTCAAATATTGGAGGGGCAAAAAGGTCATGCCCCCCCCTAAGATTACGCCACTGACTCTGCCCCATACCCCTCCCTGTACACGAAGGAGCTATATTCGGCGGTAATTTATGAACTTGATTTTGGTCCTCGACTTAACCGACACCTATGTTTCAGGGCCGGGGCAGTTACAAACTCTGACACGTTTCTTCTCTTTCTTTCCTCCTCATTCAAACTTAGCCCCCCCCCCCCCCCCCCCAGGCGAAGAGAACTCAGCGATCTCATTACGGAACGACGGTAAATCGGAGGAAAAGTAAAGTGACGGATCAGCACAGCGCGGTAACAGCAGCAGTAGCTAGATCAGCGGTCAGCTGAGGAGGTTCCAAACTAGTTCAGATATGGGTTAGAAAAAAAAAAAAACACCGCAAGAAAGCAATTCAAGATGAAGAAAGGAAGAGAGAGAGAGTGAGAGACACATTGCACAGGAAAGGAGAGAGTGAGGGAGTAAAGCGAAACACACATACATACATATTCCTTATACTTTCATATGAGTAGGAAGGATGGGCGGGTGAGGGTGGGGGGGGGGACACAGGAGCTTTAATTATCGGACAAATTCATGCGAAAAGGCACGCGACGACTAGCACCCCCCCCCCCCCCCCGCCGCCGCTAATAGAGGCCTTCGAGAACCTCCCCGACGCACAGTGATCAGAAAAAGGACATAATCAAGAACCAACGTTGCCAATTTTAGAGATTTGCCATCAATGGTTTATGACCTTCAAAAGACAGTACTCTGATCAAAACCGCCATTGATAATTGTGTCCATATTATTTTCCAAAGAGTTTTAGATTTTTTAAGACATACTTTTGAGAGGCAATTTGCGACAGACCAATTATTGAAAAAATGTCGCATTAAATCATGTCATTTTGTGTGTACAAATGGCAGTTCTGGGGGCTCATCGTTCACTTCATTGATAAACCGACTGTTAAGACTCTAGGAGTGATGCTATTGGCCCAAACTTGTAAAACTTGGCTGTTACTGCGGTAACCATCGTTAAAAATCCTTTTTTTTTTTTTTTTAATCCATTCAAGGAGTTAGCTTTTAAATAACGGGCACTTTAACGATGGTTATCATAAAAATAGCCAAGTATAATAATTTTAGAAATACATCTCATCACTCATAGACAGTCTTGCTGCACTGTTAAAGTTCGGCCGAAAAATCCGGAGTGAAAATGGGTCTGTTGCACACTTCAGCTAGAGCGTTTAAAAGTATCACTTCTCATGTAAAAAGCCGTAAAAATGACAATAACAGCATCAGAAAACAATAAAATTCATTATTAAACTCACAAATTGCGAAAAACACTAGACACTATTCACCCCTGTATCTTTCCACCACGTGCACGATATTTCGCGAAATTAGCGCGGCACATTCAAATAAACACGGCCGACTGTCATCACAGCTGACTTTGTAAACAAAGAAACAGTAAACACTGACGGTTTCTGTTCAAACTCTTACGTCTCAATATCCTCAATATTGTGAAAGTAACGGAGACCGATATTTATGTTGAAAAATTATCAAAATGGAACAATAACACACAGGAGTTCCATGTATGATTCCAACTTCAATCATCATCCTTGGAACTCCTGTGTGTTATTGTTTTATTTTGATAAGTTTTCAACATAAATATCGGTCTCCCTTCCTTTTACAACCTTTTGTGAGGAATTGAGGATATTGAAACGTAAGAATTCAAACAGACACCGTCATAGTGTTTACTGTTTATTTGTTTATAAAGTCAGCTGTGATGACAGTCTGCCATTTGAATGTGCCGCGCTGATGAAATATCGTGCACTTGGTGGAAAGATACAAGGGTGAATAGTGTCTAGTGTTTTTCGCAATTTGTGAGTTTATTAATGCATTTTAGTGTTTTCTGATGCTGTTATTGTCATTTTTACGGCTTTTTACATTAGAATTGATACTTTAAAACGCTCTAGCCGAAGTGTGCAACAGGACCATTGGAGTGAACATAAAAATGCGAGTACACTTATTATACTCTCATGCGTAGTAAAAACAGGGAGTTACGGGAGTAAAGAGTAAAAAACACTATCGAGGAGGTTGCGTGCTCCTGCGCCTCCTCGGCGGAGTATCAATATTTTTTAACTCTGGAAAAGTGCAAATTATGACGATCTCTTTCCTCCTTTTCGCAACATTTTCTACTCCGCAAATATCTTACTCCAAAAACCATTACACCGGGAGAAATCATGGCGAAATCCAGGGAGACATCTCATCACGTTAACCCTTTATGGACCAAGCCCGAGTATACTCGTTTTTCTTCTCTGGTCTACTTTACATTGGTTAAGTCTTCATTCTGGATAAACGCGGCTAACGATGAAAACATGTACAAAATAAGATGTCTTCGGGCGCCTTCAATTCGTCGTATAGGCAAATTCAACTCCCCCGAGTACGAACAGTGAACTACCTCCCCTTTATGAACGGATGAGTGGCGTTCTTTTGAAATAACCTGGCACTTATAGGATTAATGGCTTTCATGTAACCGGAGTCGGAGTAAACATTTCTAACAGTATAACGATCGGTTAATCGATGAAGTAAATGATCGGCCCCCTGATGTGGGCCCTGCGCTGCGGGCCGATCATTTACTTCATCGTTAAACCGATCGTTAAGACTGTCCACGAGTGATGCTATTGGTCGAATATTGTAAAACTTACCCGTTGCTATGGTAACCATCGTTATAGTGTCCGTTTTTTAAAGGTTACTCATGAATAGCCTTTATATAACGAGACTCATAACGATGGTTACTATAGCAACAGCCAAGTTTTACAATTTTCGACCAATACACTGAAAAAAACTAAATGCTCGTTTAACATGCAAATGTTAAAAAAATGTGCTACATGTTCTAAATGCTGATTTTACATTATGAAAATGCTGACTTAGCCACAGACGTAGTTAAATGAGCATTTTCAGATGTTGCATCAGCATCTTTATAATGTAGAATCAGCATTTAGAACTTGTCGCAGATTTTTTAACATTTCTATTGTTAAATCAGCTACTCTTTTTTTTCAGTGTAGCATCACTCGCAGACAGTTTTAACGATCGGTTTAACGATAAAGCAAATGATCGGCCCGCTGGATTAATTAAATATTATTATTGTAGATTTTCATTATAATTTTGATGAACTGTGCGACGGTACGGCATGCGGCATGGCCAACACATTGGGCCCTTTTGCTCTCCAACACCAACTTCTTTTACTTTTTTTTTTCTTTCTCTCGCATTTCCTTTCTTTTCCTTCTTCGCGTGCTCATCCTAGCAAATCGCACGCGTATCGCACGCGTATCGCCCGCGTGTCTTCTTCTGATTTAGACGCCATGCTCATGACGCGCCGCTCGTTCAACGCTTAACGCTCGACGCGACGCTCGCTGGATCGCTGGCGGATCCACGAATCTATCCTTCTCTCTCTCTCTCCTCTCATAAGAACGTGTGTGTTAGAAAAGGACATATTTGAGGCAGTCACGTGACTTTCGCCCCCTCTTCTATCCTTTTCTAACACATGTGTTCTAATGGGAGATGAGAGAGAGAAAGACAACTCCTTGGATCCGCTGGTGCCGCTGGTTGCCTTGCATCGCATGCATCAAGGCGCAAAGCGGCGCAAGGTGGCAAGGCGGCGCCCGCGGTTGGCGTGCGCGCACCGCGACTGCACCAAATCAGTTCCGCGCCGATTTTCAGAAGTGCGAGTCGGGGTCGTCGAATCCGATCGCGTCCGAAAGTTATCAAAAGCTCGTGTTTTTTCGTGGAGTGCTTGTGTGCGCGTGTGTGAGTGCATTCAGTGATCCGAAGTTCGAGAAAAGCTGCCCGCGAAAGATTCGCACACGATTCTAAAGGGCGATTGTTTTTAGAATCCCGTGTGATGAATCGGATCGGAAGGTGCTTCGACGCGATCCGCAGATGAGCCCATAAAGAGGTACGGACTCATTTCATAAAAAGTAGCTTTCGTTAAATAAGGTCATGATGGCAGTGGCCAGTGGCGGTCCGTAGAGAGGGCTTCAAGGGCTCAAGCCTCCCCTCCCCACTTTTTTTATCAGACGAAGGGCTTACAATAAGAAGGGAAAAAGGAAAAAAGAGAAAAGGGTGAGTACAGTACGAGAAATAAAAACCGAAAACGAGAAGGATAGGAGGTAATGCGGAATTGAAGATAAGAGAAAAAACAATAAAAAACAATTTGTATAAGTTCCTCTCTCCTGTACAGTTTTGAGTTTTTTCAAATACTCCTTCAATTCAATTAAAAGTCATCAAATAGTTGGCTTTCCAAGCTCTCCCCCGCCCATTTTTTGACCTACGGATCGCCACTAGCAGTGGCTCTTGCAATATGGCAAAAATGGAGCAACTTCACTGAAACCTATGTGAAATAATCGATTTCCGGGAGGCTCACTCCACCCCCAAAGAAATCGATACTT
Source organism: Trialeurodes vaporariorum (assembly GCA_011764245.1). NCBI lineage: Eukaryota > Metazoa > Arthropoda > Insecta > Hemiptera > Aleyrodidae > Trialeurodes > Trialeurodes vaporariorum. The sequence continues at coordinate 87,520,715 of VMOF01000111.1, read as the reverse complement.
TTGCGTAGATTTAAACGGCAAAAAGCAAAATAATGGTTGGCAAAATTCACAATCCGCCACTGAATTACAAATGGCTTTTGGAGGGAAGGGGGGACTTCGGGGCGCTTAAGCTTCCTCGAGAATTCGAGTAAACGAACGCCATGGGCGGATACAGGACTTTGTCTTTCTCTCTCTCCTTCAATTTGAAAGCGTGTGTTAGACAAGGACGGAGATAGGGGATAAAGTCATGCTAATGGTCCCCTCTGCTATTCTTTTCTAACACATGCGTTCAAATAGGAGGAGAGAGAGAAAGACAAATTCCTGTATCCGCCAATGACTCACGCACGCCGCCGCACACGGCACACATATGTAAAAATTCTAGGCTTTCCTTAACCCATATATGCCCAATGGGTCGTTAGCGACCCTTTTAAAATGGTTTTTTTTTAACCAAATTATAGTAAATTTAGGCCAATTTAACTCAAAAATCAATGTTGTGTCCATTCAGCACCTATAATTTAGCTGGACCATAAAATTTCACAATTTTTAATTTTTAAATTTTTTTAACACTAAGGTGGTGTTTTTTTTTTTTTTTTAGAAAAACACCAAAAAACACCAAACATGTTCAAAAAAAGTTGGGCATATTTGGGTTAAGCGCTTTTTGTGGGTTTATGAGTAGATTTTGAGACTATTTGATGCTCTCAATGTGATTTTCACGCGAGTTTACACCAAATTACTCTTCCTACAGCGCTGTAACAAAAGTAATGCAACAGACCCATTCACTTTTGGTGTGTTTTCACACATGCAAACATTTAATTTCAATAGAGTATCCGAAGTTTCTTAATGCAACGAGCGCGAGGATCGTAGAGTATATTCGTTTACTTTTTGAAAAGGGAAGTACCCACTCAACAGTAATAGGTGTACTTACCTCCTTCCAAAGTACCTATTCATTGCAGCTCTTTCCGCGTCGTCCGAGTTCACAAAACTTTTATACAACAGTGAAAATTCACGGTATGTACAGCTTTTATTTTATTAGAAGCGATGAAAATTCAAGCATACAAAATACTAGGTCGCGAGAGAGCACAGGAATTTGAAAAGGGATGGGGAAGTTTCATGAAAAAGTTAAGAAAGAGACTGGGACACAGCTTGTGAGCTTGCGTTGGGCTCAAAAAGAGGTATCGTGAGAGAGGATGATTAGATCTCTGGGGTGAAATAATGTTGTGATGCACTCGAGACAAGAGATCTGAGTCCCTGCGAACAATATGAGTGTTTCTATTCTTCCAGAGATTCAAACACTCGAAAGTTACGTGCGGGTTTGGATTGTAGGGTCCTTGGAAGCTTGCGAGTTGCATATTTTAGGATATGAAAGAGGAACGGGAAAAAATTCGAGGACTTTGCAACGAAAATAATTCATTTGGCAAAATGCGACATATGGGTTATTGTAGATGTTACGTTCACTCAATAAGTCAACTGCCTTTATTTTTTTTTAGACAATGGGGCTCTTGCAAACTTTTGCTACAGATGATTGAAGGGTTGATTCTTGCATAAAAACCTGTACCAATTACGATGAGTACGCTGAAAAATCACGAAATTCACTAGTAGAATCGGGCTTAATGGCGAAGCTACGCAGGTCTCAGGTATCATGGAAGATTCCTATCTAATTTGAGACACATCTCTGTGTTTCCGTAGAGAAAAGTTAGACAGGAATCTCCTGTGATACCTGCGCAACTCCGCCATTGCGATCTTGCCGTTACAGCTGTTTTCTGAGTTTATGGCTAAATTTTAGACTTTCTTAGTGCGATTTTCGTGACTTCCGCTGGTTTTTACATCAGATTAAATTATTCATTTGCTTATGTCAAAATTTTGCAAGACTCCCCATTCCTCTATACACATCGTTCAGCATTATCTATATACGCCACGCCTACATTGAGGGTATGTGATCAAGTTTATTCAAAACATAAACGCAGATAAAGAATTTATCTCTTTTATATACTCAAGGGACCTACTCGATTTTAGATGTAGCCACTTTCACTTGGCTTCAATAAAGTTAGACCTAATGTAAAGAATTTCTTGAAACTTTCAGGAACTTTCCTTCTAAACTTAAAGTCTTGGTCCTAAAAATATCAAGCAACTTTATACATCAGTTTATTTTTAAGGGAATTAAAAAGTCGAAATTAAATGTCAATGTCGGAATACTAGTAGGTCAGTTTAGTGTAAATGTGTCCAATGGGTCCGTTGAATACTTTTGCTACAGCAATATAGAACCTTGAATCTTATGTAAAATTCGGCGAAAATAAAGATAAGCACATTTAAAACGTTCAAAATCCACTCAATAACTCAGGAAATCACTTCAATTTCAAACAGCCCGCGCTACACTAGACACTATTTGAACCGGTATACTGCTACATAGACGGAACCACCCGTGCATAAGTGAACAACATCGTGACTGCAAAATGATGGAATTCCCTTCTAAATGTACATGAACTGTTGGCTGCATTTGCTGTCTAGACTTTTCGGTTTATCAAAGATTACAAAATAATAAAAGAAATTTACGCATGTAAACGAAACATTTCAATGTTTGTAAGTTCTGTTCATGTTTACATAAACGATATGGTTCCATGTATGTAGTTATAAGTCGGTGATATAGTGTCTAGTGTAGCGCGGGGTGTTTGAAATGGAAGGTATTTTCTGAGGTAATGAGTGGATTTTGAAGGTTTTTAATGTGCGCATCGTTATTTTCGCCGAATGGGGCCGTTGCAAGGGTCTGAAATGATGTATTTTTTGTAAGGAAAATGATAGTGCTTGATAAGCTGAGAAAAATGGTGCCTTTTAGTTCTTTCCTAAGTGTCCCGGTTTTGAAGATACACAGGTGTAAAGTTGCAAAAAATTGTGTGTGTAGTGACGTCACTACGCGGAATCCCCATTTAAAATAATGTATTTTCGGCCAAAATCTCACCTCCGGAACAATGGGACTCACTTAGAAACCAATCGCATCTTTGTTCTCAGCTCATCAAGTACTTTCATTTTCTTTGTAAAAAACACAACATTTCAGACCCTTTGCAATCGCCCCATTTTACGTTAGAAACAATGAGCAATATTGATGTAGCAAAAGTACGCAACAGACTTATTATACTTAGAGATGTAACTAAAATGTATTCAAAGAAATATCAAGCGAATAAGGATAATCTGTTCCGCGGTAAAATCGAGTAGAAAGATTTACGAATAATTAAAGAGGAAAAGTTCGATGATGATTCGACCTACTAAATGAAACGTGCCATACGACCTCTGCACAACAACAAGAAAATATATGGTCTTTACGCGCGCATCGCCATCGCAGTGCCGAGCGTGAATCAACAAATTTATTCCAATTTAATTGGTCAGGATTTACCTTAAACTCGAGAAGGAGCGCGCTTCACAATTCAATATAAATGCAAATGAATTGGATCAAATGAGAAAATCAATGATACCGAATCGGTTTGTGATTGGAGGAATAATTGCGCCGGGCGAAAGCACAAGAGTTTAGCTAAGGATGTTGTAGAACACAGCATTAATCTACCATCCAACTAAGAGCCGGTGCGGGTAATTAGCAACAATAAGGCGCTTGCTGTTTATTCCATATTGATTATGAGAATTGAGTGTTGCGTCTCTAATCTATGCAGGCTCTCTTAAACAATTTTACAATCGAAGGAGGGGGGGGGGGGGGTTGTGATCGCTCGTATCGAGTCACCATCGAGTCCACGTTATTCTTATGGATAGTGTGAGTGTCTATCTTTCGAGTAGGCATTCAGGTATAATAGACTGTTTAATCTTAACTATGTGTACACTATAGCTGATGAATGATGCGTGAATTTCCGTAAAGCAATGTAAGGGTTTCTGTCTGGGGCCAAATAATGTTTGGACTTTTCAGATGACTGGTGTTCGCTTTTGAGGGGTTTAGACCCCTCATAAGTACGCACCATACAACTAATTATTTGGCCCCTGAATGACAACTTAAAAAATAAACTCCACATAAGAAGAACACGCACTGGACAGCGACTCGATACGATTACGATGCGATCCTTCATAACCCCCCCCCCCCCCCCCCTGCTACTAACAATCAGAATGGGTCTGTTGCATACTTCGGCTAGAGCGTTTCAAAGTATCAATTCGTACGTAAAAAGCCGTAAAAATGACAATGGCAGCATCAGAAAACACCAAAATTCAGTAATAAACTCACAAATTGCGAAAAAGACTAGACACTATTCACCCCTGTATCTTTCCATCTCGTGCACGATATTTCGCGAAATTAGCGCGGCACATTCAAATAAACACGGCCGACTGTCATCACAGCTGACTTCATAAACAAATAAACAGTAAACACTGACGGCGTCTGTTCGAATTCTTACGTCTCAATATCCTCAATTTCTCACAAAAGATTAAGAAAGGTACGGAAACCGACATTTGTGTCGAAAACTAATCAAAATGAAACAATAACACACAGGAGTTCCAAAGATGATGATTGAAGTTGGGATCATACTTGGAATTCCTGTGTGTTATTGTTTTATTTTGATAAGTTTTCGACACAAATGTCGGTTTCCGTACCTTTCTTAATCTTTTGTGAGGAATTGAGGATATTGAGACGTAAGAATTCGAACAGACGCCGTCCGTGTTTACTGTTTATTTGTTTATGAAGTCAGCTGTGATGACAGTCGGCCGTGTTTATTTGAATGTGCCGCGCTAATTTCGCGAAATATCGTGCACGTGGTGGAAAGATACAGGGGTTAATAGTGTCTAGTGTTTTTTGCAATTTGTGAGTTTATTAATGAATTTTGGTGTTTTCTGATGCTGCCATTGTCATTTTTATAGCTTTTTACAAAAGAAGTGATACTTGAAAACGCTCACAGACCCATTGAGTGTCGTATTTCCGATCGATGCAGGCCCTCTTTAAAAATTTTAGAATTTTACTACCGGAGCCGTATTTTGACGTTTGCAGTTCGGAGAATTTTTGCATGGAGTCTTATGGACGATTGTAGACGGTTTTGAACGGGTAAAACATGGGTTTTTGGGGTTTTTCGAACACGATTCGTTGAAAATATTGTTTTCGAGCGTATAATGAGGCTCTCGAACACTTTTGCTACACGGTGATTTTTGCATGAAAACCTGTAAAAATGACGATGATTTCAATAAAAAACCACGAAATTCACTCTCAGAATCGGGCTTAAAGACGGAGAGACGCAGGTATCATGGGGGTTTCCAATCTAAATTGAGACACATCTCTATGTTTCCGTAAAGAAAGTGACATTTTAGACAGGAATCTCCCTTGAGCTGTCATTATATGATCTTGCCGATAAGTATAGCAGTTATGTGAGTTTATTACTGAATTTTAGACTTTCTTAGTGTCATTTTCGTGATTTTCCCTGGTTTTTTACATCAAATGGGGCTCTTCCAACCTTTTGCTGTGAGCAAAATGAATATTCCAATCTGATGTAAACACCAGCTGAAATTACGAAAAGCACAATAAGAAAGTCTAAAAATCAGCAATAAAATCACGTAACTGCTTTAACGACAAGATCGTAATGTCAGTTCAACGCAGGTATCATGGGAGATTCTTGTCTAATTTGTCACTTTCTCTACGGAAACACAAGAGATATGTTGAAGTTTAGATAGGAATCTCGTATGATACCTGCGTCTCTCCGCCATTCAGCCCAATCTTGAGAGTGAATTTTGTAATTTGTTAGTGTACTCATCGTCAGTTTTATAGGTTTTTTATGCAAGAATCATTTTTTCAATTCCCTGTAGCAAACGTTTGCAAGAGCCCCATTTGACAAAAAGAAAGAAGAAGAAAATTGGTAACAATCTAGCCACAGGGTCACAAGCCTCCGCATGTGTGGTCGATAATCGCTCATAAATCGCTCACAGCACGTAGCTCGCATCGGTCGCAAAACGGCATAGTAAGATTCTGTGTGAACGACTGCGAACATAATCAGAAATTACAATACTTTCTCTCCCCTATGGGCAGTGAGAAAGTAAACAGATCAGGTTATGCTAACAGTAAGATGAATCAACGCTAGGAGTAGGTCGTTAAATATTCCTACTCGTCGGTGTTCATTTTGCCTATTCCGCGAATTGAAGGCGCTTGGAGAGACCTTATATTTCAACTATCAAAAAGTGATCTGGCGTAGCTTTTAATGTCGATGGCACAGTATACTCATTCACATTGTAGCAAAACTCAATAGGCCGCGTTGTTTTCTATGTAATAAAATGGTAAATTGAGTTGTAACTACTTGGAGGCGCCACCGTCGCGTACCGAACGCAATTCACATGGAAGATGTTAGTTAAACCTTCCGACCACTAGGGGGGCATTCGCCAGTTTTTTAACATAGAGTTTCGCTACTGTGTAGAAGAGTAAAGGTAGTTTCAGAAGTGTAGGCGCACCTGCACCAATAATCTTTGGAATTTGTCAACATTATTTCTGATATTAATCGATAAAAATGAATGAAAATTAAATTGAGCGTTCACTTAACAGTGAGGAACACTTTAAAAGCCAAATAATAAAGTCAGGGGCAAGTTCGGTTATGATTTGAAGGAATTAAAATTGAAAATTCGCCAAAGATTATAGTTTAGGTGTGCCTAAACTTCTGAAACGAGCTCTATACTGTGGTCGATAGTAAATTGAACCGGTACTTGTGAAAAGGATTTGGCGACGAGAAAGAATACACTCGAGGACATAGCCGTAGCCAGGATATTATCTTTCTCTCTCTTAGCCCATTTAAACGCATGTGTTAGAAAAGGACAGAAAGAGGGGCTGAAGTCACGTGACAGCCCCTATATCCATCATTTTCTAACACATACGTTCAAATGGGCCAAGAGAGAGACAGACAATATCCTGGCTACGGCTATGCTCGAGGATGGTTTTAATAAGGTAAAAAATGCGGAGGTTTTGAGGCATATGGACATTTCTTTATTGGCTGAATGCAAAGTTTATATTTTCATCGCATATTCATTATATTTTTCAGGAAAAGGGTAAATGTTCTCCAAAAAATTGAGACGGATTTTGAAGGTTTAGTGTCTACCTACACATACCAGTAGCGGCTCGTGCAATCTGGCAACAGTGCTATTTTGCCATTTAAATCTGTGCTAAAAGATCGATTCTAGGTGAGGCACTGCGCCTCACCAAAGAATCGATTATTTTACATAGGTTTAAATGGAGGGAGTCCATTGTTGCCACATTGCACGAGCCGCTACTGACACATACTCATTCGAAAAATCAGTAAAATGGCGATTACGATGTTTTACCCGCGGTAGCTAAAAGAACGATTTATATTTCAATTTATTTAAAAGACTTTACGTAAGTAACCGTTTTCGAATCGAATAAAGCTCAAGTCCGAATTTATAAAATAGCCGTGCACTTCCAAAACTTTCCGGAGTTTTTTTTTCTTTTTCTGTCCGCTGTTTTTCACGTGCATGGTTGCCCTCAAAATTGAATTTGCGAACCTCGGGATGTACATAAGAGAAACTCGGATTTTTTTTTATGCGAGCTTGAATAAAATAAGACTTCCTTATTCACGTTGTCGCTGCTCCCACATTCAATTCCCCGACTATCCAGACGTGGAAAACAAGGTTACCAGATTGCGACCTGGGAATGGGCATGTTGCAAAAATTTGTTTTGAGCCTCTGTGAAGTAGTGACTCCTCCGTGTGAAATCATGCGCTTAATAAAAACGGTAGTTGCATTGAAAAAATAGCAATAACCTCCATATGTTAGTGGAAGTTTTTGAAAAACGGAGTCGTAATCTCGGTGTTTGCAAAAGTTACAGTCATCGGATTAAATAAAGTCAAGTACACTTCTTAGATTTTGCTCTGATATAGGTCACGCGCAATGCTTCTTGAATGTGGGACTTTTCCTAACTTTTGACAAAAACGATTTAATAGTTAATAGTTAAGGAAAATCCAGCGAAAATTGCGATGAGCACATTTAAAAATCTCGAAATGCACTCAATAGACCACAAAATAACTTTAAAGTTAAAGGCGATTCCAAGGAATCTCTCCAATCTACATGTTTCTATAAGGAGAGAGAGAAATTAGATATAGGAATATCCTGTGATACCTGCATATCTCCGCCATCTTTGCTCTTAAAAGGTGGAGCTAAGTAGGTAGGTTTCCTGTCTAATTGATCACTTGCTGGTCAATGAAAATTCCCAGTTTTTTTCACTGTTAAGTTCGTTTTTTAAGAGAACCACATTAAAAAAAGACTCCGCTATCTAATTTTTACAACACCTGAAGTAACTTCCCACGTTCTTTCAATGTAGTTTTCAAGTGTCCATTCCCAGAATTCTTTAATTTATAAATGTAATCCCGCGTAAAATTTACAGACTTTAGGGAAAAAAATCTGGCAACCTTGCGTATACGACAGTCCACACCGAACTTCAAATTCAAATTCGAAGCTTTCAACTTTGAGCATACTTGCACTGTTTCACTGCAACGCATGCTTCGAAGGCGAGCGAGCGTGGGCAGTAACCGAATTAGAGAAGCTTTCGTTCCCTTCTGCCCTAATCTTCGTCGGAGGCAGGCTCTTTCACAGTCTTTTACCTTTCATTCAAGAGTCTTCCTCTAACTTCACCCCCCCCCCCCCCAATTCTTTTTTTTTCATTTTCCCCCTCTATTTTAATCAAACCACACCACGAGTATTTTAATCCAACTAACCGGTCTCCTCCTCAGCTACTCGCTGATCAAAAGTCGTCAGCGGAAAAGGGAACGTTGTTTCATTTGGGTACAAAACGCTCTCTCCTTTTCATTTGAATGATGAGCCGTTCACTTCAATTTGCAGAACTCACGTTTCTCTGAGCTGAAAGCAGGGTCGACCTGAAATGAAGGGTTTGCAGCATACCAGGGATGCAAAAGTGACATTTTTTTAAGGGAAAAAGAAGAACTGCTGAGATCGCAGTACGGCGCGGCGTATACTGCGTTTAAATGTGGACTCAAAAGGATTTTGACGAGATATGTGAAAGTACACTATTTGTAGTAACAGCACTCAGTGGTGGGTCCAAGGGGGAGGAGGTGAGAGGATAGAGCCCCCCCCCCCCCATCCCGAGCCAAATTTTTACACTTTCTAGGAGAGGATTTTCGGGGAAACTGTATATATCTAGTCACGAGAGCGAGCATTGGGCGAGATCTCGAAAAGGTTAACTACCGACGATTCTAACTGCGTTCAACATGGCGGACTCGAAGATATTCCCAAAGTAAAATAATTTTGAAAGTGACTAGAATGGGTCTGTTGCATACTTTTGCTACAACAATATAGAACCTTGATTCTTATGTAAAATTCGGCGAAAATAACGATGCGCACATTACAAACGTTCAAAATCCATTCATTAACTCAGGAAATCACTTCAATTTCAAATAGCCCGCGCTACACTCGTCACTATATCACCGAATTATAACTACATAGATGGAACCATCTCGTTTAAGTAAACATGAACAGAACTTACAAACATTGGAATGTTTTGTTTAGATGTGTACATTTCTTATATTATTTTGTAATAAACCGAAAAGACCAGACAGCAAATGCAGCTTATATTTCACGCATTAAAAAAGAAATTCCTTCATTTAGTAGATACGATGTTGTTTACCTACTTATGCACGATGGTTCCGTCTATGTAGTAGTATACCGGTGCAAGTAGTGTCTAGTGTAGCGCGGGCTGTTTGAAATTGAAGTGATTCCCTGAGTTAATGAGTAGATTTTGAACGTTTTCAATGTGCGCATCGTTGTTTTCGCCGAATTTTACGTTAGAATCAATGTACCATATTACTCTATTAAAACCACGCAATAGACTCATTCTTCAGGAATTTGACCAAAATAATCGTTGGATTTGGGAGGGCTTATAGGTCTTTGCGGAAATCATAAATGTATCTTTACAGGGTGTATAAAAAAAGTTCCACTGCAATTTTTTTTCAGCAACAATATTGCAGATATCGAAAAACGGTCTTGCACAATGCAAATGTCAGACATTATTGCGGGTGACATATTTTATACAAATGGGTCACTGGGTATAAGTCTCTCTTCAGCCGTTGATGAAAAAATCTCAAAGCACATAAGAATCAAGGTTCTATATTGGTGTAGCAAAAGTATGCAACAGACCCATTTTCCATTCTGCTTTGTTGCGGGTATTCTCAGTCCATCGTTTGATTCCAATCTAGCTGAAGGTTATAAAGTGACCTATTTTTAATTTCCCTCTTCGAAATCCAATTTTTAGCACATCAATTATGTTAGATTTGTATATACCTTATGAGTAAATATTCTAAGTTCTAATTTACTATAAACATATCTTTCTTCTCTCAGATTTCAGATGGGGGCAGCAAATTCTTCGAGAGGAAACTCGAAAGCTAATAAGAATGACGGATCCGCCTCTGGGACTCAGGCTGAAAGCGAGAAAGGCGATGGGAATGAGGCGAACACGGGGCCGGGGCCGAGGTCGAGACCCAAAAGGGCTGGAGACCCTGGAGAGGGCGCACCTGCCGAGAAACCTCGAGTGAAGCCTGTAGAACGACGATACTCAAATGTTTGGGCAATCAGGTAAGGAGCAAATTTCAACATTTCGGTGCCTACACGATCAAAACTAGAGTCAAAACGAAGCGCGGAATGGGCCTGTTGCATAGATCGGAATTTTGATGTTTTTCATTAAAAAACAGGAAGTCCTGAGCAAGAGAAAAACGTTGATGGTCTCCGTTTTTCCCTACAATGTATCATTACAGAGAAAACACGACATGAAACGACTTGATGATTAATGCTCATTGATAGAGGTGGCTCTGTGCAGGGTCCTGAGAAAGAGGGGGGGGGGGGGGGGGTAAAGGAAAATAATTTTCAAATTTATCAGCCTTTTGAAGAAAATTTTAAAATTGATAACCTTTTACTTATTTCATACATTTTTTTGCTTGCTCACCCCTATTTTTTCACCCTACAGTCCTTATACAAAATTTGGGGGACAATTTAAAACTAATTTCCATCTATACACAGTGGAGTCATTTCGCGTTCGGCTTGGGGGGGGGGGCAAAAGTCTGATGACCTTTTTTTTTTAATCAATATAATTTTAGAGCCATAGAGCCGGCTTGGGGGGGGGGGGGGATCTGATTTTTTTTTTTTTTTTTTTTCTTGGCTCATTAATATACTTTGTTTCCGTTTTTGAGCCTGACTTCAAATCCTTGGGGGGGGGGCCCTCCAAATGACGCTACTGTCTATACATTTACTCATTTTTTTTTATTTGTTCACTCTTATTGTTCCACTCTCTACAAAATGCCGACCGGGGCCCGGGGCAAGTACCCCCTCACTGAACAAAAATAATTGGTTAGGCCTACTAATAAATTATCAGTGAAATTTGCGCAATCAAATTTATTGGTTGAACTTACCCAAGAAATTAGGTACTCCAACCAATAAATTGGTACTCGGTACCAATAAATTAGAGTCGGGTACCAAGTCAAAACAGTATACGGTACACCAAAGTTTATTGGTTGCACTTACGCAAGTACGACCATTTGATTTGATTGCGCAAATTTCACTAATAATTATAATTTTAGTCGGGCGAACCGATTCTTCTTTTTTTTTTTTTTTTCACTGCTTATTCGTTCCTCGAGATTTGCCCCTACCAAAAAATTAGCCCCCTTCAGTGGCGTAGCGTGAAATTTGGCAACGTTGTAATGTATCCATTAAAATCCATGTAATATATCGAATTCGAAGGTGTTCACCGAACACCCAATCGTTCGATCTTTTTGATGGATTTAAATGGACTCTTTATAACGTTTCCAAATTGCACGCTACGCCACTGGCCCCCTTCTGTGTACGTCATGACACTACCTCCAGCCCCTACGGATGAACACAACTCGTATTTCGAGACTCCTTTTTCAGGCAACGTTGCGTCGCTTTCAACACTAAACTTGAGCCTTTATATGCCGTCCGATCGAAGGACGTAAAGGCCGTGACGACCGTGGCGTCGCGACGCAAGAAGTTACATCGCGGCTTAACGGAACAAACATCTCCGCAATGCGGGGACTGAAAACTCCGTGCTCAAATGTAAACCTCTCCACTTCCCCCCTCTGCAGCTCGAAGCAAATTCACGAACCACAAATACCGCCCGATTAGAGTAAAGCGTGCCTCATCAGTCAGCGCGCAGCTTCCGCGCGGCGAACTAAAAGGCCGTAACATCATCAACTCATCCCTTCCCCCCTCTTATCTCTAAAAACAGGCGCCATTAAACTTTATTCGAAAAAATTGCGAGTTTGACGAGTACCCTAGCTTGATGTTTTCAAGAGAGAAGGAAGTGTTTAAAGGCAGAAACACAAGAAAACAAGTGGCTGTATCTTACAAAGTAGGTGTAGTATATACTTATAAAAATGAGTTAGATCCCATTGAATTAAAGGGGATTGTTCAGGTCTTGTATGATAACAAGGCTAGAAGACCTGGAGAGGAAGAACTTCATAGGAATTATAGCCACCTCGCTCTGTGTAAATTCAGAATGGTGGAATAGTTGAGCTTAAAGATTGCCACAAATGAATTCGAAGGGTCCCAAGACGCTTGCCCTAAAAATTTTGATCTAAAAACAGATTAAATACTTTTTTTTTACCTTATGAAAGCTGCCCTACCAATTTTCACCTACAACGCATTTTACCTCAAAAACCGTTTACCTAAAACACTGGCGGCTCGTGGAGGTGAGGCGACGAAAATGAGAGGTGCACAGGATTTTTTTTGAAACACTACTGTACATAAACTTTTTTGAAAATTTTACGTTCCATTCATAGTTTTTGGACAATTGAAACAAAGGATGATGGAATAATGACCATTTCAACCTTTATATGTTATTTTTTTAATTTTTTTTCTTTCTCCTCCTTCAAAAAATGTGAGGCGATGGCTCCCTGTCGCCTCACTTGCCTCACCTGGCGAGCCGCCGCTGACCTAAAATCTTTAAGACAAAATGCCACAATAAGTAAAAATTGTAAAAAAGTGAAAAAAAAGCCAAAATAAACTTTAAAAAACCGTGCATACCGTAAAAAAAGAAAACCCGAAACCATGACATAAAACGAGTTTGTTAATAACAGAGCTATTAATATGTAATTTTGACATGCATAAAATTCCGCGGGAAAAATTTTCATTTCCTTATAGGTTAGGTACGGAAATTATTTACAGTTTCTTTCCTCTCTACAGCAACAATTTTTTGAGAAGGAGGCGTACATACATGCCAGCTGACAATTTTAGGCAAAGAAACATTTAGATAAAATATACGTTAGATCAAATTGTGTAGGACAACTATTTTTAGACAAAAATCTGTAGGTAATCTGCGTTTAGGTCAAATACTTTAGAGCATATGACCCGGGACCAATTCGAAGGTTAAGTTTTGAAGGGTGGACTAGCAGATTCGTGGTTTAATTTGCCGGCATCGTGGTCTGTTTCCTGGAGTCATCTAGAGCATCTGTATACTATGAAAATTGCGTCATGCCATTTAAAATGAAGAAGAAGAAGAAGAAGAAGAAGAAGCGAATCAATGGAGCCCCCAAGAGGTAAATTGCAAATGTCGGATGACCATTTGCCCCTGCGCTGTTGCCGCTATTTCGCTATCTTTAAAAGGTTAGGTTCCGATTCTCAACAATAACGGTCGCTATTGAAAGAGATAATGTTCTTCAGAATAACATTCAAATCAACAATCATTATTACCGAGGTCACTGTTACTGTAAATGTGTAATAAAAGCTAGTGCGCTAAAAGTAAACAAACCCCCTCCGACCCTCCACCATTTGCATTTGCCTCTTGGGGCTTTCTTGAGAGCCTCAATCTGAGAGCCAATCAAAAACGGATTCCGACTTGGCGCAACTCTCACAGTATACAGGGTGTAACAAAACTATAGACAGTAATTTTCAGGGCGTGTTTTAGAGGTAAAAATAAGACTTTTTTCCCCTATAAACACGGGTCCGAAATTGCAGTCTTTTCGAGTTACAGTGTTGCAAAGTTTCCGAAAAACAAATTGAAAAATTGTCATAACTCCCTCGAGAATTTTTCATAATGCTCGTAAATAAGTACTCTGGTGTAGTTTTAGGCGTTCTTGCCGATTTTGGCCGTGAAAATGCTGTATGAAAAAATTTGAGGGGGGTTTTGGGGTTTTTTCTTGATTTTTCTCACTTTTTTTGGCCAAATTATGTGGAAACATGCTTACTGATTCATTAAACCCAAAAACGATTAGCATTACTCAAAAGTTCGTAAAAAAATATGCATTTTTGGTCCTTACAAGTTTTTCCAATTCGTAAACCATTTCCGAGAAAATCGTCCCTGAAGTTGCAGAGGTCGGCCAAGAAGTGGCAGAATCAAAGAAAAGGCGTCCTCCAAAATAAGTCCTCATTCCTCAACATCCAGTGGCGTCGCGTGCCATCTGGCAACAATGCAACTGCTCCATTTAAACTCATTAAATATACCGAATTTTCCTTGTGCACTGTGCACCCCCTGAATTCGATATTTTATATGAGTTTAAATGAATAAAATACATTGTTGCCAAATTGCACGCGACGCCACTGTCAACATCATTATTCCAAGGAGCTAGGTATGTTAATATAGAAGAGGGGTCACAATGGCGATCCTTTTTGAAGTCTCTGTGGCGGCGCGGCGGCCGGCCGTGAACAATTCTAGTGGTTTGTTTGCCTTTTTTTGATCTAAAACTAACACTTATTGGTTCAACTCTAAAGATTTGGAATTTGGATTGACAGTATCGATGTTCTAGAGCGAATCACTACAGATGCAAAAATCAACAATATAGGGTTTTCTCAGGAAAACTTTCCAACAATAAAGGTACAAACAAACAACTTTGATTTTTTTTATAGAGACTATTGTTGAAAGAAATTTCTGATTCTAGAGAGGCACTAAAGCTCACAAATATTTTCAATTAAAACAAAATTCACAACAAAAAGTATGACAATTTTTAATTCGAGGCTATTAAAAGAAAAAAAAGAGAGCGAAGGAGATGGAGAAGAAGGCTAAGAAAAGAAAAAAAGCAACCACTGAATTGACAAGAAGCAGAACAGTGGAGAGAAGAAATAATAAACGCGCCTTCAATATGAGAAGATACCAACAGCGAGATCAAAGAAAATCGAGATGGTTATCTCAGGAGTCCGGACTACCTCCACGTAAAGAACTGTTCTAATTTTACGGATAATTATTGCTGGACTTTTTACCTTCTATCTATAGTTATCAACAAAAAGCTGACGTAGTGGAGGAGTTTTTCGATTTTTTTCCCCCACATTCTTTGTCTAGTCATTATACCAAAAATAAGTGTTCTTCGATTTCAGTGAATGGAAACCTAATTATCGGGTCACATTCACACACGTCCCGCCAAAAAACATATTTACTGCAATTTGCCTACGCAGTTAGTAGCCGTTTAGGGTATCCACTCCCCCCCCTTCACTGGTAGGGGTATTTCCTCGACTCAGACCCCAATGAAGCTGTTGTAAACTTTTGCTATGAGCTTAATAATAGTTGAGTATGGGGTCTTGGAGTAGTAAAACGCTGTGAAAATGACGAAAAGCGCACCAAAAATTTACAAAATCCACTCCCAAACTCATAAAATGTTTTCAAACACGAGACCGTAATGGGTCTGTTGCAAACTTTTGCGACAACGATTAAAAGTGTTTAATTTTATGAAAAATCGCCTGAAAAGTCCATTGATGGCAGCAGAAAGTCATAAAATGCAGTTTAAAACTCACAAGAGACGTTTAATAAAATCCAAGATGGCGGTAAAATATCGAGCAACCTGTATGCATGCACTACAAACATCCAAGGATAGCCAACCTCACAATATTGATCACACCCAATCACAACGTAAATAAACACATAACCTTTGAAGCTGTGAAGTTGTCAACGTTGGCAATCCTTGGATGTTAAATGTGCATGCATACAGATTACTCAATATTTTACCGCCATCTTGGATTTCATTATAAACGTCTCTTGTGAGTTTATTATCGCATTTCATGACTTTCTGATGCCACAAATGGACTTTTCAGGCGATTTTTCATAAGATTTAACACTCTGAATCGCTGTAGCAAAAGTTTGCAACAGACCCATTTCGGTGATTACCGCCTAAATCTTGTGGCAATGGGGCAGTTGCAAGGGTCTGAAATGTTGTGTTTTTTTTTTCAAGAAAATGAAAGTACTTTGATGAGCTGAGGACAAAGATGCCTTTGGTTTCTAATTAGACCCATTGCTCCGAGGATGAGATTTTGGCCCAAAATACATTATTTTAAATGGGGATTCCGCGTAAAGACGTCACTACGCACACGATTTTTTTTACAACTTTACTCGAGTGTATCTCCAAAACCGGGACACTTAGGAAAAAACCAAAGGCACCATTGTATTCAGCTCATCAAAAACTATAGCATTTCTTTATAATAAACACAAAATTTCAGACCCTTGCAACTTCCCCATTGTATGCTTCTTCTTCTTCTTCTTCTTCTTCTTCTTCTTCTTGTTTGATGTCGCGTGAACACCTCGAGAGGATGGAGCTTATTGAGATAGGGAAACCCGATGTAAAAGGCGGTAACCTCCGCCATTAAGGTCTCGCATTTTATGAGTTTAGGAGTGGATTTCGTAAATATTTGGTGTGCTTTTTATCGTTTTTAGATGGTTTTACCCCATATTCATCTATTAATAAGCCTGCGGCAACATTTTGCAACAGCTCTATTCGCCTACGGGGGCGCCACTAGCCAGGCGGCAGAGAAGATCGATGCGGCCTGGCTCGGAGGTGGAAATGGTGGAATAATCTATGAATGACAAACCGACTGACCGAGAGAAAAGGGAGGATAATCTGAGAAAAGAAGGGGGAATGTGGAAGTGGGAAAGAAGCACTTCTCAGAAACGAATGAAGAAAAAGCTACTAAGAAGTGCGTTGCCTGGAGGAAAATAAAAAACTCGCGGCGGAAAAAGTTTGCATACCCAAAAGTTAACCGATATTTGTGACTATCATTTTCCGCCTATAAATTCATCCGTTTTCTTCGCCCGTCCCTTCAAAAAAAAAAAAAAAAAAAAAAAAAAAAAAAAAAAAAAAAAAAAAAAAAAAAAAAAAAGAACTTCGTCACTTTTGGAATACTATCTTTAAAATTTAGGCGTTGCAGAAGTAGCACGTATCCGACCCATTTAAATCCGACAATATTAATCATAATAATTCCAACATTTGCGAAAGAAAATATGACAAATTTATAAATTAGAATAAACAGCTGAAATAATTCTTTCCTTTTGTTTTTCACCATACAGACTGCAATATACAGAGGTCAAACTGACTCGTTGAGGTGGAACATGTTTTTGGTTAGCGAGCATCTTTCAAAAAAATTGTGGATCGAAAGTCCGAGTTTTGGAGAGTGAATTTATTTCATTTCATATACTGTAATAATCACAACAGTGGTGTTGCCGGGGGGGGGGGGGCGTGATCCGGAGGGTCTGGACCCCCCCCCCCCCCTATTGAAAAGAACATTCGCCTAAAAAGGGCAGTTTTTATAGCGTTTCAAAGAAATTTTACCAAATATTAACCTTCGGATCCTCCCCCTCTACAATTTTCGGACAACCCAACACACGACATTTTATCTTTAACAAGATAGACTGCATTTATCCGCCGATTATGATTTCTATTTATCCAAACATAAATTAAGAACATATTACACCTCGCTGATTCTGTAAAGAACCGAGAGGTGTCCCATACTGCCCCCGCCCCCATGCACCTAAATTTTGATAGTGCGTGCTAAAAATAGGGTCATCCAGATCGCTGGCAAAGGTACCAAATACTCGTATTAATAATTTTTAAATTAGCAACAGAAAAAAATACATCAGTTTCGAAAACAAACAAACTGTGATATGAATACTAATACTTGTAATGGACTTTTGGAATTTTATGGCGTTTACACTGTATTTAGGGGAAACCAATTTCGCCCCCCCCCCACGAAAAAGACTCTCCGAAGGTAATCAGCCTACCTCAAGAATCAAGAGTGCTTGAATAAGCTAGAATTTTACAGATGCATTCATCCGTCAACTTATGTTGCGTCTTGATCTCAGGTTATTTGTTAATTAACTTGGATGAAGAGTGATTACGCACTAAAGTTGTTAAATTAATTGAAAAATGCCGTGTTTTACTCGCGAAAGAAGCCGAGAAGCTTGCCTCGTCTCAGGGCCGATTCAATTTTGCGAGGAACATGTTCCTCTCTATTTCGCTGTTCGCCGAGTTTCGAGAAGAGGAAAAAAATTGAATACCAACCGGAACTTGTTGCCAAATTGTGCTTCTCAGGCTGGTTCCTTGCGGATTAATCAGCGACAAGGCGTGTAATCGCGTATGCCTTGCATCAGAGGCGGCTCGTACGATGTGGCAACAACGGGTTCTCTCCATTTAAACCTGTGTAAAATAATCGAAATTCAGGAGGTTCACTGAGCCCCCAAGAAATCGATACTTTTGTATAGATTTAGTTGTAAGTGGCAAAAAACGTGGTTACCAATGTATGTATAGTCTTGGCAGTGTTCACAGGTTGAATTACGTGCAATTAATGGGGCAGTTGCAAGGGTTTAAAATTTTAATTTTTTTATAAAAATGATAGAAATTGATGAGCTGAGAACAATGGCGCCTTTGGTTTTTCCCAACTATCCCGGTTTTGGAGATACACACGTGTAAAGTCGTAAAAAATCGTTTGCGTAGTGACGTCACTACGCGGAATTCCCATTTAAAACAATGTATTTTGGGCCAAAATCACATCTCCGCAACAATGGGAAACAATTAGAAAACAAAGGCATCTTTGTTCTCAGCTCATCAAGTACTTTCATTTTCTTTATAAAAACCACAACACTTCAGACCCTTGCAACTGCCCCATTTCGACCAATCAGAGAGCCTATACGCACGTCACATGACCGCACCTGTTACGCTCGGCTCGGGACCTAACATTTCTTGGTCCCAGTTGGATTCTGCTCACAAATATTTTATTTTGTTTGAAGTCCCTGAAGAAAAAAGGAAAAATTAATTGGCCACCCACGCGAAAGGCTAGTGCGTACAGTCGATGATTTATATCGTCTCTTTTCATTGACGCAGAATAAGATGCTTCCGTGACACAATAAAATACAAAGCCTCAAGACTTACAATTAGAACTACGGTGCTAGCAGTTGTTACTGCACCTATGACCTATGTGCGCCTTCAAAAAATAAAACACGCAACACGCTGTAACTGGTCGCAAACCACCAGACATTTTTTTATTGGCTATCAGCTGGAGTTGTACTCGTACACTTGAAAATTTGAATCCTCAAATAATATATTTTTTTTCTCTTTTTTTTCTTCTTTTTTTTTTTCTCTCTTTTTCTTTACTTTCAGTTTAAATTAATGAACTGTTTGTTTTCATACGTGACGAGGTGAAATGAATTATCATGATCGGAACTTCACAGCAGAAGAATTAGTTAAGGTTTCGTATCTTTTTACATTCACTTTTCGCCTCTTCCAATATTCATTTTTCGCCTTCACTTCAATTTTATGCGCCAATTAACAAGTTTAGTTCGTCTCGTTATTTGCGTCAGCTGTTGCGTCACTTTAGAATGAAGGCGCTAGTTGATTTTTTTCCGGCGTAGATCAACTCGTATATCTGGAGGACAGCTCTGCATCCATCACTTTTATTTATAGTTTAGAAGCCAGTTGATGCTTACAAAACTCATACCTTA
Organism: Trialeurodes vaporariorum; assembly: GCA_011764245.1. NCBI lineage: Eukaryota > Metazoa > Arthropoda > Insecta > Hemiptera > Aleyrodidae > Trialeurodes > Trialeurodes vaporariorum. Next base: position 87,501,061 of record VMOF01000111.1, on the reverse strand, counting down.
ATTCTTAATATAAAATCAAGTTCAGACGTTAAATTACAGAGTTTTTACAAGAAGCATTTGATGATTATTTTAAAATGTAACATAAAAATCTCAGGTTTTAATGTTGTAAATGTTAATTCTTTCATAGGCGAGGACCCAGGGCCTCAGCACAACCTTCTCCCCCATGAGCGGGCTCGAGGAGTCAAAAAGTGGGGGGGGGAGCCTAAAACAAAATCGATGACCTTTATTTTGCTTTTTCAAACTAAGGGTCTGTTGCATACTTTTTCTATAAATAGCATTTAAACCTAAGTGAAGTATTCGATCTTCAGGAAGTTCCTTGATTCTCCATGAAATCGATACTTTAGTACACTTTTAAACGGGGAAAAAAGCATGGTTGCAAAATTGCATAAGCTGTCACAGAAAATACGTCCATCAGCGCATGTTCGCAGCTGTTTGAAGAGCGGCTGTGAAACGCAGTGGCGTCGCGTGCCATATGGCAACAATGCTACTCCTCTATTTAAACTCATTCAATAAATCGAATTTTCCTTGTGCACTGAGCCCCCCCCCCCCTGAATTCGATCTTTTACATGA